>CM060595.1:52949105-53679105 GCA_030578255.1 Tiaroga cobitis
TGGTCTTGGTAGCGATCTGCTATGTAAGCATGTAAGATATGTTGCTGCTTCATAAATAGACATACATAAACCCCATAGTAGATCTAGGCAGGTGGAGCTGGGGGAGGTGGAGGGTGTCAGAGGACTAGCTTACAGCAAACAATGAACCAAAATATTTAAATGTTGAGCAAGCAATCTCATTGGCTGCAGGATCAGCAGAAGCCAATCAGCTTGTGTCATGTGGTAATGATGCGATTGCTTGCAGATTTCATGTAAATGACCATTTATTGATCATTTTATATATGATCGTTTCGTTTATTTTATTCATTTATTTTTTTCATCTTTATGCTAATTTCTACAACTTGAAATGTTAAGACCACCATCAAACCTGCGCTAACCAGCATAAACCAGCCTGGATCATATAAATTAATTTTAGCCCAAATTAATCTTTTTAACACATTGCCAACCAGTTTAAGCAAAGGTTATGAGTATCCATGGAAATTCATGCTTGCCTAAGTTGGCATTTTCAGCTGGGCTGGGAGGTTGGTGAAAATGATAAATGTGAGAGATTTTTTTAAGCCCAAGAGTCATATTGGATCAGTGACATTTGGATCACATCTAATACCCCTAAAAACATTTTTTCCTCACTTTTCAGATGTGCACGACAGTATGGCGAGGTTTCGCGCTGTTGGGGTGTGGAACTACACCATGTTGACCCTGGCAGAACATGAGAGGGTTTTATACGTGGGCGCCAGAGAGCACATCTTCGCCCTGGATCCCAATGACATCAGCAGACAACTCCGACCACAGGTATGTTCTGCAAAGAAAGGCTTTTTTCGATTTATTTCATTCAAAAAACTCCAAATGCACCCAATAAATACTAATCCACAAGTCATCAAGCAAAAAGGGCATTAGCATTTTATCATTCAAAAATATCAGCATTTAAAAATGACTCACTCTTTCAATGCCACAGCCATTTGTAGTAAATTGCCAGTTGCGGCTGTCAATAGCGAGTGCACATTTTAAATGCAGAGTGCTATTTGCTTGTAAAAGTCATGTCTCTCTCTCTCTTAGATTGAGTGGTCGGCTCCTGTGGAAAAGAAAAGAGAGTGTGCAGCGAAGGGGAAGAATAACCAGGTACTGGCTAATGTTGCATCCTTTCTGTTTTAACAGCTCTCGCTGAAATACATTTACTCTCCCTCTCTCTCTCTCTCTCTCTCTCTCTCGCTTATTTTCTCTTTGTGTCTCTTTCTCTCTTTCCTCCTGTCTTTTCAGACTGAGTGCTTCAACTACATTCGTTTCCTGCAGAGCTACAATCACACACACCTGTACACATGCGGGACATACGCCTTCCAGCCCAAATGCACCTATATTGTAAGTGTGCGCTTTTATCTTTGCCTGAGAAATCTGTCCGACCCACATGATCAAGTGGAGTGGGCTGCAATATGATGGAGAAACTGTGTGTGTGTGTGTGTGTGTGTGTGTGTGTGTGTGTGTGTGTGTGTGTGTGTGTGTGTGTGTGTGTGTGTGTGTGTTTTAGCGAGTGGCTTCTAGCGTGTCAAAGTGAAATATATCAAATGTAAATGAGGTTGTGTTCTCACGCTGTGCGGACGATGTGATAAGACGGCATGACGTGGCTTGTGTATTGTTGTGTGTGTAGGAATTTATTTATTTATCGTTCATTTATAATTGATATATATATATATAGGGTTATGTAATTTTTAACTATTTACATTTTTTTTACAGCATTTAAAAACATACTCTACTAGGTTCTTGGTAACAATTCATAGCAGCCTTTATATAGCCTATAATGCATTCTAGAAATATTTTTAATGTATTAATTATACCTAATGCATTGTATGATTTCATGAATAATTGTAACCACAGTTATAATACATTATATTATTATAATCTATTAATTGTAATATAATCTATTCATACTTTAATCTATTCATACACCTTTAGAAAGTATAATGCATTAAAACACGACAAAAACAATTTCACAAATCTGAAAATATCATGATGCATTTTAACTTTGGTTACAGTTATTTATGAAAAGATATCATGCATTATAATGTACAAAATGAATACCTTTATAATGCATTACACATAAAGGCTTTAATTAAATCAATGTTTTTATGAAGCCTCTTCTGCTCACCTATGCTGCATTTATTTGATCAAAATACAGAAAAAACTGAAACATTTTGAAATATTATTATAATTTAAAATAACTGTTCCCTTTCGTAGTCACTCCGAGTTACGTCTGATGACGGAGAATGGGGGTTTCGCCAGAAAGCCAATCCTCTTCGAGTATTTAAAAACGAGCCTATGGCAATGAAATGCCAAGGGTCTGCGGAATTTGCATAATGTATCTCCGCCTCACCGCGTGAGTATTTAAGGAGAGACAGGTGCAACAGCAGATCATGTTTTCGCTTCGGAGCCAAGAGAATCTCTTCACTCCACAAGCCAAATCCTGAGTATTCTCAGTGACTACATCTCTTCGAGACGAGCGAACTCTCTGATGTTGGTGTGACGGCGGTATCCAGCGAGTTTCATATTGCCTGCGATCTGAGCAGTGGTCTGCCGGTCTGTGTGTCTCTCCCTGGTCGCTTCAGCATCCGCAGAGTTTTTTTCCTCTCACTAAAAGAGCGTGCACGCGGCACGTCTTTTTAAAGACGCGTCTTTCTAAAGACGATCTGCCCGTGTATTTCTGAGTGCGGTATTCTGATAGATTCAGCTGTTGGGCGCGAGCGCTGTTTGGCGTGTTTGGGCTTTGATCACGCTCGGACAGCGCTCGTGGGTGTGTCACGTTCTCTCAGTGGGAACGTGACCATCGCAATGTATACGGTCGAGACTCTGTGAGCTCATTTGAGTGAGAGTCCCCTCATCCATCACCCGATCTATTTTTCTCCACGTGAGATAATACTTCGGCTGGTGGCCAGGGTGACTAAGACGTCAGGTCTGGAACTAACCGACGAAAATTCCTCGGTCCACACCCCGTCTTTCACGTTGCAACCCACGTGGTCCCGAGTGGATTCGCCGGCCCGCCCGCGGGCCCGCGTTCTCATTCGGTCCACCAGCTGATGAAATCATGTTTATCGCCGCATCACAAGGTGAGCTGGAGTCCTCTGGAGATGGCTCGTCTGTGCTGCTGTCCTCGGATGTGCTAGCATAGCGAGCTTGATTCAGAATTCACAGCTATGCTTTCCCGGGCTGCCACGAGTATCGGGTTTGTGTGGAAAATTCTGCCATATCCCGAGCACTTGAGGCTGATGATTGGTTTTTGGGGGTGGCGAACCCAAATCCTTTCTACCCGGATGTGCATGAAGAGGCCATGAGATCGTGGAAGTCTCCTTTGACTTTTCGCGACTGCTCTGCGGCCTCTTCCGCCTTCTCTGCCCTCGTAGAGGCCGCAGTCTACGGTACACTGGGGTTCCCCCCTGTGGAGTGTTCTGTGGCAACACTTAGGTGTCCCCACAGCGCCTCCACCTGGCGTGGCAACCCTAAGCACCCCCCCAATGCCTGTAGGTTCTTGTCTACTCCGGTGGCGGGGACCTATAGAGCTGCGGGGCAGGCTGCCACCTCACTGTGTGTTATTGCCATCCTTCTGGGTGTTCAGTGACATGCACGAGGGTAGGGCTGATTCAGGGCTCATCCTTGAGCTGCCTGCCGTCACCGACCTTGCTCTACGAGCGACGAAGGTGACCGCACGCTCCCTGAGTCAGGTGATGTCCACATGTGTGGTCAGACATTTCTGGCTTAACCTGGTTGATGTGCGCGAGGCTGAGTGAACCAGTTTCCTCAACTTCCCCATATCCCAGGCTGGCCTCTTCGGCGGCGCGGTCGAGAACTCTGCCCAACAGTTCTCGGCCGCCCAGAAGTGGACTGTGGCTTTTTTCTGACCCTGCGGCTTCTGCTGCCAATCAGCCGGCGGCTCAGACGCTTCAGTCCGCTTGCCGTCGAATGCGCCCTCCTGCGACTTCCGCCCCCTCCCGCCCGGCCCCAGCAGCACCGGGCCGGGCCGTGGAGGTGGTCGCAGGGAGGTGCCCCTGCCCGTACCAGCCCCGCAGCCCCGCTGTACGCCAGGCTATGCGGCGCTCCCGTTACGGGCAGCTCAGTTATGGCTTGCAGTTCTCATGGAGTGGTTGCAGGCCCACTCCTTCCCCCGGTGGAGGGCTGGGGGAGAATCTTTAAAAAAAGAGCTGCATCCCATCTCTGAGCACGCAGAGCTGGACGGCAGTGCGCGACGCCCCCGAGCCTCGCCACTCTCGTTCCCCTCTGTCTCTGAGGGTGCGGATGACAGTGCGTGCCGTCTCCAGACCACACCACTCTCGTCCCCCTCTATCGCCAGACCCCTGGCAGAGCAGACCCCCGCGGAACGCTGGTCCTTCCCTGGTCTCCTCTGTCAGGACGCGGAGCATGACTGTGCACGCGTGCTGGGCCGCTATGCCACCCTCACCTGTGCCGGTCACTCCGCTCCGCTGCCTCTCCGGGGGGACGCCTGTGGCTCGGATGATTCCACTGGATCAGTGTTTGGTGGCTTGGTTAGAGCTCCCCAATCTGTCCTGTTGGGTCGCCCGAATGATCAGGCTCGGCTATGCGATTCAGTTCGCACGGTCTCCTCCCCGCTTCAGGGGAGTCCGCTTACTGTGGTCGGTGGCTATGCCCCGATCATGAGAGCGGAGGTTGCCACCCTGCTGGCGAAGGGTGCAATCGAGGCTGTCCCTCCAGCCGAGGTGGAGTTACGGGTTTACACCCCGTACTTCATTGTCCCCAAGAAAACCGGTGGGTTACGGCCAATCCTGGACTTGCGCGTCTTGAACCGCTCCCTTCACAGGCTGCCGTTCAAGATGCTCACGGCCAAACGCATTTTCGAATGCGTGCGGCCACAGGATTGGTTTGCAGCGATAGACCTGAAGGACGCCTACTTCATGTCTCCATTTTACCTCGACACAGACCGTTTCTTCGGTTTGCTTTCGAGGGGCAGGCATACCAGTACGCGGTTCTCCCATTCGGGTTGGCTCTGTCTCCTCGCGTCTTTACGAAGGTCGTCGAGGCAGCCCTTGTTCCCCTACGCGAACACGGGGTTCGCATCCTGAATTATCTCGACGACTGGCTAATATTAGCTCACTCTCGAGATCAGGGTTGCGAACACAGAGATCTAGTGCTCCGGCACCTAGCCCGTCTGGGCCTTCGGGTCAACTGGGAGAAGAGCAAACTTTGCCCCGTGCAGAGGATCTCTTTTCTCGGTATGGAGATAGACTCGGTCGCCATGTCCGCGCAGCTTACGAGCGAGCGCGCACACTCACTGCTGACTTGTCTTCGACAGTTCGAGGGCAAGAGTGTGGTCCCACTGAAACTTTTCAGAGGCTCCTGGGGCATATGGCATCCGCAGCCGCAGCAACGCCACTCGGATTGCTTCATATGAGACCGCTTCAGCTGTGGCTTCGCGATCGAGTCCCGAGGTGGGCATGGCATCGCGGTACGCTCAGAGTTCTAATAACTCCGACCTGCCGTCAGACCTTCACCCCGTGGCGGAACCTCAGCTTTCTACGGGCCGGAGTTCCCCTAGAACGAGTTTCCAGGCATGTTGTCGTCTCCACAGATGCCTCTGCCACGGGCTGGGGCGCCATGTGCAATGGACATGCAGCCGCGGGCTCCTGGACAGGACCCCAGCGCCTCATGCATGTCAATTGCCTCGAGTTGCTGGCAGTACGCCTTGCCCTGCACCGCTTCCGTGCGTTGCTCCTGGGTCAACACGTACTTGTCCGCTCGGACAATACCGCGACTGTAGCGTACATCAACCGTCAGGGTGGTCTACGCTCTCGCTGTATGTCGCAACTCGCACGCCACCTCCTCTTATGGAGTCAGAAGCACCTGAGGTCCCTTCGTGCTATTTACATTCCTGGAGTGCGGAACCGTGCAGCCGACGAGCTGTCACGGCTCCGGCCAACCTCTGGCGAATGGAGACTCCATCCCCAGTCGGTCCAGCTGATATGGGACCAGTTCGGGGACGCACAGATAGATCTGTTTGCCTCCCACGACTCATCCCATTGCGCCCTGTATTACTCCCTGACCGAGGGCACGCTCGGCACGGATGCACTGGCGCACAGCTGGCCGCAGGGCCTACGCAAGTATGCGTTTCCCCCAGGGAGCCTTCTCGCACGGACTCTGTGCAAGATCAAGGAGGACGAGGAGCAGGTCATATTGGTCGCCCCATACTGGCCCACCAAGACCTGGTTCTCCGAACTGATACTCCTCGCGACAGCACCTCCTTGGCCAATTCCTCTGAGGAAGGACCTCCTTTCTCAGAGACGGGGCACCCTATGGCACCCTCGTCCCGATCTCTGGAGACTCCACGTGTGGCTCCTGGACGGGACGAGGCAGGTTTGAGTACCCTGCCACCAGCGGTGGCGGCTACCATCACTTCCGCTAGAGCATCGTCCACGAGACATGTCTATGCGTTGAAGTGGAACCTCTTCGTTAACTGGTGCTCTTCTCGCCGAGAAGACCCCAGGAGATGCTCGATCAGCGTTGTGCTTTCCTTCCTGCAAGATGGGTTGGAGCGAAGGCTGTCTCCCTCCACCCTGAAGGTGAATGTGGCCGCTATCGCCGCATATCACGAAGCAGTTGAAGGTAAGTCTCTTGGAAAACACGACCTGATCCTCAGGTTCCTGAGAGGAGCGAGGAGACTGAATCCTCCTCGCCCTCCTCTCGTTCCCTCTTGGGACCTCTCAGTGGTCTTAAGTGCCCTGCAGAGGGCTCCCTTTGAGCCTCTGCAATCAGCTGAGCTTAAGATCCTGTCAATGAAGACAGCGCTCCTGGTTGCGTTGGCCTCCATCAAGAGGGTAGGGGACCTGCACGCATTCTCCGTTGACGAAGCGTGCCTGGAGTTCGGGCCCGGCCACTCTCACGTGATCCTGAGACCCCGGCCTGGATATGTGCCCAAGGTTCCCACCACTCCCTTCCGGGACCAGGTGGTGAACCTGCAAGCGCTGCCCCGGGAGGAGGCAGACCCAGCCTTGGCACTGCTCTGTCCAGTACGCGCACTCCGTGCTTACGTAGACAGGACGCAGTGTTTCAGGACCTCAGACCAGCTCTTTGTCTGTTATGGTGGGAAGCTGAAGGGAAAGGCTCTCTCCAAACAAAGGTTGTCTCACTGGATAGTGGACGCCATTGCTTTGACATACCAGCAGCAAGGTCGACCATGCCCCCTTGGTGTGACTGCCCACTCCACCCGGAGTGTGGCGTCCTCTTGGGCTTTAGCGCGTGGCGCCTCGCTAACAGACGTCTACAGAGCTGCAGGCTGGGCGACACCTAACACATTCGCCAGATTTTACAATCTCCGAGTGGAGCCAGTCTCCGCCCATGTACTGTCTTTTTCAAGCTAACATGGGAGCTGTTAAGTGTCTCGCTTGCTCGCCATTCCACTCCACGGACTGGATACGTGCGATATTTCCTCAGGTGAGCCTTCCTCTCTGAAGCCCTGAGTTCCTCCAGCACTGTTGACGCTGGCGCCAGTGTCTATTGCCTGTGCGTCGGCTAGGTGCCTCCGTGTGCATGGTTCCTCCTCTGAGTAACCCCCACATGTGTATTTTCCACTGTAAGCCTCTTTGAGCATGTGTCTTTCCCTCGGCAAGTCACCTGCCACTCCTGGAGTTGAAAGTAGATGCCACCCTACGGGCTGGTCACTCCAGTGTTCCTCCATATGTAGCCCCCTTGGGCCATATGTGTATTCTTAAGTCCTCCCTATGGGTAGGCATGCTGCGGCATATCTCCCATGAGATATGCTACCCAGTGTACCTTGGTATTCCTGTGTTAAGTAGGACTCCTTCGTCCGTGCCTATATCACGACAGGGAGGTCAGACTTCGCAGGGCACTGGAAGACAGCTGTGAAGGTGGCGTGATTACACGGGGACCCCCATTCTCCGTCATCCGACGTAACTCGGAGTGACTACGAAAGGGAACGTCTCGGTTACGGATGTAACCCTCGTTCCCTGAGTAGGGAACGGAGACGTTACGTCTCCCTGCCACTTCCGCTGTACCGCTGGGTAGACGCCTGAGTTCAGTCTCGGCTCCTCAGCGAAGACATGATCTGCTGTTGCACCTGTCTCTCCTTAAATACTCACGCGGTGAGGCGGAGATACATTATGCAAATTCCGCAGACCCTTGGCATTTCATTGCCATAGGCTCGTTTTTAAATACTCGAAGAGGATTGGCTTTCTGGCGAAACCCCCATTCTCCGTCATCAGACGTAACGTCTCCGTTCCCTACTCAGGGAACGAGGGTTACATCCGTAACCGAGACGTTTTCTATTTTAATATATAATTTTTTCATATTAAATATTATTATTGTTATATATTTTGAAATGTAATTTGTTCCTGTGATGCAAACCTGAATTTTCAGCATCATTACTTCAGTCTTAAGTGTCACATGATCCTTCAGAAATCATTCTAATATGCTGATTTGGTGCTCACTTATTAATAATGGTTCTTATTATTAGCAATATTGAAAACCGTTTTTGCTGCTTAATATTTTTGTAGAAAATGTGATTAGACGGCATGATGTGTGTGTGTGTGTGCTCTTATTTGTGTGTGGGCAGGAGGACGATGCAAGAGGGCTCAGCTGCTGCTTAAACTTGAGTTGGCAAACAGCCGGTGGCTCAGTGTGTGTGTCAGTTCATGTGTGTGTGTTTGCTTGATCCATATGTAACTGTTTCTGTCTTTCTCTAATAGAATGCAGATCATTTCACTCTGGATAGCGCCGCCCCGGAGGACGGTAAGGGAAAGTGCCCCTACGACCCCGCCAAGGGTCATACAGGCCTCATTGTGGGTGAGTCAGCTGTATGCACACGTTTCTGACATGTAAAAACCTGCATTATTATTCTTGTGCCTTGTGTGTGGGTGTCCGTTTGTGCTCGGTGCCGCCCGTGGATGCCTTTATGCCTCCTCTCTTCCCACACTTGGGAGAGAACGGAGTCCCTCTTTAATATCTCATAACCGTGAGGCTGTAGACAGGATTGTGTGCATGTGTGCCTGTTCCCGCTCTAAGCGTTCTTCTCCTTTCCTAGACAAAGAGTTGTATTCCGCCACCCTCAATAACTTCCTGGGCACAGAGCCCGTAATCCTGAGGAACCTGGGACAACAACATTACAGCATGAAGAGTGAATACCTACCGGCTTGGCTCAACGGTAAATCTGAAAACAAACACAACATATATTTCATTCTCCTGCTGAAAAGACTATCTTATGTTATGCTGGTGCCCATGGTTGACCAGCTTTACCAGCACCAGGACAGAGGGTAAACCAGGCTGCTCCTTTAGACATGGATTACTGAGTTCTGGATTCAGTTGTTGGCACTTGGCAACTTGACACGATCCTGTAATTCTTATATTACACATATAGATATGACACAAAGTTATGTAGATGTAATGCTCATTGGCTTTTATGTGTAGGACATGTCCGGTTGCATTATAATTATATATAAAAAAATTAAAAAATGATATATATATATATAAAGCGAATACAATTTTTAATTGAATTAATTACATGACGTGGCGATTAATTCATCTAATTAATTGCACATCAAATTTGGCAAATATGTCATTATTGTGTAAAATGAGAAAAGCATCAAATAGACATTATAAAAAAGAAGCTTTAGAAAAAATTTTTTGATTCAACATTGAATTTATTACATATAAACTTTTAGGCTTCAACAGCCATGAGGGTGACTAAATGATGACATAATTTTCCTTTTTGGGTGAACTACACCTTAAATGGATTTTTTTTTTTACTATTAATATGGAAATATGGATAATATTTGTAATGAAATGATACTCTAAAGAAACTAAAACTGCCAGTGGTTGGCGGTAAATAAATATAATTTAACAATTAACATGTTTTACAGCATTTATTAGCGGAGAATAAACCATGTTGCTTCATTGGACATGGATTACTGAGTTATCTGGATTCAATTGTAGCCGACTTGACACAATCCTGTATTGTTTCATTCTCCAAAGCTCATCTCTGAGTCGTTGTCATAGCAACAGGTCCGTAAGCTCAAACCTTTTTTGTTTAACGTAAACAGGATTAGATTTCGGATGGTAAAGTCTGCCCCAGCCTCTGCACCATTCTCAACGCACCCAGGGGATGTAAGAATTTAGTATTATTACAATTATTTTAATAATAGCCTAATTTAAAAGAACATAATCATTTTGTAGATGATAATAGGCACAGACGTGTTACTCACTGTGATGAACTGCTTAGGTGTGCGGGGATAATTTACCTCACATTAGATGCACAGTTTGTCTGGTCTGTGCATTAACTGCAATGCAGACATTGTGTTTTCTACAGCTCAGGAGATGCTGTCTGTCGTGCCATTAGACAAGAGTACCTGGCCCTCCTACGTAATAAGAAAACATTTATGATTTTTGTTGTTTCCCGGTCACATAAGAAAGCAGGCTTTTACAGAGAGCTTTTATGCCGTGATGCAGTGGCATTGCAGGGCCTGTTAAATTAAATGTTAAGTTCATCTGAATACATTAACATCTGACACATGAAACCTGTAGAAATGCAAGGGAAGTGAAAATGGAAATATAATGTAACGGTTAAATATTTACACGTTTAATTCTTCCCCAGCTTTCAGCCAGTTCTTTCTCCTTGTAGTTGCCTTGGCAGTGTTTCGTTGCTCTTTTAAAGGGTTAGTTCACCCAAAAATGAAAATTAAGTCATTAATTACTCACCCCCATGCTGTACCAACCCCGTAAGACCTTCGTTCGTCTTCGGAACACAAATGAGGATATTTATGATTAAATCTGAAAGGTTGATCACTCCTCCATAGGCTCCCTAAGGGAATGACACCGGACGGCCCAGAAAGTCATTAAAGAAAATGTTTAAATATTCCATGTCACAACAGTGGCTCAACTATAAGTTTATCAAGCGACGAGAATACTTTTTGTGCGAAAAAACAAACAAAAATAACGACTTTATTCGACTATTCCTTTTCTTCCTTGTAGGCCTGAAACGAGACTTCAAGAGATTTCCACGACGCGCATGCGCGAGAATTGCGATCTCCTTCAACTACTTCAGTTAAGTTCTCGCGCATGCGTCGTGGAAATCTCTTGAAGTCTCGTTTCAGGCCTACAAGGAAGAAAAGGAATAGTCGAATAAAGTCGTTATTTTTGTTTGTTTTTTCGCACAAAAAGTATTCTCGTCGCTTGATAAACTTATAGTTGAGCCACTGTTGTGACATGGAATATTTAAACATTTTCTTTAATGACTTTCTGGGCCGTCCGGTTTCATTCCCTTAGGGAGCCTATGGAGGAGTGATCAACCTTTCAGATTAAATCATAAATATCTTCATTTGTGTTCCGAAGACGAACAAAGGCCTTACGGGGTTGGTACAGCATGGGGGTGAGTAATTAATGACTTAATTTTCATTTTTGGGTGAACTAACCCTTTAAGGTCCAGAAATTCCTGGTAGAATTACTTCTTGTTTGGCTTGTGAAAAAAAAAATTCCTGAGAAAGATGTTTATAATATAATATGATATAATAAATAAAAAGAAAACAATTCGGAAAGAAATGAATGCTCCTATCCGGCATGAACAGAAGTGACGGTAAAGACTTTTACATTGTTACAAAAGATTTCTATTTCAAATAAATAAAGTTTATGATCTCAAAAACTCATTCCACTCATGCTAATCAAATCCAACCACGTGCTTGATAAACTGAATCAGCCAGAAAGGAATTATCACAAATTAAAAGATCTGGTCTTACAGCATTTGATATATTATCTCAGTATTAAGCGATGTGCAGGGAACAGGGCCCTGATCTTTCCAGCAGGGTTAATCCGAAATCAGCTCAATAAACAATGTCCCAAGGTGGATATTTAAGATCTTTTATCTTTTACACGTTCTTCCATATCTTCCCCTTTTGTCTGGTACAGAGCCAAACTTTGTGGGTTCGGCGCTGGTCCGGGAGAGCCGTAACAGTAAAGATGGAGACGACGATAAGATCTACTTTTTCTTCAGCGAGAGAGCGTTGGAGCTGGACTGCGACAGCGATCTGACCGTGGCACGGGTGGCACGTGTGTGTAAGGTGAGAATGTAAACTCACATACACCAGAAGTATTCGACCAGAAGGTTTCTGAATGAGCAAGGCACTCAACATCGGGTTGCTCTAGGGCAGGGTTTCTCAAACGGGGGTTCATGAGGGAACTGCAGTCGATGAAAAGCTGATAATTAATTAATGAAATCAGATTAAAATAAACTAATAAGCTGCACAATTAATCAAAATAAAACGGAAATAATGTTGCATTGCGACATTCTGCTTCAGTAAATATTCTGCTTCTCTTTAACTCTCTGCAAGCGTTTAATGTGCATTTCTGAACCAGCGTTATTTTAGAATCCTTGAGGTATATTATAGTTTTTATTAATAGTTTGAATTAGTTTTAATTCATATGTGTTTTATTTAATTAGTCTTAATTTTAATTTTGGTTTTAAGTTTAGTTTTTTGTGTGTTTTTTTTATTTTTTATCAGTTTATTTTTTAATATGTCTATATAGTTTAATTTTATTTCAGTTTTAGTTATTTTTGTACATCGAGCTAAAATAAAAATGGAAAAATGTATTTCCTTGGCAGCTTGCTCAAATAAAAAAAAAAATATATATCTATATATATAAATATATATACATACATATATATATAATCTGTTTCAGTGTTTTATCTCAAGTAACAACTTTTTTATGGTTTTACTTTTTTAGTTGGGAACATAATGTGCACTAGGTTACTTTATTTACATTCACATTTTCATAATTTTTAACAATTATGTGTACAGAAGTTTACAGCATTTCACCAATATTCTGCCAAAATAAAAGCTCGAGCTTTTATTTGTTTGAAAGTGAAGAATGTGTATTGTATTGTAACTTGTATTTAACAGTATCATTATGAGACATTTTCATATGAAATTAAATGTCATAGCAGTTCAAGCAGCCTATATATATATATATATATATACAGCTCTGGAAAAAAATGAAGACACCACTGCAAATGTTTCTTAAAACAGCATATCTATATGTATGAGGTGTACTGGATGAGGTGCTGATTAGGTGGTCACCTGAACCAAATCTTATTTAATGAGGAAAAGTATAAAAACCACTGCTGTGGTCACCACTGTCCTCTTGCAATAGGACCAGCTGGATGGCAAAAACAGCGCTAGTAGTACCTCAAAATTAATTGGAATCAAAAAATAACCATTGACCATGCCAAAAGAGTTGAAAAGGAAAGTTGAAAAGGAAAAGAATGGTTCAATTCTGGCTTTACTGGCAGAGGGATGCAGTGAGCGTCGGGCTGCTTCCATCCTTAAAATTTCAAAGACGGCGATTCATAAGAACAAGGTCTAGCAGCAGACATTGGGCACAACAAAGCTGCAGACCGGCACAGGGCGAAAACCACTCTCCACTAACCGGGATGACCGCCAACTCATTCGAATGTCACTCAACAACCGTAGGATGACATCAAGTGACCTACAAAAAGAATGGCAAACGGCAGCTGGGGTGAAGTGCACGGCGGGGGCGGTTGGAAACAGGCTCCTAGGGCCAGGACTGAAGTCATGCAAAGCTTGAATAAAGCCCTTGATCAATGAGAAGCAAAGAAGAGCCAGGCTGAGGTTTGCAAAAGACCATAAGGATTGGACTGTAGAGGACTGGAGTAAGGTCATCTTCTCTGATGAGTCCATTTTTCAGCTTCGTCCAACACCTGGTCGTCTAATGGTTAGACGGAGACCTGGAGAGGCCTACAAGCCACAGTGTCTCGCACCCACTGTGAAATTTGGTGGAGGATCGGTGATGATCTGGGGGTGCTTCAGCAAGGTTGGAATCGGGCAGATTTGTCTTTGTGAAGGACGCATGAATCCAGCCACATACAAGGTTGTCCTGGAAGAAAACTTGCTTCCTTCTGCTCTGACAATATTCCCCAACTCTGAGGATTGTTTTTTCCAGCAGGACAATGCTCCATGCCAAGCAGCCAGGTCAATCAAGGTGTGGATGGAGGACCACCAGATCAAGACCCTGTCATGGCCAGTCCAATCTCCAGACCTGAACCCCATTAAAAACCTCTGGAATGTGATCAAGAGGAAGATGGATGGTCACAAGCCATCAAACAAAGCCGAGCTGCTTGAATTTTTGCACCAGGTGGCATAAAGTCACCCAACATCAATGTGAAAGACTGGTGGAGAGCATGCCAAGACGCATGAAAGCTGTACTTGAAAATCAGGGTTATTCCACCAAATATTGATTTCTGAACTCTTCCCAAGTTAAAATATTAGTATTGTGTTGTTTAAAAATGAATATGAGCTTATTTTCTTTCCATTATTCGAGGTCTGACAACACTGCATCTTTTTTTGTTATTTTGACCAGTTGTCATTTTCTGCAAATAAATGCTCTAAATGACAATATTTTGATTTGGAATTTGGGAGAAATGTTGTCAGTAGTTTATAGAATAAAACATTTTTTTTTTAATTTTACAGCATATATATAGTAAAACCAGAGAAACTGATAATTTTGCAGTGGTCTCGTTTTTTTCCAGAGCTGTGTATACTATATATACAGGTGAAACTCGAAAAATTTGAATATCGTGCAAAAGTTCATTTATTTCAGTAATTCAACTTAAAAGGTGAAACTAATATATTATATAGACCCATTATATGCATAGTGAGATATTTCAAGCCTTTATTTGTTATATATATATACATATACTGTATTGGCTATACAGTATATGTACTGTACTATACTGTGTGTACTGAGGGCGCAGGCAATCTTCAAGCAATATCTATAATAAAAGCAATTGAAATAATATACTTACCGAAAACATATGAATGTGTTTTTAAATGTCTAAGGGGTTCTGGTGAAAAAAAAAGTTAATGAACCCCTCCTTGCTGAAAAAATCCTGCATAAACCAGCAAGAATTCCATGTTGGTCCAGCCTGGTTTATGCTGGTTTATGCTGGTTTATGCTGGTCTAGCTGGTGGACTAGCATAGTCATGCTGTTCTCAAGCATTCTGGTGAGCAGCAATGCTGTATTTTTCAGCAGGGCTGCTCTAGGGCAATTGTACCTGTATAAAGAAAATCACTTTGAACAAAAACGTCTGTTAAATGGCTACTTGCTTCACTTTTCAGGGAGACCTGGGTGGCACACGGACCCTGCAGAAGAAGTGGACCACCTTCCAGAAGGCCCGGCTGATGTGTTCTTTCCCCGAGCGCCACATCACCTTTAATAACCTGCGGGCCGTCTTCACCCTGCCTGGGGCGGACTGGAGGAGCACTAGTTTCTATGGCATCTTCCATGCGCAGTGGTGAGCGAACCCTCCTGCCATGCCAGTCCGTGTCATGCTCATAAATATTTCTCTCTCTTCCTCTTCCTGACGTGGCTGTGAAAGTCACTCTGTCCTCTGCTTATATAAAAGTGTCACCGTGCCAAACACCCAGCCGTGATCCTCAAGTGTAGAAAATGCTGCACTGTCATTATGTTGACAGTAAGACTATAACTGTAATAAACCAGCCAATGTAGCGCAGTCATTTAGTTCAGACTGACTGACTACTTTTTTTCTCTCTCTCTCTCTCTCTCTCTTCTCTCTCAGGGGGGATGTGGATGTGTCTGCTGTGTGTCAGTACCAGATCGGAGAGGTGAAAAATGTGTTCGACGGGCCGTATAAAGAGTACAGGGAGTCGTCTCAGCGATGGGTCCGATACACCAGCACTGTGCCCAGTCCTCGACCCGGAGCGGTGAGCTGAGCAGCCGTTGAGATGAGAGGCCGTGACTAAGCACTCGGATAAAAATAGCACACCATTTTTGTACATACAGTGATATTTCATCCCAAAATAATAACTTTATAATATTCCTGTTGGATTATAACATTTTATAAACATCTTAACAAAGAGTTTGAGTCCGATTATGTCAGAAAAAGTTTGCAGAAAACATTGTTTGGAAAACTTTTATTATGCAATTTCAAGTAATGTAAATATTTTGGGATGAAGAAGTGCAAAAGTATACAGTGAACATCATGACTGTGGGCCATTCAGAAGTAAATGGAAAAATACCATTTACAGGACCGTTCAAATAATTAATGAAATTAATACTTTTATTCAACGAGGACGCATTAAATTGATCAAAAGTTAAGTTGTTATAAAAAAATAAACTATTTCAAATATTCTTTTGAACTTTGTTCATCAAAAAAAATTGTATCACGGCTCCCACAAAAATGTACTGTTTTGAACATTGATACTAATAAGAAATATTTTTTGAGCAGTAAATCAGCATATTAGAAGGATTTATGAATGACCATATGACACTGAAGACAATGATGCTGAAAATTCAGCAATTACTGGTTTTACTGTATTCTTGATCAAATAAATGCACCCATGGTGACCATATGAGACATCTTTCAAGAACATGAAAAAATCTTACCGGCCACAAACTTTTTAATGGTATAGTGTACATTAAAATAAAATTGCATACGTTTAAAATTAATTGAAACTGAAAGAAAGAAAATTAAATTGCTGTAATTTTTGTATTTATATTTATATATCTCATCACATTTATTAATGAACTTTTTGTGAACCGGGGTAGAAGAATACTTCATTTCCCATAATTCTTTGAATTACAGCTCATTCTTTTTCCTGTTATTCCAATGCAAGTTCCTGTGGGGTGTGGCTAGTTTGATTCAAAGTCCAGAGCTGCGTCCGAAATCGCATACTCTCTTGAGTAGGTACTTATTTTGAATAAGTAATATAATAAGTAATTACTTTGCAAGTAATTACTTCTATATTGTATGACTGTGTGTAGTATGAATGTAATCTGGACGTACTACATTCGCCATGCTGTCATTATCATGTGACCTACCAGAGTCAGTTGCGCCACTTCACTGCCGTTCACAAATCCTCTCCCGTGGCCTTATGGTATAGTAAAGTGTCCAGTGTTTGCACACTTCAGATTTTTGATAGAAGTAGTTGGTCAATTGATGAATTCGGACATACTTCTTTTGTCACATACTGTTTTTCGCCTACTGTAGCAGGGAAGTACGCGATTTCGGATGTAACCCAACTCATTAAACTGACAGGGAGCCAGTTTGAAGTTTTGTAAGTCAAAGCGTTAAACAAACTGAGAATGCTATACTGGTTGTATTTTAAATTTGTATGATGTTGTTTCAAAAATACACATTATGACATGTGCGATAAAGGTATTATTAAGAAAAAATGCCTAATCAAGTAAAAAGACTTTCGTTTCTTTCTACAGTGCATCACAAACTTTGACAGGGAAAACGGCTACAACAGTTCTCTTCAGCTGCCTGACGCTACGCTAAACTTTGCCAAGAAGCATCCGCTAATGGAGCTCAGGGCGGAAGCTCGCCCCCTGCTGCTTACCAAAGGGATCAACTTCACCCGAATAGCTGTGGACAGAGTGAGCTCACTGGACCAGAGATCCTACAACATGCTCTTCATAGGCACAGGTGTGTTATAGAGGGTCAAACGCACACATGGATCATTGTACGGAACGTTACACAGCTAATAAGAGCAGTGTTTCTTTGTCAAGAGGCTCTCCTGCATTGTCCTTCTTGTTCCTTTGTCCTTTTCTGTGTAAATATAAATAGTGCAGCCAAAGAAACTATTTTATTAGCCATAATGTTGTATCTAAGTGGAAATGTCACCTCTGCCAATGAATTCCTGTCATTCAGGAAGGTCAGTCCTTGAAATATAAATTGAAAAGATGTATTTGGCCTCGGCACTCTCATATAAACACACTCACAAGGCTCAAGGCTCAACCATTATTGGTATCCAATGAGTTCAGTATTTCACCAATCCTTCACAAAAGACAAATACACCTTGACAAACCTAGTTAGATATTTTCAGAAAGGTGACATCCTGTAGTGACATTTCCAACAATTTTGCCATTTTCTTTCATAATTATTATTCAGTTTAAGCATATAAGCATTATATTAAGCATCATATTAATTGAAAGACTACATAAATCTTATTATAAAATATATTTTTATAATAAAATGTATGCTTTAAAATAACATGTATTTGTCAAAAAAATACTAGTAAAATTACTTGTGAAGGCAAAAAGGGGTTTATGACATCATATTAATTTAGAGACTACATGAGTATTATTTTAAAATATATTTTTTAATACAATATATATTCCTACATGTATTTTTAAAAAAGTATTTGTCATGCAACAGGACTATTTAAAATGACTAGTGCACAAAAAAAGGTTTTTATGGCATAAAATTCATTGAAAAACGAATGCATATTATTATAAAATACAGTTTTATGTAATATACATTTTTATATATTTTTTTAAAAATGCATGTGTCATACCACAGGACTATTTAAAATTAATGATTATTTGAAAAACTACATGAATATTATTATGCAATATACTTTGTAATAAAACATAAGTTTTAAATATATTTTTATATTTTTTTAAATGTATTTGTCATTCCACAGGACATTATTTGTGAAACTACATGAATATTATTCTAAAATATATTTTACAATAAAATACATATTTTTTTTACTTAAACTTGTCACACCGCAGGACTATTTAAAGTGATTAATCAAGGCAAAAGGTTAAAAAAAAAGTCCTAAAATATACATTCAGGGTATAGTGTAACCCATTTTGAGTGCAGTCAGCATCTGAGGCAGAGTGTGTGTGTGTGTGTGAATCTTGGATTGAGGATTAAGAGTCAACATAGATACTCTGACATGAGCAAAAGTGCCAGGGTGGATTTGTAAAGCACACCCTGTAGCTCTTCAACTCTCCTCCATTATCCCTTTTCCGCACGTTCCCTTTTTCTCCCAGACTGAGTGAGAGGTCAGTGGCACATTATCTGTGACAAGCACTGTGTGAGAGGACGGGATAAAGGACACACACGGAGTTATGATAGGTCACGGCACCAGCTGGGGTGTATTCAATTTTCCTCCCGGTAATCTGCGTAACCTTGTTCCTAAAATCCAATGACGGAAAAATATGCCACATGTTGATGATACATTAATGGACTATTTGTCTCTCCTTTCTCTCCTTTCCCCCTCTCTGTCCCCATCACATTATTTCTCCCCCTCTGAACATAATCTATCCCCACCATCTTTCCTCCCGGCCTCTTTGTTTGTCGTTCAGCGGATGGATGGCTCCAGCGTGTCGTGATTTTGGGTTCAGAGGCCCATGTGATAGAAGAGATCCAGCTGTTTGATCGGCAGCAACCGGTGGACAGCCTCACCATCTCGCACAGCAAAGTAATTTCTGATCTGTTTTCTTGCTGAGCCAATCTCTTTGATGCCGGCTCTCCCGCCTGACTAGCATTAATGGGTTTTGTTCAAACAGAGTAGGAAAACAGAATGCACCGATAACTGAAAATAATTTATTTGCTATTGTTTTCCTTCATTTAATTCCAAATCAGAAGTATTTGTACATTGGCTCACGCTCTGAGGTTCTTCAGCTGCCCTTGGCAAACTGCAGCCGGTACCATTCACAGCCAGACTGCCTGCTGTCCAGAGACCCGTACTGTGCCTGGGACAGCGAGGGACGCGCTTGTGTCCGCATCGACCTCCACCGCGGGTAAATTCATCAATCTTTTGGTTCTACTGCTAGCATCCTTGCACCATCCTCCCTCTGCTCCTTTTCTGTCTTTTGCGCTCTCCTCTTTATTTTCTCTCTGATTCTACTCTTGCTCTCCTCCGCCGCTCGCTCCTCATCATTTTGCAAAGGCTTTCCCCTTCCACCCCCTCTGTTCTCCTCCACGGGTCCCTTTTTATACTTTTAAGCTTCATCCTCATAGCAGTGTGTCTAACAGCCTTCTGACACATCGTCAATATTTGTTCCCCCGCCCCCACAGCTCCACATCCACACTCTCGCAGGACCTCATGCTGGAGAGATTCAACCGAGGAAAAGCCAAGTTTGATAAGCCTTTCTCCATCCCCAGCCCTGGTACGTCAGATTTACGCTGCCCCCTACAGGCCCCCCTGCAGTGAGCGGTTTCCATTAGGGGACACGCACACTTTGAAAGGAAAAGTTCATCCAAAAATGAAAACTCACCCTCACTTGTAAGACTTTCGTTTATCTTCGGAACACAAAGATCTTTTTGATGAAATCTGAGAGTTTTCTGTCCCTCCATTGACACTTTGATGCTTCAAAAAGTTCATTAAGAGATCGTAAAACTGATCCATATGAATTAAGCGGTTTAGTTCAAAAATTTCTGAAGAGGCACAATCACTTTATGTGATGAACAGATTGAATATAGGTATTTATTCACATATAAACATTCATCAACTCACACATCAGTTGTGATAAACGGAAGCTCAAGCACGTTCACTTGATGTGCGAGCACCAATCAGGTTCATTCTCGTGTGTTAAGCAGCACGTATGAGCTTCCTCAAGAACCAATAAGGTTTGTTCTCGCGCCTCAAGCATGTTCGGTTGAGATTCTGTTTATGTTCGCTGATCAATGTTTAAATGTGAATAAAAGCCTAAATTCAATTTCATCATATAAAGCAAATGACTCTTTTCAGAAAATTTTAAAACTAAACCGCTCAATTCATATGGATTCATTTTACTATCTCTTTATGAACTTTTGAAACATCAAAGTTTCAGTTCTGTTGCTGTCAATGGAGGGACAGAAGGCTCTTAGATTTAATCAAAAAGACCTTAATTTGTGTTCCCAAGATGAATAGAAGTCTGAGGGGTTTTGAATGACAAGAGAGTGAGTAAATGATGAAAGAATTTTAATTTTTGGGTGAACTACCCCTTTAAAGCAGTGTATATCTGGTCAATGAAATTAATAACAAAAATAATCAATTAAATTACTTAGAAAATTACTTAATAAAATATAACATGAGAGAAATAATACTGTAAAATATTAACAATGTACTAACCATGTTTTCCGAAGAAGAGAAATCTAGACAGAATATGATTTGTTTCAAATAATCCATTCACATTCAATAATGTCAGGGAATTTACCTACATGAGAACAGACTAAAACAAAAAGCTATGTAAAAAATTAACATTGTTTTAATGAATGTTATTTCAATTATTTTATTATTTTAAAAGTGAAATAAATCTTTTTTTTCCCCCAGATCATTCTAGGTTGAGAAATGTGACTGTGGTCGTTGGGTCGGATCTGGTATTGCCCTGCAATCTGGTTTCCAACTTGGCCCAGCCCTTCTGGGAGCTCAACGAACGTGAGCTGGCCCTCGTGGAAGGTGAGGCCACTGGGCCGCGATTCGACCGAGCCCTCCGCTCCCTCGTTATCCCCCAAGCCGGTTCCCTTCAAGCGGGCCGCTACATCTGCTACTCGGAGGAGCAAGGCGTGAAGTTCCAGACGGAGAGATACCAGGTCGCAGTGGTAGCCAGCGCGCCCGTCTTCATGGAGGCCCGCGCTCCTGACGGCAGCATGGGTTTATTCTGGGTGCTGGTGATCACATTGGGTGCCGCTTGTCTGTTGCTGCTAATCGCGTCTTTGTACCTTCGTAGAAGACTAAAGTTGGCACTGGGAAAAGGGGCGGAAATGAAGCCGCTGGAGAGCACTTTAGTGTACCCCATTACTTTACCCAAAGAGCCTCCCAGCCGGCCATCGTTCGTGCCGAGCAAGATGGCGAACGATGAGGATCGCTTCTGGGAAACGGGAGCTAATTACTACTACTCGGACGGCTCCCTTAAAATTGTCCCAGGGCACGCAATGTGCTCCACCGGCAGCACGGCATCTCCGAGTGCTATTCCCGGTCAGCCCATTCACTCGCCGAGCAGGTTGAGCCTCACCAACATCCGAAACTCAGGCACCAATGGATACATCCGCCTGAATCTGAGCACGGCCGGAGAGGAGAGAGCGAGCACGGGATCGGGAATGGGCATGGGAAGCGGACTCGGACTGGGCAGCCGAGAGAACGACTACACCAGTCCGTTTAAAGAGGAGCTCCGGAGAACTCTGCAGCAGAGGAGCGTGCTTCCCGATGCCAATCCCGAGGAGTCTTCTGTGTAGACCTCACAGGAACCACAGAAAACCTCACCTACCTCCCTCCTGCTTGGGGAACTCTCTTCATCTTACTCGCAACCTATTTCTTCTCTGTCAATCTCCCGTGCCGTGAGGCCACCGACATTCCCTTGGATTATTCTGGTTCTCATAAGTAACTAACACTCAACCGAGCTCTCGCAGAGCTTTTTGTAAATGTCTATATTTAATGGACCAGACCGACAGGGCCTCGTGTTGATCTTGGCTAACAGGCGAGCACAGGTACATCTCTGAGAGGAACCCGACCAGCCAAATGTAGCCGTCAGTCTGATCTGCATTGGGCAGATGTCTGGCAACCTAATCATTTGGCAAGATGGAGGATACAGAGCTTATTTTAAACGTCCAGAGGTTGCTTACCCCCGTGTTTTTTGCTCCCTTTTTATGGGTAGAACACATGAGAGAGGAGGCGAAAAGGACATGCATAAACTTAAATCGCAAGATGACAATCACGCTCTTCTCTCAAGAGTAAAGCAGAGGAGAAAATGTTTAGGGAAATAAACTGAGTGAGCTGTAAAACCGAAGCAGGACTTGAATCATGAACAAATGCTTTGCCTTTCTTTCTCTACGGCTCAAGAACTTTTTTAAAATTGTGTCTTTTTCTGAGAATGTGTACTGAGACTTGCAGCACTAATATATTGTGAGGGTTTTTTTTTTTTCATGTCTGTTTATTGCAACTGTTAAAGAAGGTTTTCTTCTTTTCTTTTCTTTTTTTACGATTAATAGTTTCATCTGAAATGTGAAAGGATTACCAGTGGTAGTAGCATGAGGAAAGTGTGAACAGAATGTGTACTAAGACTGTGTTGGATGTGACAACAAGTGCATTATTGTATATATTTGGCTTGAACTGCCAAATTAAGTACAACCCCAGTGTTTGCCTACATGATGATGGAATGAAACTTTACTTCTGGAATGGTATAGAAGACTCCGCCCATGTTCTAAAGCCGGATTGTTCTACATGAAAGGGATCCTTGATAAAGTCCAGGATGCGTAGTAGAGGCTACGGCTGATCAAAACACAGGTAAGACTACAGCAAATCATACTTTATACCACATTTTAATTGGGCTGCTTACATTTTCAAAAATTAAGTGAAGATTTGAGACCCATTCATTACCATTCAAAAGTTTGGAGTCTAAGACTGTTTCATGTTTTTGAAAAAAGTCTCTTATGCTCACCAATGCTGCATTTATTTGATCACAGTGGAAACTGTAATTTTGTGAAATATTAGGAAAAAATAGCTTTTATTAGAAATCATTCTAATTTGCTGATTTGACGCTCAATAAATATTTCTTCTTATCAAATTTAGAAAACAGTTGTGCTGCTTAATATTTTTGTAGAAAAATATTCATATAAATACTCACTTTAAGTATTCATAAAAATAAACTTACCCCAAACTTTTGAACTGTTGTGTATATAAGATTATTGGAAGGTTGATTTATGAGACAGGCGAAAAGATTATGACCATGTAAAGACCATGTTTTGACTTGATTTTGTCGTAACATAAAAACTATAAACTAGCTGACTATATCTTTCTTATCTCTTTCAGTGTGGGCTTTGCAACTCTTAAACAGAGACTAAATACAAAAACAGGGTGAAAACTGAAAGCAGAGGACATTTCATTCCATTGACTTTGATTGTGAAGACAAATGAAGGAGATTTCGATTATCTGTGACCCTGTGGGTGGAGAGGCACTATGATGCTCATCACTGGTTTATACTTTGTTGCATGATGTTCTGCAAAATATATTATATAAGTTTCAACAATAGTCTCATATGTTTTAGAAAAAATATGAAAAAAAATTTCGTACCTGTGCCTCTTCACCTTGGGTGAAGCCAAAGCAGACTGCAGACATGTTTTTCTTCTATGTTTACTCTTCTTCTTTCTTTTTTTCAATTCTCTGCTTTATGTTCTGGAATTGGTCCATTGCACAGAACTCAAGTAATGTCTGAAATCTTTGTTACTACTACTCTTGTTTTGGTGGAATGCTATTCTTTGTGGCATGAGAGCTTTACGATTTTGCAAGCGGCTTTCCATTCTGTCATTTGCTCTTTTCCAGTCTACACTTGTTAGATAAGATCTTTGTACTAAAAAGTACGCTGAGAAATGTCGGATTAACAAGGACCGAATACTTTCTGCCAGGCCTTCTCAGGGCTCTCTTGAAATTGTGAAACTTCACTAATTGCTTTGATAAGCCTGTCTAATGACTTAAAGTCAGACTTTGGTCTGACATAATTTCACTGAGCGACCAGAAGTGTTGCATATGCTTGTTTGCATCATGCATGGCTTTTTTTGTACTGACCAGTATTCCCTGCTTGATAAAAAAAAAGAAAGAAAAAGGCGGTCATCTCAGTTCATTCAGTTCATCTCCCATGGCTTTAAATCTGCTGTTTCTTTGTGAGTTTTTGTATTACAAAATGTCTCTTTTCTTGCATTTCAAGATATCTTTAAAAATGTTGCTGTTATTTTTTTTTCTTTTTTAGGTAATTATGTTAAGTAACTTATTTTGCTTGTACAAAAAGTTGATATTTATTACCATTGTACATATGCCCTTATTTTTTATATGTATATATCTTCAGAAAATAAAAGTAGAGATCAGTTCACAGTGAGTAGGTCGTGTATGCTTATATGAGTACCTGTGTTTAATTGACTTAAAAGGGGACCTATTATGCTTTTTTTTACATTTTCAACTTTCTTTACTGTGTTATGTTGCTGTTTGAGTATGAAAAATGTCTAGAAAGTTACAAAGCACAAAGTCACTTAAGGGAGTTATTCTCTATATCAGTAAACACTGTTTCTGAACTCCCTGAAACGCCTCATTTGTAGTCTCGAGTTTTCTTCTGGGAACGTACACCTCTCAATATTGTTCATTTAAATAGTTCCTAAAGGCATATGCAAAATAAATGAGTGAGGCCTGTTTGAGTTGCGTTGGAGGTGTGTTGAAACCACTGATCTATATAGAATGACAGTGGTTGAAACTTGTAGTTTTGGTAAGAGGCGTGACATTTCTGAAGCACCCTGGAAGTGGTTGAGCCGACCAATCAGCCGACCAATCATGGTCCAGCCGACCAATCAGAGCACACTGCGCTTTTTGGAAGGCTGGGCTTCATAGAGACCGGAGCTAAACAGACAGACTGGTAACAGAGGTGCCGCAATAATGTAAAATATGTGAAAAATAATGTTGTTGTGTTTTTAACATTCAAGCAGGAAAACCTATAGACCCCAAAAACAAAATCAAAACTAAAAGGGCATAATAGGTCCTCTTTGAAATGCCATTGAAATGTCATGTGCAACATTTGTTGGTAATGCAAAATGGCTATAGTGGTTTTCATATTGCTTCTGCTAAACATGTCAAGACAGTCACAGTGACACTTACCTTGACTCTTAGACAACCGCTAGTGCAGTCTTTCCTGCGTAGTATCTATGCTTTTCTATTTCATATTGTGCATCTAAACACACTCTCACGTGTACAGCAGGGCAGACACAGCTGTGTGTGACATCAGCAGTGCATCATCACTGAGCTGGCCTCTACTTCTGGAACAATCTCTATACATTATAGGACACCAGTTGACTAAAAAAATGAGGAGAGGAAGAGAAACCCCGAGATCACATATTATTGAACCATCACTGACTTCTCGATTACCCCACTTTAAAAGCCCCTGATAACCAATTCCAATTGTTTCTGGGCAAATTCAGCCACGAATGTATAAAGCTCATAAAGACAAAAACTGCATTGGCTGTAAAATCCTCTAACAACCTCTGCAGGAATGGTCTGGCCCTATACCTTCAGTCATTGATAGATGTCCATGGTGTGTCTGCAGAAAGTTCAGTCAAGCACTTCTGGCTCCGGCAGACTGATCTCAAGCCTGTTTGCCAAGATCTCTGCAGATGTCCATCGCTCCATATAGGAAAAATAGAAATATTCATATATGTGTATAATTTGATCTGGAATATCAGGTTGACGCTATATATACCATACAGTACTGTAAGATAAATACATTTTCATTCAAGAGTTTTTAAAATTTAAATAATTAATACTTTTATTCAGCAAGGACGCGTTAAATGCCTTTTGATGTTCAGTAAAGACAATTATAATGTTGCAAATGATTTTGATTTCAAATAAATGCTTTTGAATTTTCTGTTCATCAAAGAATTCTGAAAAGAAAAGAAAAACGGTAAGCAACACAGCATTGATAATAATCAGAAATGTTTCTTGAGCACCAAATCAGCGTATCAGAAGGATTTCTGAAGGACAATCAACTGCCCATGACAACAATGTTAATATGCCTACATGAAATTATTATTGATGGAGATAACAATAATGATGATGATCTGCATTAGAGTTTGAGACTGGTACAAACTACTCCAGCCAGACCAAACTGTCATGTTTCAGATTCACCTGAACTACTTTTATTCTTAGTGCTTGAAGCAGCAGATACAGAATCCTGCCACCTCCAAAACTTCTCAAGGACTGTCATAGCTAGCAAAGGCTTTCTTGGATGAAATGCATGGCATTTTAAAAATAAACAGCGCTTACTTGTCTCTGGGCTAAAATTAATTGCATTAGCCCGCATAAACAATGCAATGTCTCTTCAGGCATTTCTTTCTTTCATGCATCCAGTCAAAGGATCAATCACAGCATGGAAATATTTTAATGTGCACATGAAAAATAAACGACCTCATTTTTAAATCACTTGGAATGATTACAAAAACACTCACATTTCCACTCTTTGTTTTTATACTTCAAGGCCCCCTGGGTGTCAAGACTTTATTTCTGAGTGTCCTTCTGCTGGCATCAAGAATATTTACTGAATAATTTTCTGTTAAATTAAAAAATAGTCTGTTCATTTATTTAACCAGAACAGGCTTCACAAGAAATCGCAAGAACTGGCATTAATTATAAAGAAAAAAATAATCCAAAAATGAAAATGCTGTCCCTCGTGTTTCTAAATCCCAAGACAAAATGAGAGCAAAATGCCAACACAGTCTCATGGCAAATTGTAACTATTTTATGTTTTGGCAAATTCAAAACATGAATTTGTATGAATTCATTGGTACGTTTTGTATGATGTGCTTACGCCGCCCTGACGGTTAGGTTTAGTGGTGGGGTTAGAGGTGGACCTTCATGCTTCCTTGTTTTTTTTAAACCGTCAATTTTTGTGCAAATCACAAAAATTACCTAACAAAGCATGCAACCACAGAAAAAGTCAAAGAGTTTAAAGTCAGCATGAAACGGATGTCGTGATCGTCTTTTCTTCCCCATTGTGACGTATATCAGAGTGAAACGGCTTCTTGAACAAGAAAAATAATGTTTCGATGTTTTGAAAAAAAAAAAACATTTGTCCATGGGGAATTGATTAGATTGTTGGATGGCTGTGGTTTGCTATTGGTCGATCTTATTTGAGTGACAGGTTGCCCCGCCCTCATGTCAGTAAGAAGAGTTGTCAGAGAAGAGATATCACAAGTTATTTTGATTAAAGGTTACAAAGGCAAAAAAAAAATGACGAAGTGCATGGATAATTATTTATAATAAACACTGCATATTCCATAAAAAGGAATAGAAAAAATGGTCAATTTCTATTTCATGGTGACTTTAATGGTTGGTTATTTGATGTGCTTTCCAAAGGTGTCACTGTTTTGAATGTTAGGGCAATGACTCATGTGTCCTTTGTTTTTGACTAGTTGCAGCTCCGTCTATTTTAGCATATCTCCTGCCATCATGTGGCAAAAAACGTTGTTGTGTACGTCTCTGGCAACACATCCAGCAGTTTTTGATATTCATTATACACCTGCCATAATTTCTCATCTGGCAGTAGGCCTACCATAACTATGTCATGAAAATTTCCTTAGTTGAAAGTACATTTACATTCATGCATTTGCAGATGCTTTTGTCCCAAGCTACTTCCATTGCATTCGAGCTATACTTATTAATCAGTATGAAATTGTGACCTTGGTATTGTTAACTTAGCTGGAGTCTCTTTGCAATGTTTAAACATCCGAGCCTGCCAGCCTATACCTGCAAAAAGTACTGTACAAGTCAATTACCGTATTCAAATTTTTCAAAGCAAGGAATGCTAGCAGTATAGGCAGCAAACGTGTGTTCAAAGAAGACAGCAGACAGATTCTTCAGACATCCACGCTTAGCTCAATCTCGCACAAAGAGGCACCTCCAGTCAAACAGAGCGAGATATTTCAAGATCACACGGGTTATTTCCTTCGAGATGGAGGCTGTTTGCAGTGCTTGACTGAATATCTTAAGGAATAAATTATGACTGATCAGTTTCGTTTAAAGAAGCTTTTGATCTTTCACTCTGCAACCTATAAACTGTGTCATTCTCTTTCACTTAAACAGATACAGAATGCAAATTTAATGTTTGGTAGGTTTTTAGACCAACATGGAAAACTATAATTACAAACTGTCTAAATAACAGAAGGGGGATGTAATGTGATTATCAGCTAAGCTTTAAAACCCTAACCAGACGAAATATAGCTGTGTGTGTGTGTGTGTGTGTGTGTGTGTGTGTGTGTCTCTGTGTGTGTGTGTGTCTCTGTGTGTGTGTGCTAAAGTTAGAGGCAAACTGCTAATAAGAAATCAAAGTGGTGTTCTGCAGCCCAGCTTAATGCTACCACAGGCATCAAAGAATTAAAGTAAAAAAAAAAAAAACAGTTCAAGTTCTCAACAATATCTGACAGAATTGGGGTGCGCTGCAAGAACGCGTCAAAGAGACAATGACTCAGCCATTACTGTCACTGGATCCAAATTAGTGGATGTCAGCTGTGCTTATGAAAGTCAATGCTAAACCAATTCTCTAACTTTACATGATGCGTGTCAAGCTCTCACTTTCACATCCCTATCTCTTAGACACATCAATCATGTCAATTAGATGTTCTATTGGAACTTTGTGATAAGCAAAATGATAAGCTGTCATTATTTTATCAACTTGGTTGTCATATTAGAGTGCAACAAATACCAACAGACAATGAAATAAAGTTGTCAAATATCATTTTATTAATTAAAAAAAATACTTTTTTCAAATTAATTTGTGAACTGTGAAATGGCATTTACAAACTGACCCTATGTTTAAAATACAATTTATTTAAGTGCAATTATTTACATGTCTATTTATTTGTCTATTTGAAAAGTATTAATTTATTTATTTAAAATGCAATTTAATTAAATAATTAAATGTATATATATATTTGTTAAAACATAATTTACTTATATTTTCAGTTTTTAATGCAATTTAATTAAATATTATTTAGAAAATCTGATTATTTGTCTATTTAAAAAAATAATTTATTATATTTTCTTTTTTAAATGCAATTGAATTCAATAAAAATATTGAAATGTATATTTATTTGTCCATTTGAAAAGAAATACTTATATTTTCATTCTTAATGCAATTTAATGAAATATTATTTTGAATATCTGATTATTTGTCTATTTTAAAAGGAATTTTATGACAATTTTCATTTCTGAATGAATGACTATAAATAAATGAAATTTGAAGTGTCGTTCCTAGTCTTCCAGAATAGGAGTGCCACTTAAAATTTCATTTATTTACAGTTATTCGTTCAAAAATGAAAATCACAAAGCCACGTTTTACCTCTATGAACCTGTACCCTGACAATAAACAGGCATTTCGCATGATATATATAAAAACCATGGTATAACCCAAAGTAAAACATGGTATTACAACGGTACCACACCCAAAAAGTATAAATGAATATTAGGTAACAAAATAGTGCTCTTGATTTTGTCTATGAACGTTTCATCTCTGCTCTACTACTTTTATGTCTCAATTGACCTTTGCGTGTATTTGTTTACGCCACTTATTTTTAGCCTTAAATGATAGCTTTGGTTATAATGAATGATGTTGGGGAATGCTGCTGTTTCAGTCAAGGTCAACCGAATAAGAAACAGAATGTTATATTCATTATTAATGGTTTTACCATACAAAAACCCATCAGTATGAAATGTTAACTGAAAATTGGAGAGTACCATAGCCTGAAGCAGCCTCATCTGTGTCTGTGAAACACCTGGGCTCCCCTGGCACGTCCGTCTGGATCCTGTTCGTGGTTTTTAGCTCTCCATTCAACACAATCAGACCAGAGCACACTCGAGACAAACAGCGGATAGGCTTTCCGATAAACAAAACAAAGTCTTTGTGACGCACGAACGTCTACCTGTCAAACCTTATATCTGTGAGACTCCTGTCAGACCTCAGGGTTCTCTACTCCCTGATCACTAAATACTGCACATCTGGATAGACCCTCGGGCAACTGCTTAAATATGCAGATCACATCACTCAAAGTGGCATCATTGCTATCAATGATGTATTCATCAACAAACCTCTGGTCCCATTATCTACAGGTCAAAAGTTAGTGGTCAGTCTTTTTTTTATTATTAGTCTCTTATGCTTAGCTACCAAGGCTGCATAGCCTACATAAAACAGCAATGTTGTGATATATTACAATGTAAATTTATTCCTGTGATGCAAATCTGAATTTTCAGCAGCCGAGCCATTACTCGTCGCAAGATCCGAAATCATTCTGAGAAATACTTCTTATTATTATCGATGCTGAAAACATTTGTGCAGCTTAATTTTTTTGTGGAAACTGATACATTTTTGCAGGATTCATTGATGAATAGAAAGTTTAAAAGAGGATAATTTATCATAATAAATGTCTTTACTGGCTTTACTTTTGATCAGTTTAACCCATAGACAGTAAAATAAATGGACACAGTGACCCCATAGATTTCAACGGAGAAAGCTTAACCCTTGCTTAATAAAAGTAGCCAATTAAATTAAAAAAATCTTACTGACCCCAAAATAGGCTATTTGAACAGTGGTGTACCTTCTTGATCTCTACGTCTTTTTTAAAATTTATTTTAATTTTATTTTTTCAATAATGTTGCTGCTAGCAATAAATGTAATACTTTCAGAACATCCGGCTGCTTTTGAATGTCGAGCTATAGAGAAAACAGCATGCTTTTTGCCTGCACAATGATGTAGGCCTATGGCATTACCAGCAGGGGCTTAAAGAGATAGTTCATTCAAGAATGTACTTGCCCTTAAGTTGTTCCAAACCTGTGTGAATTTCTATCTTCTCCTGAACACAAAGGAAGATATTTTGCAGAATGTCAGTAACCAAACAGTTGTGGGGCACAATTCTTCATTCTGCAACATTCTTCAAAACTTAAGGGTGGGTAAACGATGACAGAATGTTAGTTTTAGGGTGAACTATCCCTTTAAGGTCACCAGCCAAACCCTGCCCCGCTGCAATGTGCCAGCAGAAACCCAACAGAGATGAGTCTGTTCCTCTTGCATTAGAGGAGGTTGAAAAGTGTTTTACAGTTGAAATTAAAAGATGTTTAGTAGTTAACTGCACTCTATGACTCTAATGCAGAGAAAATTGCTGTCACTTTAGAAATATTTCCTTATAAGATAGTAGGCCTACTTCAGCTCCAAAAATAGCAAATGATGACAGCATTTTAGGGTGAAATATGTATACTTTTTTAAATAGGCTACTTAATTTAGAATGTAGACAACCTGCTGTAGCCTATTGTACAGTTTTATGAAATGTTTATTTATTTTGTTCTTACAGCCACATGCTACATATAACGGCTAGCACATTTACATTTTCATTTCGAAATTATAAAAAAAAAATATATATATAACGTATAACGTAATTTTTAAACCATCTCCATTAGAACTACACCATTTTTTACAGTCTACGAACTACACATAATGTGACAATGACGTGCAACAGGCACGTTGGGTTCGCCTGAATGTGATTGGCCGTTTTGAAGCACATGACGCATTTTCTTAAACCTGATTGGCTGATTCATATGAACAGGACGTTGTTGCCAGACAAGGACAACCAGATGCGTTAGAACTAGCACTCTCTCATGTCCAGAAAATACACTTACAAATACACATTTAAAATTCAGTAATATTTATATACAGATGTATCGTAGATTAGTGGCTGTAAAAAGACGTTTATTTTAAGGTCCATTCAGGTGATTTCAGGTTCCTTCTCAGCGGAAGAATATTTGCGTCGTTTTAACGTGCGGTAAGGAGCGAAGTTTGAACATTTCAGTACAACAGAAACAACTATTTGTTGTTACATATTAGATGCCACATTTCTATATCTAAACTAGTTGTGTTTATGTTGGTAGGTACGTAGTAGGGTAAAACAATGCAGATATGTAATGTTTATTATAGTGCCTGATGTTTTAAGATGTTAACAGACGTGCATAAAGTACATTTGTCCTGTCCAGGGACCAGTTCCATAAACATCGCTGCTAAATGTAAACAATAAAATTCAATTAACCGTGTAATTGTGTGTGGTTAGGATAATTAAACTTGCTGTGAGTTTGAAGTATTGTATATTAATATCTGTTGTGTAAGAACTAACGTTAGTCTGACCAACTAACAGTTAGCAATTAGCGGGGGCTAATCAGTCTTACTTTTCAGATTCAAATTAGAACAATCTACCTTGTATGCAACTGACTTTAAAAAGTTATGACTAGTCTTGAAGAGTGGAAGATCTTGTGATCGTACTATCTGAAGTTTTAGAATGACAGTCTCTTATCTTCAGTTCATTTATTTACTCAGATCTAATTTCTTATGTACTGGACTCAAGCATGGAGGATACTGAAGCCATGGACAGCAGACCACCACTGGCAGCCCTGTCTCCCTCTCCGCAGAACACTGAAGCTGCTGGGGATGTGGATTTCTCCAAACTTACTCCTTCACAGTTTGGCATATCAGCAGACAGCTTCTTATCGTCATCCCAGATTAAAGGTTAGCAAAAATAAACTGGGTTTAAATGGGTTAGTTCACCCAAAAAAGACAATTCTGTCATTAATTACTCTCCCTCATGTTGTTCCAAACCTGTAAGACTTTTGATCATCTTCTTAACACAAATGAAGATCTTTTTAACAAAATCTGTGAGCTTTCTGTTCCTCCATTGACAGATACGCAACTACCACTTTGATGCTTCGAAAAGTTCATAGAGATCGCTTCAAGAGATTGATAGTTCATAAAACTAACTGAAGAGACTCGATCACTTTATTTGATGAACAGGTTTAATTAAGGCTTTTATTAAAGATCTCTTATAAAAAGATCTTTATTTGTGTTCTGAAGATGAACGAAAGTCTTACCGGTTTGGAACGGCATGAGGGTGAGTAATTAATGACAGAATTTAAATTTTTGGGTGAACTAACCCTGCCTTGTGTATGTGCCTTATGCACTTTTTGTTTAGTTAATCCCTTTTTTTATGATAATTTTCTGTACAATGTTATTTTATTTTGCACATTTTTACCTCTGTAAAAATGAGGTGCACATTTTGTTCTGTTTTGTCACTGAAGCACACTAAATGAATTTTAAATGTAACTGAAAGCACACTTTTCATGCTGTGTTATCCCCTCAGATAAGTCCAGAGTGGCTCAACTGAAGTCTAGGAGGAGATCCACGATTGGGGTCCGGGGATCTCCAGAAACGAACTCTCTTATCTGCTTCAGAGCCAGACAAGCTGCAAAAACACCTCCTCGAACACCACAGGTAGATGCATGGTCTAACACAACTATTTTTGCTTTACCGTACGTTCACACCGCCGCCGACTTGAGCGTCAAAGAAGCTCTGGCCGCTCTGTCAAGGACGCTTGTCAAAAAGCACGGGGAAGCTCGTTGACGCTCTGACGTAGCAGGGAGAAGAGAAGTGTCACATCATGAAATGTAATAAACAGAAAAAACAAGCAATACATTGAAGAAACCTTTTATAATGACAGGATTTTTATAACCGTTTTGGTCATATTTGGTCGGGGAAAAAAATAATAATTAGCTATTATTATTATTATTTGCATTAGGCTATTATTTGCATTAGTGCAATTGGTCAAATCGTTGTCACCGTGAGCAAATTATTTGCATTCCCGCTTAAAACGAGCGTTCGTAAATATTTTATCCCATGCCTCGTTCTTTTGTAACTGGTCCCTGTAAGCAAACAGCGTCATATCATATATGATAGGAAACCCAGCAACAGCGATTATCAGCTTCTCCTCCATTTTCTCGGAACTAATGTTTCGGTAGGAACGAAAGTTCACATCGTATGTTTCTCCGGAATCAGCCAGAGTGAAGGACGTCTTTATTCTGATTGGTTGCTGGCGTTTTGCCGATGCTTGCCGCTGAACCGCGTCATAGCTCATTACCACAAAGTTGAGCTTCTTTCAACTTTCTGATTGACGCCCAAAACGCGACGCCGAGGGATTTGACGCTCCTTGCAGCTGAGAGAAGCCAGCTTCCATTGAAAATGAATGACTTCCGGCCGCTTTGGAAGCTCAAGTCGGCGGCGGTGTGAACGTACAGTTAGGAACCAGATTTTACATTGATCATCAAGTGGTGACCTAACACAGTACCAAAGTGTTTATCAAACAAAAGTAAGCATAATTGATTTAATCATTAAAGCTAGGCATGAGTTGTTGTGGTCGTCTTTTCTTCCCTATTGTGATGTTTATCCAAGTAAAATGGCTTCTCAAACAAAACAAAAAAATGTAGGGACTTGATTGTGTTCATCATGAATTGATTGGATGGTTGTGGTTTCCTGTTGCTGTGATCTCATATGTGAGTAACAGGTTGCTCCGTCCTCGCGCCAGTAAACACATCATCAGAGAAAAGATGTCATTGCTAGAGGGAGGGGAAGTTATTTTGATTAAAGATTATGAGGGCACATGAATTAAAAAAAAAGATGCGCATGGATAAGTCATTTATAATAAATACTGCAATATTCCATAGAAATCAGAATTGTCCATTTTGATTTCATTGAATTTTGTGAATGCAAAAGGGATTTCCACCCTAACACGTTGAATAAACACTGAGCAAGAACTGTACAAGTATAGTAAGCCACGTTATTAGTGACATAAATGTGTGACAGAATACCATTGATTAGAGACACAGCCTATGTCTATGCTATTCAAAATGCATAATTATATGATTATTTGCATTAAGCATCACTTTTTCCCTCAATGTCTACAAACCTATCAGGACAGACTTGCGATCCATTTATGGGACATGACCCATCAGTGTAATACAACATGAATGTGTTTCAAAGAGTGAGCCACATTGTTTACTGTCATTATGATGATAATGATGAAGGTTGTTTGCATTTTTCTTTATCTGCTGTAACTTTGTGCCCTCTCCTCATGAAGCTTTTGCAGGGGAGTCCGTTTCTTTTACGCTGTGACTCTCTGAAGAAGAAGATGGCTGCTTTCCAGTGTCTGATGGAGGAAGAGGACGAACAGAAGAAAAATGAGGAGAATGGGAGTGCGAAAAATACTTTGGCTCAATATTCTAGGAACGGTCAGTCTCTCCTCAAACTGTTAATTGCTGCCAACATAAAAAGGTGCAGGCTTGCAGGACCAGATGAAATTGTGAAGTTATTAAGAGAATGGCATACTGTCATTGTTTGCTATTTCCAGCTAATAGAACTTATTCAGAAAAAGCAGGCACCATAATAAATTTGATGCAATTTGATTTCCTCCATTGATCCCAGTTAGAGCGCAGCAAGATGATGTGCAGAATAAATCAACTGAAGCTTATGATCCTTAAAATAAATGTGTTTACATTTCAGAGGGCTTTCAGATTGAAAAAGATTATAAAAAGCATATCCAGTCTTCCAGTTTAAATAATCTGTGATCATTTCAGGTTTTGACACTGAATTTGTAAGTTTTATTCAAACGTAAACAAGACGTTTGAGGAATCTCAGTAGTACAGTCCTTTCAATACTATCTCATTTTTAAAATTCATAATGTCAACCTGTAAGGTTGAATGCTATTTAATGTTATAATAACACTAAAACCACTCTGAAATATGAACATATTTATATTAAAGTTAATTTATATTTATATTATATTAAGCAGCTGTTTTTCTTTTGATTTACATGTCAGCGGTAGGATTCTGTCTTGCACGCTGTGCTTTAACTGGAATCAGTAATAGGATTCAAATCATTAGAAGCAGTTCTTAGTTCTCTGTGTGGCTTTCATACATTTTTGGTCAGCTACTATTGAGATTAGCAATTGCTGATTCACTGCAGTTTTAAAACGAGCACAGATTAATTATGTTCTTATGTAGCATGACCTGTTTTTGCTAAATGTAATCTTGGGCCATTATCTCGATGAGGACATCTCTTTCTGCTACTGTCTGTCCTGTAGGAAAGGAGAACACGCTGACTAAGCAAAGTCAATTCACTTCGATGACGCCGCCTCCCTCTAAGAAACGCTGCTGGGCCCCACCAGTGGAGTGTGAGGACAAGATTACTGAGACGCCACTCCCCTACCCCACTTTCACAATACAGCAGGAGCAAGGGGTAAACATGTCAGCATTTAACGGCACCATGTTTGATATTCGATATACAGTTTATCATCTGTTAAATTGCCATTAGCGGATAAAGTGGCACAGGTAAAGTGCTTACAATGCAACCAATGGATGCTACACTAACTCGAACAGAGTTTGCGGTCACTATTATTAGTCTGGTGGTGTTCCTGTAGTCAGCGTTGCGGTCTTCTGTTTTTCTATGATTATAGGTGAAATGCTCTGAGTCTCAAAACCAGAGGTCTCTATCTGGTGTGGATTCAGATGCAAAGAATGAGCTTTTGTCTTTACCCATGCTGTCAAAACCAGATGTTAAGCCAGCAGGTAAGGGAACTTCACCATGGCAGCGTTTAATTGATCAAAAATACAGGAAAAAACTGTCATATTGTGAAAAATAATTACATTAAAATAACAATTTAAATGTGATGCAAAGCTGAATTTTGATATGCCACACCTGTGAGGCTCACTAACACAGATTTAGACAGGTTTGTGAACAATATTTGAAAGAAATAGCCCTTTTGTGTACATAGAAAAAGTCTTAGATCTTTTAGTTCAGCTCATGAAAAATGGGGGCAAAAACAAAAGTATTGTGTTGCATTCTACATATTGTCTCTGTCTCCATCATTGTCCGACTCCTATTTAGACATGAAAGGCAAAACATTTTAGTGGAGCTGCTAACACACACACACACACACTAGCTCTTGAAGCTCCGCCCTCTTTGCCCAGCAGCTCATTTGCATGTAAAGGGACACATGCGAAACAACGCGTTTTTACTGACCCTCGTAAAGGGACAATTTTAACATGCTGTATAAAATTATCTGTTGGGTATTTGAGCTAAAACTTCAAATACACACACTGGGGACAACAGAGACTTATTTTACATTTTGTAAAAAGGGCCATTATACCACCCCTTTAAGTTGCCAGCCACCGCCAGCATTTTTGATAAATTTTACCAAATTTTCATGGCCCCCAGAACAGACGCACTGCTTTTAAACAAATCAAAAAAAAAATGCATTCTTTTTTATCAACACTTGAATCAGGGTTCGTACGGGTGCTTGAAATCCTTGAAAGTGCTTGAATTTTGATGTTGTGTTTTCAAGGTTTGAAAAGTGCTTAAATTTTGAATAAAATGCTTGAAAGTGCTTGAAATTGTAACTGTTTCTTTCACAACAAATGCCTATCTGACTGAATATTTCGTATTTAAATGGCGAAATAAATCGTTTGCTGCGGCCCGAGCGTGATTGTTCCCGGCGTCCCCCGCAGCGTTGGCCTGGTTTCACACTCAACTTGATTCTATCGAATCCTGGTGCGTTTGCGTGCATCTTACGTCATCACAAACGTGCACGACGCATGATAGAAAACAGAACGCGGGTCAATATTGTGTTTTTTTATTAATTTGGTGTTATGCGCAGCTGAGTGAACAACACAGGTTTACTGTGTATCGCATTTGGCTTTCTGCTGATTGCAAACGCTGGAGACAGTGGACTTACAATAATTTGTTGGCCTGAGTCCACGCGCTATGTGTGTGTGCGAATACACTGCAGACTCACTCTCGCTCGTATCCAAGGTAAATCATCAACACTATCATCCCTTCAGTGGTGGAAAGAGTACTGACAAATTGTACTTAAGTAAAAGTATTGCTACTTAAGTAATAATTTACTTGAGTACAAGTAGAAGTACTGAAAAATAATATGACTCAAGTAAGAGTAAATAAGTAGTTTGCTTAAAAACTACTCAAGTAACTACGTTACAAAGTACTTTAGTATTTTTCTATTTTTACCCAAAATGGGAAGATGATAGCGAAATGGAGCGCTAAACACTCTCATGTCATCTCTTTGATTCATACTGAAGGCCTAGTACTGATGCATAGAAGTATTAAACTTAACCATTTCAGGAAATGCCTTAATGTATGTAATAACATGCAAATAGTGATGTTTTGACTGATGAAACGTGAAGACAAAAACATTATAGCTATAATATATCTGTGTTTATCAAACTATCAGGTATTTTCAAAAGAATGATGTATGTCTTTAAAGGGATAGTTCACCCAAAAAATGAAAATTAGCCCACGATTTACTCTCCCTCAAGTCACCTTAGAAGATATGACTTTCTGCTTTCAGTCGAATACAATCAGAGTTGTATTAAAAAAAGGCCTGGCTCTTCCAAACTTTATAATGGCAGTGAATGACTGGAGAAAATTTGAAGCCCAAAAAATCCATCCATGATAAAAGTGCTCCACATATAGACTACTAGCTTTCTCTGTTGTCAAGAGCAATTTTTTTTTTTATTACTAATTTTGAAAAGTAAGTCCAGGTAAGATCATTTGAATGTTTTGATTTGAATCATTCATAATTGAAAGCAAAGAATGTTAATTGAGAGGTCTGATAAAAAAAAAAGGTATGAAAACAATAAAACAGTATGAATAAAAAATTCCCAGTAAAAAAAAAAAAATTTAAGTGGGGTAACTTATGGTTAACATGTTAAATTAAATGATCTTTTTTTCGTTGTAGCCTACCGAAAATATGCTGGGAGCCCACTGTTGCCATAGGAACGAACTACACTTTTACTTGCATCTGATTGACAGATAAATCATGCGATCTTATTTCACTGTTTTTTCAGCTTTGTACAAAGTTTGCTTCGTATATTTAGTTTAACTGTATTGTTAAACAGGGCGAGCTTTACAATTAATTGAACTGTGTGCATGTATTTTAGACACTTACATTGATCTTGCTTCGTCCATGCAGAACTGCGACCATGTTATGAGCCGAGCTTTTTTATTTACTTCAACTGCTCAGTGCTCTGGTATTATCAATGGTATGACCCATTTCAGTAGTTGCCATAATTAAATATGAGCAGAATACTCACTTACATTCACTGAAATATTGAAACGTTAGCGCTACTGATTCAAAACACGAGCGCCAGTGATTGAATGTCAAACTCAAAGCGCGGTTTGAACGCCCCGCCCCCCAGCCGAACTGGAGGTTTTGATTGGTTTTGCACCCGAGTCAGACCTGTCTGTTATTGGCTGAACTGCTTCAGATATGTCTGTTATTGGCTGAAGCCCAGGGCTCCACCGCAGTAGTTTGAAAAGTGTCTGTCAAATGTCAGCTTGCCCTGTTGCTCCGTCGGCACCTTTGTCAAAGTACTTTGTACTTTTTATGAAAAATAAATGTAGAGAAGTTGAATATTTTATTTTTATTTTACTCAAGTAAGAGTAAAAGTACCACAATTTAATTATATTTAAGAAAGTAGAAAAAATTAAAAAATCTACTCAAGTACTGTAACGAAAGTATTTGTAATTAGTTTAATTTCCACCACTGCATCCCTTACATGTGTTTTATTTAACTAAATACATCATAATCAGCTAAAACGCATGCGCAGGTCACTCTACTAAGTGCGCACCCGAGTCCGTGATTCTTTCACATTCACGCGAACCGCGGCACGGTTCGGGAGCAGCCGAACTCAGAGCACCTCCTCCAGGTAGTCTCGGATTCGGTACCTGAGGCAAAATTACTAAATATGCAGCGCAAATTATATATTTCTAACTCCAAACAATTGGCCACCGAACCAGCTGATAAAATCTTCATTTGATTCGATCCGTGATTACAACTTGACACTGAAATGAACCGATCGCATTTTACTGATGCAAAAGTAACTGATACTGATGCAAAAGACGCGCACGCACACACTGAGAGGGAGCGCGGTGTGTCAGTGTGTACCGGCTGTGGTAAAATATTAAATAATGACGCAGTTACAAGGTGTGCTTAGTCAACATTAACAGTAGCTGCTGTTCGGTTTTCATACTGCTGCTCTCCTTCTAGTCACTTCTGAACTTGACACAACTGAACGTCTCTTGATTAAAGCTCCAGGTGACGGGTTGCCAGATATCACAAAAAGAGCAAAACAAGCCCCTTAAAAAACGCAGTATAATAAGCAGACATGGCAAAAAATGTACTGGGGAACACATTTAAACATAATAGTACTACTACATAATAGTTACTAATTTATTATGAATAGAATAGTTCAAAATAAAATATTTAGATTAGGGATGCACCGATACGATACTCAGTATTGATATCGGCTCCGATACTGCCATTTTTGCCGGATCGGGTATCGATCAGACGAGGCCGATCCAAATCCGATATTGTGCGTGTTATTGTTAAGCCCCACAAAAGGCACAAAACATTCTAAAGTACCATAAAGTTTTCGTGCACTCTATTATAAGTGTTCTGAAGCCATTATGCAGAGGTGTCAAAAGTATTCACATTCGTTACTCAAGTAGAAGTATAGATACTAGGGTTTAAAAAGACTTCTGTAGAAGTTGAAGTATCAACTCAAGCTTTTTACTCAAGTAAAAGTGTAAAAGTAACTGGTTTCAAAACTACTTAAAGTATAAAAGTAAAAGTAATGCAAGGAAAAAAATGCCATTAAGGACAAAAGCTTAGGCCTCGTCACAGGGGCCTATAGTGCACTACCACCTCCTTAAAAAACATGTTTCTAAAGGCCATCACTATAACGTTATATTACAATGTTAATGTTGAAAAAATTGGAATGCACTACCTGTTTTAGCCGCATATATGCCCATAGAAAATGAATTTCAGCCCAATTTCCATTTTAGTAAAATGCAAATACATTAAAGAACCATATGTGTGTACTACTGAGCATTAACATGTGTTTCATGGAGCGGAAGATATGATGACTAGTTGCCTATAAGTATTGTAATGGTGCAAAAAGTCAAACTTCTGAGACATGTTATCTCGGAATGGTATATGTTTATACTTCTCTTTAAAGGCGTAGGTTTAATTTTGAGATTGGTGGGGACTGAGGACATTCACAGAAGCGGAGGAGGAATCAGGAAATTAATAGGATAATGTATTAAGGTTTTTAGTCTATATTGACCTTAACATTACGTTAATTCATTCATTCTGTAATGTTACAGGTAACTAATAAAGACAAGGAGGCAGTTTAACAGAGACTTAACCTTACTCCGTTCATAGTGCAATGCAATAGTGCAATATTGTCTTGTTCCTTACTTTTTGAAGAAGCCAAACACGTCTGCATCTTTCATTAAAAGGATATAGTTCACCCAAAAACGAAAATCATTTAGGCCACTCACTCTCAAGTTGTTTCAAACCAGTTTCTTTCTTCTGCTGAACACAAATGAAGATATTTTGAAGAATGTTGATAACCAAACAGCTGATTGTACCCATTGACTTCCATTGTAGGAAAAAAAAAATACTATGGAAGTCAATGGCTACCATCAACTGTTTGGTTATCGACATTCTTCAAAATATCTTCTTTTGTGTTCAACAGAAGAAAGAATCTGGTTTGAAACAACTTGAGAGTGAGTAAATGATGACAGAATTTTCATTTCTAAATAAGTGAACTATCCCTTTAACAGAAATTAACTATACATGTTTTGCATCAATACTGTCAAGTTTGTCCTGTTGGACTCGACACACAGCAATACTGTCAAGTGTCACTTGTGACCATTGCATCGAGACATGTTTTCAGGGTCCTAAGTGCACTGAAACTTCTTTCAGTCCAGCTGATGAGACTGGGATGACCAGGTTTCAACTTGATCAAACAGACCTCTCATTTCAACAGACCAAGCAATGTTATTTGTTCATGTTTTATGGGGACTTTCCATAGACATAATGATTTTTATCATTATGTCTATGGAAAGTCCCCATAAAACATGAAAAAATAACATTGCTGTACAACAAACTGTGTATTCTACCCCCCTACACTAACCCTATCACAGATAACTCTGCATTTTCAAAAAACATAATTTAGTCTGATTTATAAGCGGTTTACAAAAAAAAAAAAAAAACTCAAGGATTTCAGATATTGCCATCTTTATGGGGATATTTTGATCCTATAATGTAGGGTCGGTCTCTCTCGCACACACACACACACACACGATTATGTTTGCCACTTAACACGCGATTGTCAGTTCTATCATTTAAAAATGTCTGTCCCCAAATCAATATTTGACGAGATTTGCCCCGTATTCTTGAGCTGAAAACTGTTGATTTCTCCCTCACTTACCGCATCTAGGTTTCCTAATTCCTTCGGATGAGTTTTGCCGCTTTGCACAACCAAATGTAACAGCCTCTCACAAGTTATAAAGAAAACACAAAGCCAATCAGTTTAGCGATGTTCAGGAGGCGGGACTCAGATCTGTTAAACGTTTGTGTAATTGGTCATTTTTGAACGATGACAAGCCGAAATGATATAGGAGTAACGAGGCTATTTTTAAAATGTAAGGAGTAGAAAGTACAGATAATTGCGTGAAAATGTAAGGAGTAGAAGTAAAAAGTCGGCTGAAAAATTATTACTCAAGTAAAGTATAGATACCCAAAATTTCTACTTAAGTAAGGTAACGAAGTATTTGTACTTCGTTACTTGACACCTCTGCCATTATGTGAGATAGAAATGAATATTTATGCCAGGGGCGGACTGGCCATCTGGAGCACCGGGACTTTTCCCGGTGGGCCGCTGGCCAATGTGGGCCGGCCCGGTACACATAAAAAAAAAATATATATATATATATATATATAAAAAATTACGGAAATCATAATATTACATTTCTTTTCTACGCAAATGGATGAAGGAATCGATCGCGCGGGCGTGGCCGACAAGGAGTGTGTTTCGTGTGCATGCATGTGAGTGTTTTGCCCTCCCTCCCTGTTAAGTTTGGTCTACTCCATTGCGTGTCTTGAAACACGCCCTCTTTAACGTCCTGGAAAAACACCAAGCCAACGCCGATGAACTAGCGCAGATGAAAGCCGACTGTGTTGTCGCCTCGCATCGCCGCGTCGCCTGTGTCGCGGGAAAAAAGCTGCACTTGAACACACCGAGAGAACTACAGCCGACTTTTAGCTAGAATGCGCATTCTGCGCCTGGGTGTAAATGAGACAACTGTCTATTTCTGCAGATAAATTCATCTATATTCGTCATTCAAAAAGAGAAACCGACGCTGCCGGCTGGCGGCTGCAGATACACACCGTAAACAAAGCAGTGCATGCTTACCGTTCTGAATATCAATCCTGCTAAACACTTTTTTATTCCACTCCTCTCATGTTAATATTTAAATATTCGCCAAGGAACACTCAGGTAATATGACGTAACATTAGAACAGCCTTCTATCTGTGCTGTTTTGACTTCTTTGCTCGCTGTTTTGGTATTATTCTCGTGCAGTGCACTGACTCGTTCACTAAGCTGAACAGCCAATCAGAGTTCCCTCTTTCACCGACATGTCGAATCGGCCGAAATAAAGCTGACGAGGACCAATTTCAGCCGACGGTTAAAAAAAGCATTAGAGGTAGATGCTGTGAAATGCTTCAAATTAACACATTTGGCGCGAAGAGTAGCAGTTCAACAGACTCTGATGCCTCTAGCTCCCCCTGACTAGCTGATATGCTGTCTTGATAGTTTTATATTAATAATGTTGTCTTAATGTTCTTCTGTTTGTTTCCCTTTGGTTTTACAATATGACCTAATATGTTGTGTTACTTAAAATAAATGTTTAAATAGCATTTATTTTTGTATTGTTATATTTTTATGCTATAAGTGGTGTTAAAAAATATTCTGCACATTAATGGGCCAATGTGTTATGATTTGGGATGTGGTGGGCTGCTGTGGGCCAGAAAGTCCAGGGCCACTTTTTGGTCCCAGTCCGCCCCTGATTTATGCCATTAAATTCAAGATCACGTAAACTTCTCCCTCCGCTGCGGCTGTCAGTCATTCTCCATTCAGCATCAAACAGCGCGTCGCGGTCGGTCAACGATGAAACTCTCTTCAAGATGATTCAATGGTACTATTATTATACTTGATCTGTAGATAAAGGTCTATTGTTTCGCATAAAACAACTTTATCTTGCTGCACTTTATTGCTGTAACTTAATCATGTTACTTTCTACCGGGTGTCGGTTAGATCACAACAGTACAGTCACAGTCAGAGCATTATAACTGTTATTCACGCACACAGTAACTGAAATTTAAAACTGTTAAAAGAAAAGGCTCAATAAACTATTACATAGATAGAGACTGTATAATACACTACGCATCAATATTTCCTTTGTGCTTTGAACTTTTCAATGCGGACTCGACGCGCTGCGCGCTGTGACTCCCTGTGGCTTCAAGCGCATCATTCTGCGCTCGGGATGCGCATAAGCGCTTTGTGCCGCGATGTATTGGAGCCTTTCATATCAATGCAGTGACGCAATAAAAGATTATTAATATCCTTTCTTGTTCTGTCCTATCTATCATATGTTGCTGCCTCATTAAACAGCTGTGCTATACATTTAAAACATTTCTCAATTTTATAGTCGCCTAGGCCCTAGGCTATATCTAAAATAATTTATCTTTTTTTATTTTTGTTATCTTGTTTTTCATGAATGTATTTTACAACAATCCAAAGAGGAATGTGTATTATCGACGAATCTAGTTTATAATAGCATTTTTGTCATAGATTATGATCATACATTTTTTTTATTTGTTGTTTTTCTTTATAATGAAGTTGTCTGTATTAAATAGATTGTGTTTAACACACAAGAGTGATTATCAGTTCAACACAGAGTTATAAAAATTCTACTTGATTTAAAAAAAAAACTGCGCTGGTATCGGTATTGGGATCGGTCGATACTCAGAATTTTTGGTATCGGTTCGATTCTGAAAAAGATGGTATCGGTGCATCCCTAATTTAGATATTATAAACTGATTGATGAGGTAAAGCAATAACATGAGATTGAAAAATTTATTCAGCAACACTTTATTTAAAGTTTAATTGCACCTATGAGTTGTATTTAATATCAGTCAGTTGGGGGAAGTTCTTCTAAAAGTTGATGAGTGTGTTTTGTTCACTATATTTAGCTATCAAAATAGTTTACCAAATAAATTATTTGCCAAATAAAAGTCAAACAAGGAGAAAAACTTTTCATTTCTAAAGTATTTGGGTTTATTTAGTATACAAAGCCCTTTATGACGATTTTTCAAGAATAACTACATGCATAAATAACTATATCGTGAAATATATCGTTACCGTGAAATAAAATTAGTCATACCGTGAAACAGAATTTTGGTCATACCGCCCACCCCTACTGCATGTCATTTGGATCAAATCCTCCAACAAACCTGTGTTTTGCTTCAATTTCTGATCCTTCTGCTATTACGAGACACAATTTTGGCTGTTTGTTGCATATTATCTCTTTTAATGTGGAAAAAACGCTAAATAATAATTTTTACTATGTATTGGTATGTAATTTATGGCGGATAAGCTGCTGGAAAAAGCTTTAAAATGGACCTTGGAAAAGGTGTACGAACCCTGTTGAATGTGGGTAAGTTTGCATAAATTTGAACAAATTAAAACACATTTTATGGAAAACACTTATATCAGAATAATTTCTCTTAAGCTTGTGTATATTTTTAGTTAAAGCTGTCAATTTAAGAAATGTCTTAGTGCCTTTGTGTTTTATATAATGACCACTAGGAGGTTCTCTAGGCCAGTGGTTCCCAACCTTTTTTCCAGGAGACCCCTATTTTAACATTCAAAATCCTTAACGACCTGCAGCAATTGCAGACGGATTTGATTTACAACATGTCTACTAACATGTATTACATGTTCAGATAAAGTATTGACCAAATGTTTTATTAAATTATAAACCTAATATTCCAGCCTTTAAACCATTTTTAAGAAACAGGATGAGTCAAAATGATTATTTTATCTGCTCAATTAAAAATTCTAGATGCCTTCTCCGAATTGTGTAAATTTTTAAAATGCACATTAGCTTATTTTCCATTAACTAAATGTACAACAGTACATTCAAATACAAACCGTCTCCATTGACTTTGCATTGCGAGAAGCTGCCTCCTTGTCATTTCTGACAAAAAACAAAACCGTCTAAAAGCTGCTATTTGACAAGGTGTACAGCAAACAACCTAAAAAAAACAGAAATAAGTTTTTATAAGCTGTTGACCCCCCAAAAAACGAGCGTTTAAGGGCACAAAAGTAGTCCAACTATATTTCTCTCTCTATCCTTTTTTATTTTTAATATATAATTTTGCTGTCATTATTATTATTGCTATTGTTATTAGTTTAATTATTTATTTATTTTTATTTACCATTACTGTTCATTAACATCATCTAAGACAGTTTGTTCTGGATTGGTTGAGGGATTGAAAATGTATAAAAAAAAAAAAAAAAAGAAGCAAACTCTGTGCTAACAATAGCATTTGTCTTTGGAATAAAAATAAAGAGAAGGAAAAAAAAGGACACAAAAGTGGATACAGGCAGAGCACAACGTGTCATATTACTCTGAGAACTATGCCCACTGGAGCGGAACGTAATCGGCGACAGTGATAGCTTAGCTTACAGAAATATAATATATAAAACTGACATTTGGATATTTGATTTACCAGAGACAAAATGTTTTCTGCACACATAGTGTATTTTTAGTGCTTACTGAGTGTCAGGATCCCACAATTTACCCATTCGTTCCAGCCTGTATTCACTTTTGTGTCCTTAAAGGTGCAGTGTGTGATTTTTAGCGGCATCTGAGGTTGCGAATTGCAACCAACAAAATTTACAGTGGCCGACAGGAAAAGATGTCTTTGTCTGAGATAGCAGAGAGTAGCCAGTTAAGCAATGTAGTTTCTTTACAAAGATAAATTAAGAAATTAGGTTTACTTTATTATTCAGTAAACCGATGTTATTGCGAATATTATTGTTACTTGTTCATCATTCTGTCAGTGTTTTATTTGCTGACTTTAGCTAGCTTCCTGCAGAAACATGTCGGCGCATTTCAATGTAAGGGGGCCCATGGTGTATGTAGATAGAAATGGCTCATTCTAAAGGGTCTTCAACCTTTTTTTTATTTTAAAGCTACTTATTCAAAATGAAACTGCCCGAGAGCTACTCATGTAATACAATACTTAAAGGGTTAGTTCACCCAAAAATGAAAATTATGTCATTAATGACTCACCCTCATGTCGTTCCAAGCCCGTAAGACCTCCGGTCGTCTTCGGAACACAGTTTAAGATATTTTAGATTTAGTCCGAGAGCTTTTTGTCCCTCCATTGAAAATGTATGGACGATATACTGTCCTTGTCCAGAAAGGAAATAAAGACATCATCAAAGTAGTCCATGTGACATCAGTGGGTTAGTTAGAATGTTTTAAAGCATCGAAAATACATTTTGGTCCAAAAATAACAAAAACTATGACTTTATTCAGCATTGTATTCTCTTCCGGTTCTGTCGTGGCGTAAGACGCTGCTGACGCGTTATCTGGTGCGCCCGAGCTTCGTTTACAGTCTGAGGGAGACGCACGCTGTAAACAAAACAATCTTCGCAAACATATCTAAGGATTTCGACACAGAGGAAGACTTGCATTTTTTTTGCCCAGCCATATTTATTTGAACCCGAATACACGGACCCACCAGACACACGTCAGCAGCGTCTTACATCATCAGCGGATTGACAACAGAACCGGTAGAGAATACAATGCAATGAGAACACTATGCAACCATGCACTGCGCTCTCCACAACGACAAAGAAGTTTGAGAAGTTTTAATGTTAAAAGCGCTTTATAAATGAAGGTGACTTGACTAGTAGCTAATGGATTTCCACCACCGAAAAACGCTTGCTGCAGCTCTGCTACAAAATGTATTTACGGAGAAGAGAAAAACACCGGTAGTGTTTGGGTGCACTCGCACTGATCTATATAATGAATCGAGCACCTATACTTGCGTAATTGTGACACAAAATCCTAAATAAATAGCCTAATTTTGTGATATTTTAAATAACAATTAAACGCATTAAAGTCAGTAATATTACAGTAACATTGTTTTGTTTTTTGTTGTTGTTGTTTGTTGTTTTCATTTTGTTATAAATCAGAAATGACAAGACAGCACAGCTTCTCGCAATGCAAAGTCAATGGAGACGCCCCACCCCCCATAATTTCAGATTATGACGCGTGTCGCTGTCTCTGGAACACCTGAAATAGAGCTGTTTCCCCAGTAACCTCTGTAAACAAAGCAGCACTACGCGTTACACGGAGGAAAGAAGATGAAAAGAAAATACCAGAAAGAAAGAAAGACAGTCAGTTCCTTCAGAGATACTCTAATTCATTTGATTTTCGTCAGTATTATGGTTGTAAAACTGCCCACTTCTTTCCGTCATTTAAAAAAAAAAAAACATGCGCTGCTGTGTCTGCGTGAGACTGCTGCTTGTTACTGCAGTATTTACATAGACAGTATAAGAAGTGGACAGAGCCATCCCATTGGAACTCAGTTGAGACAGTTGAAGCCCATTTTTAGCGATTTTTGAGCACTTCCGTTCCTGACGCGCAGACTCAAACCGACTCAAACTAAGCTTGATGACGTGAGCAACCTGTCTGACAGACGTTAATCTTCTAGTAGCTGTGCGTGAAAATGGCCAACGTTAATCTTGCAGAGACGGGGAACTTGAGCAAAGAGTTCTTTGGCGTGAGTGAGCAGGAGTAAGTATTCCTTTGCTTTTATGGACTCATTATCTATGGGCTTCTCCCTGGACGGGACGTCCCCCCAATTGCCTGCGAGCTTCTCCTCCTGTCTGTACGGTAATTTCTGTACAGCGCGACAGAGAGTCGAGTGGTTATGACGCAATCGTTAGCCTATTTTTACAAAATCTGTTTCTACGGGGCCATAATGTAACATAGAAGGTAATGGAGCCCTTTATACATTGTCGTTTTTCTTTAGAAATAAATAATGGACAAATGGAGTCTTTAAACGCCTCAGATGTAAATTTATTCGCTGTCAAAGTGACGCCAAAATGAATGGGAGTCAATGGAAATGCTAACGCAAGTGAAGTTCTGCTACAACATGGCGGCACCCGGCCGGCTTCAACTTCCGGTCGATGGACTACCCCCTTGAGTATTTACCGTGAGATAGCCGTCAAATCCTGGCTATCAAAACAGTTTTAATGATGATTAAAATATAAAACTATTATACATAATACCCGTCGGAAATTGCATCGTAGTTTGTCAACCTGGTAACTTAACCGTTCTTTAGCCCCAAGGCATATGTTTTCCTTGATTGATTTTCCCTGAAAGAGATATATAGGCGTACGTTGTTGAAAACGAAAGTAAAAATTGTTTGTTGCGTTTTACTGGTAAATGACAGTTCCGTGGCTTTATTAAAATCAACACATTAAAGATTTATCTCACCCACCCGCAAATTTGGAATATTATTTTTTATTTCTTGACCCACCCCACCCGACCCGCGGGTTATCTGCAGTGTCCGCGGCGCATCACTATTATTTGATAGTTTGATTTTCTTGAGGGGAAAAAAACCCTCTCCTAACTAATGCTGTAAACTAGGGAATATTCGATCTGTAAATATGAATCGAAAAATAAAATACTATTTGAATTTTACTACGTTGCTTTGCTGGCTGTAAATGCAGTGAATCCAGGATAAATCCCAAGCACGAACTCACAGTTCTAATTAAATGCACTGGGTGGCGCTGTGGAGCGTGTTGAGTTGAATATATTTGATCACAACGTTGTCGTCTGCCTCGCGAAGTTTGGAATTACTTAGATGAAAATGGAATTACTTATGATCAAATTAATTCATGAAACTGAGTTATCATAATATCCCCACCACAATGAGAAATCACATTAAATCCAAACACCAGTCGAATGAGGAAATACAGCTGTCCATCACTGCTTTCACGACTGCAGGTAAGCGCTGTTACCCCGAGTGAGCCGAGAAGACACCTATTTTAGCTAAATGATTTCTGACATATGCTTCTTGTAAGTTTCGTGGAGGGACAGGGTTAAGAACAGAAAACACAAAGTGCTGTTAGAAACTTCGCTTAGCACACCATTATCTTTGTGACTGCAACGTCTGCCAGCAGCGCGTTTTCTCACTCGAGCATGTGGATATTGTTTTTCTCAACTTGAACGTGATACAATGAACATGAAGAATAAACATGAAAACCAAATGCTGACTCGAGTGTATATATACGATTATTGGCGCGGTCTACTTTATGCGTTTATTCTCGTTCGCGCTGCTTGAGCTTAAATGCATTTGCTATTTATATTTTTGTTTACACATTGTTTAATGTTTTCAACTAAAATAGAACCTTGATATATAACGTAAGCTTGTTGTGTATACAGGTGAACCTCGAAAAATTTGAATATCGTGCAAAAGTTCATTTATTTCAGTAATTCAACTTAAAATGTGAAACTAATATATTATAGACTCATTAAAAGTGAGACATTTCAAGCCTTTATTTGTTTTAATTTTGATAATTATGGCTTACAGCTTATGAAACCCCCAAATTAATTTCAGTAATTCAACTTAAAAGGTGAAACTAATATATTATATAGACTCATTACATGCAAATTGAGATATTTCAAGCCTTTATTTGTTATAATTTTGATGATTATGGCTTGCAGCTTATGAAAGCCCCAAATTCAAAATCTCAGAAAATTAGATATTGTGAAAGGGTTCAGTATTGTAGGCTCAGGAAGGGAAAAGTGTGGAAGAAAAAGGTGCACAAGCAGCAGGGATGACCGTAGCCTGGAGAGGATTGTCAGGAAAAGGCCATTCAAATGTGTGGGGGAGCTTCACAAGGAGTGGACTGAGGCTGGAGTTACTGCATCAAGAGCCTCCACACACAGACGGATCCTGGACATGGGCTTCAAATGTCGTATTCCTCTTGTCAAGCCGCTCCTGAACAACAAACAACGTCAGAAGCATCTTACCTGGGCTAAAGAAAAAAAGGACTGGTCTGTGGTCCAAAGTTTCTTCTGATGAGAGCAAGTTTTGCATCTCAATTTGGAAACCCCACTCTGGAGGAAGAATGGAGAGGCACACAATCCAAGATGCTTGAAGTACAGTGTGAAGTTGGTTTGGGGCGCCATGTCATCGGCTGGTGTTGGTCAGCGCAGCCGTCTACCAGGACATTTTAGAGCACTTCATGCTTCCTTCAGCAGACGAGCGTTATGGAGATGCTGGCTTCATTTTCCACCAGGACTTGGCACCTGCCCACACTGCCAAAAGTACCAAAACCTGGTTCAATGACCATGGGATTACTGTGCTTGATTGGCCAGCAAACTCGCCTAACCTGAAACTCATAGAGGATCTATAAGGAATTGCCAAAAGAGTATATATTAGTTTCACCTTTCAAGTTGAGTTACTGAAATAAATGAACGTTTGCACTTATTGCCTAATCGCAAGCTTGCTCAGAAATGGTGACAAAAACTTGATGAATTAAAAAAATAACGTATTTCCCGTTGAACGTTATTTAAATAAACTAAAATTCGATTTTTATGAGCCCAAATATTCGAATAATATTTTTGAAAAATGCCCATCCCTACTGTAAACCTCTCATTTGGTACATTGCTATAATATTAGAGGTTAACCTTACTGAGACAAAACTATTTTATTCACCTGCTAAACAGCACAAGCTGTTTTATTGATGTCTTTCTGCGTTGAAACAGATTATGTGATTTACAAGAGACATTATAATTTTTAGTAAGTTGCAATGTATCTTTCAACATACTTTCTGATGTTCATACATGTTTTTACGTGCTGTAACTTAAAGTGGAAGAGATGACTTGTGCTCCGCACTGCTGCTTGAACTGAGGATCTACAGCGATTTATCATATTTAAGAACGTCAAAACGAGAATGTCATGTTTTCATAGTCCATTGATCTCTTTATTTAAAAGATCAATGAATGGTTGATGATAAAAATCCATTATATGACGCTTTAATCCATTTCTTTATTTATGGTTCAAGTTCATTTTGTTTGAAATACTAAACTCATGAAATCTTTTTTTTTCTTTATAGATGATAACATGGGCTCCTCTATGCGCAAGAAGAAGCAGGTTCGTTTTGGGGCACCGCTCTCTCCAGAGTTCTTTGACAAAACCCTCCCTCCCAGTACCCCACTGCAAAAAGGAGGCACCCCAATGTGTCCTCCATCATCTACAGGACTTAAACGCTCTCTGCTGAAGACCCCTCAACGATGTGATGCCCCTCTTCCCCAACCTGACTTCAACAGTCCCCAGTTCAATGGAGCCTCTCCTGTCCTTGTTATTAACAGACGCAGTGCTGGACTGTTGTACAGTGATGAAGTATTTGAAGAGATCGAAAAGGTTTGACACTTGCCAGTTTCTCCAAACTAACTCACCTGATTGTAGATTAATCATGTCAGTGGCTTGTGAGTTTATTCCGTCATTGCACACAGGCCCCTTCCTCTATAAGTTATGTATTGATGGTGAGTTTTTGTGCCTTTCTCCAATTAATCTCCTCAGATAAGTTTTCCCAGTATGGAGGAAGAGTCTCCCTCACACAAGCCTTCAAAGAACTGCAAGGGTGAGTTTTGAAACGATTTTGAACAGAAGGAGAGTTTCTCTGCGGCCTGTATTCTAATTGTGTATGTAAAACTGTAGATGTACTCTCTGCTGAGGACCCACGGCAGCCTCAGGCGGAAGACTCTGAAGTTATGAACGCTGCTTTTCAAGAGGAAGATGATGAACCATCAAATTCACAGACAGAGGAAAAACTGCCAAGTCCCACTAGTGATCAGCCACTGGCTCTCTCCGTCTCCAGTGAGTTCAACTTTCTTGCACTTTTTTTTAGCATGCTCTCTTTGTCGCCCTTAATAAATTCATACCAGTTATCTTTGCTAAAAAAAAGAAAAGAAGCAAAATAGGATAAAGATTATGAGAGCTCAGTGCAGAAATATAAGTCTACTGTTCTTCTAATACATTTACAACACATCTGTCTTTATCTGTTTATGTCTATTTTTCTCCCGTTTTTGTGTTAGGTTTAATATTCGATCATTATAAATTTCTTACAGATTCTGCAAGGAGAATGTAAACTTATGAGCAGAAATGCATTGTTTAAATACTTAACTTTAGCTGTTAGACTCTTATGTACTAATTAAATGTATTTCAGAACAGAAAAGTGCATCAATATGTATTTAGTTAGTTTATAACATTTGACATGTTTCTTGTCAGCATTAGAGGTTGACCAGGAGTCTTCTGCCATCTCTGAAAAGACACTTTCATCCAACTCCCGCACTGAACCAACTCGCTCTCGCAATAGAAAAAGAAAGGTGAGGACTCGTATCTGCAAATCACTTCTGTCCATTTTGATGGATCAGTTCAAAGCACAGATTAAGCTCTTTATCATTCAGAAGAGTTTGTAATAGACACTTTGTGACCAAACGTACTTTGTAATATTTATATATTTGTATATTGGTGGTAGAATGTTTCTTCCTTGTCTGTACTTATTTTGATTTAGAGATTTTTACTGTGAGAGAGTTCTTTGAACCAGCCATTATTTATTTATTCAGTCAGAGAAACCATCATTTGAAACAGCCACTGTTGCCATTTCAATGTTGCATTTTTCAACAACAGAAAAATTCTTCCCAAATGGGATTATCAGCACAATATTTGATCTTTTTTACTTTTATATTCTTTTTCATTTTAAAAATCATCCTAAATCTTTATTTCTAAGTTAGAAAATCCCAGATTTTCACTGTGCTTTCAGGCTTTATATTGAAGAACATCAGAAGGCTGAAAGAAATATAATTTCACTCATCCAGCTCTGTCGTGTTCCTTCGTTTCAGCAACCAGGGGAGATCGAGCCTGAGAAAAGGAGAAGCTCGCGTACTGCAGCAGCTTCTGCTTCAGGAAAGATGAAGGTATGCAGCTTAAAAAGTGGATTTATAAGCTGACGTGATGAGTCTTGGTGAACGGGGGCTTTTAAAGCTCTGATTATTAACACTGGCATCAAACTGACATTGAGCCTGAAATAATAACACTAATGTGACTTGGACTTACCATTTGGTATATAAATAGCATGACGCGTGATTTCATACGTCTAGAGCCTTTAAGCACATTTGTGTGAACTCTGTCCATGTTCGTCACTGCAGCTTTTGGGTTTTTTTTTCAGAAGACGTCAGGAGTAAATAAACGATTTGGCAATAAGGTGGATCGTTCTCTGTACGGGAAAAGAGACTATGCTTCAAAAAACCCTCTGCTCAGCCCCATATTTGAGACAATGTCTACCAGTCTCAGCAACACACCAACACAAGCCCAATCTGGAAAACTAACAGGTACTCCTGTCCAAGTGTTTCATTTATGACTCAGCCAATTTTGTCATCCATGCTTAGTCTGAATGGACTGATTAATCTAAATTAGATTAATCTTCTGCAGAGTAAGACTGATGAGTTCATTGCACACAAATATGTTCTGCTTTATTCACCTTCATGTGTATGACTCTTTTCCCTGTGGGAAAAAAGTTTGGGGTCAGTAAGATTTTTTTATTCTTACATAGAATTATACTTTTATTCAGCAAGGATGCGTTAAATTGCAATTCTTTCTTTTGGGAGACAATAACTTTAATTATCGTGCACTTTCAACTTTACAACTTTGTAGAACGTTTACATTCACAAACAGCTATATTATACACTGCATGAAAGGGAATATTCAGAAAACCATAATGGGGCATTTTAAAATTTGTTGGATGAACTAGGCCTCTCAAACAGATATTCTGAATTAACTTTACAATTCAGAGTAAGAGAACGCAGCTTTGTTAACACAGAACTATATTATGTTGGCATTTTGAACAACTAATGTAAAGGTATTACTCTCTTCACACACAGATGGAGAGCAAGACTGCATTCAGACACCCAACCTTCCCCATAGCAAGACAGTTTGCCCCATGGTAATTCTGGGTACTCGCTCTTCACAGACCAATGAGAACGAGCAAACGTTGAGCTCCTCTGTGACAGACACCACTGACAACCAACCAGATTTGAACGCGGCTTATTTGGAACCCTCAGTCGGCACTCAGAGTCCCGCAGGAAGAGTTAACTCAGGGTCTAAGACTTCCAAGGCCAAACGCGACTCAGGGAGGCCTGAGCGCCAACGTCGTAGCTCAGGCGCAGCCAAGAGAAAGGAGCTCAGCAATACAGCTATTAACTCTACTACTGAATCAGATTATGAATTTGGGGAACAAGATGCTGAGAGCCAAAAGCCAAATCAATCTGCAGGTTTGAGCCCAATGTACCGAGACAGTTTTGATAGGCCAGTGCGTCATGAAGCTGAGTGCTCTAAGAACAAGGAAATCGAGGCTTTGAACAGCTATGTGGTACCAAATGAAGACTCCATAACCACTGAGAGGTTAGAGCAAAAGACACCAAGTAATAAAAGACGTGGACGTGTCCAAACGGTGCTGAAAAGTCCTTGTGTAAAGGTCGATGAGAGTGGTCAATCAGAGCGAATTACTGTTGGCATGTCAGAGAGCAGCGCTGGACCTAAAGAGCCTGGTTTGGCCCACTGGCAGCAGGATGACTTCAATATCGACGACATCTTGAAACCTGTGGCGAAGAGTCGAGGTTCAGTGCGACGCAGCCTGAGGAACCGGAGGAGCGTGGACCTGCAGGCTGTGGGCCTGGCCTGGGTGGACCACACGTCCCCGGAGCCGAGTAAAGCGGCTCGGAGAAGGACGCGTGGAAGACTCAGCGGAGTGATGGAACCGCTCTTCTTTCAGGCCTCTGAGGAACCAACACCAAACTTGGGAGAATAACTGACCTCAATCGTTTGTGTCAGTAGCGGTTTACTGTCGAATAAACTTTTAATGAAAAGTTTAGTCTTTTCTCTTATATGTATTGTTTTAAATGATTTTTTTTTTAATGGATGAATATTGCATAAATCTTATTAAGAAGATTGTATAATTGTTAGATTACTTCTGCTCATTAAATCTTCATTTAGATGAAGGATCCTGTTTGAATGGGATTTTCCCGTGGCGATCATTTTGTTTTACATAAATGGCTATCCCAGGACAACGTTTTTTGTTTTCTTTTACTGTATTCTGTAAAAGATACAGATTGTGCCTGCTTCACAATTCAGTTGTACAAACCAATATTTACATCCGAACTTTCAAACTTCTTGTCCATTGGCACTATTTGTCATTAGCATCACTTTTGAAAGAAGTTATGGGGCCTGCTTTAAAATTTACATGGATGAATGTTATGAAAACATGTCTGGATCATATTTCAACCCAAAATCAAGAGACATTTTTTTTGTGAGTGTTTTGTGACATTTATTTTTATAACAGTTAAGCACATTTCTCATTACCGTAATGCATTTAGTTATTCTAATTACTAATATACAGTAGTTCGCTATACAGTAATTAATACAAAAACTATTTTAAAAAACAATTTAAAAAGGCCTTTGCAGTACAGTTCAAGTGCATAACTTTGTGTGTATATTGTAGTTTATATTTAATTGACATAACTATATATTTTTAAAAAAAGGCTGTTTATTTGGCATTAACAAAATGTTCAGAAATTTTAATGGCTCTAAAATATTTATTGTTTCAGGTTTTTTGGGGGGGTGCAATATGGTCTAGTCTAGACATGTTCTTGACATTTGATTTAATGTATGAAGCACATACTCTAAAATTGCAGTCAGTCAATTCTAAAAACAATTTGGAATAAGAGTAACAATCTTTTGAAGCGCAACATGTCTGATTCCCTCGGTGGGGTTTAAACTGGCACTCTTCACAGTTGTGTACTACACCTGTAATTGAGTTTGTGCTGCAAAAAGAGCCAACTGTATTAAAATCTAATGGAAAATTCAAAGGGGGACTTGTGAGTGAACAGAGCACAATAGGGCTTTAATATAATTGTTTATTTACAACGGTTATATTTACGGTTTTTTTTTTTCAGTTTCCCACAAAACTCAGTACAACGTGGAAATAATTACTCTAGCCATTGATTCATAGCCTTGATTCAGCTGTGTTTGTTTAGACTCACATTATGTTTTATGTGAATCAATCCTCAGCAGTGCTGCTGTAGTCGAAATAGCACTGCAACAGAGTTTAAATATTTATGTCCTGTAGTCAGTCTCCAGTTTCAGAGATCCAGAGGCATTATATGAACATGGACTTACACCTTTGCTGTACGTGATCAATAGCTTTTCACAAATCGTGCTTCCAATGCAGCTTAAGAATTGTTTTATTATTTAGTTTAAAATGACAATTGATATTGGGTCTGGCCAGGCAGTTTTCTTGTAGTAATAGAACACTGCCATCTAGTGGAGGCCACAAGTAAGGCTATCACATCTTCGCACATGCCATTCACACAAGTTCGACAACAACAGGATAAAAACGTTCTTTTTTTTCTTTTCTTTTTTTTTTGAGAATGCATGATCACAGAGTATTACTTTTCCCCAATTTTAGAATAACTACATTCACTTTACATGAATTTACAATGTCCTAACCATGAGTTTGATTTATTATTTCCTCGTAACCTGCGTTGCGACTACAACAAATCAGCTAATTGACAGTGATTAGACATTTCGGCCTGGTTTCACAGACAGGGCTTAGATTAAGCCAGGATTAGGCCTTAGTTTAATTAGGAGGACATTAGGGTTATTGTATTTATTATGTGCTCTTTTTGACCTTCAGTGTTAACATGCTGGTGGTGATGTGTTGTTTGCGTGTGTGCGCACCAGTGTTGGGGTTAAAATGGTTGTGCTAAGTGTTTTTAGTTTTTTTTCGTGGCGTGTGAAGGAGGGAAACCCCTCTCCCCCATCCTGCAGGCCCAGGGAAGGCAGCTTAGCACCAGAACAATGGGGTCCTTTGACCAAATTGAGGCCCTTTAAGACATGTGGCCTCTTGTCACCGTGGCAACCCCCGAGACAACGTACTAGCCGACAGCTGGAGAGAGAGACTAGAGAGAGTTCATCTCATTGAGCTTCAGAACTCTCCACTTTGTTCTGCCCCATTATTTTCTCGCCTACGCCCGCGCTAAGCGTTGAGCGCCTGTCTTCCTTTATTTGTTAATAATGCATACATTTCAGATCCCTTATCGCCTATCATCTATTCAATCCAGAGTGATGCTTTAACTAGATCCTTAACAGAAAGACTCATGCAAAATTGATTATGAGTGTCTCATACCACGATTAGATTAAAGTGGTCTGAGGTCAAACGTTTGAGCTGGTGGGCTGAGTGTTTACGTTTTCCAAGTGTCATCTGCTACGTCGCTGAATTATTCACAATGTGTAAAGTTTGTTTCTAGTCTGTTCCATTGCACATAACTGTCACTCCATCTATATTTTCCATTCAGCGTTCATATTACTCAGTGCTGTCACAGGGGGCACTATATAGGGATTAGCGTATGTTTTACAATTTTCTCTTTCAGTTCTGCTGCTGTCGTGGTTGAGCAGCTTTAAAGGGTTAGTTCACCCAAAAATGAAAATTAAGTCATTAATTACTCACCCCCATGCTGTACCAACCCCGTAAGACCTTCGTTCGTCTTCGGAACACAAATGAAGATATTTTTGATTAAATGTGACAGCTGGATCACTCCTACATAGGCTCCCTAAGGGAATGAATCCTGACGTTCCAGAAAGTCAATGAAGAAAATGTTTAAATATTCCATGTCACAACAGTGGCTCAACTATAAGTTTATCAAGCGACGAGAATACTTTTTGTGCGAAAAAACAAACAAAAATAACGACTTTATTCGACTATTCCTTTTCTTCCTTGTAGGCCTGAAACGAGACTTCAAGAGATTTCCACGACGCGCACGCGCGAGAACTTAACTGAAGTAGTTGAAGGAGATCGCAATTCTCGCGCATGCGTCGTGGAAATCTCTTGAAGTCTCATTTTTGGGTGAACTAACCCTTTAACACTTTAACAACACAGTAAATGAGTAGCGCACTACTAGCATTATAGTAACTTCTATTAACTAACAAGAAACTCTCTGATTAACGAATTAGTTGGCCGAAGTAGGCTAATAGCTTTTTAGGTTTTATGTCTCTAACCTGGCAAACTGCCAAATTCTCCCTGTATTAGCTCTAATCCTTTGTTTGCAGATGGACTGATAAGAAAACACCTGTGTGCTCTTACTTACAGAAATATGCATCACTTTTGATCGATATGGTTTTGATAACGGTTAGTGCACAGACTTTGTGTCATTTGAGTCTATTGCCACAGTAAAGCAAGAATACATGCTTATTAAATATGCACCACTTGCGATGCATTGGCAAAATATTAATGTTTGTGTACTTGTATAGAGTATCTCTTGCCTTATTTCACATTTACCTGATGCGTTTTTTAAACCTTTGCACTGTTTTCAGGTCCACTCCTCTCTGTGCATCATAGGTTTCTTTTTACAGCATATAAGCATTGATAATTGTAGCCAATCACAATCATATCTGTTGAGCACTTGAACGCAATAGCATATCAGAGGTGCTAGTCAGTTGCCCTGTTCACACATGCGTTCCCTTTCAAGGCGGTCACTTCGACATTTACGTCGATGACGTAGTATGGGTCTGCTGCAGAAGTGAAGAAGGGGAGGAGTTCCCATACCACGTCATCGACGTAAATGTCTCGTTCCCTGCCTTTCAGGGAACCGAGGTTACGAAAGTAACCGGAGATGTTTTGCTCGATCAGGTCACAAGTAGACGAGGTAAACACATTCACATTTACGAGTTTAAACGTCAGAAATTAGGATGATTGACAGTGATAACCAACGGACGAAACAAAACAGGACAAATTTTTAAAATTTCACGTTTCTGCTCTGGTACGATAGAGCTCTGGTACCGAAACTCCTCAGTTGGGGTCAAATGTCTTCCTAGAAGCCACAGTGGTGCTACAACAAGAGACAAACATCTGAGTAACTCTAGGTGATCGAGCACCCCTACTTTGGAAAGGAATACAAAGTTAGTGTTTGCAGCCCAGATCACGGATCATTAGTTTCCCAGCAGCCCAAAGGATCCAAACAGCAGGGCTGCCAGTCTTTGCTGTTTATCTCTTTAAAATGTGCTCTCTTTACGTCAAGTCATATTCCTTGGCCTGTGAGCGAGTACATGAGACGCGAGGAGGATGTGCTCGCCGCATCTCCATTGGGACGGACTTCAGTAGAGCGATGTGGAGCCCATGCCTGCTGCTCCATTATTAATGAACTGTTGAGTCCTCAGCGCACTCTGTCTGCTGCTGAAAGATGACAATGTAAGAACTGTGCGAGCTCTACAGCTGCTGCAAACGATGTCTCCGTATGAGTTGTTTTGTTTGCTGGTACAGTACCAGTGCCTGTTGCCTATAGGCTTTTTGGGAGGGAATTTGACATGGTAGAAAGCAGACAAGAAATTGTTGGGGAGAGACGTGGAAATGTTGTACATGATTTTGCATTGCGGGTTTGCATTGCAAGCATTCTATGAGCAGATTCCGTTCTTTTTAAAAGTTAATTTTCAATTAGATTTGTTTTCAAATAAATAACGAGTTACTCTTTTATATATATATATATATATATATATATATATATATATATATATATATATATAATTATTCAATACAAAGGTAAGTAAATAATGACAGAATTATTCTGGGTTCACAATTTAAAGGGTTAATTCTCCCCAAAATAAAAATTTTGTCATTAATTATTCACCCTCACCCTCACATGTCTTCCAAACCCATAAGGCTTTCATTCATCTTCAGAACACAAATGAAGATCTTTTTGATTAAATCTTCTGTCCCTCCATTGACAGCTATACGCAACTACAACTTTCACGCTTCAAAAAATTCATAGAGATGTAAAACTAATCCATATGAATTGAGCGGTTTAGTCCAAAATTTCTGAAGAGAATCTGTCACTTTATGTGACGAACAGATTAAATTTAGGCTTTTATTCACATATTTATTCATCAACTCACACATCAAGAAGCTCAAGCATGTTCGCTTGATGTGCGAGAACCAATCAGGTTCATTCTCATGTTACGCAGCACGCAACGACAATGAGGTTTGTTCCCACGTCTTGTTAGTGACCCTGTTCACACCTGGTATGTGTTTTGTTCGATCAGGTCACAAGTAGACGAGGGAAACACTTTTTGGTACACTGCAAAGTTTCTGTATTGACAACCGTATTTAAATGTGTGATTGAATCGGAAATTGCGATGATAAGTGATAACCAGACAAAATGGGACAAAATATACATTAGCCTACACATATTATAATAGAATACTTAATGTAAGTGCTTTTATAATGATAAGCTTCACATTCCTGTTTTTAAATCTTCCAAAAATATCCCCATTTACTTCCATTGTGAGTTCCTCCCTGTAGACTTTTGCTACTTTCTTTTGCTGTTTTTTTGTTTTGTTTGTTTGTTAAGAGAACAAGGGACAAGTCAGAATTATTTTTGTGGAAATCAACACAAATGCTGTTAATTTAGATTAACTTAGATTAGATTCCTTTTAAGAAACCTTATGTATCTGGTTTATTGATTTAGGAAAGATTATATTTCAGAAGCCTGGCTATAATGAGGTCATTTAAAAGTGTTTGGGTTTTTTTTGTTGGTTTTGACAGAACTTTAAACGTGTATCTGATTACAGTAGAATTAGTTGAGCACACACTGAGTAAATTAACCAGGGTTAAGCAGTGATGTCATGAGCTGTTGACCAGCTTGCGATGGGCAGAGGCAGACTGATGTATTAGATTAGTGATCGTCAGAGGTCAGGGGTCACGCTGTGCCAGGCCGGGAGGGTCTGTGCTGTGAGGAGATCTGAAGATATCAAAACAAAAGCCAGAGCAGCCGCCCACAGACTGCATGTCAATTATGACAATGAAAATATTTCATTGTGACAAGAATGACGGCATTATTAGAGGGAGATATTGTTGTGTGAATTAAATATCTGTGTATGAATAAAAAAATGCAATGTTAAATGACAATTTATCAAGACAGTTCAGAGAGCAGGAAAGCTGTCTCTGTGTGTCCTGGAAACCGGACATAATCCAATAACAGTAATTCATTTTCCATGTACTGTCGAAGCTGATTTTATTTCATTTGAGACATTGCCCTTGTATTTTACAGCTTTTTTGTTTACTCACAGAGCATGAATGATACATAACTACAATCAGCCAGCCGTAGTAATGTATTTCAGCTATTTCTGTCAGGATCTAATCATATTTGGATTTGTACTATTGAATTAAAGACACTTTTCACTGACTCTTAACTTCAATTTCATAGCGATTAGTCTCATTAGACTGACAGGCTCTTATATCAGAGTGCCAGAGCTGATATAATGAGCTGTACAAAGCAGTATTGGGGGTAACATGAATCTGACTGCTACACTTAAACTACATAAAATGCAGAATGATCTAAACAAATCAAGTTAAGTTTGGCCTGAAGGACAAACCCTTTCAAAATAGATCCAAAACACAAATCATAAAATCAGGGTTTTAAAAAGAATAATGTGAGTCATGCGTACCCTTGTAAAAGTCACAGACATGATTTTAGTTTGTGGATGGTTTCCAGGGTGTTGCTATGCCATTGGGTGTTCTTGGTGGTGGCAGTTGAATGCTTGCTGGTCATAAAATCGCACTGCAAAGTCTCTGGCCTATGCTCCTTCGATGCAAATATATGGAATTTTTTCTCCTCCATTTTATTGTCCACCAGTCCAGACAGAAAAAAGTCTGAAAATGTATATTTATTAATTAATGTTGACTAACAATTGGAACTTTATTGTAAAGTGCAATTTTATAAAATATATTTAAACATTATAGTATTTTATAATATATAAGCCTATTTATATTTTCAATTCGGGTGGCATTTGATTAAAAAAATAAGAGGCGGTTAAAAAATAAAGTGTGAATCTTTTTTTATTTTTTTTTATAATGTCTTTGCGCTGATGAATCATTCACAAACAACATCTGTTAAGAAAATAAATATCTATTCCGTTTTTAATTTTGACTTTCAACAAAATAAGGTTAGTTGAATAATCTTGACATGCATGGCTTTGAAATTACACACTAAATCAATAATGACATGAACTCATTTCACATTCAAGGTGAAGTGCATAAAGTTTTGACTTGTGTTTTGAGTCAAGTCAAGTCATCTTCATTTATATAGCGCTTTTAACAATGGATTGTTTCAAAGCAGCTTTACAGAGATAAACATATAATTTAAGGTAACAGAGATTGTTTTGGCTTTATAGCGGTTCTTGAATAATGTTATTTCCAGCTAAAATTCATTTTGATTGATTCAACTCCGTCGAAATGATCAGACTTTAAACGCGAACCTGTGATTAACGCTGACGGCGTTCAGATGCGCATTAAGAATTGGTTCTATAGTTATGTGCTTTTGAAAATATGTGCGCAGGTTTGTAATTCCATACAACCCATGCCTAAACAAACTACTTGTCTTGCCTATAAACTTGGTTCAGAATTTTGTTTTATTTTATCACTTCGGGGTATGCGAGCCGGATTTTCAACAACGCTTTATCTGTAGAGTGGGAAAGGGATCCTCAGAGGACAGTTGACACTTCAGCACTGCATTGTCATCGGGTCTTATTTTGAGGATATACAGTAGTCTGGCATTACGTGACCTCAGAAGTCAGAATCACCATCAATTTTTACTGTAAAACAAAAGACAGATGCACGCCGATGAGCTCTTAAGGGAAACGTACAGTAAGAGCTCCTACTCTGGAGGCCTAAGGGGTGTGCGCTGCTCGGCTGAGAGTAGGAGAGGGTGTCCTCCACTCACTGCCAAAACAGGAGAGAGGGAGGAGGAAGAGTGAGAATGAGAGAGGCATACATTGTCTGCTAGGGTCAAAAGAAGAAATACCCGACAACAGCCCTTGCAGGAATTCAGGAAGGTCTTAGGTTGCATTGTTGTCTGCATCGTATCCTGCCCTGTAAATACGACACTCCAGCTATGGCCTGTGTCACATGACCACGTGAAGAGCATGTAGTTTATGTCTGTTGCATCCACCAATTCTAATGCAAACTAACAGACTTTGAGTAAAGAACTTTTTGGAAAGAGTTTTTCTTTTTCAGACGGTGGGCTGCCAGGGGACCAAATGCTCCATGACTTTGTTTCCTTGCTCTGACTGCTCTTTGTAATTTGAGATATTGGCCCTTTGCAAATAGGCTACTCCACAATGATTGGAGAAAAAAGATTTGCTTTTATGATAAACTCATTTTATGATTTCACCTATGATTTCTGGGTTGAATTCAAAATGCTTTTGAAATTCCAGTTCCTAAATTTGAATACCAATAGGAAACAGGATGAAGAATAAATGCAATGTGAAACTGAAAGTAGAGGATGGATGGATGGATGGATGGATGGATGGATAGATGGATGGATAGATGATAGAGAGACAGACAGACAGGTAGGTGGATGGATGGATGGATGGATGGATGGATAGATAGATAGAGAGACAGACAGACAAGTAGGTGGATGGATGGATGGATGGATAGATAGATAGATAGATAGATAGATAGATAGATAGATAGATAGATAGATAGATAGATAGATAGATAGATAGATAGATAGATAGATAGATAGATAGATAGATAGATAGATAGATAGATAGATAGATAGATAGATAGAGAGAGAATGGGGAAGACAGGTGATTTAGGAGACTTTGAACATGGCATGTTTGTTAGTGCAAGATGCTGGTCTAAGTTTTTCAGAAACTGCTGATCTACTGGAATTTTCACATAAATACAACCATCTCTAGAGTGTACATAAAATGGTCAGAAAAAGAGAAATTATCCAGTGAGCGGCAGTTCTGTGGGTGAAAATGCCTTGTTAATGCCAGAGGTCAGACGATAATGGCCAGACTGGTTCGAGCAGAAAGGGAATTGTAATTTAAAAACCAGTTGTTACAATTGAGGTCTGCAGAAGTGCATCTCTGAACGCACAACACATAAAACCTTGAAGCAGAAGAGCTACAGCAGCAGAAGATACACCAGTGACACTCCTTTCAGCTAAGAACAGCAAACTGAGGCTATAATTCGCACAGGCTCACCAAAATTGGACAAAAGAAGATTGGGAAAAACTTTGCCTGTCTGATAAGTCTCGGTTTCTGCTGCGACACTCAGATGGTAAGAATTTTGCATTAACAACATTAAAGCATGGATCCAACCTGCCTTGTATCAACGGTTCAGGCTGCTGGTGGTGTAATGGTGTGATGGGAGATTGTCTTGGCCCCTTAGTACCAATAGAGAATTGTTTTAATAACCACAGCCTACCTGAGTATTGTTGCTGATCATGTCCGTCCCTTTATGACCACAGTGAACCCATCTTCTGATGGCTACTTCAAGCAGGATGCGATGTCACAAAGCTCAAATTATCTTAAACTGAACATGACAATGAGTTAATTTTGAGTTTCAAATGGCCTCCAGATCTCAATCCAATAAAGCACCTTTGGGATGTGATGGAACGGGAGATTCACATCATGGATGTGCAGCCAAGAAATCTGCAGAAACTTCTACAGAAGGTCTGTAGAAGATTGTGTACAACAGGTTTTTCAGCAATGTTTTGATCATGCTGGCAATTTAGAGGCCTTAGAAATTTTCATATCAAATATGACACAGTTAGCCATAACTTGCTTTGCTTTCATTTTCAGTTGAAATCGCCAATAGCCGACTGCTCAAGTGACAACATATCCTGGCAGTGTTTCAGAAGGGGAGGCATTCAAGTCTCAATTCCCTATATGGAAAAAAATCACCTTGTATCATAATGTTTTTCTTTAAAGAAATTTTTACTTTAAAATATGTGACGTTACAAAAGCAAAATATAAAAGCTGTGAACACAATTTCATGTTGAATTTAAAACACAACACTGTAGCATACTATTTGCTTTTAAAGGGATAGTTCCCCCAACAATTACAATTTTGTCATCATTTACTCACACTCAAGTTGTTGCTAGCTTGTATGCGTTTCTTTCTTCTGTTGAATACAAAAGAAGAAATTTGAAAGAATGTTGGTAACCAGAGAGTTGATGGCAGCCCTTAACCTATATGGAAGCCAATGGTTACCCTTAGCTGTTTGATTACCAACGTTTTAAAATATCTTCTTTTGTGTTCAACATTTGAAAGAAACTCATACAAGTTTGGAAGAACTGAGTAAATGATTTTTGGGTGAACCATCTTTTTAAAATCACTGTATATTTCACATTCAGATTTTCAATAGTTTCTTCACAAGCAGACACAAACACCGGTCCTACAGACCGGCAGAAGTACACTCCTGCTTGAATGAGGAGTGCACTTCTGTGCACTTGAGGGATCGAGAAGGAAAAACGGAACTAAAGTATAGTGTCAGAGAGATCTTGCTGAAGTTGCTCTTTGCTTAGAGGCTTTGGGATGAAAAACATCTATAGTGGATTGGACGAGGTGTTTCAATTGAGTTGAAAGTGAGGAGGAGGATTGGGTCTTTCAAACAGGCCCGATTTCAGTTTCAAGAGCACTATAGGTTTAAATGGACAGATTGGAGGTAAATGTCCACATTTAACCTTCATAATGTAACATATTTTTTACTGAAATGGAATTTTGAATAAAAAAACATAGGGCGCAACTTGATATTTTCATATTCTGACATTCTTTTTTTGTTTTCAATTTTTAGTCCCAGTAAACCGGCCATATTTATGTTAGCTTCTGCCTTTTGGGAGCCAAGATGGTGTCTGAGACATGGATGCAAGTTCAACTTCAGCATCTCAACATTTCCTAGTGGTAAATCATTATTGCTATTATATTGTTATTTAATTCATGTTAAAATTATGTTTAACTAATTGGAAGATTTGGAAGCTATTTGGCTGTTAGTTAAAATAATTTTGCCAGTGATGTCAGCCAAAATATAAAGGTATAAAAGATTACATTGGAATCAAACACACTGATGGATCATGAATCACATACCCCGCAGCGTATAAAGGAAGAAAATATGGTCAGTTTTGAATTCCTCTTGACTTTAATGTGAGAACCAACAGATATATTAGTTAAAGTGGGTGGGGAGCCTGGTCTCTCAGTTACATATGCCTGGAAATTTCCGTTGTATAGGCCTCAATCTGCTCCAGGATGGGAGGGGTTTGCGTGTGTTATGGAGAAATAAAGAGCAGTGGTTTGGGACTGGAGTTGGGTTTTGAGAGTTGGCCATGAGCCAGCCTCAGCAGGAAGCCTGCTGGTTCACACGGACAAAAGCCGTAATGACTAGTTCCAAGGATGTCTGCGGTGGACATGACTGTCATCATCCACCCCAACCCCCCATTTACCATTTTTTCTTCAAAGCCAATATCTGGCCCACTGTAAACGTGACTTAAGTTGTGACTTGTGAGAAAACATTTGCAATACCCAGAATTGTTAGTTCTGATGGCTTCAAGAAGTAAATGGAAACCAAATTTCATTGGATTAAATCATCAAAGCAAGTGATTTTTATTTTGAAAAAGGCAAAAGGATATTTCTCAAGCAAAAAAGAGGTTTGCAGAGTTTTAAATTCTACAACAATCGCTACTGTCTATCAAATGTTAGTGGAACATGTTCAAATAGTTAATGTGATGAACTACACCTGTTACTCTGTGTGAACTTGAGGTAAAATGACTTCATACACCCAACAGACCCAATGGTTAAAAGTAATTGCAAAAAAGGCGCAGAAGGATTAAGTTGATTCTGAGGTTCTAGTTCAAGTTCACAGGTGCCACTTATTATGTTTTTTTCTTACTTACTGCGTTGCATTAAATTTAAGTGTGGTTTAAGTGTCTAAATACTTTTTGCGCTCTTAAAAATTGGTATTGGTATTGGCTTTATTGCTTTATTGGTATTGATGGTTCCATGAAGTACCTTTAGCATCCATGGAACCTTTCCATTGCACAAAAGGTTCTTTTAGATCCTTAACATGTTCTTCACACCAAGAAAACAATTAGTTCTTTTAATAACTTTTCACTGAAATGTTCTTTGGGGATGCAAAAAATGGTTCATGGCATTAGTAGGATCACTGTGTTCTTATACTTAAAAAGTCTCAGTGTTGTTGTCCATATAATGAAAGTCAATGGAATTTAAATGTTATTCGGACCCCAACATTCTTCAAAGTATGTTATTTTGTGTTTCGTACACGAAAGAAAGTCATTCAGGTTTGGAATAACGTGGGTGAGTAAATTATGGCAGAATTATCATTTTTGGGTAAAGTGTCCATTTAAGCAATTTGCACAGTTAGCAAAAAATGCTTTAGAATAGAATAGAATAGAATAGAATAGAATAGAATAGAGTAGAATAGAATAGAATAGAATAGAATAGAATAGAATAGAATAGAATAGAATAGAATAGAATAGAATGTTTCTGGTGGAATTTACTTCCACAACTTACAATGCCACATATGCTCTGCATCTCATCTTAAGTTAGGGATATCCCCCCCCCAGGTTAAGAGTCTTTCTCAAAGGCACAATGAAGATAGTACAAAGATTGCCCTTACAACATACATTCACCAGTCCTAATCTTTATCCACAACGCCACATTAGAGAAACCAATGTTTGACAGAAGAGTATGGGCCTCAAGTAAACACTGGCATAGGTCAGAGTAAGCTTTTCTGACCTGAATTATGCTTGCAGTTGGTCTGTGAATTGTCTGGATCCTAACAATCAGATGACTCCAAAATGAAGATCTTCTCTAAAAGTATATAGGAATTGCATTCGCTCACATGTAAGGTCAGCTGTTTATTTCACTACAAATGTTATGCTTGTTCTTCTTTACCAATTAAACATGCTTTGATCATTGTTAACACTTTGTGTTTACCAAAGAGGGAATGACCCAACAGTTAAACTGAATGTTTTAATTAAACTGTGATGATCTTTATTTGATGAAGTCTGTGCTTCAGGGCAACTACAGCTCGCCCACATAGTGTTATGAAAGTCTATCAGATGCCATTGCAATACTCATAGTACGGCTTTATTTATTTTTATATGTGTGTGTTTCTATAGTGACAGTGCTGGTAGCACTCAAAAACAGGAGAACCCCCTCATGCATTGAGAAGGTTGACATGATGCTGTTTTCACACTTTCACCAGCATAAATTCAATTATTAGGAGGACTTCGCAAAACAGAGGATTCATTTCATTTGACATTCATCATGCAAAAGGAATACCAGAATTTTTACTTTAAAGGTACAAGGCATCTCTTTAATATGAACAATTGGAGAAATATTAGTTTGGTATTTTAATATTATTAAGAAAAATGTAAACACATAGCCCAGAAAGAAACCAACGTGTAATAAAAGTTAACAAATACTGAGGTAAAGTGTCAACAATCAGCAATAATAGTGCTTTGGGTGAGTTATACTCTTGAGTCATGCTGGCACGAATGAATCATAAATTGAACAATTTAGATGTATTTTATTTCTTACCACAAGTGTTTTGGATGAAAAAGCAGACATTGTGTGTACAGTATCATAGTGGTTTTAGTATGTGTGATTACTAGTTTATAACATCAGTGGCATCATATTATTCAAAACATTTAATAAGTCTCTTCATAACTGCAGTTCATTGAAATAACTGGTTCTATTTGAGAAGTATGTTGAAGACTTATCACACTCTCAACTTCCTTCACCAGCCAGCCAGGTCTCTTTCCTCATGTATAGCAGATAATAAAATTAACGTATCTATTTACTCCCATATGAGAACTGTGGAAGGGAAAAGCAGGCAAAGCTGACTTTACTGCGTATCAATTAAATGCCAATGAGTAATTCTTTCGAAAGACTGCAGCTTTAAAAAATGGCCACAAATGGTTTAAATGTGACCCCTTTTTTTAATCAAGCTTAGTCCAACAGGCGAGCCATTACTAAACAAAAAAAAAAATTGATTTGTACACAAAGCTTGACCAAATCCATGTTTGAAAGTTCTGATTTCATTTCCCTTATAGTAGTTCCTGTTTTTAAAACAACACCTGCCAGCTAGCTCAGTATCAGCTGTCGAAAAGACAAGAACGACTTCAAAATTCTGCTGTTTGCAAGAATATATAAAGTATATAGGCCTATACATTTAAAATGGGCTGTCTGGAGTCCTTGACAGCAATGAGTCACTATTGGGTGTTTTTCAGGAAATAATCCATGCAAAAAAACATATTGTGTAAATATGTGCATTGATTTATAATATATTTGATCCATATATTAGCTTTTTGGCTTTCAAGTATACTTTGATTTACATTGGTTTCTGCAGTTAGCCATATAAAAGGCCATATTCACACAATGTAGTTACAGGTGATCTATGATGTATCAAAGTGTGTCAACAATTATCTAATTTTACTTACGCATTAAGAAAATTGAAATAAGCAGAGATATCAGTTTTATATTTTAAACACCAAACAAATAGAAGTGCCTTTGATTATCCATATTGTGTGATATTAAATACAGAGATATGACATATAAGAAAGACCCTATGTATTACATAATTGCAATTATTCTGAAACAATTATGATAGTCTTAACTCTAATGTTTCCTAACTTTCCTCTTTTGAATTTTAAAAATGATCTAGAGCATGCTCTTAATAATTCTAGGCTATTCATAATATTAATATATTCACGCAGCTCAAACATTACTGCAATTACAACGCAACTACATCATATCATAAATATTCTATTAATGACTAGGGATGGCACTAAAGCAACAGATCCACATTTCCCGAGTGGGTGTTAAATTGAAACATCTCTCGCGTGGAGCACCGAAGGGAAAGGTGTGTGTAGGTCACCTGTCATCACTGGCTTATACAGCACTGCGGGAAATTTACATAATCATATCTAGTAGTGACTCTCACAGGCATTGTTTATATAGTGCGTCCCCGTTCCCAAAATCAAAACATATGCTTTTTTAAAAGCGCTGTCGTTTGCGTTTATTTATTTATTATTTTACAGCATTATGATTTCTCTTGGAAACAGGGGACGAAAACAGCAGAATGGCTACGCAGAACCCCGATGGGAGGTGTCGAGGGGCCGTCTTTGATCTTTAAATACCCTCTAACATTAAAACCACACTCCATCGCTTTGATTTCTTTTGTCGCTGCCAAGGCGCGACTGCAACATTCAGACGTTCCCTAAGCGTGCCACATCGCCTTTTCTTTTTTCCGCTCTACCATCTGTCCCTTTCTTCCATTTCACGCAGAATCAACGGACATTCGCCCTTCAGATGTGTGCAGCCGTATCCCCCTCTCTCCTCCCGCTGCAGTCCCTTTCTTATCCCATGCCTCTCCCTCTCTCACTCGGATTCGCACGATGCAGACGCTCCCTAGCGCCGACTGTTTCCCCCCTCCCCCACCCGCAAAGCTCCTGTTTCACTCAAAGATGGCGTCAGCTCTGGAGCCACTGCTCTCTGGCTGCATTTTTCGGGCTTGTTGTTGTCTGTGTTTCGAACGCTTTCTGGGACCTTCTCCTCGGCCACTCGAGCCGAAAATCTGGTGAGTAGCTCACAATTACACGCAGCGTTCAAAATGCTCTCGACTCGAGAGCCCGAACTGGACTCGTGGTTCTGCCTTTCAGGGAAGAAGCGGGAGAAGGTAGAGGGAACGGGGGGGGGGTACGCGGAGATGAAGGGGGAGGGTGGGGGGAGCTAGCCGAGGCCTAACTACTTCCCTCACGGGCCTCGTCTCCTCCGCTACCACCGCCACCGCAGGCTCTCCGGTTGGGTAGGGAGGGTAGGTTACAGTAAGCGGGGAAGGAAGTGGCGGATAAAATGGTGGAGGAAGCGCGGAGGAGCAGTCGAACATCTCGCGTGAGGATTTTTTTGTCATGCACTTATCCGAGGCAGAGATTGAGGCCGCGCGCGGCCGTGTCAAACGTTGGCGCGAGGGAAGGAAGGAAGGAATCATTCTTGGCGTCCCTTTTTTGTAACGGCTGAGGCGCGCTAACCGCGGTAGCCACTGGTTACGGGCATTGTGTTTTCAGTTAGGCCGCGATGTTTCTTAACGGAACATGAGGGTGGAAAGGTCTATAAAAATGTCCCTTTTCAGATTGTTATGGTGGGAAATCTCAGGCACTGAGAGGAATGGAGGAAACATTGTCCTTATTCTCAGCTGCACGTTGCTTGTGTTTTGGAGCTAACAACATCCGCTCAGTGCACTGGCTTCGTTACTTCAAAGTTTACATCGTTTGGAATTGGAAAATATACCTTAATAATCTTTAGTAAAGTATATTTACTGGTGTTTAGCCACTATCAAACTGCTGTTTGTAATATTGTTTACATTTTTTCAACGTTCAAGAACCGTTTCTGTTTTGTTTACTATTAGCCATGTGTTGACATTTATTACGTGCTTTCCTTTCTGCTGCAGTTTGACATGTGATTAGCACCTCATTACAGACGATTTCTGACTGACCATCTGTCATAGGTGTTGTGAAGTTGCTCAACGTCTGTTTGAAGTTATAATAATAGACATTGCATTACACAATTTACATTTTGTTAATAAAAGAAAAGTGCTTTTCTTTCAGTCATGAAAAGGATGTTTCAGGCACTCTGGTTGGAAGACATATTTTTTTAATAGTTCTATTTAGCCAGTTCTCCTTTGCAAGTTGTTTTGTTTTTGTTTAGATTATTGGGTTACACTTTATATTAGCGTGTCATTGTTACAGTGTAATTACACAAATAAGTACTAAGTAATATTTGGTTTACTATAGTATTAGGGTTTCGTTTTGTTTAGGGTTAGTTGCTTGTAATTATGCATGATTTACTGTTATTAGTAAGTACATGTGTAGCAGGGATGTAAAATAAAGTGTTTTATTATTGTCGATAATATTGGCTAAAACTTGTTTAAACCAAAGCTTAACTTGGTTTAAAAATGAAAAGTGCACCCTTCAGATGCACTTTATATTAAGTGTTTTTAACTACTATAATGTGCTATAACATTTCAATTAATCATTTGATACAATGCACTTATTGGGTACATAGATGTTTTTATGTTGTACTTGTATTTGAAATTACCTGTATGAGTGCATCTGAGTGTAATCTGTAATTCATTTCTATAGTTACATCTATAATTGCACTGTGGACCCACCCTTAAAACTAAACTAACCACACCAGTAGCCTTAACAGTATCCCACCTCAATAGCAGCAAAAGTGTTTTGCAATAACACACGAAGACAATAAGTTCATTGTACCGATATATATTTATTTTTGTAACATAAGACTCCTAATATAAAGTGTGACCCAAACATTTCTGAAGTGTGGTGTGGAGTTAGTTTGCTGTCATTGTGCATTTAATGCATAGATATTTTACCCTTCTTTAGTGAGGCTGTGTGTTTCTGTAAAACTGTTTCTGTTTTCGGCCCCTTTTATCTGCTGGATGATTAATATTGATAAGTGTTCAATAATTTTGTTGGTTGCAATGTGTTTTGTGTGCTTTTCAGATGCTAATCCTTTTCATGTTTTTTTTTTTTGTTTTTTTTTTTGTGCAGGTTGCAGGAGTTTCTGAAGAATACCCAGTAGGAAGATGGTCAGCCTACGTCTCTTCCTGGAGTGAGAGTTCTGTTCAGGACCGCTTGTTCCAACAGCGCTAGGAGGATCAACAAGGAAGGAAGGAACTGCTGGACAGTATTTTCACACTTAGATTTTCCCCAACGGAAGAAACCGAAACTCTCCGCAAGTGCTGTCACAATTCTTAACAAAGATGCTCCATCTAAATGGATAACAATAACCATCAGAATCGAGGATTCTACTTTACTGACTGCTTTTGAGACGACACCCAAGGCTCTTGCAACTTTTTCTCTTGGAGTAGCTGTTGTGTCCGCCTGTTGCATACCTCACCTCTTTGCTTTGGTGTGGCAGCCCTTCAGGAGGAAGGGTCACTGGGTTAGGGGAATCTTTTCGAGGTTGGGGGGGGGGGATTTAGGGAGCCTATGCTATGGTGATCGGCTCCCTCACGAACAGCTCCTGCTCAGGCACAGAGAGGCTTACTACACCTCCCCGGGACAAAGGATAGCCTCCTGGAAGAAGAGAGAGGAGGAGGAGGACAACGACGTTGAGGCAGCGCCAGGGCTGAGGCCGCTGGGTGCTCCCTAGCGGTTGTGAGAGTGTGTTGGGCTTTGGCCCAGCAGTATTACAGCAGCCATGGTGAAGCTGGCCAACCCGTTATACACCACCTGGATCTTGGAAGCCATCAAGAAGGTGAAAAAGCAAAAACAGCGGCCGTCCGAAGAGCGCATCTGCAATGCTGTGTCAATGTCCCATGGGCTTGACCGCAAGACGGTTCTGGAGCACCTCGAGCTCAGTGTTAAAGATGGCTCCATACTCAAGGTGTCCAACAAGGGGCTCAACTCATACAAGGACCCCGATAACCCTGGACGTTTATCGCTCCCAAAACCCAGGGCGGCAGGAGGTGGAGGCAGTTCCAGCACCTCCAGCTCCAGCAAAAAACCAGGCTTGGACTGGAACAAACTCATAAAGCGCTCTCTGGAGGGGCTTCACGAACCTGGTGGATCATCCCTAAAGAGCATCGAACGCTTTCTGAAATGCCAGGCAGATGTTGCAGGTTATCTGTCTGGCAGTGGCTCTATGGGGCCAGGCATTTTCCACCAGCAGCTCCGGCTTGCTCTGAAGCGGGCCGCAGCTCACGGGCGGGTGGTAAAACAAGGACCGCTCTTCCGGTTGGTAAGCAGGAGTTCTCATAATGACGGGACGGGCTGTGTGTCTCTGGATTCTCTGCCTCCGGTGCGTCTGCTGCCCCACGAACAAGATCGGGTGAGCTGAAGTTTTTTGAATGTTTTGAAATTTTCTGCGTGTATTGAGCAAAGCAAACTTTCAGTTTCCTTTTCTGATGACCTTTATTTACATTCACTTCCGTTTCAAAAATCGGCTCTCAGCTGTGACATGATTTGAGTTGGCAAATGGATTTCTTACAATTGCTAAAATGTCCAGAAATAATTGAGCATGTTACATTTCTGACATTTTCTATAGAGTGCAACAGTCGGGTTTGAAAACTGATTTTTAACAATAACTTATAATTCTTAAAAGACAGACAGTTGTGAGCAACACGGTTGTTAATCAGTGTTATATGCTTTTGTTGAAGCTGTCTGTTAGGGTTTACAAACATATTTTTTTATATAATCGTGTTTAACAGCGGTATTCGTTGTGAAAACTAGGCTACATTAATCATGATGCTATAAGAAAATTCCACGAATCAGAGAGTCGCAGCAAGCAAATCACAAAAAATGAAAGCCCTGAAGGTCAGCCCTCTCTTATGAAGCACCGCAAATGATGTTATTGAGTTGGTCTCCCTACGCTCTCAAAAATGTTTTCTTTTTAAATATAATTTTTGTATATTATACTAATTTTGCTATCAATTAAAAATATAGCCTATTGTTTGTATAGATGAAATCAAAAACTTTAAATGAATAGTTTTATTTTTCATTCGCAAAGCTTCATGGGATTTTTCTTTCCCTCACTTAAATTAAGTACACAGTGTTGTATGTTCTCTTTTTGTCTGATTTTTAAATGCGTTTTTGCTTCAAATCAAATTTGTAATGTTGCGATTCACTTTGTAGCTGGTTGGTTTGGTTCATGGCTTAAAACATTTTACTAAAACATTCCTATGGGAAAAATTTATGGAAAAATATTTTCAAAACCAACAACACTGTAAAAAGTGCGCAGCCAAGCACTGTTGCACTCTGACGCTAAGATTTGCAAGTCAAAATCTGCTAAAGGGTAGCCTAAATAAATCTAACAAATCATGTAAAAATGTATTATCTTTTATTGGAAAATTAAAATTTTTTATCGAACTTTGATAACTGCCTCAATATTTTTAAACAACTGAGAAGAGCGGTCAAACTACATTTTATAAAAATCACCTGTCACGTTTATAATATATATTACATCAGCATATGAGTGTGATATTGGACAACTACAAGGACTCCTCTCAAGATCAATAATTTAACAGTTCATCTATTGCCAATATTATGAAATAAAGATCAGTCAAGAATACAAAATGATTGATAATATTAAAATCAGGAATGTCAGAATCAGAATGCGTAGTTCTTGCATAAAAATATCCGTCAAAAAACCAACACGTTGAACTATCGACCAATATATGATCCTTTTTAATGCTATCATTATCGACCTGATAAGAAAATTTAGCCAATATATTAAAGCCGATAAATAATGGATTATTTCCTTCAGCTGAGACACTTTTTGCACGGTTTGCCATGATGGTTTTGAATCACTTTGAAAAGTAAAATACAGTTAAGTGCAACATGTGCAGCGCAACTCTCTCATATAGGCTACCTAAAATTATAATGAAAACGCTACTGTAAAAGAACGTTGTGAATTCTTTGTTCGCCCGTGTTTTAGAGTGTTGTTACGGGATGAGCGCATCCAAAACGGAGTTACATCTTTATGACTATAAGTTTGCTTGTGCTTACGCAGCCTTCTGTTTTGTGCAAAATAAGTTGTATTATTGTTTACTTTGTGTATATATCTGATTTATCTCATATAGGATGTGTTTGGTTAAGAAATTACATGGTAGTAAAGTGTGCCGGTGATGATCTTTAGCTTCAGCGCATGCAGCTCAAACAGCAATGGATGACAAACTATGATTGGGACATAACATTTTAATGAGAACACTATTGTATGAAACATTGTTAGTTCTTTGGGTTTTATTGCCGTGTTTCAGTGCGTTGTTACAGAAAGAGCCATCCACAACAGAAGGAGTTGCACATTCTGACTAGCACGTATTTTAGTTCAAGTTCACTTTTGCATTTGTCATTTTTTGCAGATATAAGTCGTAGGGCTGTGTATCACCAACATCGTCACGATACGATACGCATCACGATACTAAAGCCGCGATACGATACGTATCACGGTATTGATCAATTTGGAATTTAAATTTATTTTGAGCTGAGTTTAGTAACAGTGTTATAACAGTTGTGATAACTGAAAAACAATTTAGTTTTTGTCATTAAAAAAAACAATGAGTTAAATAAATAAAAATGCTTAGAATGGCTCTTCCTTCTGCTTTTAAAGTCTGCCTCAATAACTGAAATGACACTGAAGCATGTCTACACTTCTCAATGACTAAACAAAACTTAAAACATTCCATAAAAGCAAAAACAGCAACAACTTAAATATAACTTAGTTTTCTCAAACTCTTTTAAACACCTAGTATTTAACAATTTGGTCGTGTTGAAATGTGCACCAAACAAAGTCATTTCTTCTATGTTGAAATCATTTTAAATGATTATATTTTCAGATTTTTATGCATAAACAACAACTGATTGACATGCTCAGGGTTAAGAGAGTGACAGCAGAATATCTCGCTTAACTTCATCATACAACCGCAAATTTTCGTTTCTGTTATAAACGTTTTTGCTTATTTAAGACATAACCAACTGTGTTTAGAGGATACTTACCAAGACCGAATTTTTTTACATCATTTTGCGTGTTTTAGTCTGTTAAAGCGATATAATCTCGCAAGCTGTATGTGAGGCGGCTTTACTCTAGTCTATGTATGCACGCAGAGAAAACCAACTCTCAGAGAGCGCGCAAGAACTGAATAGTTTAAAATCGTTTGAATGTTTAAACGTGAGAGTGTAGTTTCACCAGCTCCAGCGCTTGACGCTTGCCTTGAGCAGCCCGTTTTGAGAGACGAGAGAGAAGACGCAGCACCATTGAACTCACGCTGTTTGTGAAATTGCGTCTCGCAGAACGTTTTAAAACTACTGATTTGATTTTATAATCTGTGTGGATTCATTTACTAATGCAACCTACATGCTAAAGTGAATCAATGTTTGTGGGAATTTCCCGCATTATAAGTGGGAGAGCTGCGGGAACGATTAAAATTATGCGCAAGACACGCGCCGAAATTCGAGCCCTGAATTGGCTACATTCAAAAGCACAACAGTATCGATACGGCAGCTGCTGTATCGATACGCGCATCGCTAGGAGTTCATGACGATGTATCGTTGTATCGATATTCTGAGCACAGCCCTAATAAGTTGTAATATTATGTTTGTCATGTATTTTGATTCTTTATATGTAAGTAATGTTGTCCAATAGGGCTGAGCAATTTTATTGATTCTGCGATATAAATCGATATTTTTTCCCCCCAAGAAAGTATCGATTTTTAAGCCGCGAGTATCGATACATAAGTCACATTCAAATCCCCGTGTTTAACTTAGCTGGTCAAGAGGCCGTTCACATATTGTGTCTTTTGCGCGCTCAAGTTCGTTATTTCAAATGTAGGCGCGCGGCAAGCGCGCTCATAATTAAAGCGGCGCGCTCATTTTTCCCAGACGCAGCGAGATGAAAACACCTGGAAACACAACTTTTCAGATTGCCGCAAGCGCACCGCAGTTCATGTGACAAGAACCAACCATCAGCCTAACCCTTTCCGTAACGACATTGAAAGGTCGGTCGACATGAAGGATGGGGGTGCACCCAAACACTACGGGTGTTTTTCTCTTCTCCGTAAATAAATCTTGTAGCAGAGCTACAGCAAGCGTTTTTCAGTGGTGGAAATCTATTAGCTACTAAAACTTCTTTGTCGTTGTGGAGAGCGCAGTGCATGGTTGCTTAGCAATGACAGACGCCACAGGAAAATCGGACCGAATTTTACTATTAATAATAAAAGATAAGCTAATGTGCATGTAAATGTCAGTAATTTATCTTTTTTGACTCATTCTTTTTATAAAAATGATTTAAAGGCTGAAATATGTGAGGTTTATCTTTTTATAAAACCTTTTTACTCAACTTTATTTGCACTTTTTAACTCTGCATTGTTAATTGCAATACTGCACTTTATGTACTTTTCAAAGGCGTGTAAGCTACAGTTTGCACTGTTTCAATAAATGGAACAAATTTTCTCAACACATCTTTGATTCATTTTGTCCAGCATTTGCAAGCTGTAGAGACTCTGTCCAGTCAGAGACATATATTGTGTAATTGATGTTTTTAGTTTTCAGTTCAATTAATTAAATCAGTTCAATTAATTAAATGGAACACTCACAAGATGTCACCAAAATCACTCTGTTCCCTTTAAATCTTTCCGAAAATTATGTAAGTGTATCGAATTATATCGAATCGTATCAAATCGTATCGTTGGCTGAATATCGTGATATATATCGTATCGTGAGCTGAATATCGTGTATCGTATCGTATCGTGAGATTAGTGTATCGCTACAGCCCTATTGTCCAATGACTTGTTTGCATTATGTAGGCGTTATTTTATTTGTATGGCAGTTTTTTTTTTTGTTAAACAAAGTTGGTCATAGAGTGTAAAATTAATTTTAGAATTGCACTGGTTCAAACTTGGCTTCTGTACTGTATATGTTTGATTTATTTGGAACTGTTTGGGACATGGCTTTTAATGTTGATACTTTTGTTTTTGTAATCAGGCTCTCAAAAAAAAAGAAAAAAAAAGAAAGTGTATTTAGATTTATCGGCCAATATATCGGTTATCGACTTCAAAGAATTATCGGTTCTTGGTATCGGCCAAAATTTTCATATTGGTGCGTCCCTAATGTTTACTAACCTGGCAAAGGTTTTCAATTGGTTTGCCATTTATTCTCTTTAGCTGGTAGTCAGTGTGTGAAGTATTTCACTCTGTTCCCTGATCATTCTTATTCAATTTTAGTGAGTGAAGTAGGGGTGGGTGATATGGCGAAAAATATATATCATGACAGACTTTCAGTGTGTGCGCGTTATTTTTTTGACAGACATCGATGTCTTGATACTCTAATGATGTGATTTGAAAACGGATGGATCAAAAGGTAATAATTTATTTCTCAGCCAGCAAGTATTCAGTGAAGTGATTGATGCCCATGAGTGTGCTGTTGATGTTTTTCGGTCTAATATTACAACCGATAGCTAGCCTTGTTTTTGATGGACGTGATAACATGCGTGACTGGTGAACGATGTTTGATTTTTGGGTAATTATGAAATGTTTTTGAGACATTCTTTTTGCGTAGTTCATTACGCGTATTTAAATGACGTTACTCAGAGACTGACACAGGGCTCCAGACTGTAACCATTTTTCCTCCCAGTGCGACCAAAATTTTGTTAGAGGTCGCGCTGGCACAACGTTGCCCAACATCAAATAGCAAACTAAATGAAAGCGGAACGAAACTGCTACTCATTAGAAGAATTCCGCCGCAGAATTCTGTTATAATACATTTCAGATCAAACAGCTTTGACGTGGAAGCCACGAGAAACATTGTGTCATCATTAGGGCTGGTCCGAATACCATTTTCTGAGCTTCGAAGCTTCGGTAGTAATGAACATCGAATATTCGAAGCTTCGGAATCTCTATAGCCCATGTCTGTCTGTCCTTTTGCATTTTGATTATTTCGAGAACCATTCATCCAAACGACTTCACAAGGGAGTGCAGTGTCGTATTTGGTGCAATATAGATAGACAGGCGAGACGCGACACGTTCAGAATTAATAAACTTTTAATAAACTACAGAACAGCGCGAGCGGGAAGCGGCGCGCCTCATGCTTGCAGAGCTTATATGCTCCGAGAACAGACACTGCACTAGTGATATAAAACACACACACACACAGGTCTTTTAACTTAAGCAATATTTTTTAATAAAGTATAGTCTTCTCACTGACAAAGTAGGGTAGATTTAAATAAATAAAAATGAAATTTAAATAAATAAAAACAAAATTGAAATAAATAAAACATAAAAACGAAATTTAAATAAATAAAAACAATAATAATAAAACCTAATAACTTAAATATAGAAAAACGAAATTTAAAGGTATAGCGGAGGATCTTTCCGAATTTTAGAGAAGACCCGCCCTCTCCCGCCCTCTCCAGGGCTAGCATCGCTAATCATAGCTTACATTAACTTTTACTAGCAGTGATTTTAAATGGATTTCTCCAAATAGCATGACAAACTTTACCCGTCTAGTAGAATCTTCGCGACTGCGGCATCAGTGGGAAGCCCAACCTGTGCTTTTAGCGCACGCCAGCGTGTGAAATATTCAGCCAAAATCACTCTGGTCTTGTTTCTATATTCTGCGGCCTTTCTCTTCTTATCATACACTTCGTATACATTTTTTCTCTTTCGACCCTCAGCGATTTTCAATGGAATTGCTGAAACCGTAACTCATCACCATCACACATAATACACCTGAAAGTGCGCATGCGCAGAAAACGAAAACTAGGGACGAGCACGTACGACGGCCTTACGTAAACATATCACCAGAATGATTGACACTTAGGTGGACCAATAGTATAGAAGATCGATCCTCCGCTATACCTTTAAATAAAGAAAAACGAAATTGTGACGTGACGTCCCAGTAAAATCTCTTCTTGCGGTAGATTAATTTAGATTGATAATAACGGGTAAAAAGGATAATACATTTTGTTTCTATTATTCTATGTTCCACAATGTCAAAGCAACGCAGCTTAACCCAAAATACAAGCTCAGGCATGCACTTCTGTCCATACACACTCCGCTGTTCTGCGCTCTAGCCAGAGAATACTCCCGTTGCAGGAACACTTTTAGTAGTCCAAGAAGAAGCAAATATATTTATTAAGTAGCTATAATGAAGTTATATGTTAAGTATTATATTTCACCAGATTTTATAGTGTAAAACATATTCAAGCGCGAATGAGAACCGTTTCGAGTGGGATGCCAGGTGTGCAAACACCGCCCCCCCCCCCCCCCCCCCCCCCCCCCCCCAAAAACCCCCCCCCCGAATATTCGAATTTCACATTTTCAAATCGAATACCAACCCACCGAACGAATATTCGGGTCCAGCCCTAGTCATCATGAATGAACAAGTTATAGAAGGCTTTAAGTCAAAATCAGCACAAATCAGCAACATTCACCATGGATTTAATGTAGTAACACTAACTGTTATTGTGACAGAAATAGTCAAACGCTTACGAGTACTAGGCCTACACATCATCACATCGCACTTTAAATGTTATTTTTAATGTGATGACTAAAACATTATTTGTTAATCCGTCAAATATCGTCCCCATTTATAAAACTAAGTTTCAAGATGTAGGAAAACTCACACTTATTTATATATATATATATATATATATTTTTTTTTTAATTAAATTACCATTGTAACCATTGAGCACTTATTGGCTACACTCCATAATATTTTTTTCCACTCGTTTTGATTTTTAATTAATATTAAGTCATGAATAATGATAATTAAAGCTAATTTTATCTACACCTCAACTTAAGCTCAGTGCTTTATTATCATCCCCCAGTGCTACCAAATACTGTCTGTAGAACTTAGTGACTCTGGTACTGCTGCCCTCAAATGTTAGTCTGGAGCACTGTGAACTTAAAATAAAACTGCACATTGTAATTTCTGTACGTTAAATCTATTTATTACCAAGGTGTTTGTTAGTAATAGTCCAAATGGGGGGGAAATGTGAATAATTGCGTTGCAGGTTGCTTTAAAACCACTCTTTTCCTGGTAAAAAAAATTAACCATATTTTCAGAAGTCAATGAATCGGCGACATCTGAATGTAAAATTGTCACAGGGCTCCGAGTCCGGACTAACTTTTTTACTAGGAGCGCTGGACCCTTCCTGCTAATTTTTAGGAGCACAAGCAGAAAATTTAGAGGCACACCTTTATGAGCAAAGTTGTTTTATTGTCTCTTATAACAAAAACATTTTATTTAAACCCATGAAAATGCACATCCTGTTGTAAAAGATAGTAAAAAAGTTTTTAAAATTGTTTTTCCATTAGCCCTTTGCAGATTTTAACATGTTTAGATGACATCCTAATGGATTTCAGGAGTTTTTGGTTGCATGTTCGGTACATCCCGGGTAGGGACAGTTGCTCAAAATACTGCAGTTGTTTAAGCCAGATAATCTGAAAGAAAACATTACAGAGATGGTCAAGAATGAGAGGTCACGTGAGTTTTGCTTCCTGCCTAGGCTACCAGCTGCAAGATGGGCTTGTGTTGTTGTGGAGAGAAAGAGAAAGACAACATGTGAATAAATGAGAGCATGCGTGCCGTGTGTTTGTTTTTGTTTAGAAATTTATGAAAAATGTATGGGACAGATGAAATGGAAGGTTTTGTCCAACGTGTAGCGTTGGCAGAAGAGATCCACACATGCTCAGACCGATAAACTCCATACCATTCTGCACGAGAGAGAGAGAGAGAGCGAGGGATGAAGAGAGAGAGATAGAGGCTGAACTGCAGACATACAGGCGACAAGAGCAGCACAATACACACCCACTTTTTTGTAACCTGATAAATAGCAGCTCTGCCTTATGCTCCCCAGAGGCTAAACACACACGCATTCACACCCACCCACCCCTCCTATCACATCTGATATGGGTCACATCCATGATGTTCACTGTAGGTTGTTGGCTGTCAGAATGATGCCATGCTAAATCTGAGCTCAGTTTGTTGCTGTTCAGGTCTGTGTTTTGATTTGTGAGCATGATGTTGAAGTTGTTACACGCTTCCAAGTTTCTCCATGTGTGTTGTGTCTGGCTCTGGAAAGCCTTCCACAAGTGGCCTGATGTCACATGACCACACGTCTGCAGTTGAAGAAAAGGTTTAGAATATAAGCTTGGCTTGTTTTAGATGGTTCACCAAAGGGTCATTCCGTGTCAACTCAAGCAGAGGTCCCTGGCTCAAATTTAGATTTTGTTAATATTTTTTCTGTAGAAAGACAAACATAAATAGTGACGAAAGCCAACATATTAAATGTCACAGAGAGATGTATATCTCTCTGTGGTGAGATGGTGGTGATGGCGCAGTGGATAAGACACATGCCTTTGGTATGAGAGACCCGGGTTCCACTGTGTGAGACACCAATGTGTCCCTGAGCAAGACACTTAACCCCTAGTTGCTCCAGAGGCGTGCGACCTCTGACATATATAGCAATTGTAAGTCGCTTTGGATAAAAGCGTCAGCTAAAAGTATGTAAATGTAAAAGTATATTATTTACTGAGTAATTCACTATTTTGTAGAGGGGGGTCAAAATGACAATTTTCACCTGATATTTGGAGACAAATTATAGGGGTGTAAAAATTACTTTAGAAAGATGGCAGCATCATTATTTTATTTTTACACAGAGATTGGCAGGTCTCTTAGAAAAAACTGTTGACTTTAGCAATCTTTGTTGCATTGTATGGCAATGGTGACAGTTAAAAAATGGCAAAAAGTACTTGTTTTTTTGCCTCGTTTGCATGCCTGTTACTCAAGAAGTATTAAAGATATCTTTATCTCGCGTCCTGCTCTTTACAGTAACATTAAAACGACAGTAATTTGAACAATACAAACTTGAGTATTGTTTTCAGTGTAATCGACTATTGTTTTCAGTGTGGACTAGTAGCAGCTGTACTGTTTAGTCAACTAGTCTTGCACGTCCCTAGTTTTAACGTGCCTGATCTAAAATTAGATTCTTTCCTCCTGTTGGTTTGCTTTTTACTTGTGGTCGACCGATATATCGGCCGATATGTGGCATTTTTAAAATATCGGCATTGGCCGATACGTTTTTCTGATCGGCCGATGTGTTGGAAGCAGGACTTTTATTTTGACAGCGCTCCAGACTTTTATTTTGACGGGCGGCGCCTGATCACACAGCGCTCACTCACATTCTCCATCTTCATTAGTTTACGATCTCTGTCAGTGATATCTAATACTTTGTTAGACAGAACTGGTAAACAAAGAAAGTAAATGGTATGCGGAAAAGTAAAGCGTTTGCTTTTATATTATTTGTAGCAGAAAAGGCAAACAATCAGGCTAAAATACTTTCTTATTTACCGTCAAGATTCAGCAAATGCGCATCTACCTAATTTAAACAAATCTCTGAATATCTAATAAACATTTAGTTTCACAAACCTTGAAGATTTAATCGAATCCAGCTGTGATATTTTGTGAAGTGTGCATTTGCAGCCTGCAAAAAAACGTGTTACTGCAAGTGACGGTCGGTCCGTGCGAAGTGAGTTAATACGAACAGAAGATCAGCTTCACAGGAGACGCGATCGAAAAACTTTAAATCCTTCATTTTAAAATATGCTGTGCAATATCCAGTGTCCCACTGTGTCATATTCATATCGTTTTCACTGTGTCCTCCTGTATGTAAAATTAGCGTTACCTTCATTTGAAAAAATATGATTACCAGTGCGCACGAAATCACCCAGATTACTGAGTGCCCTGTTACAGTGTTTACTTCATTTTTATTCACATTCATACATTTTTAAACAATTACTTTATTTGTGAAAATTACTGTAATAGGATTGCAGATTCAAGAAGTTGCCATCTAAAGTATAAGCATGTTTATTTTAAAGATTTTTTGTCTAATTTATTCATAATTTATTAAATATTGATTAAAATAAATATAAAGTATATAAAAATATCGGCTTTATATCGGCCATCGGCCAACTGCTCTCTAAGATATCGGCATTGGTCATCATAAAAACTATATCGGTCGACCACTACTTTTTACAGCGATCAGTTGTTTTCTTACCAACTGTGATTGTTTTTGTCATCTTTTTTGAGTATTATCTCTGCAATTGCTTTATGTCCTTTGCCATGCATGGAGGTTGACTTTTAAAATGGGCCTTTTCAGGCTATGCACTTAACTTAAATCTTAACTCTAAGATGTCATTGGCTAAATATTGCTATTCATAAGGGCAATCTCTATATATAAAATAAGAATGCATTTAAGAATTGGCTTTGGACAATAAATAAGTGATGGTCCCACAAAATGTATGTAATGGCAATTTGAATTTATTCATGTCCAGATGTAGCCTGGTCCCACCAGACTCTCGTACATTTCATTTGTACATAGAGTCTGGCATCGCTCCATTGACAAGCATTAACTTCCTTGAAGGCGGGTAAACTGTTGAAGTCTAAAACTATTGGATCTGCCATAACCGAGGGGGTAATCCACCAGCCGGAAACTGAAGCTTTGCTTGGGGGCTGCCACTGTAGCAGACCTTCACCTGATGTTAGCATTCCATTGACTCCCATTCATTTTGGTGTCACTTTAACAGCGAATAACTTTACATCTGAGGCGTCCAAAGACTCCATTTGTCCATTATTTATTTCGAAAGAAACACGACAATGTATAAAAGGCTCTATTACTTTGTATCTTACGTTATGGCCCCGTAGAAGCCGTTTTTGTAAAAGTAGGTTGCGTCAAAACCACGCAACTCTGTCGTACAGTAGAGAAATTACCATATAGACAGAAGGAGAAGCTCGTAGGCAATCTTTTACTGTCTTATGAGTCAATCGGGTGGACATGGAAGTCCATAGATAGAGAGTCCATAAAAGCAAGGGGACAAAATATTTCAATAACAGATTTTGTTTCAGATTTCAATTCAGATTTGTCTTGACACAGCTACTAGAAGGTCAGAACGGTTGCTCACGTCACATCTACGCTCAGTTTGACATCTAAGCTCAGTTTGAGCCTGCGCAGTCGCTCAGCCATCAGGAAGTAAGTGCTTAATGGGCTTTCAATTTTCTCCGTTGAAATCTATGGGGTCGCTGTGTTCATTTCTTTTACTGTCTCTGGCCATAATCAATCGCTAACGTTTGGTCGTGATGTATGACGACTCAAACTAGCGCACGACATCAACGTCACCGTTCCCAGCCATTCCCTCTGTTCGCTGATTGGCCCAGTAAAAAATTGACCGGAGAAAACCAAAGAATACAGCACAATCCCAGACGTAGTACTGAAGGAAAATGAAAATTGAGCGGAAGTACGTAGGAGGGCTGAGCCAGGCTAGTCCAGATGACCAACAAACCCCAACACTGCTGCTGCTTTTTTTTTTACGCATTCTTGTCTCGACCGTTTTTTGTGTAAACCTGTAAGCAGATGAACCTAAAAACACCAATCAACTTATTTTGTGCAAACGAAACACTTTGGCCCTGTTTTGCTCAAAGTTAAGCTTTTATTGCAGCAATTATTAGGGCTGTCACTTTACGTTCGAAAATCGATTGCACAATCGATCGGACCAACCAACACAAGTATTGAAAACGAAAATAGGGAATCGATTTTATTTATTTATTTTGACCAAAAATGTGTTTTAGGTGGACAGATCAATACAGCACACAGAACATGTACGATGTTGGAAAATAACAATGTCTTTTCTGTTAACCAAATGCTTTTTAATATTCGCTATTACTTCAATGCAAGTGAACAAGCGCGTGTTCAAGTAAGCCAGAAATGCGCAGATTCTGCTATACGCTGTATTTAATATATCATGAGGACTCGCGAGTTGCGTATTTGCGTTAAATCCGCGCAGATTTGGCTTACACGAACTTCCCCAGCAAAGTGAGTAAACATAGAAACACGCCATGATTTCACGGCTCGTGATTTGACAGCGTTTCCCGCCAAAGTTCATTTTTACCCGCATTTGGCGGGTTGGAGGGAGTTAATCTCAATCCCTGAATGTTGCGCTCCTGTTTGTCATTGTGCACGAAACTTCACGCCAATAAATCATCAGGAATATTGCTGACTTGCGCGTCTCAAGCGCCCTCTTTACGCTCGTCCTAATGCCTGTTAGGTGTCCGTGGATTTGCCTGTATTTGGTGTTGAAAATGGAAACGTCTTTAGACATGGAAAATCGATTTTACAATCGATTCAATGAACACTAATGTCTCAAAAATCGAACAGGATTTTTTCACAAAAGTGACAGCCCTAGCAATTATCATTTGAGGTCATTGAATTAGTTTTAACGCAGCTGTTTTTAACTTTGATTTAATGCTTGAATTTAGAAGAATGCACTCGATTTTTCACTTACAGGTTTGTCTGATGTGGTGTTTGACCATTTATACCCGCATATTGCTGACTATTCCCATGCAGCCTGTATACGATCATTGAGGGTTCTGCTTCAGTGCAGTGAGGAAGGGATCAAAACAAATGGGTGAGGACTGGCTGTGACCCTGATATGAAGGAGCGATTTGTGTAGTCAACACACGAATGACACACTCCTCCATTTAAACATGATCGCAGACTCGCTCACACGTTCTTCCTCTAATAGGGGGTCATTGCCAGGGCATATGTGGGGAGTGAGAGGGGGGCTGAAGTCAAACAAGGGGCATGGAGGTATAGATGGGAAATTTCATAGCTTTTGGGGGGTTATTATGAGAGGGGTGTGTATTTAGGACGTCAAGTGGGCTGGTCCTGATGAGAGGGTTTTGTATAAGAGTCAGCAGTAAGAGGGATAGGAGTCTCGTGTTGCCCTTTCACAGCTGAAAGCTCCAGGGTTGAAGGAAAGTTCCTCAGGCGGTCATTCTGGGGACGTGTGAAAAATCTGATGACGCTCAAATGTATGTCATGTGAATTTGTAGCCTGATGATGTTCAGTAGGTTCATAGTCAGCATAATGTGAGTATGGACCACTGAAATGGTGATCAGGAGCAGCTAATTGGTAAAACCTGGACATTTTTCTTACTAGTAATATCTAGTAAGTAGGATTGTAGCAGTATATACTCATGTCACGATTTGGTTCGACACACGATACTGATATCATGATGATACTGTAAACGAAGCCATCAGTGGACTTGAATAGGCTTGGACTTGGTATTCTCCCCCATGCACATAATGGGAAAAAAAATATTGTGTTTTATTTTCAGTTCATTAATAAACATGGAAGCTCAAATGTGTGACCTTCTGGGTTTACCATATTCTATGGTAAATTAAATGTCTAAACTTTTGTTTTGTGTGGACTGTTCACAATACATATTATTACAATCCACTTTGCATGTTGTTTGCATTTATTGATATTGTGACACAATATTTTGTTACACTAAATCTCACCAAAAATAAAATGATGAAAGTAGTCTGCACTCTAGGTTTTCATTGTAAGTTTGTCATTTTCATGTCCAGATGCAATTTGCAGATCTTATTCAGTGATTTTGGTGGAAAATCTGCAGAATTGATTTAAGCGTTGTTAAATAGGAGCTGATAGCTCTGCACTTTTGTATAGGAAGCTGAAAGCATAATCCGATTATCCCAAAATATTTTATAAACGCACACAAAGGTGGGGCGATATGTATAACTTTGAATTCTGAGGTCATATTCCTGTTTTATACTCTCTAAATTCCTCTGAACAGCATTGTTGTAATGACCTGCACCCCTCAAACCCATCAGCACATTATGTGTACTTTTTCACCTTTTTCTTGTTTCAAAGTGAAGCTGTAGAGAATATAAGGGACATGCATACAAAATTGCCCCGTACATTGATTATATGTCTGGATTGGAAGGTAATCAGTGTTGGCCCCATTGTCCTGACTGCTCTGGCATGGCATGAGTTGACCATAAACGTTACTGGAATGTAAAGAGGTTTACAGGACTTGTGTGATAACCATTAGGAATACTATCATCCCTCTATATTGGTCTAAGTTCTTTGAGGCATTAGAGCATCAGAGTGGTTATGGAATCTGTTTCCTAAACACACTTTGATTTAATAGTTTCTCTCTATGTAGTGAAATTTCATTGGTCTATTTTTTTTTAAATAGTTAATGCTGATGCAGTGGCAAATTATATACCTGGTAAATATAAGGAGATGTAAGGATAGCAAATGCGATGTATGTAGAATTAAGTCAATTCTATGAACACGTTTGATACACAATATTTGCTCTATTTATTCAAAATAAACCAAATTTGTTTATTTGTCTATTGGTAGATTTTGGATCTTCTCTGTTTATCAGCCAAAATGCAGTTATCAGCTGACTCTCAATAGTTTAACACCCAGTCCTGTTGTGTATTAAACTATTAGTCTGATTGTTTGTTGTTGTTGGCTTTATTTATTTTTAATTTTTTGCTTTGTACAGTGTTGCTTTTAGTGAGGACAGAAACAACAATGCTGGAATTTTTTCTTGTGATGGTGTAAGAAAATAGAAAGTGTGTATTGTGCTGGATGGTTTTGTATTTGCAATATGGATAGCTAAATATTTCACAACTATGCTCAAGTTTCATAAAGGGAAACTTTTACATCTGTAAATGTATCCTACTTAAACCTTAATTTCCACCTTGCTTTATGTGCGACTGCATCTCTTCACGTTGACTCTTTTATGACCTCAGGCATCGTATGGTCTTGAGCTTTACAAGGTTGACCATTATTTAGCACACACATGTTCTCTGTTTCATCTGTTAGATGTATTTGCAACTACAGTACATGTCATTGGTGTCACTAGCGTGACCTCCAAATCCCTTATTTTAGATAGTCTTATCAGGGATGGTCTACACATAGTATGATGACTTGTTTGGCTCTTCTATGACTTGATAGATCAACCAATGGGCTTAATTTCTCATTGCTTCTCAAGTCAGCAGGAGGCATTTTGGCAGTTGCACCCTATCTGAAAGGTGTTTTATTGTTTGTGTTACTGTGAAAGGTCTTTTAGAAATAGAGGAAATCTGTTTAAAGGATGTCTATCTATTAGAGCTGCATGATTAATCGTTAAAAGATTGCAGTATCGCTTCAAACATCCACACAATCTTATTACTAAACGACAACGATTCGGCCTTTTGTATTAAACCTTTGACAAGAAGCCTATGATCACAGCGAGCATTTAGATCTCTGCTGGCACTGCTGCTGACCAAGAGAGAGCAGTTGTCATGTAGCCTATAGGTATGAAACGGCTTCACAAACAACTTTTCAACCACACATTGTCATTATTGCTGTTAAAATAATTCAAATCATCACAGAAATACTGAGATAGTCATAATAGTTTATAGTTCGGATATAAACACTGATGTCTATGGTAGAGATCAAAATAGAGTAAATCACCTTTTGAAAGAACTTGACGCTTCAAATAAAGATTCTATCAATTGCATTGTTACGCTACTAGTTGGCAACAAGTGACTATTAACAAAGTCCCTGTATTTGTCATTGAATCATTCATTCAAGAGATTCATTCAAAACCGCTGATTTCTCGAGTTGTGAAACAAGTGAAGTCTTTATTTGTGAGTCTTTGAATCACTCATTCAAACGGATCTTTTTTTATGAATTAAAATAACTATTTAAAAAAAAAGTCTACAGCAATTAACATTTTGTCAGAACCTCTATTAAATTACATGCTATTTTGTTTATTTGTCTCTTTAGAATCGTGGGAGAATCGTAATCTCTATTTGAAAAAACGTGATTCTACGATCTATCTGTCTGTCGAATGCTGTCTCACTGGTGTCGGAATCAGTGAGACAGTAAAAGCCTGCTTTGTCGTTTGACAGTATTGTTGCATCTGCACGTCTCTGCCCTCTTGTTGTTTTCTTTCAGTTTCCCTTCTCTCACTTGTTTGTGTTTGGTTGTGTTTTTTAGTGTGTGCGAGTGTTTCCAGCTGTCTCCCCCTGTACATTGATCAGTGAGGTTCTTGCACAGGGGCTTGTGGGTGATGGGTAGGGGGCTGCACGAATGCAGAAATGAGTTTCACATGTTAATGAGAACCTTGACAGAGCCAGAGACAAGGACAGTAGGTTCTGTTCTCTCACCCACAGCCATTCCTGTTGTATCCCCATCTACTCATTCAGGTTTCCAGTGTCTGATTGCCCACGCATAACATGCTCTCAGCTTTGTGTACATTAAGGCCACATCCACACGAAGCCAGAGCTTTCCTTATCCGATGTTTTTTTTTCCTCGTTCTAAAAAAAAAAGTCCGTAAACACGGCGACTTCTCGAAAAATATCTGCGTACACACGAAACCACTCAAACCGACTCAAAACTATGTAGTATACATTCCAGACCAGTATATGGCGCTGTAATTCTGCCATAGAGATACACTAAAAATGCGAGAAGAAGACTTGCGCATGCGCATAAAACCGCGCGCTGTAGGCTAATAAATACTAGGCTACAATAATATTAGCCGCAGTTGCTTCTTTTTTTTTCTTCTTTTTTTACCAAGAACTTTATTGAACAACCATAAATTGCCTGGTACAAAATAGGGAGTCACGATATTCGATTAGTTAGCGGACTCATACCACAAAGAACCGGCAAAAGTAACAAATGTGTCAAATATAGACATTTTAATTGTTTATTAATAAACTAGTGTTTTCTGTGTCATTCTTGACTGAAAAGATGAAGTTGCTGACTCGCCACTTCGCAGTATTGTGAACGCGCCTATGGAGTAGGCTAATGCACTTCATACGGATTAGGATATGAGTTATCTGTTTCTTTTCGTTTTGAATTGTTGTTCGATGTTGTTTAAACGTAGACATTTCAAGCTTTCTATATAATTCTGTGTTTCGGTTCATTTATGAGATGAGCTCCAGTTCACGAGCAATGCAAGTTATATCGCGCCGGCGCGTCCGTCCTGATTATATTGTCTGCTATATAGCCTAGGCTATATTTGCTTCTTATTTATTAAATCCAGGTAACTGGTTGATGAAACATTGATTAAAATTAAGAGACAATTTATACAAAACGAAATTCACTTTAAAGAAAGGCTTTTTACAAAACAAAACTTAATGTGGTTAAAATCAGGTCTCCCAATATATTGCGCATCTTGTTATACTCATGCATGCGGTTCACTTTTCATAATCAACATAGATTAAATAAATAAAAAAACATATTTAAACATAAATATTAAACTAAATACATTTCTTTAATGGCTACAATACGTATACAGGGTGTCCGCGGGTCCTTAAAAAGTCTTAAAAAGTCTTAAATTAGATTTTGAAAATTTATGGCCTTAAAAAGTCTTAAAGTCTTATTTTTACTTATGAAAGGTCTTAAATTTTCGATGGCAATTTGAATCTGAATCTAAATGTTTTCCAAATTAAAACTATCTAATTAGCGTACTTTTTTATTTATTATTCGTTCTTTGTGGATTTGCTCGTTCACGTGACATTGCGCGTCACATTCGCGCCAGCATTACGTCTGTCTCCTGCACGCGGAACAGAAGGAGAGGAGAAGAAAGCTGGTTAATTTCAGTTCAATTGTAAGTTCATTCTTTATGTGCGTAGTGGTGTGCGATGTGTATTGTCTATTATGATATTGTAATCATTGTTTTACTTTAACGTTAACTATGTACGAGGGCGCACCGCGAGCTGACATCGCATTTGTCTCTCATGCTTGCTTTCACTGCGTGATGTGTCAGTGCAGTTATAGGTATTTTCACTAATAGACGTATAAAGTTTTTGTATTTTATATATCATATGTTGTTATCATACAATATTACATCAGCAAGAGGGCTGTTTTCCCGTGCACAATAGCAAATATGATATTTATTTTATATAACAGTTAAATTAACATTGTTACATTTTATAAACAATATTGTTTGTTTTCCCTTTATTTCACTGACGAGAATTTCAAAATGAAACCGTAGCAGAGTCTCAATGCAAAAGACAACGATGATTTCTTGACTGAAATCCGCGTTTTGAACGAATCATTTTAGCGATTCAATGAACAATCACTTGCAGTTCCTGAATGAATCAGCCGTTTGAACAAATCGGTTGAATGAAAGAATGACTCCCTGAGACAGTGACTTGCCGCCACCTACTGGCGGTTTTAGTTTCACATTTAATTCCTGTAATTAAAATGTTACAATTAGAAATCAGTTCATATTTAAATATTGAATTAAGAATTGAAAGAATTTAATATATCATAGCTTTATTCATGCAATTGTAAATGGAGTATAAATATATTAATGCCAGTTCTGATGCTGTTTCTGTGTCTCCTCTGCACTGCAAAGATGGATTTTGATTTAATGATTTAATTTAACTGGTAACAGTGGTATTGTGTTATTATTCTAATATAATTTAATAATTTAAAAAAAAGTCCATATATGGGTGAAAATGCCCCTGGAACTCAATTTAAGGTTGCAAATATTGCCCTTTAATAAAAAATGTTAATTTCTTTCACTGCTGTGAACTGACCACTGCATAGAATATGAAAAATATGAATATCTTCGTGAGTCAGCTGTCAACAACAGGCCTAAACCAGCCATGGTACCAGTACACAAACACAATCAGTAAAATATCATCTAATTATCATCAACAAAACTTTGAAAATATTGAGACATATTTTTGTCAATATTGCGCACCCCTAATGTAAGGTATTAATTTTGATTTCTTCAGGTCTTAAAAAGGTCTTAAAAAGCCTTAAATTTGACTTTAAAAAGTGTGCAGATACCCTGGTATAGGCCTACAATAAGAGAAATGTAATGTCGGAGTGGAACATTACAGGGGTGCGTTTTTTGAATAGCCATTATAATCAAATAATTCCCATCGATCGTTTATTTTTGCTTTAAATCCCCTTCCCTACAAAATATGAAATGTCTGCACCACAGCATACGAAAGAAAGTATAGGCCTAAATACATAAATTAAATAAAAATACATTTAAGTAAATAATAAATAAAGGAATACAAGAGGCTCAGTAGTTTCTGCCGCATTTTATTATATTATTATTATTATTATTATACAAGCAGTTCGGCAGTTGTTGTTGCTGTTACGTGACTGTCTGACTAGTCGACACGTGGGGTGATGACATCATCGTTTCACAAAATATACGGATTGGCCGTACACACGAAAACGCAAGGGTGTCGTTTTCAGATTTATCCACCCTGGGACCCGGTTTCAAAAAATTGCGTTTTCAGTGTCCCAAAACGCCGGACCTGTCTGGACGAAACGCCAATACGACAAAAAATTGGTACGTATACAGCTAAACGCGTCTCCGTGTGGACAAGGCCTAAGAGGAAATTGAAGGCTTCATTAGAATGGGGAAAAACTGGCAGATTGTGTGTGTGTGTGTGAGGGGGCGGCTTTTGTCCTGTCAGATGCGCTTCTGTAAGAATAATTTTTCTCTCCTACATGAAATATTTTTAGATTTCCTGTGGTGGTCTGCTGCCTGGCAGCTGTGCTTTAATTTTGCTCTGTGTTTGCTCTTCTCATCTAAGTTGTTTTGCTGGTCTTTTTGAAGAATGAAAGAGTTGTTGTATGAACTCAAGGTGTGTCCGCAAACTGCCCAGGTTTGCTACTTGTCCTGACTTGTTCTGAACAAAAACAATTATCAAGTGCTATCAAGCACTATCCTAAGTTGTGTGTGTAGTCGTAATAGTAATAGTAGTGTACAAAAAAAATACACTACTGTTTAAAAGTTTGGGGTCAGTAAGATTTTTTTTTTTGTAAGAAATGAATTTATTCAGTAAGGATGCATTGAATTGATCAAAAGTGACCGTAAATACTTTTATAATGTTGCAAAATATTTCTATTTCAAATAAAAGCTGTTTCTTTCCATCAAAGAATCCTGAATAAAATGATCGCTTGCACAAAAATATTTAGCAAGACAACCGTTTTCAACACCCTTGTGTGACCCTTCAAACTGGATTAATCATCTACTAAATCTTAGTCTGCTAAAAATCATGTTTGCCATCACAAGAATAAATTACTTTGTAAAATATATTAAAATAGAAAAATAATTTTAAATATGCTTTTACTGTATTTATCAAATAAATGCCACATTGGTGAGCATAAGAGACTTCTCTGAAAAAAAAAAAAAAAAAAATCTTACAAACCCCCAGGGTTTTTAAACAAGATTTTTTTGTGTGTGTGTGTTTTTATTTTATTTTCTACCAGCTAATCAGATTTTTGCACTCTGGTGAACTTTTGTGGTGAAGATTTTTGGTCCCTTTTAGTTCATCCACCTTAAACTCAGGCATGAGCGCCAGAACGCCGAACAAACGCCCAATATGACATGCACGTTAATTGCTTTTGTTTACCAAGATATAATCAAATGTGCTTCTTAAAGTGCATTTTTACAACAAGAGAGCTGTATGTAAGGGTTTGGTTTTCTTTCTTAGAGTCCCACCCTTGAGTATGGATGCGTGTGGACCTGAGTCAGAGGAAAATGAACCCAATAAATCACACTGTCCTCTCTCCTCCCTGCCTGGACCTGCACACACACACACACACACACACACACACACACACACACACAAACCATAGAAACACCCTCATATGCACACACTGACCTTTTTTCTCCCAGCCGAAATCTGCCATTTCTTACTAGCCAGTCAAGAAAGCTATATGAACACACTTCCAGTCTAATACCATAGTGTCTTTCTTTACAGCTACTGCCATAACAGCCTATTAGATTGAGTCGCGTTCAAAACCATTGTAGCAATCTTCATATTTGTACTGTTCCATTGGCTGTAATGTTGTACAATATCTGTAAAGAAATATACGTTCAGCTCTTCTTGAACTTCTCCTTGCACCGCACTCACATGTAACTGTGTGTGTGGTGTATGATACATACTGCATCGTGGGTGGGTCTCTCTTGGACACACTGAAAGATTAATGTTGCTCCAGAAGCAAATGTCAGATGGTGTGGCTTAGAATAAGCATCAACACATGCTTTTGTGCCCACCCCTTGCCAATAATCCCACCTCTAGGCCCACCCAATCACTGTGATCATGCCCATTGCAGCCTCTTTGATTATCAAAACTCTGGGTAACACTTTATTTCGATGGTCCACTTCAGACATTCTACTAACTTGAAGTAACTTTGCACCACATGCCACCTTACTCTCAATAGAGTTCAAGATCAACCGATATTGTTTTTTTTTTTATTACAGATACCAATTATTCATGTTTATGTGCCCGATAACCAATATACAGAACAGAACCTATATTTATTTGTTGGTTTATTTCTGTCTTTGACCGTTATTGTAGCACTGAACAAACTTTTTATCACATTTTTAATTCTGTAATTTCTGAAATTTCACTCCCTCCTTGCATGCAAAACGCACTTCTACATCAATAAATAGTCTGAAAGAGTGCAAAAAAAAGTGCACTGTCACTAAAGTGTCTCTTTTAAATAGAATCATTAATCAGGTAAACATACATGTAACGAATATAGCATGTACAAATACTCCTAACAAATAAAAAGCATAAAAGGTTCTAAACCGCCTGAATAAAAAACATTACTACTTTAGTGTATCTTAATAATCCCAGTTGCATCTTTTTATTACATAACAACAGCATTAATATTAACAACAGGCAAAATTAATTTGCAGTCTAATGTTTGGAATATTATAATATTAATAATACACGCTGGAATATTCACTGGAATACACAAACATTGCCAGAAAAATAAAACGGCGAATACATCAATGCAATTACTGAGTCCATTAGGGGTGTAACGGTACACAAAAATCACGGTTCGGTACGTACCTCGGTTTTAAAGTCACGGTTCGGTACGTTTTCGATACAGCAAAAAGAAAAAATGCCAGAGAAATGTCCTATTTGTTAAAAGAAAAAATATTTGTAAATAACTGAGTTTTCCTACATCTTGAAACTTTCAGGTTTATAAATGGGGGTCATCTTTGAAGGATGAACAAATAATGTTTTGGTCATCACATTAAAAATGACATTTAAATATATACATTTATTTATATATTATTTGAGTTTTGAAGTGCTGGAAAAAGATGTGTGAAGTACTTGAAAGCATTTCACTATTCCAGCCAAACTGGTTACAGTTAGTGTTACTATATTAAATCTATGGTGAATGTTGCTGGTCTGTGGACTTAAAGTATTAGTTCATTCACGGCACAAAGTTCCTCCTGGTTTCCACGTCAGCGCTGTTTGATCTTATAGAGATCTACGGTTAATAACGGAGAAATGTGAATGCTTCTCACTAGATCTCACAGCGATGTTATTACTTCAGTGGCGAATTCAAATGTTTTCTTTACTGGATCTCTTAGCGCTGTGTTGTAACAGTGTCGCTTGATCGAGATCGGCTCGCGCTGCACAGATGTTGCTGGCCCGAACTGATAAACGATCCGTGAAGCACATAATGAGTAGCGCAGTTTCGTTCCGCTTTCATTACGCTTGCCATTTGATGTTGCGCAACGTTGTGGTGGTCGCGCCAGCGCGAATTTTGTCGGCAGGAAAAATGGTCCAAGGAATCGTTCGGTTTGTATGCGTACCGAACCGGAAGCCTCGAACCGAAACGGTTCAATACAAATACATGTACCGTTACACCCCTAGAGTCCATCTCTTCTGGCATGTTTTCAGAATTATTAATAATGTTTTTGTCCGTCTAGATTATGAAATACCTGCTGACAGAGTGCTGTTTTTATCTGTGCGTTACACAGAACTTCTCTTGCGCTGATCATAATTAATTTCCACAGAGCTGTAATTATTTAGATGATGTTTTTTTGCGAAATAAAGGTTATATAGTTAATGTTAATATAATTTAAGGAGTTTTAAACGAGTGGCTCGTGTTAAAAGCTGGAGCATCAGCCTGGTGAGTGGGACTTCACAAGACTAATGATGAGCATAGACAACAGAGAGAGCATTAAATTCAGTGCTTTTATTTCCAACAGCATATACTCATTCATGGCTGTTTTATTCAATTCATGTAAAGTTGCATCTTTATTGGGACAGGACTTGACAGATTACGTGACTGTCAGTTTGTCTCTATTCTGTAGCGCCAAGTTTAAACTACATTTCAAGCATTTATGTAACATATCGTTTGTGCATTAAAGCTCCAGTAGGTAACTTTTGAAAACATGTATTTGCTAAAACTGTCATTATGTCCTGACAGTAGAATATGAGATAGATAATCTGTGTAAAAATCAAGCTCCTCTGGCTCCTCCCAGTGGTCCTATTGCCATTTGCAAGAAATACACGCTCACGGTCAGAAACAACCAATCAGAGCCAGGAGGAGTGTCTTAGCAGTGTCAATCACGCTCGTGTACGCGCTGATCACACCCCTCTCTTGCACAGCGCGAGCGCCGGAGCGCGAGCCGTCGTTCAAACTCAAGATTGCCGGCGTGCTGCAGCTGTGCTTATGACGGAGAAACAACCTAAACTGCCAATTCTCCAGTGACACCTGCTCATAAAACAAAGAGGTAAAAGGAAAAAGACTGATGACGATAAACAAGCGAAAAAGAAAGAATTACACAGAGCCCATTGACTCGGTGTCAAAACTAACATGTAGATAAAATGTCACGCACTCTGCTAAGCAACAATTGAAACCTGCTAATTCACTGGCTTGTCATGTTGCTGAAATAATGTACTAGCACACCTTATCTAGCATTATATATCGCTAGAATAATTACTTACATACTGTAACGTTAGTTACCGTTATATTAACGTTATCTTACTAGCTATTTATAACTTATAGAAAGAGTGCAACGTTATAAAGTTACATGTAGGCTATTGGAAAATACATAATGATTTGAGGACCAAGTTTGTAGTCAAAGTATGGGCAGGCCATAGTCAATGTAAAGCATATTATTGACGTTTAGTCCCTATTAGTGAATGTGCCATATAACTTTTTATCCGCTGTTATCGGTGGCCCTGTTTACTAGCCTGCGCGTTCACGACAGGCTCCGCTGTGGAGGACGAGCTGTGGAGGGAGGGCTGTAGCGCAGCAGAGAGCAAGGGGGTGGGACCTGGAAGTTGTACTTGTTCAAATTTTCAGGCTAAGTCAACGTTTTCTCCAAACTCCCTACTGCAGCTTTAATGGCTGTTATGTTAAAGTTTATTAAATAAGGGAGGTCAGTTATTTTACCTTTTGAACACCGTTGTTGACTCATCTCCCCTCAGACACAGTGCTTCAATGGCGGTCTTGTGTGCAATTTATCTTTGAATCCGATATTACAAAACCGATACCCGATTATGGGAAAATGCTTAAATGTCAGTAAAACTGATTATCGGTCGATCTCTAATTGGACTATTCGTAGACTCTTAGAAGACTGTTAGGTTAGGGTTAGGGTTCAGGTGAGTAGAATAGTTGACAAAGTTACTTATAGTCAGTAGAGTGACTGACTGTTGGGGGAGCATCAAAATAAAGTGTTAGCACATATTAAGCAGACAGTCTACTAATACTCTAATGAGAGTTAGTTGACATGTAGGTGCAAAGCTACTTCTAGTTAGCTAAACGTCTAAAGTAGACCATCAAAATAAAGTGTTAAACTCTGAACCACTAGGTTTGTGTCAGATTTGTTTTTGGGGTTTCTGATGCCACTCATTGACTGACTCTAGAGAGCTTAGCAACTGCCTGGCAATGAGTTTCAGTCGCACCTCATTGCAGTACACGAGATCCAGGGGGGCGGAGTTGGGTCCAGATCTAAGGGGTGGAGTTGGGTCCAGATCTAAGGGGTGGAGATGGGTAGGATTAGGGGTGGGGTTAGGGATCAGGGGGCGGAGATGGGGAGGTTTAGGTATATGTCCCCCTGGATTTCATGTTCTGCAGTGAGGACCATCTCATGAGTTTTGCAATGGGCAAATACCACTCAGAAAATGTAAAAAATGTTTGGACAAAATTTGTAACATTTTATATACTGTTTCTTTCTTCCTTTTTTCTTTTTTCCTTTCCTAAACAATGTAAAAGCTGATCTATTTGCTTCAGGCTTTTCTAAATCTGTCTCTGTGGAGAGGTATAAGCAGTGCTCAGAGCTGAATAAAGCAGACCCTAATATATGGCTCATAAAAGGCAATTACTTCATCCATGCTGTCCTCAGCTAGGCTCATTTACACAATATTCAGACCTTTCATTTTTGCAAAGTTTATGTATTAATATTAAGTATTTATATTATTTATTAAATGATTTGCTGTTTTTCTCTCTCAGCCTGTGGCAGAGCCCATACCCATCTGTAGTTTCTGTTTGGGGACCAAGGAACAGAACCGTGACAAGAAGCCTGAAGAGCTCATCTCCTGTGCAGACTGTGGGAACAGTGGTAAGGAAGGGGTGAAAGTTCATTTGAACAATTTAGGGATGCACCGAATATTTGGCCACCGAAAAAGAAAGACTCACCGAAACAATACGGCCGACATGTTGTGATGACGCAAACAGAAACCGCGACCTGCACGTGGTTGTCTGAAGCAACATGTCTGCGGTGTGGACGTATTTCAGTATATCTGATGGTGCGTTCACACCAAACGCGAATAGAGTGTCTGGCGCGAATGATTTCAATATTAAGTCAATGTAAAGACGCGTTTACGCACGTCTAGAGGTCATGCGAATGTCGCAAATTGAGCGTCTGGTGCGTTACGCGCGAATGATTTTATTTGGTGCATTCACGCGTTTGACGCAAATTCGCGTCTGACGCCCAAGTTGAAAATTTTAATTTAATTAATAAAGCAGAGAAGCTACTCTTCATCAAGAGTACCTCAAGAAGTAGAATGGACGTGTCTAGTGTTTAAATATTTATTATTTATTATTGCACATCTGCAATTCTTGGTGCATTTGTTGTTGTTAAAGTTCTACAGATAACATATGGGCTATGGCAGTCTTTGTTTTGATACACTATTATCTTGAAGGCCTTCAGAGAAAATATTGTTGTATCTTTAAGCAGTTGCACTTGTTCTGAATTTACTTCCTTGTAGTAGTCTTACAGAGAAAAATTTTAAATGCACTTTACCTAAATGCACTTTGTTTTTATGAGAGAACTTTTAATTTTTAAACCTTTCGTCAGGCCAGGAGGCCTGTACATTATTATTTAATGTACACATGATGAGTGGGGTCAAGTTAAACATTTTAGTTTAAATTTTAGTTTATACTGTGCATTGTTGCAATATGCTAAATAAATATTTGCATAATTTGTAATTGATTTATTCTTTGAAACTTAAATATTTATGTATGCAATTGCAATGCCTTGATTTTAGTAAAGTTAGTACACATTCATAGCCATAAATGCAATGGTACTAATAATTGGCATAATTTCTTTCGGTGTTTCGGTTTTCAGTTTTCGGCCTTGGTTTCCTCTTTTTCGGTTTCGGCCAAGAATTTTCATTTCGGTGCATCCCTAGAACAATTATATTATTTTATTTTGAAATATTAAAAACACCAAGTATGCTGGAAGAAGTTTTGGACAAAGGCATCTACTAAAAAGAGTATTCTTCTTGTATTCAGTTTTTGTAAGTTTAAAAAAAGTCTTAAATTTGGGGATGGCAAAACGTATGTTTTCACATGCCATATCACATTAAAGGGGTACTCCACCCAAAAATGAAAATTCTGTCATCATTTACTCACCCCCAAGTTGTTGCAAACCTGTATGAGTTTTTCTTCTGCTGAACACAAAGGAAGATATTTTGAAGAACGATTGGAAGTCAATGGTGCCAAACAACTGTTTGGTTCCAATCGTTCTTCAAAATATCTTCCTTTGTGTTCAGCAGAAGAAAAACTCATACAGGTTTGCAACAACTTGGGGGTGAGTAAATGATGACAGAATTTTCATTTTTGGGTGGAGTATCCCTTTAATTCGTATCGGCACAATCATCTGTTTTTTGCCTTTCTTTAAACGAATATTGTCATAAACAAAATCCTATATCGGTTGACCTCTAATCTGTATGTATTAATATTATGTTGGTATGTTAACCAATTTCAGTACATATGTATGTATTGGATAAAACATGTTAAATTAGGTGAAATAATCTTATATGTGAATTATTTTGAGATTGAATTTGCTTGTTCATTGGATATACAATATTAATTTTAATTGCACACGTCTTAAAAGTTTTTAAAGTTTTTAAATTTGATTTTCAAAAATCAACAAATACCCTGAAAAATAATTATGGTTCAAGATAAGAGTAGAAAGCATGAATATATGCTATCAGTCTCTGATGCAGAAAAGTTAGTTCATGCATTCATGACCTCGAGACTAGATTACTGTAATGCTTTATTAGCCGGTTGTCCTGCATCTTCAATAAACAAGCTACAGTTAGTGCAAAATGCAGCCGCTAGAGTTCTTACTAGATCAAGAAAATATGATCATATAACACCGATTTTATCATCACTTCATTGGTTACCTATAAAGTTCCGTATTAATTACAAGGTATTGCTTTTGACTTATAAAGCTCTAAATGGTTTAGCTCCAGTCTATTTAACGGATCTTCTATCGCCCTACAATCCATCGCGCTCTTTAAGATCACTAAATTCGAGGCTTCTGGTCATTCCTAGGATATCCAGATCCACCAAAGGAGGCAGAGCATTTTCACATTTAGCTCCGAAGCTCTGGAATAGCCTTCCTGATATTGTTCGTTGCTCAGACTCGCTCTCCCAGTTTAAAACTAGACTGAAGACGCATCTATTTAGCCAGGCATTCATATACATTTTTTATTTTACAGTTACTGTAAATTCTGCCTCTAGTTCATAAACGCCAGAGGAGAACTGGCCCCCGACTGAGCCTGGGTTCTCCCAAGGTTTTTTTTTCTCCATTGGGTCATCTGATGGTGTGTTAGGACACCTTTAGGTCACTGGATGGAGTTTTTCGGTTCCTTGCCACTGTTGCCTTTGGCTTGCTCAGTTGGGGATATTCAAATTAATTAACCAATCATACCATTGATCAGCTCTAACAAACTTGGATGTCTTTTTTTTCCAGTAATAAACAAACATTAAGTTGTTTTGATTGATACTGTGAAGCAGCTTTGATACAATCTGTATTGTGAAAAGCGCTATATAAATATATTTGACTTGACTTGACTTGACTTGAATGGCACTGTCCGTCTTCTCATCGGGATGAGGCTTTATTCAGGTTATATAAGGTTGTTTCATTCTGTCTTCTCAGGGCACCCATCCTGTCTGAAGTTCTCTCCGGAGCTCACAGCACGGGTCAAAGCTCTGTGGTGGCAATGTATTGAGTGCAAGACCTGCAGCAGCTGCCAGGACCAAGGAAAAAATGCAGTAGGTTTTTCCAGGGTCTTTCTCATTGTTGCTGCCAGATTATATTAATTTAGGCTGCGTCCTCATTTACGCTACTGTTTAAAAATCAAACGTTTTTAAAAGAAGTCTCTTATGATCACCAAAGCTGCATTTATTTGATCTAATAATGATTTGGTGCTCAATCAATTTTTTATTGTTATATAGAATATTTGTGTAGAAACTGGACTTTTTCTGTATTCTTTTGCTGAATAGAAAGTTCAAATGGAACAGCATTTGAAATCTTAAAGGCTGATTTATACTTCTGCGTCGTACCTGCGCCTGAGCCTCTACGCTATAGACTTACGCGTTGGTTTTCATTTTATACTTCTGCGGCGTTGTCCGCGTTGGCGCGCATCTACACATGCAGAGGGAGCGTGTGAAACCCGAGGAGCGGTTCTAGCAGGCCAATCACAGCACTGGCGGTACGCATAGAATTGACGCGTTGTTACATTTTTGGAGTGGTGCACGTCAGGGTATGCCGAAGGGTACGCGCGCTACACACAGCCTACGACACCGCTACGGCCTGAATTCGACGCAGAAGTAAAAATTGGGCTTAAGTCTTCACTGTAACTTTTCATATATATATATATATATATATATATATATATATATATATATATATATATATATATATATATATATATATATATATGCACCCGTACTGAATAAAACTATACATTTATTTTAAAAAAAAAATCTTTCTGACCCCAACTTTTGAATTTTAGCTTACATTATGCACTTCAGTATGTACTTCACTGGTGATGGGGAAAGAACATACTTTTCAGTGTGTAGCATAGGGGTGGGCAACATGACCAAAATCCTATTTTAAAATATGATCATCTTTTTCATGATAACAATGTATATCACAATTTATTCTATTTTTATTATTAAAAATAGGCAAATGACAAACAATAGGACAAATAGTATAGTATAAATATGCAAAAAGTATAGTAGAAGTAGAGCAAAAATATAACTTAAACAAATTAAGTTTTTCAGGTACATTAAGTTTATTTAACGTAGTTAAATACACAGAAACAGAAAATTAATAATCAAATGTACATAAAGTACTGCATAGTCTTAACAATATGAATTACTTACATGCATAAATACATTTAAAGTAAAAAAATACATTTATCTTATTAAAGCTACAAAAATTATTCAGTCAGGAGGTAAGAGTCGAGCAGGAAGTTTGATTAACATTAATGACAGAGGACAACAGTTATATTATGCTGTTGTCACTTTAAAACAGAACGCATGGATCTATTATACTGATACATATTTTACTTGCATCCAACTGTTTCCTTTTATTTGAGACATTACCGATTGTGTACATGAACACTCCTCACAATGGTCATTTTGACAATTGTGTGTGTATTCAAACTTTCAAGCGCAATAAGACGTGAAAGAGAACTGAATTTGCGATCCTATGCTTAGAAATGTGGCTTTTTGTGCTCGTGGATCAGCTGTGTGTGTGTCAGGCAGCGCAAGCACCACAATTGAGTTCTTTATCACGATTTATTGCGCTTAACTGTTTTTAACATCAAGAAAGTCCTGCTCTTTGGCTCATTTATGTGTTTCATCACTCTAAAGTGTCAATAGTGCTGTGCTACACGTATATGTTTACGTACTGTGATGTACACAATATAGCAAAATCTCCAATGATAGACCTTTTATACACTAAGATACATATCGTCATACCGTGCAGCCCTAGTGTAGTACAACAGTGGGTCAGTATTGGGACGTACTACCCTGTCAAAATTGTGTCCTGATACCACAGATTTCTGGTTGTGTAATGTTTACTTGAAGCCTGTCTTGGTTTACATTAAAATTACATTTTTATTACTTAATCATAGCCTTGCTTTCTTTATCACATTTTATCACACATGAAGATCTCAAAAGCAGTCACAAACTCCTAGCATTCAAAATGGCAAAAATTCATAATTAGGGTCCTTGACTCTTGTGTTGTCTGTGTGCATTTGTATTCTACAGGACAACATGTTGTTCTGTGACTCCTGTGACCGAGGTTTCCACATGGAGTGTTGTGACCCCCCACTGATGCGAATGCCAAAAGGTGAGTGGCCACACACTCAAATGCAGGCCGTTTCTACTACAGTGTAATCCGTGGATTTGTGTCTCAAGGCTCATGTGTTTTTTTTGTAATTTAACATTCCCTCAATTAACTGCATATCGTGTTGATGAATTCCTTCACACAAAAATTAGTTTTATTTCTAATTATACATCCAAGTAATGATTCTTGATTGCTGCTCCGCAGGCATGTGGATCTGTCAGATCTGTCGGCCAAGAAAAAAGGGAAGAAAGCTCTTACATGAAAAAGCAGCACAAATCAAACGGCGATACAATGCACCACTGGGGCGACCAAAGGGCAGGTATAATAAACTGTTCGATTCTCTTTATGACCATGATTGCAGAACTATGTTGAAATTATTTGCATAAGTTTCCATAAGACTACTACAAGCTCTCTTGTTCTTAGACCGGGCCGACCTTTTAAGAAGCTTCGAGGTGGTGGGCGTGGCAGGAGAAGGCGGGGCACCGGAGGGGTGGATCGGTGTTCACAAGGCTCCTCCTCCCCACACTCTTCCTCGAGCTCCTCATGCGAAGGTTACCCTGGTGACGATCGCATGCTGTTCTCTCTCCGAGAAGAAGATTCTGGGCATGGTGGCCTGCGTTTTAACAAGAAAACAAAGGGTCTGATTGACGCTCTCAGCAAGTTCTTCACTCCATCCCCAGATGGGAGGAAAGCCCGTGCTGAAGTGGTGGACTATTCCCAGCAATATCGTATACGCAAGAAGAGCAACCGCAAGGGCGAGCATGATGACAGGCCAGGAGGTGAGATAGGTCAGTTTAGCTTTTTTTTCTTTTTTAAATATCCATATTAGGTAATGTGATGGCAAAGCTGAATTTTCAGTAGCCGTCACGCCAGTCTTCACATGATTCTTCAGAAATCATTCTGGTATGCTGATTTGGTGCTCAAGAAACTATTATTATTATTATCAATGTTGAAAACAGTTGCACAATGCAGGGCTCCAGACTGCAACCAAAGGGTCACATTTTGCAACCTTTTGTCCTGCTGGGGTGACTAAATTTTGTTAGAGGTTGCTCTGGTATCACCACCACGTTGTCCAACTGATAAGAGCTGCCATTTCTGTTGCATATGAGAAAAATCAAACGGCAGATGAAAACCGAAAGTGGGACGCTTTTAAATGGAACGCTACAATATAAATGTAACAAATTATTATTATTGCTAATATTTTTTTCTCACACATTGTGCTTTTGAATTTATATTTACACACTATACAGTCACTTTTATAAAATATCAAATCTTCAAGAAATCACTTTTGTGTCAAAGTTTTGCACTTTTTATGCTTAAGTATGAAGATTGTGTAGAAGTCGCAATTTCATGAAGAATTTTTTTTTAAGTGTGTATTACACACAGAGCAATTAAAGAGCGCTCCTTTTATAAACACTGAGGCTGTCGGTCAGTTCAGTACGATACTATAGAAGCTCTACCAAATCCGGTGCTGGTCCCCATCATCTGTAGAACTGCTCTCAAATGTTATGCCAGGTTTGCATATACTCCATTTGCAGTCCGTATTTAGTGTGTAGTAATTTCACCATAAACACATTAAACTCTACTGTGTTTCACAGTCAACACATTACTTTTTGACCCGCATTTTATATGCAAAAGAAAAAGCATTAGAGTTAGCTGTTTTTGTCAACTTTACATTTTAATTAAAAATTGTTGGGATTTTAACATAAGAAAAGAATTAGCTATGTTTAAAGGTTTTACCACTTGCTTGAGCAACTTAATATATAAATATATATTGAAGTAATAAATGGAATAATATGTTTAAATAGTGTGTTTGTCTATGAATGATTACTATAACTCTACTGCGGTGTTTCCCACACATAGACTAATTCGTGGCAGTGCTCCACAGAATGAACACCCGCCGCCACAGTGTTACGTGTTACCCGCCGCCACATATTGCGTTTCGGGTAACACTTTACAATAAGGTTCATTTATTAAACATTTATTTAATGTATTAACTAACATGAACCAACCATGAGCAATACATTTGTTACTGTTTTTTTTTATCTTTGTTAACGTTAGTTAATACAAATCCAGCTGTTCATTGTTTGTTTATATTAGTTCACAGTGGATTAACTAATTTTAACAAGATTTTTATAAAGTATTAGTAAATGTTGAAATTAACATTAACAAAGATTAACAAATGCTGAAGAAGTATTGTTCATTCTTAATGTTAACTAATGTAGTTAACTAATGAACCTTATTGTAAAGTGTTGCCACGTTTCGTTATTCTTTTATTTATTTTTACGCTATTTAAAACACGCAGCGTATTTGTTCAGCTGCATTTCCTTTCCCTGCTCTCCCTCCATCTCTCTTGGCCGCCAAAGCGAATTTTTGTCCAGCCAAAGCCTTATTTGATTGGTGAGTGATGTAGATGATTGCTGCGCTTGTGTTTTTTCCCTGAATTACCGCAGGGTGTGAATTACACATCTTGTGCGATGTCCTAAACTGCCGGGATAACCACACAACGCGTGCCGTGGTCCGCTAATGACACGTCCGATTCGCGAACTAATGACTCCTTGAACTGATTCAATTTAATGAATGGTTAAAACAACTGATCTGTCCATCACTGAACTCATAAGACGTCCGAATCGGTGTATAACAAATCGGTAACGCTTTACAATAAGGTTCCATTTGTTACTACATTAAACTACATTACATTAGGTAACATTAGGTAACTGCATTAGGTAACATTAACTGTTAATAAACTGTACTTCTGCAGCATTTATTAATCTTTATTAATGTTAATTTCACCATTTACTAGTAGCCTATATTATTGAAATCAAAAGTTGTACTTGTTAATGCACTTTGCCTTATGCACTGTGAAGTAACATGAATAAAACAATGAACAGCTCTTTTTTTTATTAACTGAGATTAACAAAGATGAATAAATACAGTAACACATAGGGGTGTAACGGTACACAAAAATCACGGTTCGGTACGTACCTCGGTTTTAAAGTCACGGTTCGGTACGTTTTCGATACAGCAAAAAGAAAAAATGCCAGAGAAATGTCCTAATTGTTAAAAGAAAAAATATTTGTAAATAACTGAGTTTTCCTACATCTTGAAACTTTCAGGTTTATAAATGGGGGTCATCTTTGAAGGATGAAAAAATAATGTTTTGGTCATCACATTAAAAATAACATTTATATATACATTTATTTATATATTATTTGAGTTTTGAAGTGCTGGAAAAAGATGTGTGAAGTACTTGAAAGCATTTCACTATTCCAGCCAAACTGGTTACAGTTAGTGTTACTATATTAAATCCATGGTGAATGTTGCTGGTCTGTGGACGTAAAGTATTAGTTCATTCACGGCACAAAGTTTCTCCTGGTTTCCACGTCAGCGCTGTTTGATCTTATAGAGATCTACGGTTAATAACGGAGAAATGTGAATGCTTCTCACTAGATCTCACAGCGATGTTATTACTTAAGTGGCGAATTCAAATGTTTTCTTTACTGGATCTCTTAGCGCTGTGTTGTAACAGTGTCGCTTGATCGAGATCCGCTCGCGCTGCACAGATGCTGCTGGCCCGAACTGATAAACGATCCGTGAAGCACATAATGAGTAGCGCAGTTTCGTTCCGCTTTCATTAGCCTACGCTTGCCATTTGATGTTGCGCAACGTTGTGGTGGTCGCGCCAGCGCGAATTTTGTCGGCAGGAAAAATGGTCCAAGGAATCGTTCGGTTTGTATGCGTACCGAACCGGAAGCCTCGAACCGAAACGGTTCAATACGAATACGTGTACCGTTACACCCCTAGTAACACATGTATTGCTCATGGTTCATGTTAGTTAGCATAATACATTGACTAATGTAAACAAGTCAAACCAAATTTACTCAGAACACCTCTTAAAATGAGAATGTAAGTGTGCTTACCCCATTTTTTTTAGTAGGAGTGGTTAGCAAGATTTAACCTTAATAAACTACAGTATTTTCAGGTTATTTGTATGAAAATGTGTAGAACGATTACCAAGTGTGAACTAAACCAGTGAGGCGAAACCAGAAAAAAAGTCCAAAGCAAGTTGTTTATAGCTAACTGCTAATTGTATTCGATTGTATATGGTAGAAAATTAGACTCTTAGTTAAAATAAACTTTTTAATGCTACTTTTTTAATTCTACTTTTTGAAATTGATATGATATACCAAAATAATTATTAGGTCTAGCAAAGGATTTTATCTTACAAAGCTATGAAATCCAGAGGTAAAATCACAGCTTTTAAGAAAAAAAAGAGGGCAAGAAAGGATGACAGTGTCCGTCGGCCACCACGAAAGACCAATTTTGACCCCGGAAAAACAAGAATTTTGACCCCTTAGCAATCAAGCGATTGCGCCTTCTTTAGAAAGTCAACTAGTCGCAAGTTTGCGGTAAAATGCAGTTGGGTTGTCGAGGTCAAAAGACTATATAAGCTGTGAATCAAATAAAATTATACATTTGTGAAGGTGTGAATCATTTTTGATTAATATTTAATATAATAAAGTTCTGTGTAACGAATTATTAACGAAGGAATTATTTTGAACATTATAATTGTTATTACTGTTATTTGACATTTGAAGACAGAATAATGGTAAATCTGGTCACATTGTGCCTAATTAAATCAGTGTAAAATGAAAAGTACGAATAAATGTGAGTCTGCTGTCTCTTTTATTAATGTGTTTGCTTTGTACCTTCAGTTTTGTGCTCGCACTCACTCTGGGTGTTTTTAACTGTCTTGGTGTCTGTTTGCATTACAGACAATCAGGAGTGTGGAGACAACTGGCGGGAGGATGAAGACAAGCTGCCAGGACATGAAAATCTAACTGAGAAAGACGTGGAGCTCTTCAGGCACATTCAGGAACTGGCACTACAGGTACAAAAAGGGAGGGGGGGGAATCATTTACATTTTGTCTTACAAATGCAAATTACTGTCCCATCTGAATTTAATAAATAATCTGTAAAGAATGTCTTTCTCCATTTACTGAGAAATGTGCTCTAGTGTGTGTGTGTGTGTGTGAGAGAGAGAGAGAGAGAGAGAGAGAGAGATGCTTGCTCTGCAGCTCAGTTTTTTTAAATCACACTGAACAGAATGAAACTGTTACAAAAAAAATGCATTCATGACATTTAAAACAACAACAACATTTAATTAAATCCATATACTAATGTGTAAACTTTGACAGCCCTCAGTAAAAATCAAACCAAATCCTGTCTACAAATCGTATGTTTGATGGTAGGGGTGCCCATTGTTTGTTTGCAGTCACTGAATTTTCTTTTGCTATATTAGTGAAGACTTGGAAGCTGTCAAGGCCTTTATCTCTGCAGAATGTAATGTGGGGGATTTGAGAGTTTCCATTATCTTGACAGCTGGTGCCTCTCTCAGTGATACACACACAAACACAAATGCACATGTGTAGACTGATTGGCTGATTTGTGTGTGTGTGTGTGAGATTTGAAGCTCCCAGCAGAAGCAGCCACTCTGACTGCCTGAGGCCATCAGTCGAAGAAAAACACACATTAACCCAGAGAGAGACAATCATATTTGCACACACTGCATCAGAAAGAACCAGCACGCTTGTGTTGAGCAGACAGAAAGAAAGAGTACCATGCTGTAGTTTGACAATAAAACTGAATTTGTTTGCTCAATAACATTTAGGCCATGTGCACTGCAAAGATTTATTATCTAATAAAAACTAGGGCTGGGCACAACAAAAAAATGATTTTGCAATTAATCGTTTTTTTTTTTTTTTTTTATCTGGTCGATTCACAAATTTTTTTAAAAAGATTTTTCAATTAATGTTTTTTTTAAATGTGGTCAATTTGATATTGATTTTTATATATTATACATATATAATAATGTATGTTTTAATAATAATATATTATTTATATATTATACATATTTTTTAATGTTTTATTGTTTGTGTAGCACTATGGTGAACTTTGTTGTATTATTATGTGCTTTATAAATAAATTGGAATTGGAATTGTGTGAACTCACCCGAAGCGCACAGCTGCGCGTCTCAAGACAGCGTGCAAATAATAAATGAATTCTCTTTCACGTCTCCTTGCACCTGAACGGACAAATTCGTGCAAAATTATCTCAAAATGCCCGCCTTTGCGAGTATCCAAGTAAACATAGTTGATTTTGGCTTAAGTAAGCAGTAGAGAAAGAACGCATGTGTATCATTATTAGATCTGTGCATTAGTCTTAAAGTGACAGCAGCCTAATATTCCTGTTGTTAATCAAACTACAAAAGACAGAGAAAATCACTCCCTGCTCTTCACTGAATAACTTTTTTGTAACTTCAATAAGGATTAACCTTTATTTATTTTGTACTGTGAAGATTATATCCAGTGTTATTTTACATTTGATAACTTTATTATATTTATGTACCTGAAAACTACTGATGATAGACCTACCTGAAAAACGTTAAAAGCACCGACTATTTCATCTTTGTTCTGTTCTATTTATTTTTTTGTGCAATTGCTTGTAGTTTAATTATTTGTTCTTTTTTTATTAATGACTGTTTACCTGGCTTTAATAATCTTTGAAATTAGGGCTGTCAGTTAAACGCGTTATTAACGGCGTTAACGCAAACCCATTTTAACGGCGTCAATTTTTTTATCGCGTGATTAACGGTCTTTTTGTCCTAGCAAACTTTGTAGTTTTTTCATATGCTTTTGCAACAGGACGTGGCATGCGCGCGCTGCGCTATGAAACCCATTCATTTCAATGGCTTGCGCCGCGCGAGGACGTTTTGTGTCTTCGTTGACCAAAGCGCAAGCGGATCTAGCTAGACCGGAAACAAAACAACAGGCGCGCCGCACACACTCGTTTGGGCTTGCACGGCGGCCAAATAGTAGGTTAACGTTACGCTTTGAGTGGATGGCGTGCCAATTGCCAAATGGATGCCAATAAGATTCTGAATGGAAAGTTTACTTTTAAAAAGTTGCCAAATGGTTCCATTGACAAGACCAAAGTGATCTGTGTGTTTTGTCGTTGTAAACTGAGCTATCATCATCGCAACGCGTCCAGTCTGAAATACCGCTAGATGATGGCCAAGCACACACACACACACACACACACACACACACAGCTGATGCAAATTCTCCGCCCCCTCGTCAATATCAGGACCTCGTCAGTATTTCTTTCGCCCTTTTATTGATGGACAGTGTTACATTGTGTGAGAGATTATTTGCTCCAAGTGAGAATTTTTTATTGTGAATTTGAACACAGTATATGCCAATGTTGTTTTCAATAAAAACTTTTGCACAAAACAAGCCGATCCACTTTTCCATGTTGATAAGAGCATTAAAATGAGAAAAAATAATGGGACAAAAAGAAATCAAGAGACATTTAGAATAGATAAAAATGTGCGATTAATCGCGAGTTAACTATGACATTAATGCGATTAAATATTTTAATCGTTTGACAGCACTAATTGAAATGTATATTAGTTTGGAGTTTTAGCTGTGGTGTCGAAAATGGAATCGAGAATTATGGAAGTAAAATAATGTCAAATGCTGGTCTTCGTCAACACACGCTTGCGCCCCCTGCTGGTGAGGTCGACTTACAGCAGATGGAGATTATGCTCGGTAATCTACTGCTTTTCCTGCAGTTCCTGGATGTCAACGTTGAATTTACTGTCGAATTTGAACCACTGAATTTGAGGAAGCGAATTTGCAAAGCGAAATAAAATGAACTGAAAACCTCCTGTTGAATATTATAGGTTGCATTTTTAATCAGTTTGAATATTTTGGAAGTGAAATATGAAAATATGTTTGAAATGTTTTGAATTTAAATATTCACAGCTTAAATATACAACCATGCTAAATTTCAGCCCAAAAAAATGCAATCCCTAAATATACAATGCGTAAAAATACAAGCAGGGTTAATGCAACTCATATTTTTTTCAAGTAGTACAATTCAAAAGGCTTTTTGTTTCAAAAACATTTGGCATTATTTTACTTCCGTAGAGAATTATTAAATTTCACTGGAATATAAAATATTGGGTGTTATAACCTTATTTATTAGAAAACAAGGATACATGGGTCAAAAACGAACTATTTTATTCAGTATCTGAATGTGACCATGAAGATTTGCATTGATTAATGTGCAGCTTGATTGCTAGTAGAACTTGTTATACATTAAGTATAGACCTGCTCATATTCGTATTTACTTTTGATTGTTTGCATTTGTGTTTTGTTAGTTTCCTTAAAGTACTTACTCATGAACATGGAAATTAGAATTCATACACCTTTTTTTCAAAACCAACATGACATGATCTTAACGGTGGTTCAACAAGCTGATTCACCCCTAGTTTGTATATGGAATAAATGGATTGCATATGTTATTGAGATGCAGAGCAGAAACGTGTGTGATCACTACTGAGTGTCAGCAGGCTGGTGAGTGGCAGATGCTCTCAATTTCCAGTTGGTCTGCAGATAAGAGCTAATAATAATAATCTTGTAAGCCTTAGTGGGGAGCTGTATGCTTGTGAAAAACTGTTCTTGATTATTAGAATAAAAGTCAGAGCCTTGACACATTTCTTGTGTAAAAGAGTGACTTTGTTCTCTTATGTGTGTGGCAGGACGCTCTGGGTGCCATAGTGGCCTAGTAGTCTCTAAATTGTATGTGCCCACTGGTATCTTTTTCTTAACTTTCTTGTGCTTGAACTGTTATAGAAAGTCGGAGTGACTGGTCCACCGGACCCCCAGATGCGATGCCCATCAGTTATTGAGTTTGGGAAGTATGAAATACAGACGTGGTACTCTTCTCCATACCCACAGGAGTACAGCAGGTAACCAACAACATGTGCCATAATCATCATCATGAAAAAATAATAATCCCATTATGATGTTTAATGCAGCTTCAACATGTTAATCGTTTTGTTTTAAAAATGCATATTTAGAATATATTTATTTTGATTTATTGGATTATATGTGGCTATTTATTTCCATCATCAATACCAATGGACTCTGCTGGTTGACATACTTTTTATGGATTGGTATTTTCTTGTCATGATCCAAACCGACAAGCAACCTTGGATGATCACATTTTCTTATTTACAATATTTTTTTAATATTCACGTATTTGGTCAATTTAACATGGTAATGTTAAACTTCGGTAAACTTCACAATAATAATTGGGAATGTGCTAATTAGACTGGAGTGAGAGCATAGACGTCTTTGGAGCTGTTGTGATCTTTTTGGCGCTCTGATGATGCAGTCACTCAGATCGCTGTGAATCGATCACCTTTTCCGCTTTACAGCACGACAAAAATCACAAATGAACTCAGGGCTCGACATTAACGCTTGTCCGGGACAAGTGAAAGATAATTTTACTTGCCCGACAAGTTACTTAATTTTAGTGACAAAAAATAACCAGGGAAGCATCGAAACGCAAGAATGAATGTGATTTTATTACATTCAATGTAAACAGGGATTGATAATGGGTTGTGTATTTCTGGTAACAACGTCGCGTTGAGGCTCTTTGTTAGAGAAACATTCGTGGAGAAATCAAAACAACTGAGTGAAACAGCACACAGAAAACTCACAGAAGAAATGTACTTGGGTAAAAATGTAAATAGTTGTGTTATGTTAAACTAAATCATATGTTATAAATAAAACAACTAAGGGAGCTGTTTTGCTGAATATTATTATCACGATTGAAAATGTTACATTGAATTTATAGGTCAATAAACAAGTAGCGTAGTTAATATTTATTATTAAGCTACTTACATTTTAGACACAAACAATATCAACTGTTTTTGTTCTATTTCACAGACGAAATGAATAGTTCCACAGGAAAGCAACAGCAGCGCGGTGTTTTGTTACTGAATGATTCAGCGTTTTGAACTAATCTTTTGTATTCTGACTCACTAATTAAGACGGTCCCTTGCCGCCACCTATTGGCGGTTTCAGTTTCATGTTTAAGTATTGCATTTTTTTTTTTTCATTTGTTTATTCAAACAATTATTTAAAACATTAATCTAATAACATTATTTAATGCAGTTGTAATTTTGCAGTGCGAATTCTTTAATTTGATGGGTAACAAAATGACCCAAATATTTAAATGCTTGCACAAGAGATGTGTTTCTGCACCTTGATTTTTTTTTTTCTCGGCTTTAAATACTCATGTGTGATCTTTTCGATTTGACAGGCTCCCTAAGCTTTACCTCTGTGAGTTCTGTCTACGCTACATGAAGAGCCGCAGCATTCTCTACCAGCACATGCGAAAGTGCAGCTGGTTCCACCCGCCTGCCAACGAGATCTACAGGAAGGACGACGTGTCCGTTTTTGAGGTGAGGAAAAGAAATCTCCACTCTGGATAAAAACCATAAATGCACACAGACACTTGCACATACAACTCTTTGTTTATACACACATGGGCAGCACAGACATATGCTCGTCAATACTAGTCATGCATCTGCACGTGTGTTTTCGTACGTGCTTCGCCAACAAAGGAAATCTCATTCACACTGATAGACACGCACACTCCCACACTGGCTCAGGCAACAACATCCGCCCACTTCCTGCCCTTACGAGGTGTTGCAATGGGGCCGCACAGCAGGGTAATAAATGAAGAGTGGTAAACGCTCATTGTTTCAGAATCACTATGGTGATTTACTACAGCCATTGTGTTTCTATAAAAGAACATGTAGGTGTAAACATGACATACAGATCTGTATCGGTGTGGTCTAAATCAGTGCTGTCTGACCAGAATTAACTGCGCTTGCATGGTTACGTTCACACTGAGTTTGGGGATTGAAAACCATATGATTCTCAAATTATCCACTACAGAAAGCAGCTTACAGACTGCTAGATATGAACAGATAATCCTTTTCTGGCCCTTTTTTCCAGGGGCCCTTGCTGGTCATTTAAAAGTTTAAATGAAACCGCATCTACGCCATTCATTCGCACAGAGATACGCAGAACATGCAGGATTCGTATTTAAATACTTTTTGCAGTTTAATATTCACAGACACTGGTTTATATTACGATTTGTTTTAAGTGTACTAACCTGCTTTTTATTTATTCTTCAAAAATTCTGTGAAATTCCACATTATACAGTAAATTCCGTTTTTATGACTGGATTCTGTGATTCCATCCCTGTTTCTAGTAAGTTTTTGATTGGTTCATTTCTGTTGTAAAAATCATTAGTTATTAACTATGGGGCCGCTTACACCATACCGTTTTCTACTGAAAACAGAAAACTTTTATTGGGTTCTGGATGTTCATTTACACGACAACTGTTTTGGTGGCCTGAGAACGCAAATTATCAAATAGTTTTTGGAAAACGATATCATTATCATCGCCGTGTAAACTTAACCTTAAATTTGTAAAAATGGTGACGGCATGCACAAGCGTATTACGTGTTTAGTAGGCGTGCGCATTTGAATGTGTATGTGCGTGGGCACGTAGTCTTTCTTTACAAAGTGACATTGCCAAATCACTTGTCAAATTACTTGTCTACTTGTCTGTATTACTTGCATAATACAGCATTTTATGTAAAAATAATTTGACCACAGAAGTTATTTCAAACACGACTGACGTGTGTATATAGTGAATTGGAGCAAAACATGATATTAATCTCATAAATTGTCGTGTTTGACGCTATGCTAGCAAACATACTAGCTATTCCTGTTGCCAAGAGCGATTCTTTTATTACTAATTTTGAAAAGTCCACGTAAGTGCTTTTCCCCTTCTTAAAAAACACATTCAAATGATAAGAAGGGTAAGTAAGAGGTCTGATCAAATGAGGGATTAAAACTGTATGAATAGAAAAGTGCCAGTGAAAAAATTGTGGGCCACAGTTTAACATGTTAAATAAAATGCTCTTTTTTCATTCTACAAAAAAAATGTGCCAGGAGCCCACTGTTGCTATAGTAACGAACTACACTTGTATGTGCATCTGATGACAGATAAATCATGCAATCTTATTTCACTTTTGCTAATATTGAGGTTATTTCAGCTTCGTAGAAAGTTTGCTTTGTACATTCGGTCTAACTGCTTTGTTAAAGACGGCAAGCTTTACCATTAAACTGAACTGTGCGCATGCACTTTAGACACTTACATTGTTCTCTGCTAATATCAATGGTATGAACCATTTCAGGAGCTGCCAAAATTACAATTTAAAATCAGAATGAGCATAGCTAACTAACATTCACTAAAATATTGAAACTTTAGTGATACTGATTCAAAGCGTGATATCAGTGATTGTGTCAAAGAGCGGTTTGAACGCCCCACCCCCAACTGAACTGGAAGCTTTGATTGGTTTTGCACCGGGGTCAGACCTGTCTGTTATTGGCTGAAGCACAGAGCTCCACCGCAGTTGTTTGAAAAGTGACCGCTCGCCCTGTTGCTCGGTCGACATCTTTGTCAAAGTACTTTGTACTATTGGTGAAAAATAAATGTAGCAAAAAAAAATGTAAGTTGAATATTTTTATTCAACTCAAGTAGTATGTAAAATTACTACAATTTAATTATACTCAAAGTAGAAAAAAATGAAATGTACTCAAGTACTGTAAAGTATTTGTAATTAGTTACTTTACGCCACTGCGGTTTCTGTATGTGCTATGTTCAGGTAAAAAAGTGCTTCTGTCAAATAAAAATAAGAACAAATAATCAAACTACAAGCAACCGCACAAATAAATACAATAGAGCAAACATACAAGTAAAATACACAGTGCTTTTCAGGTTTTCAGGTATAGAATTAAATAAAGTAATCAAATCTAAAAGAGCTTCACATATAATCTTCACTGTATGAATTAAATAAAGAATAATCATTATTAAAGTTACAAAAGCTTTTCAGTCAAGAAAAGTGAGTGATTTTCTTGTCTTTTGTTGTTTGATTAACATTAAAAACACAGACAGCAGGAATGTTAAGTTGCTGACACTTCAAGACATAATGCACGGATCCAATACACTGATACTGATACATATGCATTCTTTCTCGACTGTTCACGTTCACTTAAGACAACCTACTATGTTTGCTAGGATTCTCGCCAAGACGGGCATTTAGACATACATTTTGTGTGAATTTGTCTCTTCAAATGCAAGAGAACTCAATATTTGCCCACTGTTTTTTTGTGCCTTGCACTTGAATATTTAAATTGGCAGGGTTTAAATTAGTTTACTTTAAACACAGATAGCAATGTGTGCTGTTCAGGTCTTTCTATCAACACCTTGGTGATGACGGCCATATTAGAGGATACTGCACTCGCATTGAACAAAGTTTAAGGGAAGCCAGAATTTGTATTTATCGACAGAAACATACATTAGCCTTGCTCTGTCAGAGTCATTTTCAACAAAGCCATATTGTAGATGCGTATTTGTCGTCAGATTTTAGATGAACCGCGGTGCAAGTGCGTGCTGAACCGTGGTTGGAGCAAGGTAGGGTTTGATTTTTACACCCTTAGTGAAATCATACAAGTGCTTTTTTTTTGGTATTTCTAATTCCTTCCCTGCTGTAGCTTCTATTCAAGACTATGTTTAAAACATAGACATTTCCAATTAAGACTCCCCAGTGTATTTTAGTTTTTTTATAATCAAAAATCAAGCATTATGCATAAAATCTGTTTTTTTTTCTGGATACATTTGGTATTTTGGTTACCCTATTAACTGTATCTGTCATTTAATTCAACGTAATTGTACGTAAATTCAGTAAAAATTCAATATTGATCGTTTTGCAGTTGAATGTGTGGCCCAGTCTAAGTAAAGGTGTCTGATTGATTGCATAAAATGCTTTGAGTAGTCTTACAGGAAAGTCATCTAATTTTTTTCTTCAAGACTTTTTTTTTTTTTTTTTAAGTCAGTTACATAAAAAGGTAGATTGATCTAATTTGAATCTGAAAAGTAAGACTGATTAGCCCTAACTAATTGCTAGTTGGTTAGACAAGTTCTCAAGACTTGGGCAGCTACGTTTATGCAACTGGCCGCTGAAATAAAGGGTCTTACAATTCTTACAAGTCTTACAATTTAATTTTAAAAACTCTGCCGATATCCTTATTCTAATGATAGCGGTCAATAACCCATATAACCAACGTGAGTGGCTGCAATACTGTATGACGTTTCATAACTAGTCCTTCATTGCTATTCCATTCATAGCAAAAGTTAACCAAACGTGGGAACCTGAAAATTTCAGGAGTCTGTTATCTGGTTATACAATGCAGTTGTTTTTTTGTTAATAACTAAAGTATGTGTGAATGTAATCATGTTTAGTGCACTTAAACTGGACTGACAACTTTATTCTGCTGCTGTGTGACCTGCCTGTATGTTCCGCATTAATCAACACCACTTGGTGTTGGGTGTGTTACTGCTTGCCTTCCTGTTTGGTCAGTTGGTTTTAGAGGCTCAGGTTTCAGAGCTGCTCCTGGTCTGGTCCTGACTCGGCAGCATACCTGTGGTGGCAGCACTGCAAAAAGCTAAAATGGTTGTTATTCAGCCGACAGGAAAAGCAGGAGCCGTGCAATTTGTCATAGCCTCTGTTCATGTGGAGCAAGTTTTGCGCCAGTCTCTGCTGCATGACTTGTTTCAAAATGTTGATTTAGTATTTAGAAATTGAGAATCTTACTGGCATTGCATTTTGCTATTATGATTGGGAGCTAATTGTTAGTGTAACCGTGTCTGAATCCTAGCAAATGCACTGCACATTGTTGCTTTATAGCACCATATTTGGTTAGGACACAGTAAGTTGACCAAAGTCTGAAAAACTTCTCTCCACTCCAGGTGGATGGAAATGTCAGCACAATATACTGTCAGAATCTGTGCCTGCTGGCCAAACTCTTCCTGGACCATAAGACGCTGTACTATGACGTGGAGCCCTTCCTCTTCTATGTACTCACACAGAATGACAGTAAAGGCTGCCATCTCGTAGGATACTTTTCAAAGGTGAGCAAATCATTTCACTCAGATCAATTACTTTTACATTCTCTAAGTCAGATGATGATGTTGAGCAATTTGGGTTCATTATTATATAAGGTAGCATGCCTTTTGCACATTATTGCTGCTTTTTGGCTGAATTAGAGAAAACCGTCTGTTTACTTGTGGGTTGATTATGCTCCTGGAAAAGATGTTTACAGTGAGTTTATTTAATAAACAGGTTTTAAACAACAGTATATGGCTCAAAATGCAATAAATATGAGTAAACGTTAGTGTATGCAACTAAGATCTTACCTAACAAATATTTTGTGTGGTATGTTTGTTACATTTGCTTTCATTTTAAACTTATTTTAAATTTCTCTTTTTTATCCCTAGGAGAAGCATTGTCAACAAAAATATAATGTATCCTGCATCATGATTCTTCCACAATATCAGCGCAGGGGCTATGGGCGATTCCTCATTGACTTCAGTAAGTACTCTGCATTATCTTTCCTCTCTTCCCTCAGTCTGTGGTTTTATTTTTTGTTATTTAGTAAAGAAAATATTTGACAATTATACTCCTTTAGATGGTGTCATTAGAAACAAAGGATGAACTCTTATGGCTCTCTCTGCAGGTTACCTTCTGTCCAAGAGGGAAGGCCAGCCAGGATCACCAGAGAAGCCATTGTCAGACCTTGGCCGTCTATCCTACATGGCATATTGGCGTAGTGTGGTGCTGGAGTGCCTACACGAGATCAGAGATCGACAGCTCACCATCCGCAAACTCAGCAAAGTCACCGGGATTTGTCCTCAAGATATCACAGCCACCCTCCTTAGTCTAAATATGCTGGAACAGAGAGGGGACCGGTGAGAGAGACGCTCGCACACTATAATGTCTGATTTAATGTCTTACCTTTTCTCTACAAGCTGAAGCAGAGAACAACAATGCAAGTTCTGTTTCATAGCTGTCGCAGATTAATTCTCATGTTTCAACCTAAAACATTTGCATTCCAAAATGTGCACAGTACATCGTCTTCAGCATACTTGACTAAGTACATGATTAACATGATTTTGTGCTAACAAGAAAAACAAATTAATAGTTTAATTTAGCAAAAATGCACTAAATTGGTCAGAAGTGACATTGAAGACATTTGTTACAAAATATTTTTATTTCAATTAAATGAGTTTCAAAGAATCCTTAAAAAAATACATCATGTTTTCCACCAAAATATTAAGCTACACAGCTGTTTTTAGTATTGATAATTAATGTTTCCAAAATCAGCATTTTAGAATGATTACTTACGGGTCATTTGATACTAAAGACTGGAGTAATGATTGCTTAACATTTGTAGGAATAAATTACATTTTAAAATTATTAAAGTAAAAAATTTAAGTTGTAATAATATTTCATCATTTTACTGTTTTTATTAATTTTTTTAATCAAATAAATGCATCCTTGATAACAATAAGAGTTCTTATTGAACTCTTATTGGCCCCAAAATTGAGCAGTAGTGTATATTTGTTACATTTTTAGCTCTCTTTATAGTCTCCTCATTTTGATTTCCTTTCCTATTATAGGGTGATTATTCTGCGCCGAGAGAAGCTGGTGGCCACTCACATGGTCCGACTGAAGGCCAAACCTCGACTCCTTGAAGTTGATCCAGACTGCTTGCGCTGGACACCTGTTATCGTCACCAACACAGTAGCATCTGAAGGAGAAGGAGATGAGGATGAGGAGGAGGAGGAGGAAGGGGGAGAGGGACTTAAAGAGGTAAGCATCTTAACTTTTATTCAAGGTTCATTAGATGTATGCAATATTTGTGATGTGTACCAGTACATTCTGAAGCTGAACTTCTGTTATGTGCACCTTATCTCTTGTATAGATCAAACCCAGCCACAAGAGTTCCCCACTCTCCTGGCATATGAAAGGAGAACAGGACAAGGAGGATGAGAAAAAGTGCTTCACAGCATTGCCCAAAAACCAAAGCCCTCCACAGTCCTCTTCTGTTTGCAACAATGTTCTCAGTCCTGAACGTCCTTCCCTTTTTCTTACGGCTAATGGGGAACGCAGGGGACCTGGGCGCCCTCCCAAAAACTGGTTATGGGGCAAGGTGAAGGATGCACCACGTCCAGGGCCAGGTCGACCCCGTAAACTAAGGCCCCCAGAGGATGATGATGAGGATGAGGAGGAGGAGGAGGAGGATGATGATGATGATGATGATGAAGAAGAAGAAGAAGAGGATGATGAAAGAACTGGCATTAATAAAGTGACAACAACAACGTCAATGCTCCTGGCCTTAGAAAATGAGCCTGACTCTACATCAGCCTGTCCCTTGGAGGCTTCCAGGCACCCTGCAGTTCCACCCCCACGCAGCAGAGGGCGTCCTCCACGGAAAAAGCGTGGCCCAAAACGCAGGCTCAGTGAGGGGCCTGAAGATGACCTGCCATTGTTGCCCCATACCACAAGGCTGAGTGAACCCACACCAGTCTGTCCGGCCTTTATCAGTGAGAGCAGTGAAGATGAGGATGAAGAGGATGATGAGGATGAAGATGATGAGGATGATGAGGATGAGTTAAGGGCTCGTTCACCACCTCTCCTTACTAAGCCCACATTTGGGCTTAAATGCAAGGTGTGTGCAATATAGGTCCATGTATGTATTTTCTTTTGCATGGCATGTTTATTTAATATAGACCTTAAAAATAAGTATGTCAGTCTATGAAACCTTTTTTATTATTTTGAACATAAGATGCTGTGGATAATAAATAATTTTTTCTTTTTTCTTTTTTTGTGCTCCTGTAGTCTCAGAAGTCCTTTCGAAAGCGACGTGCACGTCAGCGCAGCCATCCCCACAGCAGTGTAGTTACAGAAACCATCTCAGAGACTACTGAAGTTCTGGATGAGCCATTTGTGGATTCAGATTCTGAAAGGCCCATGCCCAGACTAGAAGAGGAAACTCCATTCGGCAACCCTCTCCGACGCTACACAGCAGCCCGCAAACACATGGGACCAGCCCTTAAAAGTATCAACAGAGGCAATCTGACTGAATCGGAGGAAGACGGTTAGTACACCAAAGGACTCCTGCTGGGGTTATTATATGTGCATTCTTGAAAGTTTTGTGTAATATTTGTTTGCCAGAGTGTGATTTTAAAAAAAAATCTTAAAGAATGGTTACCTCTTTTTTTTTTGTTCAGATCCCACTCCTGTGCTGAAGCCAATTGATGTCCTGAGAAGACCTGAAACTTCAGAGGCCGCACAGAGAACAGGGGCAACAACTGAGATGCCTGAGGTCCCAGTAAAAAAGAAGAAAGGCTGGCCTAAGGGCAAGAGTCGCAAGCCACTCCACTGGAAGAAACGCCCTGGCAGGAAGCCTGGTAGTGGAGCCGGTCAGACAGCTGACATTAGTCTGGCAGTTCCATCCTCAGAGGACCCACCACCCCCAAAGATCAAAATGAAGCCTGGCAGAAAACCTCGCAGCTATTACCTTCAGCGGGCCCAAGAGGAAGCAGCGAGACAGGAATTTGAGCAAAGCCGATTAGCTCAGCAGAAGCAGCTAGATAATTCAACATTGGAGGACAAGACCTGTAAGAGGACAGCCAGAGCCATAACATCTGACCTCAACCCTGATAAGCAGAAAGACTCTGAAGAGGAGGATGATTTTCTTCAGAGCTTTAGAGAGCCATCTAAACCCAAAAGGCGAGGTCGGCCACCAAAAAATTCCAACCTCCCTCCCCCTGTGCCTAAACCTTCTCCTCTGTCTGAGCCAGAAGATGATGATGAAGAGGATGACAGACCATGGGCAGTGGAGAAGATCAGCTGTCCAACGTCTCGTACCATGCCACAGTCTTCCAGCACCAGGGTCTCTCAGCCAAGAGCTAACGCAGATGCAGAGGATGAAGAGCAGGATGATGAAGATTGCGATAATGGGGTTAAGCGGAGAACAGCAACTACACCAGGTTCAGGAAGCCGACGTAGTGATGATCATGATGCAGATGACGAAGGGGACGGTCGTCTTGAAGAGAAAAGTGACTGCAGCAGTAGTAGTAAAAGGAAGAAGAGCCAAGACTCTGAGGATGATGTGGAGGAGCAAGAGGATGATGAAGAGGAGGAACCATCGTCGCCTGCTCGCTCTCCCCCTGTGAAAGAAGAACCCCAGAGTAGTGAGGGTTTTTTAGACATGCAGGTCAACGTGACACAGGATTATGTCAGCAAACAGGAGGAGGGCGAGGACGAGGAGGAGGATGCAGAGGAGGTGCAAGAGGTGAAGACTTGCTCTGCTGATACAGATGAACGCCGACGACGAGAGCAGGAGGAATCTGCAGCAGCTGCGGCAGCTGTAGAGACAGTAACCACCATTGCAGTCCCCTCTGAACCTCTGGACATGCAGCCTTTACACGTCGAGGATAAGTCCGTGCTCATGATGGGGGCTGAGCACTCACACCAGCATCCTGACTTCAAAGATGACCTGAGCCACCAGCAACACACGCATCACCACAGCAGTGAGCTGGATCTAGAAACAGTTCAAGCTGTCCAGTCACTTACGCAAGGTGAGGCTCAGGAGGAGGATGCAGAGTCCCATGGAGCCTACCAGGACTGTGAGGAGACGCTAGCTGCCTGTCGAACCCTCCAGAGCTACAGTCACGGTGAGGGAGAGGAGGAAACACTAGCCCTGGTGGAAGAGTGTGGAGCCTCCCAGCACAGTCCCATGCCCAACCCACCAATGCCCACGTTACCAAACCAGTCTGTCCGTTCAGTCAACAGCCCTGGAATGACTCCTGGTCCTATGGACCCTGGACCAGGGGTGCCTGGTCCCACAGGAACTGGAGGGGGAACAGGCGGAGGGTATACCCAAATAACCCCAGAACATCCCAGCTCTCTATCTGCTCCCTCACTGCAAAACATGGAAACCTCCCCCATGATGGATGTGCCATCAGTTTCTGATCATTCACAGCAAGTGGTGGACAGTGGCTTTAGTGACCTTGGCAGCATTGAAAGCACCACTGAAAACTATGACAATCCGAGCAGCTATGACTCAACCATGGGTGGTGGAGGTAACGGAGGAGGAAATGGGAGTAATGGAGGTGGCATGTCTGCAGCTGCAACAGCAGCAGTGGCTGCTTCCTCTTCGTCATCTTCATCCTCAAGTTCAACCACACCATCGTCATCATCTTCGCAAGGCAACAGCTGCTCCTTCGTCTCAACTCCTGGGCTAACATCCTCTAGCACAGGCGTTGGCTCTCAGATCACCATGGGGAGCTGTAGCCTTATCCAGCAAGCAGGTCCTGGACCAACTAATGGACCTGGAGCTAACAGTGGTAGTGGCGTCCCACAACCTCCACCCCCACCTCCTCCCCCTTCTGCCAGCACTCCAACTTGTGGTATAAAGTCTCCACAAGGCTGCGTCATCGAAAGGCCTCCAAGTGCCAGCCAGCAGCAACAGAAGAAAGTCTCGCAACCACCTCAACAGCAGCAAAACCCTCAGCCTCCTCCCTCTGCTCCACCACCCCCTCCACCTCAACAGCAAGCACTCTCGCAGTGCAGCATGGGAAATGGGTTCGCTTCGACACCCATGATCATGGAGATTCCTGAAAGTGCAGGCAGCGGTGGTGGAGGCAGGAGTTTGTATGACCGCATGGGCCAGGACTTTGGAGCGGGTGGGTACGGTCAACCCTCAGCTACTTTCAGTTTAGCCAAACTCCAGCAGCTAACCAACACCATCATGGACCCACATGCCATGTCTTACTCGCATTCAGCTGCTGTCACCTCATACGCCACAAGTGTTTCGCTATCCAACCCAGGCTTAGCACAGCTTGCTTCTTCCCCACACCCACCCTTGCCCCAGGCTCAGCCCACTATGACCCCACCTCCCAATTTGAGTTCTGGCTCCATGAACCTGGGCTCTCCCTTGATTCAGTGCAACATGACAGGCGCTAACATCGGACTACCTCCCCCTCCCCATACGCAGCGGTTGCAAGGCCAAATGGCTACTGTCAAAGGCCACATTTCAATTCGTTCCAAAGCCTCTCAAATTCCTGCAGGCTCCCCTCACCAGCAGCAATTGTACAGTCGCAGCTCTGGCGCTGTGACCATGCAAGGCTCCCCACGCACTCTAGCGGTGCAGCGTGGCATGATGACCAACCTTATGCCCACACCTGCTGCCTACAACTCTATGAACATGAATCAGCTAAATGCTGCCATGTCAGCTGGCTACCGCATGCCGCAGCCCATGATGAACAGCGGGTACCACAGTAACCCGCCCTATATGAACCAGCCAGCCCAGTACCCCATGCAGATGCAAATGGGCATGATGGGAGGGCAGGGTTACCCACAGCAGCCTATGCAGCCCAATCATCATGGAAACATGATGTACACGGGCCCCTCACACCACAGCTACGCTGGCGTCCCCAAACAGTCGCCTTACATGAGCAGATGAGCACCAGAGAACTAGCAGAGAGAACTGAGAGACATTCCCCACCAGACTCTGCATCTCTGTACTTGATCCATTTGTTTCCACCCTCCAAAGTCTGGGCGAAAAGGCAACACGATAAGTGAGCTTGGTGGAGGAAGAGGACATAGAGACTGCGACGATTTCTTTTCCTTTATAAATATTTTGTCGTCAAGCTCTGTTCCTTTTAGGTTCATTTCCCAATTGCCTGAGCTGATGGAGCTGGGGAAATGATGATGGGCTGATCATGCGAGATGATCTAATGGACCTTTATTGTGGCAAGTGTCATGCTCCTTCAGTCCTTCAAACCAGTCTGCCACGGTTGTACCAACAGGGTTGGTCTGCCGAAGTGTCCGCCACTCCATCCATGCGACAGAAGGGGCAAAGCATATAAGCAGCTAAAGGGGAAGTGGACCTAACTTTTCAAACTGAGAAACAAATACATTTATGTTGCTAATGAACATACATTGAATCATGCACACAATCGTTCAATTGACATAGGAAGCCTTACCTTAAAAGAGACAAAATAATTGTAGATGGACTTTTTTCTTTTTTTATATTATATTATTATTTACTTTATTTTTTTAAATGTTCTCATTTTTTTCAATGACTGTTGAAATGCTTGTTTCAGTTTGACCTTCTCATGCTTTATGTGTGTGGTTGTTCTGGACAAAGTGATTCATGCTCGCTCACTCATACACTCACTCATTCGCTCACACACACAGTTCTATAGCCACTTGAAAGCTTACGTGGAGGCACTTCTAGTTGGGACGCACAGCGTGTCCGAGTTGTCTGTAAATCTGTGTCTTCCCATTATGGAACCGTGTATATCACAACTTAATAGTGGTAAGAGCCCTAATGGACATAAATTGTAATGACCATAGAAGTCCAGAAGTCCATGGAAATGAATAATGTAAATATTCTGGTACTACCTGGTTCACAGCACATACTCGTGAAATCTATTACACACACTTTTCACGAACACTCCACAGATGTCAATAGTGGGAAGGTCTTTAATTTCATACTACACAGTGCAGCGTCCACTTAATGTGGTGGGTCAAAAGGGTTTAACCACACAGGAGTACATCAGCTGAGCAGTTAATTTTGAACTCTGCTCATCCAATGATGTTAACGATGCCTCCTAAAGTAGGCCTTACTGTGGCACCAGTAAGTAGCGCTCCTCGTACTCCAGCTGATCATGCAGAAGAAATGTTGTCCGTTAGCCACGAGATGGAGTTGTACAAATAATTAGATCCGTGTCTGCAATGCACACATGGACAAACGAACACTCATACCGGGGATAAAGGTTAAAGTGCATGATGTCCTGAGATGTTACTGTTTTAGGACAACGGGCAGAGAATTTCTTAATGTTCCAGTATTCATTGTCAATATGAGGAATCTTTCTCAAAGACCTGACGTTTCATATATTATTTGTGCGCTTTTGTTTTTCTGAATTTTATCAGACTGGGCAGCTTTCTTTTATGACACAAGCTGACTCTTTTTGACTTTAGAAGACTTATTGTAGAGAAAATGTTTTTTCTAAAATATAAAAAAAGAAATTCTGACATGGATATTGGTACTGTCATTTTTTTCACTTCTGTTTCAGGAAAAAACAATGCATATTTTTTAGCTCGACTCTTGGGGTAAAATTATTAAGAAATTCAAAACTAAAAAAAATTACAACTCACTTTTAGTGAATTTAAGATGCCTTTAACCTTTCCATTCCATCTCATCTCTAGAGTTTTCTATCTTTGTGTAGTATATTAATGCTATTTTAAAACAAAAGGAAAAAACAGATATCTAAAGGTCACTTAGCGTTATTTTCTTTATTTTCTTGGTTATTGTGTGTGTATAGGACAACTTCCTTACATCTATGAGGCATGTAAAAATGAGCTCAGTATATTTCTGTCTGTTTATATTGCTTACCTTTTCGTATACTTTGTAATTGTACATGGTGAGTTGTAAGCTAAGAGAGAGCCTGGTAGCTGGAGAAAGAGAGAGAGCCAAGCTGGGGCGCTCTGTGATGGTGGGAAGCGTCCACCTTCCACTCCTCTCTGTTTTGTCCTTGTATGTATTTCCATTTATTTGTTCCTTTCTTTTCTGTTTTTCTTAGCAAGTACTTTCAAAGAACTCTGTACATTTTAACATGAAACAAAAATAAATTATGTTGAGCCATTTCACTTGTTGTATTTCTTAAACTCTCAGGAGCAAATTATTAATTTCTTTTAGTAAAAAGTCATGCTACTCTATCATTTCAAAAGCAGAGTGTGATTCGGTCAGATGGAGTTTGTTCAGGTTTTGAAAACTGGCTAATCTTTACATTGTTCCTAATGTAGTCAGTGGAGTCTTGTAAATGAGTAAAAACTGATCTCTTATTTAGAAACTGTAATAGCTGAATAAGGTTTCTGAGCTTTTCTTTTTGCAACTTCTTTAAACATTCTATCAGACAAGTCTTTTTGTTAAATTGCGTTGTGCCGTCTGTCACTAAATAAGAAAAAATACTTGGGAAATTCTTTGCATTTAAAAACAGGGTTGTCTGTTTTAGTTTATTATTGTGCTCCTCATTAAACTATGATGTGAAGGGTTTTGTGCGGATTTTTCTAATTTTATATATATATATATATATATATATTATATATATATATATATATAATTAAATCTAATTTTACAGTTAGATTACCTTTGTCATCATACACCACACACTTAAAGTCTTTAATAACATTGTTTAACAATGGGTTTTTTTTGTTAATCTTTAGTAGATCTCAAAATATGTCCATCTTTTATACTGGACTATAGGATGCTGTCATACCTAAATAAATCACTTGTGGCATTTTATTTCTGGTGGCGGTTTATTTATTTATTTATTTATTTGACAGGGACATTGTACATTAATTAACATTGCGGCAAATGCACCAGAATTAGCTAAAAGGCTATTTTTCATCTGTTGTCCCTGGACGGATCTTAAAATTGTCTACCTAAAAATAAAACACATTAAGAAGATTACAGTGAACAATACAAATATAAAAAGCAGTAAAACAGATACTCTTCAAATCATGTTGATAAATACAGTGTACAAGTTTGCTATAATACAGACATTGTTAAAAAAATAAAAATATATATTATCCACATTGACACAGCAGAGACACAAGTGGCAGCAGGTTGGGGTGAGGGAAGATACATATTCTTATTAATGCTGACATGTCTGATGTGTTCTGAACCATTTTTTTAGATGCTTTTTGAACAGTGTATGTGGTGAGTTCTCTGATGTTCTGAGGGGCAGAGTTCCACCTGTGCTGCTGTGACTGAAAAGGCACTCTGACTAAATGCACTTCTCCGCAGAGGAACAACACAGTCTCCTGGGCCGACCCTCGCGTTCCTCTCTGTGGTGTCCCTGATGTTTACAAACTGACTGAGTGGAGGAGATGACAGACCATGGATGATTTTGTAAAACAGACAGAGGTTTGAATACTTGATGACATTTTCCCAACTTAAAAGCTTATGCTTTTGTAAAATGGCACAATGGTGATATCTTAATGTTTTTTTTATCCACAATTTTGATTGTCTGTTTTTAAAGTGACTATAAAGTGATTTTAGTTTTGTTTTGTTTGCCTGTGACCAGGTTGTAAGACAGTGAGTGATGTGAAACAGAACCATACTGTACATGAGCATTTTAGCTGCCTGAAGTGATAAGTGTGATCGTATGAACCGGAAATTTGCGATATTAAATTTGACTCGATTGCAGACCTTTTTTATCTGTGATTTAAAAGTTAGTTTAGAGTTTATTATGATGCTTACGTAGGCTATTTGAATTCGGACACAACTTTTATTTATTCCCCTGTCACATAAATATATGCCTGATTATTTGCAATGTTTGATTTAGAAAAATAGGCTACATTGAAACTGTTTTATTTACATTTAGTTTTCAGCAGGATTTATTTATTTTTGTCTGTTTTTGGACAGTGTAGTTTAGAATTTTTACAGAGTTGGCCCATATCATGGGGACACAACTTCAAGGCTTAAATAAAACATTCTGTTAATACTAAAATTAGTTTTATTATTGTATATGAAAATGATCTGATGGTGACAGGATTAACAGGCATCTATGTGGAGACAAAACAGTTTTAATGATTTTTGCTTATATGCAAAGAAAGCAATATGTCTTATGTAAATGCATTATGTAGAGAGTTTATTATCCAATGGAGGTGTTGGCATCCCTATTTTCAACCTTTATGCCCATTGTCAGAGGGCACGATACCTTGAGCCAATAAAAAAACGCTTTGCGGTGACGTTTATTTGCCCCTGTCCAATGACCTTTGAGTATTATTGTTAGCTAGCTTCCGCAATATATACCAATTAAAACTAGAGTGGGCGGGCACACGTGCTATACGTAGCCCACCATTGGTCAGAGCGAATGACAGTCAATAACACATTTTCTAGTCTCAAAATAACAGAGAAGGAAGCGACATTTCTGGTTTTGCTTTATTAAAGAAAATCTCGGGAAGGGGCAGAAATAAAATCCAGAAATCGTGAGTATTATTTCATGTATACGATATGAGCATGTACACCAAAAGAAAAAGAAACGGCTGGTAAAAATGTGGAATGAATGAACCTTTTTAATCCGTAGCTTGTCACAAGACAGTCCTGTGATGCGAGAGAGGGGAGGAGAAAATATTAACGCATAGATACGGGGATGGTGATGTGATCATGTTAACAACTAAACCAACTCGTTCCTGTCTCTTCATCCGAGCTTTTAAAAACAATCTATTCTTCTATCCGGTAACCGGATAGGGATGTAGAATAACAAATGAGCTCAGAGGCCTATCAGTTACCCATGAAGATGCTGGCAGGTTTACTCTTCTGTTGTTGCCTGAACGACTAAAGACCATGTAGGCTTCAGATCTGCATTAATCAGAATGTCTGTCATAAAAGTATTTTGTAATTTTGCGTTTCACATTTTTTTTGTTTTGTCTTTCCAGCTGCCACGATGATCCACAGTCTTTTCTTGGTTAACGCATCGGGGGATATCTTTCTGGAGAAGCACTGGAAGAGTGTGGTCAGCCGATCCGTTTGCGATTACTTTTTCGAGGCGCTGGAACGGGCAACGGAACCGGAGAACGTGCCTCCGGTGATCCCGACCCCCCACCACTACCTCATTAACGTGCTCCGACATCGCATCTACTTCGTGGCCGTCATACAGAGCGAGGTGCCTCCTCTGTTTGTCATCGAGTTCCTCCATCGTGTGGTGGACACATTTCAGGTTTGTGTGATTTTATTCTTCTAATTTACCATGATGTTAGATTGTAATACCATTTTGCCTTGATATATGGGTCAATGTCATAACGTGCATGTTTTTGTGTCCTGCTTTTGCATTATTGTTGTCTTAAACCCCCAAAATGTCAGGTGGTGCAACTGTCCGAACAAATGAACAGACTAAGAAAACGATTTAAAATGGTGTCTTAATTATAAAATAAAATAAAACTCGTCCAGCAATTTGTTTTTCCCCAAATCTCAGGGTGGCACAACTGCAAACATGGCTCTTTTGTAATGAATTGACAAGGTAATGGTCAACATGATAATGCATCATCCATAGGAGCCCAACTGATCCTTGTGGCAGAGTGAAAAGGTTTGTTGTAGATCTCTCTCAAATACTGGTAAAAACTGCTCATTTCAAGTATGGGTCGGTTGGTACACTTTCCATGTCAGGTGGTAAAACTACAGCATACATATACAACTATTTGGTTGTACCGCCTCACATAAAAAAGTTAAAAAATAATAATTTAAACACATTGAAATGTTATTTAACAGCTGAAACTTGTTTAAACTCATTGTTCATGACTCATAAATATAGTAATCGCTATAAATTAAACTCTAAACCAAACTAATCTCTAATCTTAACCCTATAGTTAGCCTATATGTACTTGATATTACTCAGTACTAAAATGTACGGTGTAACCCTGCTCAAGAAACGTTTCTTCTTATTATTATCAATGTTAAAAAAAGTTGAGCTGCTTAATATTTTTTGTTGACACCGTAATGTTTTTTTTTCAGGATATTTTGATGAATAGAAAGTTCTGAAGAACAGCGTTTATTTTTAAATAGATTTTTGTATCATTATAAAGGTCTGTACTGTCACCTTTAAAGTATCCTTGCTGAATAAAATGATTTCTTTCTTTAAAAAAAATATATATTATCGACCCCAAACTTTAGAAATTTGAACGGTAGTGTACATGTCCGAAATTGTATCATATTACCATGATATCATGCCCAAAAACACCTCAAACAAAAAAGTACTGTAGCGCTACCATGGTACAGTGATGGTATCAGATGTTGATAACATGGTAGATCAGTATAAAATATACTGAATGAGTACGATATTCATAGAACATGGTATTTACACATAGTACATTTACCGTGGTTACATTACATGTGGTAGATTAGATTACCGTGGTACATTACATGAACTACTGATCCGTTTTATAAAATATATCAACGTATTACTGAATTTAATATAAAGCATTACTTTAAAGTGCAACTCTTACTTCCTTAAATATTCAATTAACGTGTTATATTTTCCCCTTTAGGACTATTTTGGGGTGTGCACAGAGGCAGCTATTAAAGACAATGTTGTTGTGGTCTATGAGCTGCTGGAGGAGATGTTGGATAATGGCTTCCCTCTGGCCACCGAATCGAACATCCTAAAAGAGCTTATTAAACCTCCAACCATCCTGCGCACAGTAGTGAACACCATCACAGGTATTCTGTGTGATTTTGTGGTGTGTTAAATGTCTCTCAGCTCGTGAATCCATAATAATAATTTCTTGTGTTTGTTATATGTGCACAGGAAGTACTAATGTTGGGGAGCAGCTTCCTACAGGTCAGCTGTCAGTGGTACCATGGCGGCGCACAGGAGTCAAATATACCAACAACGAAGCTTACTTTGACGTGGTGGAAGAAATCGATGCTATCATTGACAAATCAGGTAGATCTTATTATTTGTCCGAATCTCGATTTTCGCAGATGACACTGCTGTCTGATCACTAACCTATGAATCAGTAAATCATTTATGATTGAATATATTTTCCCTCAAAGGTTCCACTATCACAGCAGAGATCCAGGGAGTGGTAGACGCCTGTGTGAAACTAACAGGAATGCCTGATCTCACCTTGTCATTTATGGTAAATCTGGACATCTTTTCAAAAATAAGTTTTTAACTTTTTGACGTCCTGAACAACCAGTGTCTTGGAGTTTTTTAAAGGAATAGTTTACCCCAAAAAAATTATCCCATAATTTTCTCACCCTCAAGTTATATTAAGTGTATATACCTTTCTTCTTTCAGCCGAACTCAATCTGAGTTATATTAAATAATATCCTGGCTCTTCCCAGCTTTGTAATGACATTGAATAGTGCTAGAGTTTTTGAAGCTCCAAGAAGCGTATCCATCCATTATGAAAAAAGGAACACTCCATAATGCTTTGCTTGTGTTATCTTGGGCTGAGATCTTCACTTTTCAAAATTGCTTCTCAATTCTAGAACATTTTTCACTTTAAAAAAATGACCAAATGCACTTCTGAAGGTCAAGTCTGCAATATATTTTATATTTTCAATATATTACTATATACTACGAACCCATATACCTCATTCCTTTTCTTTCTTTTTTTTTCTTTTACATTCGGCATCTTTCATTCTGTAGAACCCTCGACTCCTGGATGATGTCAGCTTCCACCCCTGTGTGCGGTTCAAGCGTTGGGAAGCAGAGCGAATTCTTTCCTTCATCCCACCAGACGGAAACTTCCGTCTCCTCTCTTACCACGTCAGCTCTCAGAAGTGAGAACATCCCAACATATGATTAGCTTTAAAGGCGGGATTAGTAACTCATAGTGGGGAAATGGCCCAAAAAAATCCCTTTTAGATATTCACATTAGGGGCTTTCACACCAGAGGAACGTTTTCATAGTTGTTATAACTATTGGTAGAAGAACCTGCTTTTGGAGGTGTTCGCTCTGCAGGAACTGTGAACGATTTTAGTTATAGGAACGCCTTTTCGGGGAACTAAATTATCTCCTACGTCAGAGTAGGGTCTAACCCAGCACAACAGGAACTATCAGTGACATAATTGTACGTTGATTGGCCGAATGCATGCCATACAAAGCACCGGTACCAACCTTTTTTTAAAAAGCCATGTAAACGCAAAGGTTACATATACATGAATCAACTCCATGAATATGGGAAACAGTGATGGCTAGCATTTACCTGTCGCCTTTGTCTGCCTCGATGAAATGTAGCACAGAAACTTGTAGGAGATTTAATCTCTTAGCCCTCTTTTTTGCTTTTTCAATCACATAAATTGTACGACTACATTCCATCTCCACTATCACGAACCCCACCACACACAACAAAAACACTGTACCGATCACGCCATCCTCCAGTTCTTGAATACCATGCTTAAATTACGTCACTGTCGGCCGGCTTACGTTGCGAATGCAACCAGGAAAATGGCCCTAGGGGAAAATTTCGTTCTCAGGGGACTGCCCTGGTGGTTACTTCCTATGACTGAGTTCCTATAACTTCCTGGTGCGAAAGCCCCTTTTGTGCAGAGCAGTGGGACAATCTCAAGAATCCCTTACTAATATCAGTCATTTCATTCTGTTGTTGGTAACTTTTTTTCATGTTTTTAGAAAAAGTTTCGTATGCTCACCAAGGCTGCATTCATTTGATCAAAATCACTGTAAAATATTGTGAAATATTATTGCAGTTTAAAACAACCGTTTTCTATTATAATACAATTTATATATCACATTATGGAACGTTTTTGAGCAAAGCTATAAGCTGTTATTTTACAGTTTAATATACAGTTATATCTGTGATTTGAATACTTCATTGCCTTATTCTTCAGCCTGGTGGCCATCCCAGTGTATGTAAAGCATAACATCAGCTTCAGAGAGGGCAGTTCTCAAGGTCGCTTTGAGCTCACCCTCGGCCCAAAGCAGACCATGGGTAAGGCGGTGGAATCGGTCCTGGTGAGCAGTCAGCTGCCCCGTGGCGTCCTCAATGCCAACCTCAACGCCTCACAGGGCACTTACACTTTTGACCCGGTCACCAAGGTAAACAGGCATTTGTTTTCTGTGTTTGTTGTTCTATAGGTGCTGCTGATGTTCAGTTTGAGTTAACTGAGAGCAAACTTGATTGAACTTTTTATTTTCACACTGTTTTTCCTTGTAAAAATCAGTTAGTGATGTCAAGTGCGCATTGTATTTTTCACGTGCAAAGGCTAAGAAGTTAGTTTAATGGTGACAACAAATAAATACGTACATTTTAATAGCAGGTCATGATTTACCAGATATGGGCTCATAAAATAAAAAATATTATATGATATAATGCTGTCATTATGTGCATCAGTCTTTTTATTAAGTTTCATGTGAATTTTTAACTGGCAGAAGCTGCATATTCATTTGGCGATGAATTGTTGTTATTTGCAGCTTTTGTCATGGGATGTGGGTAAGATAAACCCCCAGAAACTGCCCAGTCTAAAAGGATCTGTGAGTCTCCAGGCTGGAGCTTTCAAACCTGATGAAAACCCAACAATCAACATCCAGTTCAAGATTCAGCAGCTGGCCATTTCAGGTACCATAGATCATTGATTTCTTTACTGATTTTGCTTTAGAATTTATATAGGACATCAAGTGTTGACCCAACACAACACCAAGATTGTTCATAGAAAAGTAACAAAAAGTTGTATACATTTTTAAAACCATTTTAGCCCACTAATTGAATTTAAACAGTTATGGATTACACAAGGCTTTTAGTTCACATTTAATTGTGGATATTTATTGTATTATTTTACTATGCAGAGTCAAATTTTCCACTGGGGATATAAAATGTATTGCATTAAAAATATATATAATTAGTCCATTAAAATATAAAATTTGTTTGTTGTACCCTTAGAGATTGAGATTTTGTTCTGGTAAAATAAATGTGAACAGAGAAATTTTCACAGTTGACCTTCAGTCAAGAATTTTTTTTTTTTAATCTCCCACAGGGGAGGGCAATTCTGCATATGAATGTGCAAGTGAGACTGTTTATGACAATTGCATTATCTGGCCAGGAGGTGGCGCTGTTTTGATTCTCAAACAGATGGTTGGAACAGCTGCACCTGTAACATGGCACTGTAAGACAGAGGGTTTCAAGCGCATTGACGGATCATTGATTCAGTTCTTTTAGCATTCGCAACCTTTCCCCAAAGACTCTATCGTGACGCATACATAAGTGCTGCGCAACTGACATGTTTGCTTTCCGCTTTCTCACCCGACAGGTCTGAAAGTAAATAGGTTGGACATGTACGGCGAGAAGTACAAACCTTTCAAAGGCATCAAATACATGACCAAGGCTGGCAAATTCCAGGTCCGAACTTAGAGGACCTCTTTCTGCTTCCATACCATAATTAAAACAATGGGTTTATGGCAAAATGGGGATGAAGAAAAGAGAGAGGGAACAGGTTTGAGTAATTACATGTCCTTTGGAATGCATTTCAGGATTTTTTCAGGAAAATGTATGATAAGACTGTCAGCCATTAATGGAATGCGTGTGACTCCCAAAGATGCAATGTTGTTATTAACACTATCAAATGTGCTATTACAGGTCCACCCAGGTTAAAAGGACAGTAACTACGTTTCTGAGCATCATTTTCTTATTTAAAAAATGTTTCATCCATTTTATTTACAGCTTGTTTGGATAACATTTGCTCTCAAACCTGTGTTCATACTCTTTCTTGGTTTATTTCTTATTGTCAGTTTTATAACTCTGTCCTTCACACTGTATTTCCATCCTGACATTTCTGAGTCTCATTTCTTCATGAGATTGAACTGCACTGTCATGTATTGATCTGTGCCTCCGAGAAGTGAGGCAATAGGTGACTAATTTCTGCATTGCAGAACAATAGTCTTATATTATCATTACAGACTGATTTTGGCTTCCGTCCTCAATGATTGTGTGCAAAGTAAACCATATTTCTGATGGTTTAACACTGAAGCTTTTCTTTATTTGTTTACTGTACTATTTTGACAGTATAAATCTATTTTGTTTGAATGTTTTTGAAAACTGTGTCTCATATTATTTATTGCATATATGACCATAACCAACCTATTTGAAGCATAACTGACCATAACAATCCATAATAATGCTATATGTGATGCTTGATTGTATCATTTGTCTTACCCAGAATGCGACATGCATTGAAAAAATTATGGACTCGTAGCACAGTACTTGCATCTGTCCAGTCATTTAAAGTGCGGTTCTAGAGATTTGATGATGATGATGATTCATGGTTTGTTTGTTTATGGAAACTGAATGAAATTTAGTAGGAAAGATGTGAATTTTGTTTTTAGTATACTATTGATGTTGTTTTCTTTCCTCCTTATTGTTTTTCAGATAAATACAACTGTTTACAGTGCTATGTAATAAAACATACACAAAACGCCCGTTTGGCAGTGTGCATTTCTTAAACCAGGCAAATTTTAAAAAGTGTATTATGTTAATATCTAGAGTTTGAATGTCACCATGTTGTAAGGATGTTGGCAACGTGATATACCATTGAGTCTTATAGAGAGCGTTTAACATTTGTCTTCCCTTAAAAGTTCTCTTCAAATCTAGACATCTTGTAGTCACCGCGATGACGTAATTTTAACCCCATCGTTCCACTCTGAACTCCATTCCGCAACTTACTTTAGTCTGTCGCCGCCTCTCCTTCCTCCTCCTCAATGTTTTTTAACTCTAAATCTTCCCTAGAGTACATGGACTAGACTTAGAGGAAAGTTTAAAGGGTCTGCCCCATAATGAAATGGCCACTTTTTCTTCTTATCGTGAAATTCGCCATGTCATGTCCTGACTGTTTAGTGTGTTTTTTAACCCGTGCAGCAAATGAACTTTTCCCCCATTTGCACTGCATTTTAAGATAAAAACGACTTGCGTTTTAGTCATTCTAGTCATGTGGAGTTGAATATGCATGAATTATTTATTTATTTTTTTAAGTAAAATTCATCTTTTTTTATCTAAATGGGTTTTGACAAGACGCACGAGCACGTTTCCATCGCTTGGTAAGTCCTTCCTGCATATTATTTCTTTACATTTTGGAAACGTTTTCTCTTTGAGGAAAAAGTTAGAAAACGTAAACTTTGCACAAGTGAAAGATGTGTATTCTCATGTGTACGTTTTTGTATCCCTAATGAGGTGATTAGCGCAATACACATCGATTACTGATAACTTTTTCGATTGTGTTAGGCTATGAGGTGAAATGAGAGCTATCAATGAGACGAGAACACCAGAAAACGTTGGAACTGCCTTTGTTACAATGTATTGAATGCTTTATAAATGTGACATTCAGTTCACTCAGAAATGTTCTATTTTGTGTCTTTGTAACAAATCGCGCACGGCAACGCTCCAACACGCACCCCGGAGTGTTGTTTTCTTTGGGGGGGGGGGGGGGCTTGCTGATGTGTCGTTTCTCTCACCCTTCCAAGGAAAACTGTCACTTGTTTGTCAACTTTAATCGGAAAAGCTATTACAGGCGTGTATGTGTTCACAGTTTAAGTGATCATCGCCGGTTTTTACACCTCAGTTTCTCGAACTCATTTTTGCCGCCAGTTAAAGCGCCCGGCTGAGTGAGGAGCCACGTGCTCAAGTCTCATTGAGCGCGTGCGACACACTTGACTGGCTGGTTTTTATATTTGGGCCATTTAACGATTAGGCAGGATTCCTTAGTTGTCGATTGCAGGATAGACTATAGGTACTTTTCATTTCGCCATACTAATAGGGTTCATATGGGTTTATTTTAGCTCTGTGCTTATGTGTAGGCTACTCAGTTTGAATATCATTAACAGTTACTTTAGTTTCATTCAAAAGATCGCACTACTAGCAGATTAACCCTTACATATTTTGTAACATGGGGTGAGTTGTAACACTGTTATTTAGTAATTTATAAATTACCTACATGGGTGAAATTACTGTTACCACCATCATCGTGAGGTGACAGTAGCCTATAGCCTAAGTGTAAAAATATGAAGGATTTGCAAGACAAAACAATTTTCACAAGTAAGTATTATTTCAAGTACAATAATTAGCTAGTAATTAATGAACGTTAAAAGAAATATCAGCAGGTTCTCTTCTTTAATTCGATAGATATAATTTTTAATCTACAAATTAAAAATACTTGACTAGCCTACAGACAGTGAGGCTTGTAACGCTTTCCAGTGCTGGACTCACAGAAAGATTGCACAAGATAGGATGAATACCGGCGCACATATTTTCTGTTATCCTTTTAGAATGATTTTTACCTATGTTTCCAATATGTTTACAACGTTTTACACGGTTTATGGGTGCGTTGTAGGCTGTATGTCTAAATTATCTTTTTAAATTTGTATCAGATAAAAATGGGAATGTTGTTACAAAGTTTAAGAGCGGGTAAAAACTGCTGCTGACTTAGGCATTTACGTTCTGCTTACTCAATCATTGCCATATCGAACTATATTTTGCTCACAATAATGTCTATGTAGACTAGACTGGTACAACGTATATCTTATAGGCTATTCAAAAAAGAGTTTACTAGAAATTACTACGGTAGTAGCCTAATAAATAGGCTATATAGCTACCGTAGTCATTTCTTTGCAGTGTGTTTTATCGAAACATTAAGCCAGGCACAGAGGGCTTTCCTCATTAAAACCCTATAGCTTCCACCACACAAACTTTATCAAATAAATAACGCGTCATTGCGAATTTTATCGTCCTGTTAACGATTCCTTAACCTTAACAACAATGGTCAATTGTATGTGCGCTGCGTGACCCGTAGTTACTGTTAAAATATTTGAGTTTATTGACGGTCCCCAAGCGCTGAACAAAGAGCGTCGAGCGAAAGACCTGCATTGAGACTCATAGAGGACAAACAAAGAGCTGTGGATTGCAATGCAGAGCTGTGCTGTCTCATAGGGATTCGCCATTCTAACCGAGTATTTTCTCACATTTCACACGTAGTACCTATCGTTATTCAGTATCTTTGTCTTGTTTGGGTTTTCCCCCTTTGGAGATAATTGAACGAGACTGAACAATGATCATGAAATTTCAGGCTGATACTGTCAATGTCTTTTGACTTATGACCTTTATTATGAATCTCATTAAAAACTTGATATTACATAGATAATATATCCATATCCCAACTTATCTTAGCCTAATATACAGATAGATTACAGATTCTAATACTTATTATTTTGATCTTTATTTTAGATTTTTTTGTACATATAATCCAAACTTTGGCAATATTGTATTATTTACAGTCATGCCAATAATGCATTTTTTTATTTATTTGAATTTAAGATGAAAAATGTTTTTTTTTTCATTGACAATAGTTAATTTAACCAAAACTGAAATATATCCTTATCCTTATGTTTTCTCTCTCTCCATACAGTCCCCAGACTGCCTTAAGTGGCAATGAGCTGAACTGCTTTATGTCTTCATCCAAATGACATCAAGTTTGTGTACTAGAGAGATGCTCCCCATCACCTGCGGCCTTATTCCTAACATTCCTGCACCTGCAGGTGAATGACGTCATGCCCAGAACTACCTCTTGTGCCCATCGCCACCCTTTACACCCCTTTGCAAACATTCTTCCTTGTGGTCCTAACACAGCACACACACTTTATGGACTGGTCTGTGCTGTGTTGTAAATAACCTTATATTTTACCTTGGATTTTGAAACCGTTAGCGGCCACTTTTACCACTCTCTTGTCCTTAAGGAGAGTGGGACCCTCAGTATGCACAGGCTGAAGGGTGGCTCTGGCCCTCCCGTCCAGGACATATATGAATTCTCTATGGACGAGGAAGACCCTAAAGTGTTCCTTGGGGCCAGGAGCACAAGGGTGGTTTCTCCTGCAGCTGACTACATCAGGTCTGAGCATGAGCAAGCAGGCATGTTCACCTTGCCGCATATGGAGGACCAGGAACTGATGGAGCCTCTGGTACCCCAAAAAAAGAAAAGGAAGAGATGTGGCGTATGTGGGCCTTGTATGCAGAAGGAGAACTGCGGTTCCTGCAGCAACTGCCTGAACAGAAAGATCGGACACCAGATCTGCAAACTGAGAAAGTGTGATGAGCTGAAGAGAAGGAAGAGCCCATGGGAGGTAAAAGATTTGATCATATTACACTTCTGTTTTTGTACAGGGGCGGACGTAACCAATAAGTGAGACAAGCAGCCACTTAGGGCCCCAACAAATACCCAGAAGCATATAGCAATAATATAGAATGTATTAATTTTCTTAATCATTAACTTTAATGGTGATATCTTGAATATACAAAAAAATGATTAATGTTAATATTGCATCTTGCGAATGCGGGGACCCCCTATCGTGGATTTCTCATGGATCATTTCATTAGTTCTGCACGTGAGTAGCAACTCGACACTTAGAGAAAGTTAAAGCATAGTCAGCAGGGCTAGAGCGAGTAAAACGGTAAAGTTGTCAGGAATAAATTAATAATAAAAAGCAGTTTACCGAAGCAGGAAAAAAAGAAGAGACAAAGGGAATGTTGCCAAACTCCCCAAAGTGTTTTTTTTTCTTTCTTTTTTTTTCACAAAAACGGCACTGCTATGAGCTACTCTCTCCTGACCCCGGAAAATGCGGTGCGGTGAGTGTAGCATATGAACAACAGGCGTATTACAGAGGGTTTATAAATGGTGAACCTTGCTTTCTTGCCAAAACACCTGTCAGAAAAAGAGTGCTGTGAGCCTGTTAGGAGATGCCCAGTTCAAAATCACAGATGATTTCCCAGTTAACCGTGCTGGTCGTAGATACACACACACACAGCAACTACTTCATTAAAATGAAAAAGAGTGACAAGATCAGACCTGATTCTACGAGATTCTAGAGAAGCCTTAACAATAGCATATGCCCGAAACAGATATGGCAAAGGCTATTTGTATTTTGCATTCTGGAGAATGTCAAAGGTTTCTATTTGCAATGTGTTTTTGCAGCGTTGAACAATGTAGCCAATCACAGACATCCCAGTTAATTTAGTATTTATTTGTGAATTCATTATTCATTATTTTATTTCACAATGAGAAAATACAACATTTACAGATTACATTACATTAAGATTTGATGTATAGTTTACAAATGTAAAAAAAAGGGGGGGGGGGGGGGGGGGGGAGAGAGAAGTGTTTTGAGAAAGAGACAAAATAAGGGTTAAAAAGGTGAAAGGGTGCATAGATGGTGTGTTGCGGCATCATACCTGGAATTGCTTAGGGTTAGGGTCCCCAAATCACAAAGTCCACCCCTGTACATAAAAGCATGTTGCATATCTATCTATGTAATATGCAAATGTTGTTTGGAGAATTTAACATTCAAAGGCAGGGCTACAGGCACCACTTCCTGTCTGTTAACTGTTATTGGTCCACCTAGACTCATTTCTTATCCGTCCTGTCTTGACATGTCTGCTTCCATCCCTTCATTCTCGCCTAGATTGTAATTAGGCTACCTGACAATATGCCAAATTTCTTAAAGAGTCTCAAATGAGAATAATTTTATATAATATATAAAACTCCTGATTTTGAGCATTAATGTAGTCCTTTCAGTACAATACACTCAGTGCATTAATTTCCACTTGATATATTTGATATTTTAATTATGTTAATATTTAAAGGTATTATTATGATATTTACATTTATTTTAATGTATACTGAACATGCGTATTATATGATTATGATTAATGGGAGTTTGTACTTTGTTACACTATGCATCAGTGACATTAAGATGGTTTGACTCCAGTATTGTAACTGGCTGTTAGTGTGTTAAGGAGCATGTTTGTGTTTGCACATCGCTTTGGGAGGTTAGCTAAGGTATGGAAATCAGCCCACAGAGACTGAAAAGCATTGAAGAATTGCTCAGCTGCTTACTGCAAAGCTCCCTCTCAACAGCTTAACAAAATGAGCCTCTCTTTGTTTGTTTTTTTGTTTTTTTTGTTTAAAAAAAAGTGGCAGCTGCTGTAGTGTGTCCTTTTTCCTGAAGTATCACATATGAGTGGCTAATCATACCTTTTATTTTTCCAAAGAGCAGCTGTCTAAAAGTCTGTTACTCTGACAAACAAGAATTCACTTTTTCCTCAGTGTATTTGGCATTATAGAATCTTTACCAAATTCAAATTTAACAAGATTTGCACTTTGATTTTTCGGACTGTTTATCCATGCAAATGTCATTGCCATCATGTTAGGGTGTTGTGGATGGTTGCCAGGGTGTTGCTTTGCAGTGGAATCTGTGTTCTGAATGTTTTTTTTTAGCACATTGCTATTTTTGGTTCTTGCTAGGGTATTCTGAGGGGTTGCTCGGTAGATGCTTTCTGTCATAGTCAACAGATTCTAAAGTTGTTAGTATAGGGGTTGGACAATGAAACTGAAACACCTGGTGTTAGACCACAATAATTTATTAGTATGGTGGGCCTCCTTTTGTGGCCAATTCAGCATCAAATTCGTCTTGGGATGACAGATACAAGTCCTTCACAGTGGCCAGAGGGATTTTGAGCCATTCCTCTTCCAGAATAGTGGTCTGGTCACTATGGCCCTGTTTTCACCTGGTATTAAGATGCGATTTGGTCGATCGGATCACAAGTGATCATTTTGAGCTTGTTCACTTTCAGTTAACATTAACAATGTTAACATTCAGTTAACTTATGAACAATACTTCTACAGCATTTATTAATTCTAGTTAATGTTAATTTTAACTAATACATTATGGAAATCAAATGTTGTATTTGTTAACAATTTGTATGCACTCTGAACCAACATTAAAAAACAATGAACAGCTGGATTTTTATTAACTAACATTAACAAAGATTAATAAATGCTGTAACAAATATATTGTTCATTATTAGTTCATGTTAGTTAATACATGAACTATTGTTGAATGAATGAAATGAAACCTTATTGTAGTAAAAGTGTTACCGTTATACTTAAAGGTGCTATATGGAACTTTTCTTCTAAAATGAATCCTTTTTTTTATTGCCTGTGTGTGAAGGGGTTGTAATCACACATTACAATGATCCACTTGTTCGGTTTTGCTATTACCTCTGAAGGCCAGTACTCCTATTTCTATGTGAAGTCTCAATTCTTAGGAAACATGGAATCCCTTTTCACTTTTATGCAGATGATATGCAAATTTATCTCCCTGGTAAAAACCAAATAGAGTTGTTGTGGGACTGCGTACATGATATTAAATCATGGCTATCCTTAAATTTTTTAAAACTGAATGAAGAAAAAACTGAAGTTGTATGGTTTGGAGTTTCAAATAATTCTGTTGATCTGGGTGATCTAGCCCCTTTCTGTAAGCCATTAGTTCGAAATTTAGGGGTTTTGTTTGATAGTGATCTCATTTGATCTCGTTTTTATCATTTGAGATTATTAGCAAAGGTGAAACCATGTTTGACCATGCATGATCTCGAAAAACTCATTCATGCTTTTATATTTACAAGACTAGACTACTGTAACTCACTATACGTCGGCATAAATAAATAATTGATTAATCACTTACAATTGGTCCAAAATGCAGCTGCGAGACTCTTGACAGGTACTCGTAAAAGAGACCATATCACCCCAGTTTTGAGCACTTTAAAATGGCTACCGATCGACCACAGAATACATTTAAAAATTTTATTTTTTGTTTATAAATCATTGCATGGTATGGCTCCGCTGTATTTAGCAAATCTGATTAAGAAATATGAACCGAAACGGTCTTTAAGGTCAGCTAACCAGCTGGTTTTAACGACTTCTTGAACTAAACGGAGAAGCGGAGATCGAGCTTTTGTAGCGATTGCCCCAAAACTCTTGAATGACCTACCCATTTCTATTAAATTAGAACCTATATTAAATGTTTTTAAACAAAAGCTAAAGGAATATCTTCTAGATTTAGCATTTAACGAGGTATAGTAGCTGTTCTTGTGGGTTTTCTAGTTGAGTTGTTTATTTTATTGTCACTTAACTGTGGCGTAAACGTCTGTGTGGTCTTGTATGTTGTGTTTTTTGTCTCCATTCTTGTACAGCACTCTGTTCAACGACCAGTTGTGTAAAAGTGCTTAATAAATGAAATGAAATTAAATGAAAAGTCTCCGGGTCGGATTTTCTGCGAAATCCATACTAGCACTGCATGAATTGATAGAATTATTTTATGGCGTGTTTCAGACTTATCCCTTAATTAAACATGAACAAATACATACAGTGAACTAGAGTATTTTTATCATCTGACATACATTTCACAGCAATATATTATTTATCTTTCTAAGTGAAAATAACTTAAAATGCAACCACACATCTAATACTGTAAACTGAAAAAGGTATTTTAGTTTTACTATATAACTGCATAAAAAAGTGCAACAAATAAATCTAGGAATCTAAAAAATTATATATGAATAATATAAGAAAATAATCTCTTTATAATTTAAAGTCCATAAACAATTTATTTAAATAAACGGCATTTCAGTTTTGACAGCGGCTGGTCATCCAGAATAATAAACTCAATAACTTACATGTTGTCGGTTATATTTATCGCTCGTTGGCTGTCTTTTGAAAACTTTTCTCTTTGTTTGAATGAAGCTTTCAGAGATTGTTGATTCTGGCGCGGCTCATTCTTCTCTGCCCTTGCTTTTGTGTAATCGTGTTCTGCGGGGTGACGCGTCTTCAAGTTACTCGTGTTGAAGTTGCTAATACTTGTTCCACCCCTCGAAATTGCAGTATGGCATACGAGACATGTCGCTGTTTTCCTGGCTGGTTGGTCCAGTCTGAAATGCTGCTAAATAGCGGACATACTGCTATCGCGCGCGCGCGTTTTCTTCTTCGCTGCTCTAAACAGTGGTTGCTTGTGGCAACAGCACAACTCCCTGTGTCGCCACAAGCAACCACTGTTTAGAGCAGCGAAGAAGAATTGATCTCCGATTTGCAGCGTTATGCAAAGCTAGCGTGCATAACTAGATATTGTTAAATGGTATCGGATCGGTACATGGGTAGAAGTATTTGCCGATACCGATGCCAGCATTTTTATTGGTATCGGCGGCATTTCCGATACTAGTATCGGAATCGGAACAACTCTAGTGCAAGAGCACGAGCGCTCTTGTAAAAATTGGTTGCAATCTGAAACATCACCGATAGAGGCCGCTAAAAAATACATATAGCACCTTTAATAAAGTTAATCTTATATTTTTAATGTCCATTTTAATTGTTTACAAGGACAAAAAATGTGTAATTCAGTTAATATTACTTGAATAGTAATAGCACAGCTCTCCTCGCCAGGCCAAACGATTTGAGGTATCATTCATGTCTGAAGCACAAACTGTGCGAGTTATGCACAGAAGTTTAATACTTATATGGCATTCTGCAAACTGAGGAGCAATAGTAATTGAGATGTTTCCTATTAATCATTACCACTACATATTACATTACCATTTCTTAATTTACTTTTTTGGTTATTAAACCTTCATTTTTTTCCCTTTTCTACTCCAGCTTAAAGAGTTTAGGATCTTTTTTCTTTATTTTGAGGGTAAGCGCACTCACATGGGTTCCAGTTGTGTGTGTGTATATGCGTTTGAGCAGGTTTAGAGTCTCAGTGCAGAGAATTCCTTTCGCTTACTTTATATACTCTGCTCTTTGACCTTTGACCATTGGAGTCGTGGGGGCTGACCTGTGGCCAAATAGAAGAGGAAGGAGAACGGGGGAGGGATAGAGTGAGAGACAAAAAAAAGAGAACCAGAAAGAGGAGATGAGAAGTTGAGGAAGCACAAGAAAAAGAGAAACCGTGGAGAAATGCAGATAAACAGAAAGGGCAGAAAGTGCAAAGGACAACTGAAGGAAAAGTATCCATGTCTTTGTGTGCTTGTGTGGGAAATAGACAGAATTAGATCTTTGATTCTATAACAGGAAACCACAATACTCCCTCTCTCTTACACTCCTTCCCAGTCTCCCTCCGTTTTCCCTAATTATTGACTATACAATTCAAGGCATGGAATGCTTCTGGTTACATTTTAGCAAGAAAAAGTGGTGGTAGATATGTAGAGATGGATGTCTGACTACTCCAGAGACTGACTAGCTTCAGTTCACAACAAAGCACTACGCTTTTTTTAAATTGAAAGTGCATTCCTCAATTTCATCGTGTTGTACACCTACACCACCGTTCAAAAGTTTGGGGTCGGTAAGATTTTGTAAATGTTTTTGAAAGAAGTCTCTTATGCTCACCGTGGCTGCATTTATTTGATTAGTAATACAGTAAAATCAGTAATATTGAAAAACATCATTATAATTTAAAACAACTTTTTTTCTATTTTAATATATATTAAAGTGTAATTTATTCCGTGATGCAAAGCTGAATTTTCAGCATCATTACTCCAGCCTGCAATGTCACATGATCCTTCAGAAATCATTCTAATATGCTGATTTGGTGCTCAAGACACATTTCTTATTATTCTCAATGTCGAAAACCTTTGTGCTTCTTAATATCTTAGTGGGAACTATTTTTGAATAGAAAGTTAAAAGGAACAGCATTTATTTGAAGTGGACATTGTAACATTTGTAACATTGTAATTCTTTCCTTTCACGTTTAATCCTGCTGAATAAAAAGCATTCATTTATTTATTTAAAAAAAAATCTTACTGATCCCAAACTTTTGAACATTATACTCAGTTTAATTCAAAGTGACTGAGTGCATTCAGACAGTCTAGCAAATGTATAACTGTAAATGTAACATGTTAGACACGAAGCTGTTGATTTCCAAGTGTAAGGACTGTATGAAGTCATGCTGGAAGCAGGAAAGTGAAGTAGTTTCTTACAAAATGGGAATGTTTAACTTGTATACACTTATATATACTTATTGCTATTACTGTTGCACTCACAAAGCATTTTATCAATTAACCTTGTAGCCTATTGTTATCTCAAACTCTAAGTAGCAGTATATAGTTAACTATAGTAATAGATATGCTTCTGATAACAAGATTTTTTTTTTTTTTACCAGTCAAAGACATTTTTGAAAGACCAGTTTGCTGTTTTTGTTTACTAGCTAAGATCAGACAAAGGATGAGGTGGATTAGATTTAAATGTCTGTCTGTGTGTTCGTCAGGGTCACCCATCCCCCCCTCGCCTCTCCCACCCTCTTTCCCTCCTCATCACTTCACTGAGCACTTGAAAGAGACCGGCTCCAAAATCTGCCCATTGAAATCTCACATGTGCAGCAAAACATTCATTAATAAATCACTGAATTCTGAGAAACCCAGTAGCATAAATGTGAACTAATCCAAATCCAGATTCACAAAGCATTTTCACTTGGCATGTGTGCACAAAACCAGTTCTGAGCACATGCCTTGTTGAATTTGAGATTGAAAGCAGAAAGATATTATATTTTGAGAGCTGGAACAGCAAACCTTGCTGTGCTACAGTGTCCAAATTGGCCATATTTCATTGAGCCGACCTCTGCACTATCACCAGCTGACTGAACTATTGCCTGGCAACCAAATCACATTATAGCCTGTTCCACCAATCAGAGCTTTGCTCTGAGTCCGAATGAATGCAGACCCAGCATGCATGACAGGTAGCAGCACTCAATAATGCTAATAAACCCCAATCACTAACTGAACGAGAATAATTACTGTAGCTGTTAGCTTTCTGCGCTTTGGAAGATGAGCAACATTAAGCAGTTTAGAACTAAATCTACATTATATTCGATACAGATGTGAAAAGGTGCATTTGAAAATGAATGGCAAAGTTAAATAATGCAAACTAAAGAGGGCTCTTCACAAATGACTATCACTGCCCATTTATTGATCGATTCACTGCAGTATGGATCAGTCAGTGCTACAGCATATAGAGATTGTCAACAGGGCTGCTGCATCAGTCATGTAAGACTAATAGAAACTGAGTGGAGAATTAATCTTAAAAAGAATGCATTATTACATCACATGCATTAAAAGTAGTGCACTTTTTGTATTATTATTTTTCTCTCTGTCATTTGGTCATGTCTCTTCCAGAACAGCAATGCTACTCTTGGCTTGCAGGAGATTTTTGGTTTTGTTTTATATCGTGGACGTGGACAAATGACTTTAGCTTTCATGCGGCGACTAATCCCGCTGTATAGATGTTGTCCCACTTGAGGGTTTCTATTTTTATTTATTTTTTGTCAGTAAATTAAATACAAACTTAACACATTTTTATTTGGGTAGCTCATGTATTAGGGTTAACATTCAAACAGTAAAATGTAACTTATAAATAATACTACATTAACTGGGTAATCATTTAGTCATTTTTAGTTATGTATTTCTTATTCCCAGTGATGATTGTTATTGCCCTCTCATTACTAATGAGACCCAGAAAAAAAGTTTTTTGAATGTAGTTTTTTTTTCATGTCATCACATTGTTAAGAGCATAAGCATAGAGCATTTTTTTAAATTATATTTTATTCATATGTTATGCTATGTCCTCTGTAGTGGACACTAGGACTTTAAAAAATAAAATGTCATGAAATTATATGTATAGGCAAAACCAATGGGATTTTTTTTCCAATCAACATTTTAATAATAATATCTAATATTTCATTGGAATATTGATGTATAATTTATTTCCATATTTACTTGTTGTGTCTCCCAAAATATATATAGTTTTCCCCAATATATTTTCTGTAGTTTGGGGTGAAATATGACCTAGACAAGTTCTTGGCAGATTTTATGAGATTTGATGACATAACGCAGTTTAAATGTTCAATTCATGTGTAGTACTAGGCCTGAAGTGTGTGTGTGTATTGGAGCAGGGTCTTAGAAACTCAATGTGGATTAGTTGAATTTGGGGTGCCATTGTTTGACAAAAGTGGGAGGAGGGAGTTAATTAGGATTGTTAATCCTTCTGTTATTACAACGATGTCTCAACCCTCATTTAAACTCACGCAGGCTCACACACCTTTGCAATTCATTGACAATGAAGCCCTAATGATGTTTCTGCAGTCTAACCACGATAACTTTACGTAAGCGTGTGCGTAAAAGTGGGTTGGGGGGGGGGTCACAGGTAGGATTATGACAATTTTCAGACAGCCTAAAGGGGATTTGCTTTGATACAGCCTGAATCACCTGGCCTGTTATGAGAGTGCTAGGAAGGAGATTAATGACCACTTAGGCACTTTGGCTCTCATGACGAACCAGGCGATTCAGCCTGTATCAAAGCAAACAGATGAGATAACATCAGGAAGACGGCAGTCATTCTGAATGCATTTGCACCACAACTCTCTCCGTCAGTAGAACATGCTTTTGACGATTCCATTGGGCAAAACCTCAAAATGACATTCACATTGTTTCTTATGATGCTTGAAGCGTAAAGAAAAAAGTTAAACAGAAATTTGGTGCCACAGCGCAACCTTCCCTAGTCTTGTGGTTACTGCAAGCCTTCACGCAGATGCACACATGCACGAACACGGTGTTACTGGAACTCCCACGCTGCGTAATCCACTCTCATCACAACTGCTGCGTCACCAATCGTCCGCTGGTTCTTCGAAAGCCTGAACGCATGCTTCCCTCCACTCTCGTCCTCCACATGTCTCTGCTTAAGGAAAATACAGGCAAATCCTGAGGATTATGAAGTCAAATTAAAGCAAATTAAATTTTGATCTCTTTAATTTTCACATTTCTGATTTTGTTATTCGCTGTTGCTGTTTGCTGATAAATGAATGGAAGGACGTACGCTACTAACCTTTCGTCGTCAGTTTTGTTGCACTCGAAATAACCTAACTCGCGCATTTCCATCTAGCAGGCTTTTGTAGGTCTGGCCAGCAGAGGTTGTAGTCTGTATTGTTTATAGACTTTGAAAGATTGGAATTGGAGCATTTATAGTGCTATTTTAAGCATGCACTATAAATCTGTCATTCCTGAGCATTTAAAACAGCTGCGATTTGACTAGCATTTGCGATGCAATGTAAGATCAGACGAATGTAAAATGGTGTTACGTTCTCATATGGTATTCACAATGGGCTAATTTTTTGGTTGGCGGAACGGAAGAAAAAAAGAATTTGTATGTTTCCTTTGTGTTTTTTTCAAACAACTGTTGGCAGCTGATCATGTGTCACTGGCTGGATCAAGAGGATCGGAAATGTGTGTTTTTTCCCGTCAGTGACATTGTTCGTCTGCGTCATGGTACCAAAGACACGGCGTGCACATGCACGTGTGCAGTCCAGTCCAGTTGTTGCAGGCAGCCGAGACACAGATGGTCTTCAGTGATACCACATTCCAGAGCCATTGTTTAAGGAAGGCAAGCCGGGTTAGATAATTGACAGCCACAGCGCAAGAGAGAGAAACCCTTCCCCCCAGTCTGAAACGCACAGACGCACATGCACACGCATTGTTCACAGCACGCGCCCTCTTCTCTTCTCTTCTTTATCCAGCACATCCCGCCCTCGCGCTCTCTCTCTCTCTATGTCTCTCGCTCATTCTCTCTCTCCTCTTGTCTGTTTCACCCTAGCAGCAGTACTCATGCTCGCCTCTGATTGGCCGACGGCCGCTCTTTGTGAGCTATCGGTGGCGTGACGCCGCCTTGCGTGCGTTTGTTGAGTGTGTGTTGGTCGGAAAGGAGGCGGGGGGAGTATTCACATCACGTATTCTGTTAGCTTTTTCGTTTGGAGAGGGGGGAAGGGGGGTAGAGGAAAAAGAAAGAGAGGGAGGAGGCTATAGTGCAGCAGTGATAGCGATCACACTGCCTTTTAAAAAAAATGCTCTTCTGTGTATATGTGGTCGAGCCATGAATTGGAGGAAGTGAGAGAGAGAGAGAGAGAGAGAGAGAGAGAGAGAGAGGCAGGGAGGGCGAGAACGAAAGAGCGTACGAGAGCTAATGTAAAACAGGATTAAGAACACAAGATGGCTTCCTGAATGGACAGAGACCAGAAGAGAGAGGGAGAAGAAAAGAAAGATAAAGAAAGACAGACAGAAAGAGAGCGAGAGAGGTGGGGGGACGCAGAGAGAATGCTTCAGGTCTTCTGATGGGGGATACCTCTCGCCACCGAAGAGCAACACGCAAAGGCAGCAAGGCTGAGTAGGTAAATATTTATTAGCACAGGGAAAAAATGACGGACAGTAATGGCAGATGGGGGGGGGGGCTTCTGAACAGCATAGAAAAGCTGGGGTCAGAAACAACTAGCTCGGAGTTAAATGTCTTTTTATGTCATACAGGTTTGTTTTATATCATAATTGGCAGGGTTGTATAAATATAAAGGACAGAATTTGATCATTTATTTAACATGTTCTGTTTTATGCATGTAAATGAGCCCTGTCATAAGTAAAACCTTTCTGACTCTTTCTGATTAGAGTGGTTTGTTTTTTCTCAATAAGTATCATGGGTTATGAATGTTTGGATAATTATGATATGGTATTTTCATTGTCATTGATGGCTATTGATTGATCTCAATCTATTTTTTTCTCTCTTTCTTTTTACATGATTGTCCTGGAAGGTGGAATATATTGAAGACGTAAAAACCCAGTCCATAATCCCAAACCTGGCTAAAGAGGTGAGCTAAATAACCTTTGGCCAGCTGTCTCTCTGTATGTATCTTGTTACAGCACATGTCAACAATATTTGATAGTCCTCTAGTTCCCTGAGGTTTTCTTCAGCGCATGGGTATGAATGAGAAACGGTACAATGTTTTGAGCTGCAGTTGATGATTTGTGCTTTTTGCGTGACTCAACAGGCTCAATGCGTGCCCAGATGCAGTGTGACTGCTTGGGGTTGAAGTGACAGCTGCGTTCAGGCATCCACCTGTGTGCTGCAGGTGTGGCTCAGTGTTTGTGGCCTCCGTTTCAGATCCTAGTACTATGCAAGGTCCATTTTGCAGCGGTGTACTGTAGTGTGTCTTCTCCAGCCAGAATGGGGTGAGCGGACAATCTCGTGGACTAGGCCCCGGTTTAAAGAGACCCGGGCTCTGCGCTTATTGGAAGAGACGTAGGCGTGAGCTTCGCCTGGCAAAGAGAAGAGGAGGAGGTGGCCTCTCTCTCTCTCTCTCTCTCTCTCTCTCTCTCTCACTTTCTCTTTCTCGCTCAGTCTGTCAGTCTGTCTGTCTTCCTTTTTCTCTGCACTCTGTGTCAAGGCTGGGAACAGAGAAAAGAGTGGCAGGCGGGACTGCCAAAGTTTCCAGTCATCTGGGGTAAAGGGAGTAGAAGTTAGTGGGTCACATGCGTGCACGCATGCGCGGTGACGTTGCTGGTATTTGTGTGTCCATGTGAGCGAGCACGTGGCGGAGTGTTTATGGACTTGAGTAACATGTCGCGTCAGAGGTAGACTCGACGAGCCTTGAGAGCTTTGGTGGCGAATTACTCGCAACAAATATGCTGAATTACACGTAGGAGTAATCGTGATTGGTGCAACTGCTGCAAAATCAAGCAGACAGTCTCGACAGCAGCGACGCTCTGGCTACACCATGACAGGTTTAGCTATAGCTTCGGAGAGGATTCACTGTTCTTGAATCCAGAACTTATAATCCATGCCAGTTCATTTCCAACTGGCTATTTTTGTCCATCGCCGCTAAATCCTGTACACCTTCACACACTCACAAAGAATTACATAACCAACACAGACACGTTCGGTTAAAGTACAGCCAAAGCTTGCTTGCCTAAAAGTAGTATCAAATTTTGCCGCTTACCAGTTGGCCAACATGCCCTTCATCTGTCGTGCATTGTTGTCGCTCGGCAACAAATTGCCAGTTTGCCGTGAGAAGATGGCTTGCTTCACATGCTTATTTGTTCTCAAAATAATTTGAATTTGGATGACTTTGGATTGGCATTGTCAAGCTTTGTTAGGAATTTTGCTATGATGCGACACTTAGCATGCGGTGATGTTCAGTTGTATTGTTATATAATTACTCGAATATACCCAGAAATTCAAGGCTGCTTGAAGAGGTGTCATTTCTGTGTAGTGCTTCTTTCCTTTGGCTTGGCTTCCGATTGACGTAATGTACTGTAGGTGTGGGGATAACCATAACATGAAAGTGCTCTGAAATTGACTATACAAGCTGAGGCCATTCTACTGTAAGCGTTTGATCTGTGGGGTAAATGTACACCATCACCCTAGTTTATATTAGTTTAATAGGCTCCGAAAGTTGCATGGGAGGCAGTACCACATAAAAGAGCTCATGGAAAATCTGTAGTAATGGTTCATTTCGAGGTGTGTGGAATCCCCTGGCGTGACGGGAAAGGGTTAACAGTGACCTAGATTTTGCGGCAACAGTGAGTGGCAGATGACATCACAGCTGTAATTATAGTTCAGACCCGCCCATTAGGCTGCTCACGTGTTGTGGGATTTGTGTGTATGTATATCTGAATGTGTGCTTGTGAGGGGAAATGGTTTGTGAGTGTGAGCGTTTAAAGGTAATGCGAAAGGCAGGAAGCCGCTTGTTTTCATTTATCGCACTCCTGAAATTACGGGCACATTGTAATTCACCCTGGTATAGACTGGTTGTGTTCTACAGATACCACTATGAGTTAACAGTGACGGAAGTTCACTTTTGAGAAAACAGGATGTTAAAAATGATGGCTGTAAACAATTTTAATTAGCTGATGCACTGTTGTCTCTCACCACATGACCATTTCCTGAAGAAGAAAAAAAACACATGCACAAGCTATAGTTTAAGCTTAGTTTACGTAACATCATTAGGTCTGTTTTTTTCCCTGTCTATTCACCCAACCAAACATTCCAAAGTCCAGCAAGTGACCTAAAAAGAATTTTCTAGCTAAATATACCACCATCTTAGTAGCACGCACTAGGACATATTCATTTTACTAAATTGATTCTTAACAACCATTTGTTCATCTTTAAATCTTTGAATTGTTTTGTTGTATCTCTATTCTTAGCTGTGCAAAACGTTTTTGTTGCATTAAACAATTTCCAAAAACAGTTAAATTCTTACCTTTTTCATTGTTTTGATGTTTTTGATTGATAACTGGGTCATTCCTGCTATGCAATATTTTTTTAATTCTGTAACTTAAAAATATATATAATATGCATGTATGCTTGCTTTAAATCATATAACAAAATTAAAACTTATTTTGTCAACAATAATCAATAGTAAGCACAGCATGTTTCTTATAGTTCAAACATGACAACTCTCAAAATAATTTTAGCATGTTATTGAATATGGCAATGCTAATGTATTTGGTCTTGGTGACCAAATACATCAAGATCTTCACCCAGATCTGCCACGCTTCTGCTGTTGATTATTGCTGCTGCTGCAGAGCAAGTTCTTACTTACTACTGCTAACAGATTCACAGACACGCTGCTGTGAGCTTTGTATGTTTTCTGAGAGGTGTACCTTCCTAAATCTTTCCTGAAAAACCCCCACACTCTTAACCCGAATTAGTTGACTTTACTCGCAAATCACAGGGAAACCCGTTGCCATTTAGTATACCACTATAGTTTTTACACAAAGTGAAACTAAACATGTTGAGTTGTATTTACATGGAACCCTAACTTTTTACACAAGCTGAAACTAAACATGTTGAGTTGTATTAACATATAATCTTAAGTGGGTGCAGTAGACAAATCAAGTTTACATTAGTAGTCTTTACTAAAAATCATTAATTCCCATTCTAAAAATGTTTACCCAGCATGCATTGCTGCATTGCAACATGAAGCTTTTCATTTGAGTGTCACCATTGTTGAGATTCATATGCTGATTGTTGATGTCTATGTGTGACAAAATAACATGGCGTTTTAAAATAAAATTCTGCATAATGTTTTTACAATTGTTCAAATTATAACAATTCTGTTGGATTTCCTGCTGTAAAAATCATAGGAATTTCTTATCAATCACATGGAAGGCCCAGACAATAAGAGATTAAACTCTAGATGAAATGAGGTGCTAATGACTTATAACTTTATTGATGACACCATCAATATGCAGTCATCACTGGATCACTTTACTCTTGGCTTTTTTGCTATAACAATTGTGCCTTTTAAACTAAAGCAGCCAGAGAAAAACTAAAGTTCAAATGTCAAGGCCAAGAGCCCAGCTATACTGGTGATTCAGACAGCTGTAGCTCAATACTTTTTTTTGTCCGATTCCAACAAATCATATTCATTTTGAAGTTTTTTTTTTAAATGAGAATGAATATATCAAGAACATTTTTGAAAATTTGCTCATTGTGATTCATTTTGCCTGCACGGGTCACAAATGACATCTAAACTTTGAGCAAGCAATCTCATTGGCTGCAGGACCAATAGAGGCCAGTCAGCTTGTGCTATGCAGTCATGTGATTGCTTACAGATTGCATGTAAAATCAGCCTGCACCCTATAAACTTTCATGACTGAACTACTGTAGATAATTGTCTCTACAAATTAATCTGGTATACAAACACTTTTTTAACTTCCAAAAAATGACACTACAGCAGACCATGCATCCTGTTTTGCATTTTTAAATGTCAAGTGTGTGTGTGTGTGTGTGTGTGTGTGTGTGTGTGTGTGTGTTTGTATGTGTGTGTGTGTGTGTGTGTGTGTGTGTGTACACTGGTTTGACCTACATAATGAGGACCCAAAGTCCTTATATTGTGGTGTGTTATAGTATTATATTATTATAAGTGTGTGTGTGTGCATGCATAAGACAGAAAGAGAAAGGTGTTTACATTAAACATATACAGGATTCTTCACAAAGCAGGCTAAACATACTCAAATGATCCTTAAGAGCGTCAGCTTCAACTATCCAGGCTTGATCAATATCAGGAGGCTGGAAACTGATAAATGCTTGCAGATGCTTGTCTGCTTTTGTAAATGAAACTGCTCTGTGCTGAACCATCATGCATGCCCTGAAATATTGCATGTGTGTGTGCAGATGCATTTAAGATAATACAATAACCAAAATAACTTGTATAGTTAAAGGTTAAAATTTAGAATTTTGATGTTAAAATACTCTCTCAGCTTAACATGCAGAGACATTACTCGGTTTGTTTGTGCATCACAATCAATGGCTTGAATTTGGGAGAGGCTATCTGTTTTTATGGATAGATGGACTCTAGTGGCAGAGAGAGTACATACTTCTCTAGCATGTTGTTTGTTATGCTAGGAAGGAGGACATGGTGTGAGACCATTGTTTGTGGTCCTAATACATTTTTTTAACCAAAATACTGTCTCTATCCAGGACATTTGTACCTAGTTGTTCTCAAACTTATGTTGGGTAAAGTCAACCACACATGCTTTAATATGTTTGCCCTTCACATTGGCTTGTGGCTGTGACTCTCCTGTGGAATGGATGACTGCACTACTGCAGTTAATGAAACATGAATGGACAGGATGTACTGTGGCACATCAGCTGAGAACTAGTTCAGTATCGGTGTGTTATCTCTCTTTTCATCTTACCCCTGACCCCTGGTGATTTTGTAATTTCTACATGCATACATTCACATACACAAAGACACACAAATACAGACAATACCGTTGAGGTTGGTAAGATAATCTTATTGTTTTTCAAATATAATTTTAAAATGTAATTTAGACCTCTGATGGCAAAGCTGAATTTTAAGCAGCCATTACTCCAGTCTTAGTGTCATATGATCTTTGTTATCACTTGAATACTCTGATTAATATTAATCAATACTTGGTGCTAAAAAAAACAAATTATCATCAATGAAACAGTATATATATATATATATATATATATATATATATATATATTGATTGATTGATTGATTGATTGATTGATTGATTGATTGTACATGCATGAAAGGCAGATTGGCTGATAGCTGGAAGGCATTTGTGCTCAACTGTATGTGAAAGAGAGGCTGAGACAAAACAGCCCATGCATTGCTGCAGTGTACCACTTTGTACCAATGAGACCCTGGCCCTTTAAGAGCAGCTACGCCTGACTTGAACATATGGGGAGCTAATCTTAGCCTTACTCCTGAGAGAAACAAGGCTGGCATCAAGCCGCTGCAGAACTGGAGTCTAGAGATAGTATTCTCTCTCTCTTATTGCTGCTTTTGCCATAGAAGTTGAACAGAATAAGGTTTTTGGGTTAATAGTGGGTAGTGGCAGATTTTTGCCCAACATAGATTGAGTTTTGAGGCTTTTTTTTTTAATTATTTGATGTATTATTTCTCAGCCATATGAGAATATATAGCCAAACTAGACTGGGTTATGGATCTAGTTTCTTTCTATTTTGAAAGAGATCTGCATGATGTCATCCATCTCCTTCAACATAATTGTCTTTCAATTCTCTCTGTCCTTCTTCTCTTTCAAGCCTTCATCTCTTTACCAGTCTGCTATTTTCTGCTTTCCTCTCTCTTGTATCCCCCTCATCGAATTTCACCAGTTTTTTTCCTTCTCCAAAACTTTTTGCACAAAGACCACTCTTTAGGCTGTGTTATTCCTCCGTCTCATACCTCCTCCTTTCCCACCATCTTACTGAGTGATGAGGGTCGCTCCTCCCTTCCCTTCCCCCTCTTTCCCTGTCTTTTCTGCTTTGCTTCCCCCTCACTTTCTCTCTCTCTCTCTCTCTCTTTCTCTTGGTCTGTCTCTCTCTTTCCCTTTGTGAGTATTTGTGGGGTAAAATGAGGAGGGGGCTCTCAGCTGAGTTGTGCGTGCTGACTTGCATGTGCCATGTGTCAGGCAGGACGAATTATGACACGCAAACACAGACATTTACATTCAACGTCCTACACCTCACAGACCTACCAGCCTTGCCCCAAAAAAAGAGGGATCCCGTCAGGGGATGCCAAAAATAAGGTGTACGCAAAAAGAAAGAGGACGAGGTTGAGAGGGAGGGAGGTAGTTAAATGTTGGGGGGGCTGAGAACAATAGGTAGAACTAAAGAAATGGGAAATACAAAAATAAAGAAATGGGAATTACAAAGAAGATGGGAAAATGGAAAGGTAAGTCAAGAGAAACAGAACTAGATGCCTTGATAGTCTCAATGACTGTCTGTACCATTCATGATCTGCCCCAGACCTAATGCACTCAGTGACCCTAAGCTTATTTGCATCGGCACGTAAGCGTACAAGTGTTCTGCATTCGTTTTAGTGTGCGCGTGTGCCCTCACACGCAGTCGTATACATTTCTTAGAAAGCATGTTTGAAACTCTTCCATGGTTTAGCCTCTCGTTGGGCCCCTAGTTTAGCGCAGGCATGTTTTATCTGTTCATGTGAAAGTGTTTTGGCTCTGAACGGGAGGGAGAGGTTTAGTAAACAAATATAGATAATGAAAGGGAGGGAGGGTTTCTGAGAGAGAGAGATGGAAAGGGAGTGTGGATGAACTTGTTGTGATACTGATAGACAAAAAGACTGCTGTGTTTTAAAGTAAAGTTGGCTTTGTTACCCTTTTTTTTTATTCTTGTCTATACTCTTCCTGAAATGTTGGAATTTTCTTTGGGGATACTAGGCTTTTGGAAAACTGTGCTTAAGCAGACCAAACAAGATCAAACCGTTATCTTTCTTTATTCTAATCCAATTAATTTTAACTCTTTGTTTCATGTAGATCAGGGGTCTCCAACACGTCGCTCGCGAGCTACCAGTAGCTCGTGGCCTGATTGGAGGTAGCTCGCCAAGGGTCCGTTCACATTAACTGTTCGTTATTTCAAATGTAGGCGCGTGGGCAAGCGCGCTCATAATTGAAGCGACACGCTCATTTTTTCCAGGCGCAGCGAGATGAGAAAATCTCAACTTTTCAGAATGCCGCAAGCACACCGCAGGTCATGTGGCAAGAACCAACCAATCAGCTTCACCCTTTCCGTAACAACATTGAAAGCTCAGTCAACATGAAGGATGGGGGTGCACCCAAACACTACGGGTGTTTTTCTCTTCTCCGTAAATAAATCTTACAGCAAGTGTTTTTCGGTCGTGGAAATCCATTAGCTACTAAAACTTTGTCGTTGTGGAGAGCGCAGTGCAACGACAGACGCCACGGGAAAATCGGACCGAATTTTACTATTAATAATAAAACATAAGCTAATGTGCATTGTAAATGTCAGTAATTTATCTTTTTTGACTCATTCTTTGTATAAAACTGATTTAAAGGCTAAAATATGTGAGGTTTATCTTTTTATAAAACCTTTTTTGTCAAAACTTTATTTGAACTTGTACATGTTAGTAGATAACATGTTGCAAGACACTCCTTTAAAATCTGGCCATCATTTTTAATGTTATTATTTTAATATTTATGCAAACAAAAAGTGCATATTGATACAATTTTTTTGTTATTTGCTGGTTTTCGACATAAAACTTGGTGAATTGATTTTATTTAGTAGTATTAGTACTTTTTGAACAGGATTCTGTGATAACCGTGATCATTTTGGTCACTATAATCATGAAATGAAATTTTCATGCCATTTCATCTCTAGTTATGATCCACTATAAAATCAACTATAATTATGTGTTTACAGTATAATATGCAAAGTACAATTTTCTATAAAAAAATAATCTCTGATTCTGTTCTTTTCTCTGACATTTAAGGGTGACATATATAGGCCTACAAAAACTCTTTTAGGTCTAAAACAGTTTGGATAGCTGTTAATATGAGAGTTATGAGACATTATTTAAGAGATTTAAGTATTGTATTACATGAGTAGCTCTCGGCCACTTTCATTTTTAAAAAGTAGCTCTCAATTGAAAAAAGGTTGGAGACCCCTGATGTAGATATATATAAATACGGAATACTTAATATGCAGTATTTAGAATCTATACATTCCATCCTTAAACACAGTACACAGTAATAATATATTCAACCTCACATGCTTCATGAGTTAGTTCACAGAAATGTTTGAATCCTTGTGTGTGTTTATGTGTTTGCTTGTTTCCTATGGGTGTGTGTGTGTGTGTGTGTTTCTTTCTGTTTTTCTGTAGGTGGTTTTGTGTGGGTGGGGGTTTGATTATTTTTTTTCTCCCTTTTTGGTGAATGTGGGTGATTGTGAGCAACGGATGAGTCACTCTACACTGATGAACCAAAAGACAAAAAGACCAAAAATCATCAAATGCCGTAACAACTAAGGTGTCAGTCATCATTTTCAGAGAACTTGCAAATCTGAGAATGAACATTCTTAAACTGAGTTTCTAATCAAACATGAGTATTCTTTAGATGTTGCTGGTAAATAATTGGAAATCATTGTTTAATTATTTGTGCTGTTTTCCTAAGACTTGGTGGTTGAAACCCAGAACTTTTACATTCAGTATTCTCAAAATCAGCCTGGCCAATCTATAAGTATAATTCATCACTAATCCCAGGCATACTCTATCAATGTTGTGCCATCAAACACGATGTCTGTTCATAGTTTTTACAGGATAACTGCCACAACAAGCTGCATCTGCCTAGTAGCGGATTTCAGTTCCTGTCTAGTGGTAATAGGTCAACGACTCTCCTATATCTTAAGTTTGACCTTGAACATCTTGTATTCTAATGGTGGTTTAAGATTCAGGTGAGACTCGTCTGATGAGTAGTAACTTGCAAGAAAGAGCATTTAGTGGTGACCTTAAGTATCTTTTTGAAATGCCAAATCTTTCCGTGTATTACCGTGGTCTTTCTGAGGCCTGTTTAGTTTCACATCCCCTGTGTCTCTTGTGTTTGGATCAATGATCAGCTGCCTTGTGACACTGTGGATGTTTGTGGCTTGCTTGGTTTAGATTTCTCATATTTTAAAAGACACAATGCATCTCAGGCATTTACTGTAATGCAGAAGCAAAGGTCCCCTGTGTATACTTGTGAAGAATCAAGATTTTTCTTCTGTTTGGTTTAGTAGAGCTGATCATATAGCACAGGTATGTATCATTTTTGTCTTTCAATATTAGCAACCAGCTTGTCACGTCTTGCATCGAGGTGAGAAGTTTGTAAAGTGACTGTTCACCCAAGAATTATAATTCGGTCATTATTTACCCACCTCAAGTTGTTCCAAACCTGTATGCATTTTCAAATTTCAGTTTTATTTTTATTTTGTTTTATTTATACAATGAAAGTCAGTGGGGTCCAATGCTGTTTTACAGAAGGTCAGTCATAGAGGTTTGTTACGACATGAGGGTGAGTAAATGATGATATAATTAAAATTTTTGGGCGAACTATCCCTTTAAATGTGTGTATGTTTGTTTGCATGTGTACATGCTTAAATTGTGTCGGTTCACCTGATTTATGTCTATTTATGGTGTGTTAAAGGTTCATTGTTCGTTAGCATTAACAAAAATTGGCACAAATCATTCACCCGATAAATTAAGTCCAAAGACATCTTGTGGCTTAACAAAATAATGCTTGTAGGAATGTTGCCATGAAATCAGTGTTATGTCAGCTCCGCATTGCTGAATATTTTGTTAGTGCTCCGGTTTCGCTCCCCTCAGCATAGATGCGCCGTAACTTGTAATAGGAAGGGTGAGGTAACTGCAGGGCACAAGAACTGCTGTGTCACGCTGAAAGGAGTAAGGGATTACACTTAGACAGGCTAATGTGTATGTGTGTAAGGGGAGGCACATCTACATTTTGTGTTATGACACATCTGCCCAGCCCTCTATCGCCGACTGGGAGCATTGAATGATTGTGGTGATGCAACTGCAACGTCATAACGGTTCCCACTCTCCATTTTCCCTCCCTCTCATTCACGCACTTCTCCTCCGCTGGTGACAGTGCACTTTACCTCTCCGCTCGGGCTTTGGGTCTGTGTATGTTTGTCCATGGGGTTGCCTTGCCTTCACTGTGTTGATGGTGGCGATCCAACTGGCAGGACTAAACACCAAGAGAGCGAGCAGGAGAGAAAGACACTGATCATAAGGAAAGACGACAAAACGAGAGAGTCGCGGACATGGCAAGAGGTTATGTGGGTTAATACAAATTGCGTGTTACGCAGTGTGCTATCGCACCCTCATAATACAAAAGCGATTCTACCGAGGGGCTTTCTGGCGCCTGTCAAAGACGATTGTCAGATTTTTCTCTGAACAGAACGAGTACAAAAATAAGCTCATGGAGAAAAGGGAGAGGTAAAGATAGAAAAGATGCCAGCGAAAGAGCGAGTGTGAGAGACCCAGCTGAGAAGCTTCGGAGTTCGAAGAGATTGGTTGGCATGAAACAAAGTGTTTAGACAGGAAAGAAAGCGCAAGAGTGGCTCAGAAAAGGGAAAGCGATTAAGACTGCGAGACTGATAGCAAATTCATCTTTTACACTGAACACTCACTTACCATCGTGGTCTCTATCTTCTGCGCTTCCCTAGCCTTGAGTCCGGCACACGAACATTGCACCTTCTGTATCACTGCAATAGCACCTCGTCACCCTGTCTCGCTTCCGAGCAGAATAAACACCGTCAACAAGTCAAAATAGTTAAAAAGCAGCAAAATTGTGCATAAACGCATGTGTGTTATGTGTCGTTCGTTGTCTTTTCCCTCAAAACTTTGAGCTTCCTATTTCTCTGCGGTTCCCGTTAACCTCCCTGTACCTTGTGGTTGCTTCTGACAGTCGCTGTGCTTTTCCCCCTCACATCCTGTTCCTCGGCTTCAAGACTTGTTTACTGCTGCTTGACTCTTATATCTGTGGTCTATATAAGCGCACCCATGTATATGCTTCGTATATGATGTAGGAATGTAGCCATTCCTTTCACGGTTTGACAGTCTCACATGATTTGGTTTAAGCAGCAGCACTTGTATATGTTTTGTCTGTAAGCATCTTCTGCCAGCTATCATCTGTTCGAATTCAACGTCTTATGATGTTTTGCAATATAAAGCTCATGTCAATAAAGAGTTCAAATAGACTGTGAACTATTGAGGACGGCACTATAATAACAGGAATAAATATATCGGAGCCAGTAATTTCCCTTTCTTTTTTTTGTTCTTTTTTTTTGGTATTATTCTTAAACACTAAATGGCAGCTGCTGTGTGATAACTGAGTAGATGTCTGCATTTAACTGCTGCAGCCTCCATCTTATGGAGACCAAAACACCTGTACAATAATATAGCTGCTCATTTTTGTTTTGCATGCATCTCTGCTTTCACATTAGCCATAGATCTGTGTTCATATAGTCCTTTATTTAGCACAGTAGCCAGCCAGTCTGCCACTCGTGCTTTCTCTTGCTCTCTACGCTTTGTAGCAGCTGTATTTCCTGCACTATCCACCATTCCATCGTACGTGCCCAGTGTGGCTCAGATAATGGCCTCTCTCACTCTGCACACACAGAAAAGGGGAGGGGGAGGAGAAAAACGAAGGGAGGGAGAAAACGAGGGGGGGGGGGGGAGAGAGAGAGAGAGAGAGAGAGAGAGAGAGAGAGAGAGAGAGAGAGAGAGAGAGAGAGAGAGAGAGAGAGAGAGAGAGAGAGAGAGAGAGAGAGAGAGAGAGAGAGAGGTGGGGCTGTAAGGCAAAGCAGACGGTGAATGCAAAAACAGAAAGAAGGAGAATATAGAAAAAGGGAAGGGAGGAGCAGAGAGACATAATGAGAGAGGGAGAAAGAGAGAAACGACAGTGGCGATAGGAAGAGAAACAGAGTGAGTGTGTGTGCGTGGGGGAGGTGTGTATGACAGAGTGCGTGCATGCATGTGTGTGCGTCCGTGTGCCGCACTGCCTGGCTGACTGAGAAGAGAGAGAGAGAAAGAAATAAAGAAAGAAAGAGAAAGTACCCATAGTGGATTTCCACCAGCTGGCTGCTGCTGCTTTTTTTATTTTTTTATTTGGCACTGTCTCGAAAGCTGTATTCCATGCACTTTCTTGTCCACATTTCCCACCTTTGTCTCTCCAGCAACGTTATTGGGACAGCTAGACCACTGTGAGTAGACGGCAATCTGTTCATTTCTCTCTCTCTGTATGCTTGAGCTTTGTATTTTGATTGTGAAAGGCACCAGAGTACGGGGAACGGGAAGGGGAGGGGGGGTGTTGTGTGTCTTACCGTGTTCAGCTGTCTACTACTAGGCTTTAAACCCCATCCACACTCTCTCTGTTTGTTTGTTTGTTTTTGTTTTTGCTTTGTGCTGTCAACCTCTGAGACAGCTGTTAATTGTGTGTAATTTCTGAGACATAGTAGATGCAACATAGGGCACCTCATACTTCTGAGTAAAACCGGTTTTACAGTCTCTTCTGGTTGGGCGTGTTAATGTTTTGGTAGTAGTAGTAGCTCTGTGTCTGTAAGAAGAGGGAGATAGTTTTGGCAGCGATCAAAGCTCTGGCACGCCTCAGATAATTGCCTAAGCACGTGCTTTCTGCTGTCTGACAGGTGTGTATTTGCAGGTGTACGGCATATATATGTGTCGCTGATCCAAAGAATCTGATACACATCTTGCATGGCGCATGTAATAAATAAATAGAGCATGTAAAACTCTCTCTTTAGAATGCAAACTATCTCGTGCTTTTTTTGCGTGTAAGTGTGTTCTAGTGAACTCTGCGGTGGCACTAAGACTATACTGTGAAAGTTTTCTGCGTGATGGTATGCACATGGGTGTTTATTGCATCACGGAGAAGAGGAAAAATAGCCTGTTGTAACAACTGTGTGGTTAAGCTTTTTTGAAGAGTTAAAGTGTGACCATTGTTGGTAAATGGGGTACTAGTCTGACACATGCCTTTGAAACACACACACACACAAACACAAACGGTCTGCTCAGTGGCTGGCACACTGCCCATGGGGGTCCAAACAGGCACCATCAGTTAAGATGAATTCAAAGTGTCTGAACAGCTTGCCAATCAGTAAAACCCATTTAAAGACCGGTCACAATGAAGACACAATCAGAGAGATTTAGACATTTAGTTACAGAGCTATTAGACATTTACACAGGTTTAGACATTTAGTTGCAGAGCTATTGGGTTAGAAGGGTGCTTATGAACATGCATGTCTTGTCTCCGCAGTCTAAACAACTTCATTTAATGGATGAAAAATTCTTATACTCAAATATTGTAGATGCTCCTACAGAATTACTGCTTACAACATCTGAAAAGACAGAGTTATGTATGTTAGTGGGGTTTTTTTCATGGGTGTTTTATTTATTTATTTAGTTAACATGATAAAACTGTATTTTATTGATGTATGCCCATTGACAACTGGCCGGGGACTAGAGCTGGAAATTAGCCGTAGAGGCTAAAGCTGCTCTTTTTCTTTCAAAAAGGGACTGTCCACGTTATTAAAAACCAAATAAACTAAACTAAACTAAACCACAAGGTCCTCTTTTCTAAGATATCCTTGGCTTCACGTAAACGCTTAGTTGCTGGTCTTTTTTTGTCCCAGATTGATTATGGAGACACTATTTACAGGTTTGCCTCTGTCCACTCTGTCCAAACTTGACCCCCTCTATCATTCAGCTCTAAGATATGTTACTAACTGTAGTTTTAGGACACATCATTGTGTATTGTACAATTTGGTAGGATGGTCATCTCTTCATTTGCGCAGGCTCGAACACTGGTATATTTTAATTTATAAGGTAATTTTAGGTAAACTTCCAAATTATTTAAACAGGAAATTTTCATCATTTCAAAGCGGTCATAATCTCAGGTCACATAAATGGCTTCAGTTCAAAGTGCCTGCTATCAGAACAGAGGCTGGAAAGCTAAGCCTGCTCTACTATGGCCCTTGGTCTTGGAACGATTTGCAAACCAAACTTAAACTACAATCCCTCATTTCTCTAAATGATTTTAAACATAGAATAAAGGAGGTGGTCACTATTAATTGCAGTTGCTATGCCAATGCTATTACCACTTAACTTTTTACTAAACTTACGATTTAATATTGTCTGTTTCCGTGAATAGTAGTTTGTAGGGCATTATGCAGTACCTAAATGTTTGTGTTTTGTTGTGTCATGGTGTTGTAAATCATGTTGTCATGGAGATTTGTTTTGTTGTGTTTTTGTTGTATTTAATTGTTGATGTTGTGATTGGTTTCTTATTGTTGCTGTAATTTTGTCAGAGTATGTTGTTTAGTTAATAGAGGTCAATGATTATGTCACTATTCCAGGACAAAATGCTATGATGCTTGTTTGAATTAGTCTGCAATTAATAAATTAAAATAGTATTTGCCCCACATTTTTGTGTGTAATCAATGCTTAACACATCGTTGATACAAAAGGTTTGAGAATAGTTTAAAAGTTTTGAAAAGGATACACGCACTCGATACATACAAGTAAACTGTCAGTTTGCTAAATTGTCAAGTAACTTGTGTTTTTTGCTCTTCCACAGACTGTTTCTGTGGTGGGTTCAGTGGATGGCCCCAGAGGAAGAGGCCAGATGGAAATTGGGTCCCATGACCGCCTGGAAGAAGGCATGTTAAACCATGAACTGCCTAATGGGCTTAGCAAACATGCAGCAAATGAAGAAAATATTTGTGATGAAGAAGTCAGAGGCGTGGCCCGGGAGCAACACCAGCACAACTACCATGAGGGGGCTGGATGTATTTCCCAGACACCGGGCTGGGTCCCTGAGCAAGCGGGGAAGTCTTCAAGTCCTGAATCTCAAAAGGGTGCTTGGAGTGGCCAAAATGCCAGCACTCCAGTGAATGATGTGGATATGGAGGATGCACGAACCCTGGTGGCCTTTTCTGCTACTGTTGGCTCACTGCCACCTTACACCAACCATCAATCTTCTCAGACTCCTACAGCTCAGCTGTATGAAAGGTTCCATCAGGAAATGTCTAATGGAGGTGAGGAGGCCAGAAAGAAAGGTGTGGATGGTGAGTTGTGCCCCCCTGAAGATCTAAACACTCTTCAAGCAGCACTGAGCAAGGCCCGTCATGGCCACAAGCCACCTAACTGTGATTGTGATGGCCCAGACTGCCCTGACTACCTGGAGTGGCTGGAGAAGCAAATCAAAATGGTGGCTAACTCCCAGGATAAAGGTTCCTGTAAGATCACTGGTGCTCCTCCACAGCCACATGCACAGCATCGCTATTCTCAATCCCAACCACAACAATGTGGAGGTAACCTCTTGTGTATCCAAGACACAAATCCACAGCCCCTTGTTAACCAGCCTTCTGCTCCTAGACCCTTTGGCCCACCAGCACCTATTCCCTGCTCCCCTAGTGTTCTATCCATAGCCAAGGAAAGAAATGTTAGTTTGCAAACAGCCATTGCAATTGAGGCTCTGACCCAGTTGTCTGCCACTGTCCCACAAACTGTTGTTCCTTCAGGCGAATCTTCACCTGCAAATCACCATCAGCATCTGCCAACCTCCTACCCCCAGAGTATGCCACAAGTGGTCTCTTCATCATCTGGTCCTTTTTTTTCCTCCTCTGCTATGTCACAGTCCATCCCTTCAGGATGTTACCCCCAGGAGGTATCATCTTGGGAGCAGCAGAGACCTCAGTCTCAGGGTGAGGCCCCTGCACCTAACTCATCTCACTATGCTTCCCCATACCCATCCTCCAAGTCCCCATTTTCAAGCATACATCCATCCTCCCCCAATCCCCGACCCCAGCAGTGGAACCAGGGCACAGCTGGAAGCTGCGAGAGAAGCTCCCCTCGGAACCCATGGATGATGGAGAACACAGAGTCCCAGCTTCGTTTTGTAAACCCATCCCAAGGCAGCAGTGACCCAGTGTCCGAGCTAAAGCAACTCCTTGGAGACACCGGTGGAAAGTACTCCAACTCAGCCTTCAAGTTCCCACTCCTTCACCCCAGCTTGCAGGATGGTCGCAAGGGCAGCCTTGCTGGGATGCCTCACATCAAGCAGGAGGCAGACACAAAGGAGTACCTGGGCTCAGGATGTGCAGTCATGGGTCAGGAGGGGATGGTAAATGGCCAGCAGCCGTTCCAGGGTCAGCAGTTTTCACCCACCATTAGGCACTCAACTCAGGCAGCACTACAGCAGCACCTTCATCATAAACGTAACCTCTTCTCTAATTCTCCTGCCTTTAGTCCGTTAGCCCCCATGGCTTGTCAGAACCTTCGTAAATGGTGGCCACAGTCTATTCCAGAGAGTCCTGTAACCATCAAACAAGAGCACAAAGAACCCAAAAAGAAAAAGGGTGCTCAAAGTTCTCCTCTTCTCAAGCAGTCAGTATTTGGTCCACTAGGCACACCTCTTCCAAAACCCAAACAGATTGTTATCAAGAAGCATAAACAGAAAGCTTCCCAGCCAACCTTTCTCCCACAGAAACAGATTACAATATCGAAACCTCCCTTCATCTCCCCAGGATATGCACCATCCCTCTCTCAGCTTGTTCCATCTCTACCAGGCATGGAATCTGGGCTTCCCCCCTCTCAGGTGGCTGAGAGCCACCCAGCTCCAGCTCAATCTCAGGAATCCATTTTGAATAGCAGTAGTGTACCTATCTCTGAAAACACTCATTTTTCTTCTACCCCTGTGTCAGTTCTAGCACCATCCACCCAGAAGGTGATAGCTTGCTCAGGCCCAGCTGGGCCAAATGACAGCATCCCAACAACCAGTATCACGCCTCAAACCTCTACAACACAGCCAATTCCTTCTCTGGCTGGCCTCAGTAACCTAGATCCAAAATTTGAAGAGCTTATTCGCCAGTTTGAGGAGGAGTTTGGGGACACCATTTCCTCAGCTTCTGCAGCAGAGACCCCAGAGTATGGCCCTGCTCAGCCAGTGGTGACCGAGTCACAACCAAACTCAGGACAAACCAGACCCGAGTCACCATCCCCAAAGCAGCCAGTTAACTGCCCCCCTGTTCCCACAAATGAGTCTGAGCCCATGGATGAAGGTCAGAAGGACATGACTGAAAGACTGAAAGAAAAAACATCATTGCCATCTAAGGAGCTCTATACTGTCAAACAGGAAAGTGAGGAATGTGAGGTGGATGTGAAACCTGGGCAGCTCCTGTCTGTAGCTCAGGATGCATTTCTGGAGCGACAGCACCCCTTCATCACACCTTTCTCCCCTCCAACTAAACGTATAAAGATTGAGTCATCTGGTGGCGTGACTGTGCTTTCCACAACTGCATGTTTCTCTGCAGATGGAGAGGGGGATGATTTGAATACTCCCACCAAGGATAGCTTTCCCTCCTCCCCTTCACTTAAAGGTTTTCTTGAGTCACCATTGCGCTACCTGGACACTCCCACCAAGAGCCTACTGGATACACCTGGGAAAAATTCCCAACCTGATTTTCCCATCTGTGACTGCGTAGGTAAGTGTGAGAGAATTCAGCAAAAAAAAAAAAAAAAAGTCTGCTCCAGTGACATTATAGCACATCACCCCAGATCCCCTTTCAGTCAACTGATCAGGCTTTGAGACTCGCTTAGCTAACCCATCTAACCCCCTATCTTTTTGCTTTATTTTAACCAATGACATTTTTCAGCTCAATTTATATTTTAATACAGTTTAGCTTCATTGCAATTAGCTTTATTACCAGTATATGTTAGGATTAAGGTTATTCCAAAGACTATAACTAAATTGATCATCAAAATTCCCTTCAGGAAGACCAAAATGTTTCTTTTTTATCACATAATTTCTGTATCAGCACATTTCTCAGGGTAGTGTTGGGCCATGTCTGAGAATGTGCGCTCTATCAGGGGCCGTGCATTGCTCTGCAGTCTGTTCTGTGTGCCTTTTGCAGAGGAACAATAGTTTTGAAGAAAGGAGCCCATTGTAATTCTTTGAGCCAGTGCAGTGCCGTGCCTTCTGTCTATGTTCAGGCTATTGGTACAGTGAGTACAGCTAGTTTTCCAAAGGAGGCAGTAACAATGAAGAGAGTCTGCTCATATATCATATGATATACTGTGGCTAGACATCAAAGAAGGGAGGGACTAGGGAGGACAGGGTGAGAAGAGATGGTCTGCAACCTCTCAGCTCAGCCCTTGTATCACTTATTTTGTCATTTCAGAGGTTTTGGTGAACTGTGTGAAATTTTTCCTATTGCATTGTTTGATTGCATTGCAACAGTAGCTAAGAATTATTTGCAAATTTCAACTGAAGATATTCCAATAAGCTGTCCTCATTATATAAACCGTATTATATGTGTAATATGTAATTGTCAAAATGATTTGCCAAATATGAAAGAAATCAGTTAAGAAAGTATTCATTCAAGGGTAGTAAGCTGTGCCTGAACACTTGTTGGAGCTTGACTGTTACTAAAAGCAAAGGACAATAGAAGGGAGGTTTCCATAGTGAATCATTATAGCACTCTGTCAACACCACAGGGAACACCCAGTGCTATTTGATACTTACAAACACACCAAACACGTTGCATATGTAGTACATTCAGCAGTTCTGAATATATCTGAGAATATATCTAGTATATATTTTTGACTGTTGTATCTTTTTTTCTCTCTCATAGTCTGTGTTTCTCAAAATCACAAAATTTTCTATTCTTACATGTATTGTTGGTACAGTATTTTACACTGCTGAATAAGCAGGTAGTATGCATCCACTAGATGTTTCTCTTTTCTCACAAACACTTTTTTTATATGACTTTCTCTCTTTTTGCTCACCCACACACATGCCTGACTCATACTATCGTTCTAATGGAATTACACATTACAATTACACATCTGAATTAACCATCATTGTATAAGAGTGTGTCCATGCTTTAACCTGCATTCTCTTTCACTATCTGTCTCCCTTAGACCAAATCCTAGAAAAAGACGAGGGCCCATACTACAACCATTTGGGGTCTGGACCAGACATGCCTTCAGTCAGAAAACTGATGGAAGAGAGGTGAGATGCACAGATTTCTGAATCATTATTGCATACCATAATGTCTCCTCCACGGATTTTATTTGTGGGCATGTTTGTTTGCTAACACAACCTGCAGGACATGTAAGGGCCATGTGGGATCCTACTTTAAGGCGAGACACGGCAGGCAAAAACATCGGGGGGGGGGTTTTCACAGGTCAATTTTGAGATTTTGGGACAATAACATGTCTTCTTTCAGACTTGTGGTGAAAAAAAGTCCGAAATACACATTTAGGTCTTTATTTTACTACACTTTGTCTGTTTGCCTCTGTAGATTTCTAATTCATCAAAAGTTGGCGTTCTAAATCTTCCCGCTGCACTGCGATCGCTGTCTGCACCCTGTCATCACATACACTGTTAGAAAGCTCTCTTTCTCCTGTACAATGCTGTCGGATCCAAATATGGTCATTTCCTTTTTATCAGCAACCAATCGTGAAAGTAAAAGGGGGGATTTAACTCTAATGCGCAATCTCATTGGCTGATGCTAAATCTTTAAAGCCCATTTTCTCAAAACGACTTTTCTCTCATACTCCAAGTCCGAAATCTCCACTTCAGTAGCACCTATATACACCAAACTTTCCAGTCTTGTACCTAGTTATATTATGAAGACATTTACAGAGGGATTTGTAAACATATTATTCCTAGCCTGATTTATATAACATTGTATTCCACAAAACATGGCGAAAATCTTTTTTTTAAGGCTATTGACAGTATATTCTGATTTACAGAATAACAAAAGTAGATATCCATAAATCCCTCTGTAATTTTTTCCCCATCTAATATGTAAACACAATGAAAAAAGAATTTTGAACCTGGGTTTATCCAATACTCAGATTTAGTTTTTTTTAAGTTATGCAAATTAGCGCATATTTAATTAGATAATGCCTAATTTGCGTATTTAAACATTACTTGTAAGACCTTAATGTAATGTAATACCTTTTTCTCACCTTAATGTAGGTAATCAACTGGGAAAGTTTCATGGTGAGATCTGCTAGTTAAAAAAATTACCCTATTCACCTGTTGTGTCTGGCCTTAAAATCAAGGGGTTTTTTTTACTTTCTTGATCTACTATTAAAACAATGGAATTAGCTGAAGAAACTAGTTTTAATATTGCATTTAATGGTCAGCCTGCTTGCTTTTACTCTGGCAATTGCCTTTTCTGTCTTGTCCTTTTTTTTAGTAAAATGTTAACCAAAAAGATAGAGGAAAAATACAATGAGTAACATTCAGACAAACTCTAATGAAAATCCATTTATAGATTACAATATATTTTTTTCTACTGTTTAAACCAGAAGTTATTAAACTTCTCAAACCACAGAGGAATACTGCTGATCCTACGTCATTTGCTTTAAGAGTTCCCTAGTGACCCTTTCATTGTTCTGTGAGAGTTGTTTGGAAGCTCTGGCAGTTGGATCCTGGCAACAGATTCTTAACCAGCCAAGGATAAGCATCTCCCTTTTCTGCCGTTTGCTCTCCCCTTCCCCTCCTCCCACCTTCCTTCTCTATGATCTTGTCCCCAGGGAATTCCTGACCCAGAATCCAACAGGAGTAACAGGAAATATTGGCATCAGCAGATCGACACAGGGGAGAGACAGGGAGATAAAAAAAGACAATGAATAGCGAAAGAATTTAGAGGAAATCAAAGGAGGTGGTGGAGAAGTGATGAGAATGGTGGGGTATATATAAAGGGTATATATTAAAACTTGAAGCAATGAGTATCCTGTAGTTGTTTTTTTTCCAGATACACATGGCAAAAGGAAATAACATTTCCTTTTCAGCAGCGCTGTCATGTGGTGTCCATATGTTCAAAATGTTCACTCTATTTATGCTGAAAATCAAGTTAATTTGCTATACATGAGATTACTTTATAGATTCCCTGAGGTCTGAAAACTTTTACTAATACTTAAAGATCCTCTGATCATTCAGAAGTGAAGAGGAAAATGAAAAGCTCCACAGGGTGTTGCCCCCTTTCTCCTGTAAGCATACAGAAGCTAAGACTTCCTTGACCCATTTGGATAGAGTATCTCCACCTTTGCTGACCTCTGGTACACTTGTCCACTCTCATTGCTTTATTTGAGTGCTGATTGAGGGCATAGTGGCTGTAATTTCTATAGCTTGAGTCATCTCCTCTGAGATAGAGGGGGAGGTGGTGGGTAGAAGAAGAACCTCCCCTTTGTTTGTCTGTCAGACAGTGGCTATAGCCGTCTTAAGCCTAAGCCTGACCCTTTTGTGGCCTTTGACCTTATAGCCCACCCCTGTGGATCTTGGAAGCTTCTCCATCAGACTGTGTAGTTATAACTGAACAGTATTTATACTTCCCACATGCTGCTGTCATGGTCATGCACTGAGAGTTTCTTTTGAGGAGACAAGCAATTGTTGACTGCGAACATGGGCCATCATACACAAATGTGACCCTGGATCACAAAACCAGTCACAAGTAGAACAGGTATATTTGTGGCAATAGCCAACAATATATTGTATGGGTCAAAATTATCGATTTTTCTTTTATGCCAAAAATCATTTGGAAATTAAGTAAAGATCATGTTCCATGAAGATATTTTGTAAATTTCCTACCGTAAATATATAAAACATTTATTTTTGTAAGTGAATGCAGCACAATCGCGAACATAAATGGACAACTTTAAAGGCGATTTTCTCAATGTTTCGACCAAATATTGTCCTATCCTAACAAACCATACATCAATGGAAAGCTTATTTATTCAGCTTTCAGATTATGTATAAATCTTCATTTTAAAAAAAGATTTGAAAAATGAAAGAGCTCTCAGGGATGTCCTATCGCTAAGTGGGTAAGTGTGAAAAACTACATAGGCCTATTTCTAATATCAATTAGTCATTTGGTTAACAACTAATCGGGCTTAAGAAAGTCCTGTATAATTCGGATGGTTTGGAGTTCACATAAGCCGAATAAGCATGTTTATTAGAACCAAAAAAATGGACTGGTTTTGTGTTCCAGGGTCACAAATGTGTGTCAACATCAGGACTGAGTATCATCAACTACTTCACTATATGACATGCATCGCGTCACATATGTAACCGTTCAATACATTCCAACGTATCACAATTTCATAATTGCATTACTGAAGCTATACCAAACTCTCCACACGTGCTCTGACTGCCAAAAATCTGATTTAAGTATACAACGTGGTTTAATCTTCATTAAGATTGAGGAGGGCAGTTGTTTTCATGTTGCAGTATCAAACTGTGTAATTTGAGTTACAAATGTCCCCTTCTCTCTCTTTATTATTCCAGGTATGGGGAGAAGGGTGAAGCCGTTCGTATTGAGAGGGTGGTTTACACAGGACGAGAAGGAAAGAGCTCTCAGGGATGTCCTATCGCTAAGTGGGTAAGTGTGAAAAACTACATATTTCTAATATCAATTAGTCATTTGGTTACCTGAATGATCGGACAAATAATCTGGCTTAAGAAAGTCCTGTATAATTCGGATGGTTTGGAGTTCACATAAGCCGAACAAGCATGTTTCTTAGAACCTTCTGGCATTCAAAAATGTCAGCATGCACTGTGGGACTATTTTAAACTTCAAACGTCACAAGACATGACATAAGTCAAAGACATCCCTCCGAATCATTTCTTTACATTGTGACCCTGCCCAAGTGGGAAAATAATTTACAAGTTACATACATAGGATTTCTGTCTTCCTGCAGTAAACACACCTACAGATTAGCATCGACCAAATGCCTTCATCGTTACTGACTGTCTTGCTCTCTGTAGGTGATTCGTCGCAGCAGCGAGAAGGAGAAATTGTTATGCATTGTGAAGCAACGGCCTGGGCACCACTGTGCCAATTCTGTTATTGTTGTCGTTATCTTGGCCTGGGAAGGTGTGCCCCGTGCTCTAGGAGATCAACTGTACAGAGAACTCACAGAAACCATCATTAAATACGGCAACCCCACCAGCCGCCGTTGTGGACTCAATGACGAGTGAGTTTTGAAAACAACTGATGTTTTTATTTTTATTTTTGGCCTTTTGTATCTTCAAGAGATGTAGCAAAGAGGTCACAAGAAAATTATATTTCGGATTGACTCATTTGTTTAATGACTGTAAAGTTGGACCTAATCTGTTGTATCACATGTGCATCAGTCAAACATCAGGTGGAGTTATATTGGATGATTTACTGTCAAAATTTGTTGACCTAAATACAATTTCTGAATCATTCCTTTTAGGGCTGGGCAAAAAAATAGATTTTTCGATTAATCGTTTTTTTTTTTAAATGTGGTTGATTCAAAATCGATTCTTAACGGCCATGAATCGATTTTTTCCATATTCAGGGCTTGCGGTGCTGCGTCTTCTCTCTCTGCACAAGGCAAGCGTCAAGCGCTGCAGGCGTCGATACACACTCGCGTTTAGGAGTCGGCACATGATGGAATATTCACTTGCACAATCGGGCCAGCATTGCATCGTAACTAACGTTTATCATTTTCACTTCTTTTTAAGTTTTACCAGTTTAAACACTCAAGCAATTTTAAACTATCCAGTGCTCGCGCACTCTCATAGATGTTTTTCACGTGCACATACAGTAAAGCCTAAATCAGCCTCACAAACAGCTCGCCAGTAACAAAAGTTTAACAGTTAATAACATGCAAAATTATATCAAAACTCTGGTCTTGTTGAGTAACCTCGTAAAGACAGTCGGTTATGTCTTCAATAAGCATAAAACGCGTGTGACAGACAGTATAAGGAAACAGTAATGGATCAGTGCACTAGTTCTTAAAGTGAACGCAGCCATGTGTCTGTCATTAATTTTGTTGTCAAAACAACATAATATAGCATTAATTGTAAGGAATCAGAATTAATAGCCTATGTATTTAATTCAGTCAGGACTAAAAGACTATCCAGTGTTATTTTACATTGGATTACTTTATTCAGTTTCTGTAGTATTTCTGACCTACCCAAAAACTTTTCTTTTTATGTCTCTTTATTATGTCTCTTTATTTGTGTCTTTATTCTATTGTATTTATCTGTGCTACTTTTTTCAATTTAATTCAAAGATTGAAATCAAGCTTCCATGTGTTGCATAAACTCTTAACAAAAAAAATGACCCCATTTTAAAAACAAACATTTAGGTGAGATCAACGTAATAAAAAATTGTCTAAAAAATTATAACTGATATTTAGACTGAGATTTGTATTACATCTATATTCATTATAGTCGAATCGAGAATCGAATCAGGAATCGAAATTCAAATCGAGAATCGAAATCGAAAATCGAATCGAATTGAGAGCTTGCGAATCGAAATCGAATCGAATTTGAACATCTGAATCGATACCCAGCCCTAATTCCTTTGATTATATTAGGTACATTTTTCTAGACTATTTTACAATGACTACTAATTATGTCACCTATTGTAAGAGTTTATAGTTACACCTGATTAAATTCATGGTGGGTGCCTTTTGCAGTCGAACATGTGCGTGCCAAGGGAAGGACTCAGAGACCTGTGGAGCTTCCTTCTCTTTTGGCTGCTCCTGGAGCATGTACTTCAATGGATGCAAGTATGCTCGAAGCAAAAACCCTCGCAAGTTCCGACTGCAGGGAGACCACCCCAAAGAGGTTAGTTGCTCATAAAGAAGTGGAGAAGAATTCTTTAATGGTTATTTTTATAAGCCCAATAAAAATAGCCAAGAGTAATTTTTATTTAATTTTTTGTATAGGAGGATGATCTCAGGGATAACTTCCAAAACTTGGCCACGCATGTGGCCCCTCTATATCAGCGGCTTGCTCCCCAGGCCTACAGTAACCAGGTTTGTTTAATTTGTTTGACAATTAAAAATATTCAGTGTAGTCACACTACACTGAATGGTTCACAATTCATACCATTCAAGCACATTAAACCAAACATCTTTTCTTGTAATTGGTTTGGTGCGGTTTATGTGATAAAAAAGTGTATTATTTTAATGTTTCAGAACTTTATATTTATACAGTTAAATTACGGAATCAGGAAGTGTTAAAGGAATAAACCGAAAACGAATTGATTTATTTACATTTTTTTTTCTGTGTTGCTCAGTGTGTAAATGAGAACATTGCTTCAGACTGTCGGTTGGGTTTGAAGGAAGGACGGCCATTTTCAGGAGTCACTGCATGCATGGATTTCTGTGCCCATGCTCACAAAGACCAGCATAACCTTCACAATGGCTGCACTGTGGTATGTTATTAATTTTCATGTATTTGTGTAAATAATGTGTGATTTATATACAGCATATTTTTTTGTCTGTAGTGGCCATTTTAGATGTTTTATTTTTTTAAGTGAATGCTCTCCAGGGCTGTACTGTGATCACTGCATGGAGTACTACTGTTACAATACATGCATTGTGAATTATTCATGTACAAATAAATGAGCATGAATAAAAATGATTCACTATGATGAATAAATATGATTCACGTCGAGTTTAGAGTTGTTTTGTGTGAACATTTTTGTGTACGTACAACAGGTAGTAGGGGTTAGATGCACCCTATGGTGGAAGTAGTTGCTATTTACTTTAGCTTTACACTTCCTAATTTTGTTACTTTCAGGTGTGCACTCTTACGAAAGAGGACAATCGCTCAGTGGGCACAATTCCAGAAGATGAGCAGCTGCATGTGCTTCCACTCTACAAGATCTCTACAACCGATGAATTTGGTAGTGAGGAGAACCAGCGTCTCAAAATGCAAACAGGAGCCATCCAGGTGCTCTCTAACTTCCGTCGAGAGGTTAGAAAACTTCCGGAACCTGCTAAATCCTGCCGGCAGCGTCGGTTGGAGGCCAAAAAGGCAGCATCAGAGAAGAAGAACAGAAAATTGCAGCTCGCAGAAACCCCAGAGAAGACTGTCAAGATGGAGATGCACCACATGGAGTCACCCCACCCTCAGCAAGGCAATAAAGGTCAGTGGTTAAATATCAGTTTAACTCTATATTAGGGGTGTAACAGTAAACAGAAGTTACGGTACGGTACGTACTTTGGTTTTGGGGTCACGGTTCGATACGAGTTCGTTACAACAGGAAAAAGCAATAAATCACCAAAGCTAGGTTTCTTTTCATTTATTTTGAACAGACATCAGTGCAAATTACAGTTTGTTCCACCTAGCGGCATTTAGTCCCCTAGTTGGTACAGTACAGCCCCCTTTATTATATTAAGCACAGAGCAGTAAACAGAATGCACTCTTGCATAGGTCATTTTTTTGTAGGGCTGATAAAAAACTAAAGGTATTTGGTAACAATCAGTTACAAGACTGAAAAGCATCTCTTGTGTTACAAAAGTCAAAAATAAGTAGAATAATGAAAAATAAAACTTAAAACTGAAATGCATCTCTTGTGTTACAAAAGTACAAAATAAATATAATAATGAAAAATAAAACGTAAAACTGCAGAGATTAGTTTTTGCACTCCTGTAGTGTTTTTCTGCCTAGCTCCGGTTATTGGCACATCTGGATGATGTCGTCTGATATGTGTTAGCATGTTGGTCGGCAAAATCTTCGGGTCTTTAATTTAGCTGAAGAGGGAATATTTTAGAGACGTGGACAATGGTGTTATTATTTGAATAGAATTTCCCATTTCAATTGAAGGTTTGGGACTCAATAACTATAAAGGATACATTTAATATATACTTTTTTCCCATTTATCTGTTATCTAGCTATTCCAAAACAAGAGGTGAAACCAACCATCAAAAAAGAGCCTGTCGACCGCTTCCAGCCCTTCAATGGAGCCATGCATGGCTACCCAGCACTAAGGAACGGCAAGACAACCCCTGATCCCCACAACATAAGCAGTTCATTCTCCTACCCTGGTAACTATGCAAGAGGTCGCATCCCTACCAACAGCCAACCTCCTGCACATAGCCCCATCAATGGCTTTCACCCTAACCTCCAAGAAATACGCTACCGATATTACAACTACCCTCCTAGTGCACTTTTTCCTCCTGAGCTCTTGGGATATGATAACGGAGCCTGGCCCATAGCTGGAGAACCCTCTGCCACACCATTTGACCAAAAGCCAGATGTTCGGTGTCTCCAAGCCACACTGGCACAGGCCTATCACAGCCGTCCTGGGCAGTCACAGCAACAAATGGCTGATGCATCCATTCAAGGCTACCCACACCCTTCTGAGATTTCGCTGTCTCCTGTTCCACCTAGTCGTACTCCATCAGTGTCACTTGAACAGACCCACCGCTCAACACCAATCATCAAGCAGGAGCCCATGGATGTGCCACTATATGACGGCAGATCAGATGGGCAAGCTCAGAGCTGCTCTAGCACTCCCAGTACCACGCCAAAACCTGAAGGCTGGCCTGAGCACAAACCAAATGGCAGCATAGTCTCTAAAGGCTGGGATGGAAACATCAGAACTGCAACTAATTTGCCTTTCACTCCAGATAAGCAGAGGCTCCACCAGCAACACCCACACCAACATGAACACCTTCAGTATCCACAGCAGCAACAGTGGAATCCCTGCCCTAACACTCTAATATCATCCCCTGCCCAATCTCCATCCCCATCCCTAAAAGGCTGTCCATCACCTGCACCCTCTCCACACCCATCCACCCCAAGACAGTGGGGTAGCCCTGCCCCTAGTCCACAGCCTAAAGCATGGGGTCCTTACGGTCCCATGGGTTACGGCACTGGTGGTATCAGGCAAGGCAACCCTGCTGGTGCTTGCCCAGATAAAATGCTTTCCCAAGCAGGTGAGAATTGTGGCTCTGCACCTCTGGGACTACAGGAGAAAGCCTGGAAATCTGGTGGTGGATCAGCAGCAAGCAGCACACCATCTCCAGCTCCTGAGGGACGCTTGTTTCCTGATTCACTGCAAAGGTCGAATGGTCAGGCATGTTGGGACAGTGAGGCAGAGACCCAGAGTGAACGTGACCCTGAAGAGGATGAGGTGTGGTCAGACAGTGAACACAACTTCATGGATCCCAACATTGGAGGAGTTGCAGTTGCCCCTGCTCATGGCTCTATCTTGATTGAGTGTGCCCGTCGGGAGCTCCATGCCACCACGCCACTTAAAAAGCCTGACCGATCTCACCCAAGCCGCATATCCCTGGTATTCTACCAGCACAAGAACCTGAACCAGCCCAGCCACGGTCTGGCTTTGTGGGAATCCAAGATGAAACTCCTGGCCGAGCGAGCACGACAGCGGCAACAAGAAGCAGCTCTTTTGGGTCTCTCACAGGAAGAAATTAAGGCCTATGGGAAAAAGCGCAAGTGGGCGGCTGGATCAGCAAGCCCATCCCCTGGACAAACCAAGGACAAACGAGAGGGTGTGATGACACGAATGGCGCCCACACAGCATACCACCACAGTAGTCACAGTTTCACCTTACCCGTCCACACACCTCACTGGTCCTTACAGCCGATTCGTGTGAACTCTTGTAAACTGTTGCCCCCTAGAGCCAGAGATGGGAATAGAAATGAAAAGGATCATGAATCTTACACCTTTACCATTTGCTTCCCCTCTTCTAGCTCTAACACCTCTCAGGCCACCACAAGGGAGGGATATTAGAAGAAGGGGCACTTTTTTCACTTTTTTTTTCTTTTACCTCAAATTTTGGCAGCAGTTTGGGAACTCCCCAAACGGACACGCTGTCTATGGTGCTCTTGCTCTCTCCAATGTGGGAGGGATTTCCATAGCTACCCCTCCTTAAGTGAATTTGATCCTAATTATTATTGCTCTATTATCAATATTATTACAATTGCTATTGTTACTGTCAACGTTGATATTACAGGTATTGTTATTATATTATGAAGATGACTATTTTTTATTTTAATGTTAATGTTTTTTTCATAATTTCTATTAATATGACCCCCCCCCCCCCCCAGACTAAGATGGACTTCCTTTCTTCATTCTCTCTTGTTCATTATGAACATGAGAACAAGCTATGCGCTTTTCACCTCTCCCAACCCCACCAATCTCTATATTAATGAAGCGCCTTCACATCATTGCAAGTCATGTTTATGTGACTGCATTAAGGCAACTATAGAGTATTTGCTCTATATTGCGCTAGTCACCGAACTCTTGCACAAGAAAGCGAGCTTGGGCCTTTCTGTTTGGTGCCACTCTAATGAAATCTGTGAAGTCTCTCATCCCTTCAAATGGTGCTTCTTTTCTGTCTCAAGTGTCTCTAGTTTTGCCCTCACAATATCGAGGCAGGTGCTGGACCTGGGTGCTCTTTAGCAGCAGATGTCAGTCATGTTCAGTGACAAGGACCTCCCAGTCCCGGTAATTGGTTCAACCTTAAATCATGTCATCTGATTGGTGCTGACTCATTTGCCTGCAGTTTCATTGGCCATCCTTCACTACCCATGTGACATTTTTAGACTAAGTTCTCTAAGGTGCTGATAGTGCTAGCAAAAATCCACCTCCATAAAACCGCCCTAAAGAGCTACAGATAACCCACAGTATTTAAAAAAAAAAAAACTGCATTTTGCTGCAAACATTTTTTTGCTGCAAACATTTTTACATAAAAAACATTGCTGCAAATTTACAGATGAGTAGATTTTAAACAATAGTGGATCAGGTTGGTTTCAGTCAGCAGACTGTCCAAAAAAAATCTACACAGGGTTAAAGCTAAAGGGGGACTTGCCTAACAGGTTCCCTTAGTTCCCAATATTTGGTTTTATGTATGGGATTCCCAACACAACCGGCCCTGTGTCTTACATGTCCAGATTTATCTGTAGTTACCCATTTGTGATAGACAGCACATTTCTTGGAGTTGGTGCTACTATGAGTCTTTAATGCTCCTGTAAAGTTGCCCCTCTCGTTGTGAGCAGCCCTCTTCTCTCTTTTTAACCTGAGAGATCACCCACACCTGGAATTCATGGTGCTGAATGTCAATGCATACAGTTTCAGCTCAGTTGTTTGTGTGTGTGTGTGTGTGTGTGTGTGTGTGTGTGTGTGTGTGTGTGTGTATGGATTCCAAAACATCCACGCTGGTTAGAATGTATGTGTGCCAGTGTGAATGCCTGTCTGTGAGCTTCATATAGGGAGCAATGCAGGGCTGCCGCTGGTTTACACAGGGCTTTAAGATGCTTGACACTCACAGAGGAGAGATCCTGGTGCTCATTAAGTGGTCCTAATGCTCTTTACCTCATGTTGTACAGACACTGGTCCCAGTCACAACATGCTATACACACGCACGCGGGCGCTACAGACTGCAGGCTTGCTGCCTACATCCACATTCGTACCTACTTTTTTATTATTATTTATTATATGATAATGATGATGATTATTGTTATTGTGATTGCTGTCATTTTATTTTTGGGGTTTGTTCATTTTAGAGAAATTGTAAATATTGAAGAGAGGATTTTATAAAAGCACTTTTAATCTTGATTTTAATGAGAAAAAAAATAAGAACGGATTATTGACAACTTGAAACTTAGTTTTTGTTTTAAAGGAATTTTATTGGGAGAGATAGAAATGTAAATAGTTGAATATTTAGGTAAGATTATTTAACTGGTGAGGGATGATGGCCTAATCATGAATGATTCCTGAATTTTTAGTCTTCAGTTGTCTGTATGTCAAGCCGTCAACAACAGACCACAAAGCAGGATGCTTTGTCAGTGTACTCAAGATACTGCTGTCCTTCCTTTCGTGAGTACTGTACTTACACCAATACCTCTGTACTACCATTGTCACCGGCTTCCTTCCCCTGCATCTGATCCACATCTATAAACCATAAAGTAATGGAGAACAAAGAAACAAATGTGAGCATTTTGACTAATACAGTTCGCAAGGATTCAGGACTCACTTTTTTTTTATAAAGGGATTGGAAGGACATCTCTTTTACATGAAAATTGCCCATAGAACCGAAAATAATCAGGTTTAAACTTGCAGCTTTCAGTTCAAATCTCCAGGTAGATCATGTAATGCTGAATTGTGTTTAATTAAATATTGTGTGGGGTAAGTTTTACAGAACTCTTGAGTCTGCACTGACATTATATTCCCTAGATTGTCATTGTTCTCTGAGATATGAGACTTACCCCTGAAGTTGAGGAAAAAGCTGAGTTTCAAGACAGCTCTTGAAGCCCGGTGCAATTTCATTCACCCTAAATGTCTTTTGAACCATGGTGCTACCCTCTAGAGTTCACTGTGGAAATGACTCTTGGCAAACACTGTTGCTAAAGTTCTTGGGCTCTTAAATTGATGTGAACTCGTTTTGAGAGTATTTGAGATGAAAACCTATATGGTGCTGATCATTTTAAAATATTTTTACATAGTTATTTCTGAAACACTTCTGATGGTCACAGTTTTTTTTTTTTTTTTTATAAATAAATAAATAAAAAAGCACTCCAACTGATCCAGTTTCCCTTTTTAGCCATCACCCTAAATAATTGAAATGGTACTTGAAGAGCATGATGGCAGGTAGAGGCATAGGTACTCATGCTTTTGATGTGAATAGACTGTTAATTTAATAATCTGGTGCTACCTAAACTGTTCTGGGCAGTTTAGGTTGCACCGTTATTCATGTTTTCACCCATTCTGAAATGTTTATACATTTTAATTGAATATTCTCACTTTTTCTTTACTCACATTTGGCCACATTGTCACACAAACTCATACAAATACACACAAACACAACACTCTCACATACACACACTACCCTGCCCCCTCTATCAGCACTCAATGTTATGAGTATAAACCATGCCCAGTTTAAAACATCAAAAGGACAAAATGTCTAAAAAGGAAAAAAAGAAAGAAAAAAAACTGGCAGCTACATTCCTTTATGAGTTAAAGATTGTTCTTAGTTCTATTTTTCATGTTGAGTATGCAGTATGTAAAAAGTGTTATCTTTTGTTTGGTCTCTCTCCTTGTAGCTGTATGGTGTATTATGTGAATACATAGTGTATGTGGTAAGATCCACAATACTGTTTTATGTTCTAAACTAAGAAAAATAATAAAAAAAAAATTAAGAACTTGTGTGGCATTGTTTATTCATTTATTGACTGTCGATTTTGACAGTTCTGTTGAGACTATAGATTTTTGCTGTACATCAGATTTTATTTTAAAACTAAACAATTTGGCTTTAATGTAATGACAGAGTCTGAATAAGACTCGAGATGTACTATAGCTAGAAGCCCACACGATGGCAACACAGTTCTATTATCCGCATATTTGCACAGATGTGCGAGTAGTAATATCCGAATGCTGTATCATTAAAGTGTTGTTGGGTAATTGTTATTACTAGGAGAAGCTGTATTTATCTGGGTGCCAGTCAGTGGTTATAACAAAAGACCTACTAATCAGCAACAGCTGTTAAAAAGATTTATATTTCTTTATCATGCTGTATGAAGCGATAATCAATATTCATGTTCATTGAAATTCCTGAATCGTTTTCTAGTTTATACCTACTGTTCTTATACCTTTCCGTTTGGGATTAAAGCCCACGTGGTACCAAACCAGTTATTTGTATTAAAACTATTTAATGGTTAATTAAAAACTGTTTATTTTAACACAAGTAGCCATGACACTTGCCCCCAGCCTCATATCATAATGATTCATAATGAAACTTTAATCAGCAGAGAAAAATATCAGACTACAAAAACACTCACTTGCATATAGGCCTATCATAAAATCAGGTTCCTCTTCACATTTTTTTTGAAGAGGTGAGCTTTTCATTCCCTCAGAGGGGCATAGTTTTCTTCTGCGCATGTCCTGAATAAAGTGGCTATGGTTCGAACAGGCTTGTTCTGTGAATTGTTTTAATATTAATTTCTTTCAGGACAATAAACTGATTCAAGTAGCCTTTATAATTTGGATTATAAAAGAACGTAACAAATGACCAAAAACTAGGCTATTCTACACCGTTTTAAGCGACAGGCAAAATCACACAGCCCAGACAATTCAGTATTCATTAAAGTTAAAACATCACGAGACAGACAACTATCAGTTAGGCCTACTCCATTTGCACCTAATTTCAGTTCAGATGTTCTTGCAGCTTTGCAAAAAAATAAAAATAAAAAAAAAGCGCCCCCTGCTGGACGCTCGTGCAGTAAAAATTCATTCACGCTTATTGTCACGCAATTCAAAATGTAACCTTTTTAGACTAGTATCGTCGTGATAGTCTTTTTCTAACCATTCCAGGCAAATATTTCTGTTTGAACTGAATTGTGCTAAGGTGCCAATCGGAAAATATTTCCTTGCATGTGAATGAGGATTTCGTGTAATGTGTCCAATGTCAAAAAGTTTTCAGTTAAATATATTCTCACTAATACTCAAGCCAAAGGTTGATGTGGAGGAATTGTTTTATTTTCCACTTGTAGATTCTTTAAATTGGACCATTCACATAAAACCTCAAAAACATCTGCTCGATTCATTTTCCCACAGCTGTGTCAGAATTTACATAGTAAAAAATATAACATAGTTAGCCTATCAGTTGTTCAACAGCTTCTGCATTTTGGAAGGAATTTTCCATGCATCATATAAAGAGGTTGTGTTTATTTTGACATAGAATGGCTACTTTCACAAAGATAAGTTACCTTTTGACAAATGAAAAATGAGGGCCATAAAATATAAGATGAAAAAAGGGTATGTGTCTGGTGTTCTGAGATATATAGAGAATATAGATATTTCCAAGATCATGACACATCATAAGCCAAACACAACAAAGATGATGAAAGGGTTTAAAGCTGGAAGTGTCTGGATTATGTAAACTCTTTGCAACAATTGATGACATGAATTGATGAATAGGCTAATAAAATGTCACATACTGTAGATAGCACTTTATGAATTATACCCCTAGATTTTAACGTGCACAAACATTCATTTCATTTCATTTCATTTCATTTCATTGTTTTGTTTATTTTTATAGGGACAATGCACAATTAAAAGTAATTGCACCAGAGTTAGCTAATTTACATCTGCTGTCCCTGGGCAGGTAAACAAATAAAATAACATACAATATTAGGCCTACACATACACCACATTAAACATCACATACATATGTCCAGGAATGTAAAATGTACAAAATCAGTATGTAAGACAGATAATTTACAACACAGTCATTATTGGTTGCAGATTTGTTCTGAGAAGCTATATCAATGCTTCGGATGTTTATGGGTAAGGAATTCCATATCCCCACTACTCTAACCGAAAAAGCTTTTTGACCAAAGGCTGTTTTTCTATACTGCAGTATCAAATCTCCCCTGGCAGATGCTATAGTCCTACCGGCACTTCCGTTATGGGCCAGGCATCCTTTAAGAGGAGGGGGAGCAAGATTATGAATAATTTTGTACATCAGGCACACATCAGTATAAAATACAAAATTATTAAAATTGTAAAAATTGAACCTTTTCAAAATAGTAGGCTACAATGATGATAGTCCCTTGGTTTTTTGTCTAGCACTTTCATAATTTGTTTATGGAGGGAGTACACAGGCTAAAGTTGCACCTCCTTGTGACCAAGTTGTTATACAATACGACAAGTGAGGGAGAATCAGAGTGTGTACAAAAAGAAGTGCAGCTGATTGAAAAAGCTGGTGCCTGGTGTTTTTACAATTATTTAAATTTAATTTAACATTATTTGTAACCCTTATTGCTTTTTAAAAGACAGGTGTTGGTCAATTATTATTCCTAAATATTTACCATGTGTCACAGATTTCTTTGCTTCACCATTAAATATGATATCTGGATTCACCGAGTTATGTTTTCGTACAGTGAAATACATGCAAATTGTTTTGCTTATATTAAGAGACAAAAAAGACTTATTTAACCAATTGGAGACTTTCGCCATTGCAGATGACAGTTTGCTCGCAGCTAGTTCTTTAGTTCTTGCATGAGTAAAAAGCACAGTATCATCTACATACATTATAACATTAACACCTGGACATGCTTGAGGCAGATAATTAATACTATATAAAATAGGTCCTAAAATTTACCCTTGAGGAACCCCCGACGGACAGCTTGCAAAAGAAGAACACTTATCAACCACTCTTGTACATTGTTTCCTATTAGTCAGGTATGATTTCATGCACGTCAAGGCAGTAGCAGATAAATTAAAATTCTGAAGCTTGGAAATTAAACAGTTATGATTCACTGTGTCAATTACTCCGAGTCGCCTCCTGTCGTTTCAAAGAATAGTACAACAGCGAGCGCGTCAAGTATAAACGCCTCGTCCGTTTGGGGAGGTGCGCGCGCAGGCAGCGGGGGTTCGCGCTGCGGAGCTAGGCGAAAGTATAAACAAGGCTTAAGTCCCAATACCTACTGTTAAACTCGACGTAGGAAGTAGCTTACATTCACATCACATGTTAATGCAGTGGTAGAGTTACACTCACAGGACACTTTATCCGCAATCACAAAAGTTCATTATTTGCTCGTACTTTAAAGCTTTGCCGGGTAAACATTTTATTGCCGTTCTGTTATGACATGATGCACTTTTTCTGAGCGCGCGCGCACTGTCAAACAGCGCCAAACTGGACTTTATCTTTCACGTCTGATTTTTGTTGGGTCAGAGTCAGACCCATCTGCTAGCGATGGGGGGCCGAGACTGAGAGAGCTACATGGAAAATTATGCACCAACCAAGCCACTTTGAAATGTTGCTTTTTTCGTGAATACAAGTTGGGTGACCCTCCCCTCAACAAAGAATAAAACGACATGACACTCCCCTATTTTCCTCCGTGGTCCATTCCATAAATACCGAACGGCTCTTACAGATTAATAATCTTGCACTTCTGTCATAAATTTAAAAAATAATGTCACTGCAAACCAGTTTTATCATAAACAGTGGTCAACTATCGAAGCTGGAGTCTTAAATCTTTCTAATGATGCTCAGTTTGTCCAGATCAAATAAGTAAGAGTGTGATATTTTAACGAGTAATGAATGTTGAACAACAATAATCTGGGGCCGTCTGTGATCTTTACCGCGAAAGGGGTTTAATGAGTGTTTTTGGTGACGCTGTTCGGTAGGTGGCGCTGTCACAGAATACTAGGGTCCTGAAACTGCGGTTCTAGAACTGCAGCCTCCGGTTGTGCAGGAATACCCTTCTCCCTCTATGTTCTCCCCCTGTGAAGGCCTTCTTCCATAGATATATAGGCTACACTAGATGTCGCCTTGGGGTTCTAAGCATGCGTCAAAACCGCCGCCATCTTGGAACAGCGGTCTTGTCATAGGAAGTCGGTAGGTAACGCCACTATCCCCGCCTGTAATTCGAATTCATGGATGATGCCGGACTTTTGTGCTGCGTATGGATGTTCACACGAAACGAAATCTAAAAAGCAGACAGCAAGGGATTACATTTCACAAGTGAGAATGTGTTTTATTTAGGGCTGTCAGTTAAACGCGTTATTAACGGCGTTAACGCAAACCCATTTTAACGGCGTCAATTTTTTTTTCCCGCGATTAACGGTCTTTTTGGCCTAGCAAACTTTGTCGTTTTTTTCACATGCTGTTACAACAGGACGCGGCATGCGCGCTGCTGCGCTATTAAAAAAAATTCATTTCAATGGCTTGCGCCACACGAGGATGTTTTGTTGCTTCGTCGACCAAAGCGCAAACGGATCTAGCTAGACCGGAAACAAAACAACAGGCGCACCGCCAGAGACTATTTATATAGAGACATGCCACTTCCTCAATCCTTAATACAACTATATAGGGAAAACCCGTAACGCCAAAGATGGCGGTTATGCACATGCCCCGCCCCTCCCGCTGGAAAGCCAATCGTCTGCTTTTAACAGTCAAGCCGGAAAACATTTAAGCCTATCGTCTGGTTGCACCGACGCATGCACACAGTTGAGGTTTGCGACAGCGGAAAATATGTTACTGTTTGAAAAGGCGGCAGATTTGATATGTGTTAGTTGTGTAAATATCAGACATCCCAAGTCTCCCAGAAGTTCCGGGAGTCTCCCGCAGATTGAGAGCGGCTCCCTGATGACCGCAAATTAGTTCAAATCTCCCGGAATCTAGAGCGAGCGAGCAGTAGCACGCACGACAGAGAGCGAGAGAACCCTTGCGCATGCGCAGTAAAAGTATAACCTGTGGGGAAAAAGACGTTTTAAACCTTATTTTGGGGCAAAGTCATCAAACTTTTTCAGCGATTTTTATCATATTTTATTAGTGTTTGTATACATGCAGTTTTTATGTCGCGGTGACCAGTGAAAGTGCAGTTCTGGGTCTCTGCCCATTCATTTAGATTGGAACCTGGTCTTGTTAGTCCGAAATAGCTGCCCGGAGGCGTTGCCAAGATGGCGGCCGAGTGGCATGACTTGCCTAAAAGGACTTTGGCGCCGCACACACTTTTGGGCTTGCGAGCCGGCCAAATAGTTGGTTAACGTTACGCTTTGAGTGGATGGCGAGCGCGAGACGCCGAAATGGATGTCAATAAGATTCTGAATGGAAAGTTTACTTTTAAAAAGTTGCCAAATGGTTCCATTGACAAGACCAAAGTGATCTGTGTGTTTTGTCGTTGTGAACTGAGCTATCATCATCGCAGCGCGTCCAGTCTGAAATACCACTTGATGGCCAAGCACACACACACACACATACACACACACACACAGCTGATGCGAATTCTTCGCCCCCTCGTCAATATCAGGACCCCGTCAGTATTTCTTTCACCCTTTTATTAATGGACAGTGTTACATTGAGAGATTATTTGCTCCAAGTGAGAATGTTAGTGTGAAATTGAACACAGTATATGTCAATGTTGTTTTCAATAAAAAACATTTGCACAAAGCAAGCCGATCCACTTTTCCATGTTGATAAGAGCATTAAAATGAGAAAAAATAATGGGACAAAAAGAAAATCAAGAGACATTTAGAATAGATAAAAATTATTGCGATTAATCGCGAGTTAACTATGACATTAATGCGATTAATCGCGATTAAATATTTTAATCGTTTGACAGCCCTAGTTTTATTATATTGAATGTTACGAAATTATATTTCTGGTTAAGTTGGTTTGTTTCAGTCCTTGGTTAACGATCCATGCTAATCCATGCTAGTTAGCTAGCTAGTTACCCATTAGTTTTTGACAGGAAAACCGACAATGAACAGAATGTATTTATATCAATGTAATATGATCGTAAGATGTTGGAAATGTGGACAGTTGTTTTGGTTTCTATTCAATAGTTTCTCCGACTGGCGCTGTGTGGCCCATATATACGTATATATACATATACATATGTATATGTATATGTATATGTATATGTATATGTATATGTATATGTATATGTATATGTGTGTAGCCGAGTTCAGTCTAAGTTTATTGAAGTGGAAGAATGTGAATAATAAACTTACAAATTCCGACAAAAAATTCCGTATTTAGAATTTTTAAGGCCAGACAAGTAATTTGGTGAGGTCAATTTGTAAAGAAAGACTACATGCCTGCGCACATATATATTCAAATGCGCATACCTTTACGTAGACTAAACACGTAATACGCATGTGCACGCCATCAGCATTTTCACAGATTCGCGTTTTTGAAGTTTACACGGAGATGATAACGTTTTTCAAAATGTGTCAACGCTTGCACCTTGGAACCTATATCAAGGTTTACGTTCTCGAGCCACCAGACACTGTTGTTGTGCAAATAAGCAGGCTGGAACGCATTTAGGGTTTTCAGAACGGTGTCGTGTAAGCGGCCCCTAAGTTAATAACTAATGATCTTTGCAATGGAAGTGAATCAATCAAAACTAACTTTAACTGGACAATAACTTTATTCTAGAGCTGCTGTAAAGCCTAAACAATTTCTGTTACTTTAATTTCCTATTATCACTGTGAAGCTGCTTTGAAACAATCTGTATTGTTAAAAGCGCTATATAAATGAAGTTGACTTGACTTGACTCAGCAATATGCATTTTTTCTAATGCCAGGTATGCATCTTTCACTCTTTATTCCAGAGCGTTTGATGTTTTGTATTGACTATCTTTGAATTGATTACGCAATTGGCATGATACAATTTCCTGACTATTAATAACTTTAGTAGATTATGTTAAACCCCTTAACTGTCACCGTCCCAAAGGTGGCACGTTTGTCATTATATATTTAAAACAATATTATCTTAGTAAAGACCTAACGTATTGACAAACTATATATCATTTAATATCTTAATCTGTAGTTTTCATATTTGGTGACTATTTTTAAAATAAATTACAGAGGATCAGTAATTTATCAATTTGCAACAAGAATATTTCATACTCATTAGGTGTGTTCAGGCCTTTATTTTGAAAGAGCGATGTACATGAAAAATCATTAAAGGCTGGTAAAAACCTCAGTTTGAGTTCAAAGATAACACAAATTCAATTTTATGAGAAAAAAAAGTCCTGAAAAATGGCGAGCTATAACGCACGTACGTATTGTTTTAAGCGTTTATCAGAGGTTGAATTCAAATCAAATACTGCCAAACCGCCCATACAACTTCTGAATAGGATGTCTGCTTCATAAATTGTATGAAAATTATGGAAATATATTAGCCTGGCTAACGTCAGACCTCGTCTCATTGAGATTGAGAGCCTAAGTCCCTCCCCTTCCGGTCGACCACCATGGGACCTTATTTCGGAAAAATATTATATGGTAGTCAATGGCGAGAGACAACAAATATTTTGATCTCGTTTGAATTGTGCCCTGAATTACACATATGATGTTTGTCAATTTAAAAGATACATTTTAAAGTCAAGAAAGTCGCAGTTTGATGTAAAACTGTTGAGGTATAAGACTGTGAAAATTCGTAATTACAAAGACTACAAACCCCAAAGGCGCACATTTTCTCTCAATGAATGAAGCTAACTTTACTGAAGCTATAACGTCTGTCATTTTTTCTATAGTCTTACGTTATAATCGTAACGTTACGCCGTCATGCTTGAGTGTTTTGTACCAGACTGCACACATACGAGCAACAGATTTTGCTCGTTGTTTCGCTTCCCGGGAGATGTAGTTCATTGAGCGATTTTCACATTAAAACTAAATGTTACTCTTCTGTTTTATGACAAACTGCGACTTTCTTGACTTTCAGAATTATCTTTTAAATTGACAAACATCATATGTGTAATTCAGGGTACAGTTCAGACGGAATAAAAAGATAAGTTGTCTCTCGCCATTGACTAGCCTACCATAGGCCCTACATATTTTTTCCCAAATAAGGTCCCATGAGCCGGAAGCGGAGAGGAGGGAGAATGGAGTAGATCAATCAATAAGTAGAGACTTCGATCACTTTTGGCAGGTGAAATACTGCATTATAATGGTTGTATTGGCCCTTTACAGGTATTTTAATAGGTACAAAGTAGTAGGTGAGTTATATTCAGTCAGATTTAACCCTCATGAATATAATCAACTAATTTCAGGGCAGAAATAACCTTTCAATAAATAAGTAGAGGCTTCAATCACTTTTTGGCAGCTGAAATACTCCAGTATAATGGTTGTATTGGCCATTTACAGGTATTTTAATAGGTAAAAAGTACTGGGTGAGTGATGTTTATTTGCACGTTATGTCTGTTTGATCCACATAAAAGCAACTGCATTCGTAAAGAGAATGGGCGATACATCTTTAACACGCTGCGCGCGCTCCCGCGGCCGGCCATCAATTTTCGATGCCATGATAACAATGCCATTTATATTACTTAAAGACAGCAGTATCTCCCTACTGTCAATGTAAAATACAACCGGATTAAATTTGAAAGGCGGGACATGTTTACTTCCATCCAATCCAGCTAAAATAGAGCTCCTGGCAGGATTTTGAAGGATCTCGTTAATTCAGAAAAACAGAGCAAAAACTTTTTTTTCCATGAAAAATTAACTCGTTAATTCAGAAAAACAGAGCAAAAACTTTTTTTTCCATGAAAAATTATCTCGTAATTCTGAGATAATTAACTCGTTAATTCAGAAAAACAGAGTAGATTTTTTTTCTTCAAGTGAACGCAATACGCTTCCGTAATACAAGCTCCTCTTTATTTAAAAAAAAAAAAAAAAAAAAAAAAAAGAATTAATGGCTAACTGAGGAACTGTGAATTTTGGTTAACTTTCCTGAGGTAAATGCAACTTTAAGTGACATATGAGGAGTTCTTTTCCAAAACGCTATAAATTCATTTCAATAGTTTTCAGGAAAATTACATTTTTTACCCACACATTTTGTGAATATTCAATTTATCGTGTTAAAATGTTTTATTGGCTCAGTCTGAACACGTTGAACAATGATTATTAAATCAAACAACAATATTGTTTATGATAAATTAAAAGTAATTTTTTTTTCCCAAAACGATATAAATCCATCAATTTTTTTTCCAAAACTGTATGGTTTGTCTTTTTAAAAAAAAACGAGAGCATGTAACATATAATCAGGGGCTCATACTATAAATTATAGTATTAAATTAAATTTAGTAACACATTTAGGCTAAAAGTCATTTGGTGCAGAACCTGAAAATAGTAATGATATCAATAGCTATTCAATAAGTTATTTAGTAATACATTCAGAGTTATTTTTAGTAAAGTGTCAAACCTGTAACAAGTAGGACCAATTTGTCCACTACATATGCGTAAATAAACCAAATTATTAAAAATATTTAATAATGATAACGATATTCAAAAGTAGTGATGGGCACCCCTCCACCACACACACACACACACACGCTTGTATGCTTGTATAGGCTACACAGCATGTGAACAAAGCGGAGCGGCGTTCGTTTTGTATAAATTGTATCTTCATTTTAATCAATGTTTCATCAACAAATTGACTGGATTAATAATAAATAAATAAGAAGCAAATATAGCAGACATATAATCAGGACACGGAAGCGCCCGCGTGTGATCTGGAGAGCATCACATAAATGAACCGAAACACAGCGATACTTGCCTCACAATCCTGAGAAGTATATCTATAAAAAGCTTGAAATGTCTACATTTAAACAAAACAATAAAAAACGAAAAGAAATTGGCTACTCTCTGCGTATGTAGGCTAATTCAAAGTGTGCATTTCTCTCTATAGGCGCGTTCACTACTGCGAAGATGGCGAGTCAGCATAGTCAACTTTATCTTTTCAGCTATATCTGACAGAAAACACAATAAAAAATAAACAATTCAAAAGTTTCATGCATAGGCCTAATCATTACTTTTGTCGGTTCTTTGTGGCAAGCTTTATGCGTGAGATGCGGAATAGGCAATTCAAAAAATGCTCATTATGGTTTCTCTCCCATATTTAAATAATTAAATCAATATAAATATGTGATTAAACTTAAATGAACTACTACTAGTCGACTAGAAAACTCACTCATTTTGAGGAATAAATGAACATAAACAAACCTCTGTTCAGAGCGCCACCCTGTTGGATTGCGTAGAACGTTCACCGAATTCTGATTAGTCGAGAGGATTTATCGCGTTTAGGCTAAAAATAGGTTTGGCGCTTATAGCGTTTTGGAAAGAAACTGCATCTTGTAGTACATTTTAAACAAGGAAATATAGCGATTTGGCATGAAATGTTGATGGAGCAGTGAATAGGTTCAGTGAGCAAAATGACATGACAAACTCATTTTTTTTTTAAATGGCGTTTATCGCGTTTTGGAAAAGACCTCTTCATATTGTTCTCAAGCTGTTTTATTGACGTCTTTCCGCAGCTGAAACGCTGATTGAGCAACTGCATGAGACATGATACACATCAGCAAGTTGTAGGCCTACTGGATCTTTCAACAAGCCCCCTGATGTACATTCATGTTTTATCCTGCTATAACTTGAATTAAAATAGAAGAGAAGACTCGTGCTCCGCGCTGCCGCTTGAACTGAGAAGCTACAGCGATCTGTCACGTCACATTTCGGAACGTCAAAAGCAAAACGCCATTTATTGTTTGACTTTTGTGATAAAAAGGGCAGAGTTTGAAAGCTGAGACTTCGTTTCTGAGTAACAAGCACGATTATTTATAGAAGGTGCGCAATAAAAAATGTTTGGTGTAGTGTAAAAAACACTGACCTGACAACCCTGGCTTGATCTAGGCTACTACGGGTGATTCATAGGGTCAAATAAAACGTGTTTAATGAAGACCAGCTGTTTTTAATTGTTAATGCGTCATTATCACGTAGATAGCCCTAAATTCAACACAAGAGACATTTTCTTCACACACAGTGAGATGCAGTCTGACACGTTTTTCTACCTCCTTTTGATTGACAGGATATAATCGGCCCTCATCAACGGCTGATACCCGACTATTGGCCGATACATCGGTGCATCCCTAGATTGTAGCACAAATTGTTAGCTAGCATTTACTGCCTTTACTTGTCTGTCCAGTTATTTCCTATAGCGGAACATGAATCAGAACTCACTAACTAATGAAAACGTGTGTGAAATGTTTTAAATTAAAATCCACAGCCTAAATATACAACCATTTTGAATTTCAGCTCTTAAAAAAGCAAGCCCTAAAAATACAATGCATTAAAGTGCAAGCAGGGTAAATGCAATGCATATTTTTTCAAGTAGTGCAATTAAACAAGCTTTTTTTGTTTCAAAAACATTTGTCATTATTTTACTTCCATAGTTCCTGAAAGAAAGAAAAGATTGCAAGGTCTATAATATACTATTTAATGGTTACACTGTGACAACTTAGCCCGTAGTGTGACAATATGCCCTGCTGTTAGAAGGGAGGGAGAAGAAAGAAAGAAAGACAGAAAGAAAGACCTCCATTAAAACTACATTTTTTTAATAATTGTGGATAAAGGATTCACATCTTAAACTGCACAAGCTGCTGGATTGAAAATTAGTTGATTTACATCTTATTAAAACTATTTCAAATGACACTGTGACTCTTCATAGATTTGTTTCTGTATGAGGATGTCTTTATTTTATTTTTTTTACCTTATTAGTATTTCATAATCTGGCTTTATTTCAGCAGTTTCAAGGTAACATGCAGACAGCTTGTTGAGATAAACTCAAAGGACTTGTTTGTGAAGCTTTAAGCTTTGAGCCATCACAAATGCCTAGAAGTCTTTGATATACAGAATAAGAAAAAAGTTTTTGCTTCAGCTAATATCCTGTCTTGTTAGTGTGAACCCATAAGATTTCGGTTTGTTTGCAATAAAGCAACACACACACACACACACACACACACACACACACACACACACAATTTTTCTTTTTTTAATCAAATTACAGTTTAAGACAGACTGACAAAGGGTCCTCTGAACTGTGAAATAGCCTGGCAGAAATCCACTGACTTCTGACCTGTACTGCTGGCTGAATCATAATCATACACTGTTCGTCCCTTGGCCAGTGGAGAACTGGCCCCCGACTGAGCCTGGTTACTCCCAAGGGGTTTTTTTTCTCTCCATTCTGTCACCTGGTGGAATGCAAAAAAAGTTTGTTTCTGCCGTACAGCAGATCTAGAAGAAAATATAGCTTCATAGTCCAGCTTAAGTAAGTTCAGAGATGGTTCATTTTTGTTAATTAATTTAAATTTAATTTAGTTCATTTATATATAGCCGCTCTGGAGAAAACAGTGATGTCATCGTCCAGCTTAGTTCAGTTCTCATGGTGTCAATGCTGGCAGATCAATAATATTGTTGAATATTGAGTATACTGGTACTGAATAATGACTGTTTACTATTGTCTTTAAAAGCTGCTTTACTGCAGAATTGAATTCTGTTTGTATCATTGAATCACTATTTTCCTGTTTATCACAGTAAAGCTGTATCTCTGTATTGTATAAAGCACTATATAATCAAAGGTGACTTGACTAAACACTGTGGGACAGTGGACCTCGAGTTCCAGAGTTGAGAAACCCTGCTGTAAACTGTTTAAACTGGGATGTTTACAATTCTATCATACTTTATGGACACTCTTTGATTTGATTTTCTTTGATGAATGTTTTCAACTTCCTTTAACCTTCTAAACACATTTTCAACCACATTACAATTTCATGAAAAATACTTTCCCTATTGCTACTCATACTCTTGCTTTAGAGCTGCTCAGAATATTTTTTTAAAAGCAATTTGCATCTTTGATCTACTTAATTTTCCTTGATTTAGTTGTTTTTCACTGTCTTTCAGCCCAGTATGTAAATGTTTGACTGGTGTTCTTCTCAGCTGGAAAGAATGAATTTCCCTGAAGGCTGTCACTCTAACGCAGTGTGCCATAACCATCGCACCATTATAGAGTCCTAACAGGAAAACTTGATGCATAATATATCACTCATTCAGTCTCTCTATAGCCAAACACTTTCGTGAACACATTCTCTTTTATTGCATCTGGGTACATTAACTGTTCACCTGTTACATGCATAAAGAATGATCTTTTTGTTTATAATCAACATTTTGCAACTCTTCCCCAATGGAGTGATATATATGTCTTCTCGGGTAAAGAACATTTCCATCCCAAAAAAAGGCATGATTGCTTATTCATTTTTGTCTTGATTTGTCCCTCCATGCATTTTCACTCTAAATTCTACACGAAGCTGAGCACTAAACAGGGCAAATATTGACAATAGCCAACACTAACAAACTAACAACAAACTGCCAAGATGCCTAATGTCTATATGCACAGAAACCCTTTTGTTCTAGTTTCACAACCATACATGTTTAATATTTAATCACAACCACTAATTTGAGATTATTTTTGTTATAGACCCTTGCAGAGTGATCAACAAGGGTAGCATGGCAATGAACTTACATCAGCACGACATGACTGGTAATGTATTATTTGTCACTCAGACTAGGAAGAGGCATATTGTCCTTCTCGAGCTGATTCCGCTTCTGCTCTCTCTCAAGGATGTGTTTATTACGTGGAGAAAGCAAACTGTTAGCATTCCCATTTATTCCAATGGCAATTTTTCTTTTTCTTGAAATTGGACATATTTGGTCATTTAAACCCTGTAGTAGTTGCCACAGTGTATAGTTGTCATTTTCCTTTTGTAAGTATTTTTCTAGATTTATTTCATGTTTATGTCTCAATGACATGCAAGCAAACAACCAAATAAAGGATTTCAAGAAAAAAAACTTTATTTTTCGGATTTTTCTTCCTTCCTGTCACATGAGGCAGTCAACTTCCTTCCCCTACTTCCAGGAAGCATGGCGAAGGCAAACCCTCCCAAAGAAAGAACTCTGAGAACGTTAAGCGTTTCAAAAAGAATCGCTACTTTTTTAAAAAAGAATCGCTACTTTTTCCAAAAAGAATCGCTACTTTTCCAAAAACAATCGCTACTTTTTTCAAAAGGAATCGATACTTTTTAAAAAAAGAATCACTACTTTTTAAAAAAAGAATAGCTACTTTTTTCGGAAAAGAATCGCTTCTTTAAAAAAAGAATAATAAACAAAACAATAATGTAACAAATGTATATTAATAATAATGTAACAAATGTATAATAACACTGTAATAAATGTATAATTACACTGTAATAAATGTATAATTACATTGTAATAAACGTATAATTACATTGTAAAAATCTATAATAACACTGTAATAAATGTATAATAACACTGTAATAAATGTATAATTACATTGTAATGAACCTATAATAACACTGTAATAAATGTATTACATTGCAATAAACGTATAATTACATTGTAATAAATGTATAACAAGACTATCAAATGTATTACATTTTTTACAGTAATTTTTTTTCAGAAAATCACTATTTTCAAAAACAATAATGTAACAAATGTATATTAATAATAATGTAACAAATGTATAATAACACTGTAATAAATGTATAATTACACTGTAATAAATGTATAATTACATTGTAATAAACGTATAATTACATTGTAAAAATCTATAATAACACTGTAATAAATGTATAATAACACTGTAATAAATGTATAATTACATTGTAATGAACCTATAATAACACTGTAATAAATGTATTACATTGCAATAAACGTATAATTACATTGTAATAAATGTATAACAAGACTATCAAATGTATTACATTTTTTACAGTAATTTTTTTTCAGAAAATCACTATTTTCAAAAAGAATAATGTAACAAAATAATAATGTAACAAATGTATAATAATAATAATATAACAAATGTATAATAACACTATAATAAATGTATAATCACATTGTAATAAACGTAAAATTACATTGTAATAAATCTATAGTAACACTGCAATAAATGTATAATTACATTGCAATAAACGTATAATAACATTGTAAAAATTTAATAATAAGACTGTAACAAATGTATAATACAATTTTTTTACACTACTTTTTCCAAAAAAGAATCGCTACTTTTTTCAAAAAGAATCACTACTTTTTTCAAAACGAATCGCTACTTTTTTCAAAAAGAATCGCTACTTTTTTCAAAAAGAATCACTTCTTTTTCAGAAAAGAATCGATACTTTTTTAAAAAAGAATCGATGCTTTGTTAAAAAGAATAATAATAAACAAAATAATAATGTAACAAATGTATAATAATAATAATGTAACAAATGTATAATAACACTGTAATAAATGTATAATTACACTGTAATAAATGTATAATTACATTGTAATAAACTTACAACACTGTAATGTATAATAGCTGTAATGTATAATTACATTGTAATAAACATATAATAACACTGTAATGTATAATAACGCTGTAACGCATAATTACATTGTAATAAACGTATAATTACATTGTAATAAATCGATAATAACACTGTAATAAATGTATAATTACATTACAATAAACACATTGTAACAAATGTATAATACAAATTTTTTACACTAGTTTTTCCAGAAAAGAATTGCTACTTTTTTTCAAAAAGTATCGCTACTTTTTTCAGAAAAGAATCACTACTTTTTCAGAAAAGAATCACTACTTTTAAAAAAAAATCGCTACTTTTTAAAAAAGAATAATGTAACAAAATAATAATGTAACAAATTAATAATAATAATGTAACAAATGTATAATAACACTGTAATAAATGTATAACTACACTGTAATAAATGTATAATTATATTGTAATGTATAATAACACTAATGTATAATTACATTGTAATAAATGTTTAATTACATTGCAATAAATCTATAATAACACTAATGTATAATAAGACTGTAACAAATGTATAATACATTTTTTAAACTACTTTTTTCAAAAAGAATCGCTACTTTTTCAAAAAGAATCGCTACTTTTTTCAAAAAGAATCGCTACTTTTTTCAAAAAGAATCGCTACTTTTTTCAAAAAGAATCGCTACTTTTTCAAAAATAATCGATACTTTTCCCAAGAATTGCTACTTTTTCAGAAAAGAATCTTTACTTTTTAAAAAAGAATCGCTACTTTTTAAAAACAAATAATAGTGTAACAAAATAATAATGTAACAAATGTATAATAATAATAATGTAACAAATGTATAATAACACTAATAAATGTATAATTACACTGTAATAAATGTATAATTACATTGTAATAAATGTATAATAAGACTGTAACAATGTATAATTACATTTTTTAAACTACTTTTTTCAAGAAGACTAATTTTTCAAAAAGAATCAATACTTTTACAAAAAGAATCGCTACTTCAAAAAAAATCGCTACTTTTTTCAAAAAGAATAATGTAACAAAATAATGTAACAAATTTATAATAATAATTATGTAACAAATGTTTAATAACACTGTAATAAATGTATAATTACATTTTATTAAATGTATAATTACATGGTAATAAATGTATAATAACACTGTAATAAATGTATATTTACATTGTAATAAACGTATAATTACATTGTAATAAATGTATAACACTGTAAACAATGTATAATTACTTTGTAAAAGAATCAAGGAGAAAATCAACAGAGTCAGCAGATATGCTTGGTGTTAAAGATATAGCCTTCATAAATAGCACACTAGCATAAATAGCACACTGTTCTCATTTAAGCATCTCTTCTTGACAGACACAGATCTAGCTTTAAAGGGTTAGTTCACCCAAAAATGAAAATTAAGTCATTAATTACTCACCCCCATGCTGTACCAACCCCGTAAGGCCTTCGTTCGTCTTCGGAACACAAATGAAGATATTTATGATTAAATCTGAGAGGTTGATCACTCCTCCATAGGCTCCCTAAGGGAATGAAACTTGACGGCCCAGAAAGTCATTAAAGAAAATGTTTAAATATTCCATGTCGCAACAGTGGCTTAACTATAACTTTATCAAGCGACGAGAATCCTTTTTGTGCGAAAAAACAAACAAAAATAACGACTTTATTCGACACAAAAAGGATTCTCGTCGCTTGATAAACTTATAGTTAAGCCACTGTTGCGACATGGAATATTTAAACATTTTCTTTAATGACTTTCTGGGCCGTCAAGTTTCATTCCCGTAGGGAGCCTATGTAGCAGTCATCCACCTCTCAGATTTAATCATAAATATCTTCATTTGTGTTCCGAAGACGAGCGAAGGCCTTACGGGGTTGGTACAGCATGGGGGTGAGTAATTAATGACTTAATTTTCATTTTTGGGTGAACTAACCCTTTAATGGCAGGAGAGATCAAAATATCAAAGAAAATACAGAAATGATCAGACAGTGCTACATCCTTAATAACAATCGATGAGACGTTTAGACCCTTACTGATTGTAAAATCTAGAGTGTGTCCACGATTGTGTGTGGGTCCATGTACATGCTGAGTCAGATCAAAAGTTTTTGAAACAGTTTTGATTTCTTTTGCCGTATTGGTTTCTGCATTATCTATATGAATGTTAAAATCTCCAGCTATGGCAAAACAGTCAAACTCTGAGGAAATTGTTGGTAGCAGTTCTGTAAAGTCCTCAGCAAAGGCTGGAGAGTATTTTGGAGGCCTGTAAATAATGATAAGTAAAATACGTGAAGCACCTTTTAACACAATACCCATATATTATAAAGACGGGTAATTCCCAAATGATATTTGCTTACATTGATAGACATCTTTGAAAAGAGCAGCTAAATCCCCGCTTTTACCCGCTCTGCAGACACTCATACAAGTAAAGTTAGAAGGGGCTGTTTCATTGAGGACTGTTGCACTGCAACTGTCTTCTAGCCAAGTTTCATTTAGAAACATAAAATCCAGGTTGTATGTGGTTATTAAGTCATTGACTAGAAGTGATTTATTTTTAAGTGAGCGAATGTTTAAAACTGCTAACTTAACAGTCTTACTTTTTGTCCCCACAGCAATCTTAGTTTGGCGTGTAATAGGCACAAGATTAGATGGGTTTGCTATACGGCTGTACGGAGGAACCAAAACTCCATCAGGTGACAGAATGGAGAAAAAAATCTTTGGAGAAACCAGGCTCAGTTGCATTTAGACCTTATTGCTGGGGCCAGTTGTACTGTTAGAGGGGCCAGTTACATTTAGACCTTATTGTTGTCATATAATTTTCTGCACTCCACTGGAGACATAAACAGGCAAAATACCATGTTTATAATAATCCAACAATGTATTTGTCAGGTTTAGTGCAGGATGCCGAAGACGAGGACATGGGTACTTGAATGCAGTTAGTTTATTAACTAAATAAACTTTCAGGAACATACAGAAACAAAGGAAAACACTTCAAAAGCGTCATACTACCATACATGGACGACCAAACAACACTGAGGGAAAACACAGGGCTTAAATGTACTGGGGCTAACGGAATAATTAACAAGACACAGGTGTCGGGAATTCCTAATTAAACAGACAGGGAAAAACTAACAGGACTAAACCAAAATCACAAATACAGGGGGAAACAAGATCACAACACAGAACAGAACAAATTAACAATGTGACAGAACCCCCCCCCCCCCCTCATCACCGCAGGCGAGTCCTCGTGCCGTAAAACATCCAAAGGGGTGGGAGGGAGGGTCATTGCCGCTGGAGGCCTATGAGGACGTGGCTACACCAGACGGGAAGCCTCCAGGGCGGAACTGGCTGCGGGTGTGGCCACGGCGGAGCTGGCTGTGGGTGTGGCCAAGACGGAGCTGTCGGACCCTCGGGCGTCCAGGGCGATGAGGACCCTTCGGCGGTGATATTTTTTCAGGCCTCAGTGGGTCTTTGGCCGGCCACGGCGAAGGCGTATAGCCCCCCCCAAAATTTTCTTGGGGAGAAGGACAGGCTCAGGGACAGACACCGGCTGCTCAGGAACAGACACCGGCTGCTCAGGAACAGACACCGGCTCAGACACAGGCTCAGGAACAGGAACAGACACCGGCTCAGGAACAGGAACAGACACAGACACCGGCTCAGGAACAGGAACAGACGTGACGGGCTCTGGCGCAGGATCAGCAGGCTCTGGCGCAGGATCAGCGGGATCTGCCGCAGGATCAGCGGGCCCTGGCGCAGAATCAGCGGGCCCTGGCGCAGGATCAGCGGGCCCTGGCGCAGGATCAGCGGGCCCTGGCGCAGGATCAGCGGGCTCTGGCGCAGGATCAGCGGGCTCTGGCGCAGTTGCTGTTGCTGATTGAATTCTCCTGTCTGCCTTCCTGATCGATTTCTCTTGTCTGCCTTCCTGGCTGCTGTGAGTCTATTTGTGTCGAGGCTGTAAGCCTGTAAGCCTCGTATTAGCTTCGTATTTCTTTCTGTTTTGATCCATCATTTACTTTCATTTCTAGTTGTTTATATTACTAAATACATTTTGCCCACCATCTCAGATTAACTTTACATCGCTAGCTTCCGTTATTGGTAGCACAACACGCTAGTAACTCACTAGCCTGTTAACGCGCCACCTGTGCGCTAATTTATTTATTTATTTTCTCTCGCGCGCCCGTGCCTTTTGAGCTCATAAAAGCCCAGGTAAGTAAGAATCAGTCAACAAACACGGTGAGTAATGTCTTGTCCTGTTATTGTCACCTGTGTCACATGTCATATGTTTAGTATAGCCTTCTCCGATGGGAATATAGGATTTATATGTGATAAATGCAAGGAGACAGTCAGGCTGACGGAGAAGATTTCAGAACTAGAGACACGCATCTAAACTTTAATTGAGGATGGCAAGAATGCTAGATCTTTAGATAGTGTTTTGGATGCGCCTAGCATAGTGAACTTTTTACATGATTCGGTTCCGGCTGAAGTAGAGCCCGTGCAGCAGGGCAGATGGGTGACGGTTAGGGATCGTTCTAGTCGCGGATCAAAGAACCACTCCTCCGTTCCGATTCCCATAACAAACCGATTTGCCCCACTCAGTGAAACACCCACTGAGAATCGTGAAAGGAACGAGGAACGTGAAAATAGTGACACCAGCCACCATAGTCACATGTTTGCCGGGAGCCAGAGCGCCTGACATCAAAGCAAATTTAAAAGTGCTGGCTAATGCTAATCGTAAATTCTCTAAGATCATTATTCATGTCGGCACTAATGATGTTCGACTCCGCCAGTCGGAGATCACCAAAATTAATATTAAAGAGGTGTGTGAACTCGCAAGTACGATGTCAGGCACTGTAATTTGCTCTGGCCCCCTTCCTGTACGCAGGAGTGATGAGATAGTTAGCAGATTGGCCTCACTGAATCGCTGGCTGTCTGAGTGGTGTCCGCATAATAATGTAGAATTCATTGACAATTGGAAAAGTTTTTGGGGCCAGCCTGACCTGTTGAAAGAGATGGTATCCATCCCTCCTGGGCTGGTGCTGCTCTTCTCTCTAGTAATTTGGCTCATAGTCATAGAGATTAAACATGACAATCTGGGGCTCAGGTCAGGAAGCAGACAGACTGGCTAAGTCGACCGTCTACTAGCGGCCTCACGTCACCAAGGTCAGATAAATCCCATCACATAGAGCCTCTTTCACCTAGATATCATCATATAGAGACTGTGTCTGTTCCCCGAATTTGGAAATCCAAAAAACGTCAGGTTAAAAATGTAATTCATGTTCAACAAATAAAAAAACAGATATAATACAGATGAGCAAATGATAAAGCTTGGGTTGCTGAATATTCAATCCCTTACTTCAAAATCTCTGATAGTTAATGATATGATTTTAGATTATAATCTAGATGTGCTGTGTTTGACAGAAACCTGTCTAAATCCAAACGATTACATTACTTTAAATGAGTCAACCCCACAAGATTACAGTTATAAACATGAACCTCGCCTGAAAGGCAAAGGGGGAGGTGTTGCTGTAATTTATAGTAATATTTTCAAAACCACTAAGAAATCTAGTTTTAAATATACTTCTTTTGAAGTATTGGTGCTTAATGTAAAAATATATAGTGTAAAGGATAAATCACATTTGAGAATTATGCTGGCTACTGTATACAGGCCACCTGGGCACCATAAAGATTTTCTCAAAGAATTTGCTGACTTTCTATCAGAATTAGTATTGGCTGCCGATAAAGTACTAATTGTTGGTGATTTTAATATACAAAGATGCATTGGGATTGGCATTTAAAGATATTGTAAACTCAATTGGAGTTAGACAACACGTGTCAGGACCTACTCATTGTCGTAATCATACTCTAGATCTAATACTATCACATGGAATAGATGTTGATACCGTTGAAATTCTGCAGCAGAGTGATGACATCTTAGATCATTATCTAGTCTCATGTAAATTACATTTAGCCAAGGCTGCAAAGCCAACTCCGTGCTATAAATACGTTAGACCTATAACTTCTGCCACTAAAGATTGCTTTATCAATAATCTTCCTAATCAGTTTCATCATCTCAGCATCCCGGATAGCTTAGAAGAACTTTATATTGCAACAGAAACTTTTAACTCTCTCTTTTCCAGCACTTTAGACGCAGTTGCTTCGTTGCGCTTAAAGAAGATTAAAGAAAATAGTCCAACGCCGTGGTACAGCGCGCACACCCGGGCCCTTAAGAGAGCAGCCAGAATAATGGAGCGCAACTGGAAGAAAACTAAACTAGAGGTATTTCGGATTTCATGGAAAGAGAGCTCGATTGCTTACAGAGATGCTTTAAAAGCTGCTAGATCTGCTTATTTTTCAACCCTATTAGAAGAAAATAAACATAATCCAAGGTATTTATTTGAAACAGTGGCTAAACTAACAAAAAAGAAAGCTTCAAGCTCAGAAGTGTCCAAGCAACACAGCAGTGATGACTTTATAAACTTCTTCACTTATAAGATTGATAATATCAGGGACAAAATTATAACTATGCAACCGTCTACTACAGTATCGCATCAGGGAGTGCATTGTAGTCTCCCTGAGGAAAAATTTTATTCATTTGTTGCTATAGGAGAGGAAGAATTCTGCAAACTCGTATGTTAGATCCTATACCGACTAAGCTACTGAAAGAGATGTTTCCAGAGGTCATATATCCTCTTCTTAATATCATTAATTCATCTTTGTCTCTAGGATACGTACCAAAAACCTTTAAACTGGCTATGATAAAACCGCTTGTTAAAAAAACACAACTTGATCCTACAGAATTAGTCAATAACAGGCCGATCTCGAATCTGCCTTTTCTGTCAAAGATATTAGAAAAATCAGTATCTTCACAACTGTGTTCCTTTCTAGAAAGAAATGATATCTGCGAGGATTTTCAGTCCGGATTTAGACCGTACCATAGCACTGAGACCGCTCTCATTAGAGTCACAAATGATTTGCTCATCATCCGATCGTGGTTGTATCTCTCTATTAGTGTCACTTGATCTTAGTGCTGCATTTGACACAATTGACCACAACATTCTTTTAAATAGACTAGAAAACTATGTTGGCATTAGTGGAATCACACTAGCATGGTTTAAATCATAGTTATCTGACCGTTATCAGTTTGTAGCAGTAATTGAAGAGATGTCTTATCGATCACAAGTTCAGTATGGTGTACCACAAGGCTCAGTACTAGGACCGTTGCTGTTCACTCTGTAAATGCTACCATTAGGAGATATCATTAGGAAACATGGAGTTAGCTTTCACTGTTAGGCCGATGATACTCAGCTGTATATTTCTTCAAAACCTAACGAAACTTACCAATTCACAAAATGAACGGAATGCATAGCTGATATAAAAAATTGGATGACTAGTAATTTCCTACTACTAAATTCTGAAAAAAAAACAGAGATTCTAATTATTGGACAAAAAACTTCCACACGTAATAACCTAGAATACTGTCTAACACTTGATGGCTGCTCTGTTAAGTCTTCGTCGTCGGTTAGGAACCTGGGTGTGCTCTTTGATACCAACCTTTCTTTTGAAAGTCACGTGTGTGTCTAGTATCTGTAAAACTGCATTTTTCCATCTTAAAAATATATCTAAAATATGCCATATGCTCTCATTGGGAAATGCGGAAAAATTAGTTCATGCGTTCATGACCTCAAGGCTAGATTATTGTAATGCTCTACTGGGTGGTTGCCCAGCACGCTTAATAAATAAACTACAGCTAGTTCAAAACGCAGCAGCTCGAGTTCTTACCAGAACCAGGAAGTATGACCATATTAGCCCGGTTCTGTCAACACTGCATTGGCTGCCTATTAAACATCGTATACATTTTAAAATATTGTTGATTACTTACAAAGCACTAAATGGTTTAGCTCCGCAGTACTTGAGCGAGCTCTTAATGCATTATAGTCCTTCACGTCTATTGCGATCTCAAAACTCCGGCCAGTTGATAATACTTAGAATATCTAAATCGACTGCTGGCGGTAGATCCTTTTCCTATTTAGCACCTAAACTTTGGAACAGTCTCCCTAACATTGTCCGGGAAGCAGACACACTCTGTCAGTTTAAATCTAGACTAAAACACATCTCTTTTACCTGGCATTCACATAGAACATTATACATTTCTATTATTCAAATCAGTTAAATGATTATTAGGCTGCATAGATTAGGTCAGCCGGAACCAGGGACACTTCCTACAACACCCGATGTACTCGTTACATCTTAAGAAGAATGGCATCTACGCTGATTTTAGTCTTTCCATTTATTCTGAGGTTTACTGAAGTCAGCCGGATCTGGGCCGTATCCAGATCAGACAGTGAACCTGCGCCTGGACACGACCACAACGCATCCCTAAAGTGCCAGCCTCATCAGCCCTGTTAAAGGCCCCATGGACACCTCAACAAACCCGTCTCCATACCGGCGTGATGACTCCGACCTCCAACCAGATGGAACTGAATAAATATTGTGAATGTTCTGATCCAATCTGACTTCTGACCTGTAATGTTGCCTGAATCATAATCATACACTGTTCGTTCGTTGGCCAGAGGAGAACTGGTCCCCGACTGAGCCTGGTTTCTTCCAAGTTTTTTTTCTCCATTCTGTCCCTGATGGAGTTTTGGTTCCTTGCCACTGTTGCCTTGGCTTTTGGCTTGCTTAGTTGGGGACATTTAATATTCAACAATAGTATTGATCTGCCTAACTGCAGGTGGAGGATGACACAATTTTCTTCTAGAAAACAAACTTCTTGTATTATTTTCATGTTATCACTGTGAAGCTGCTTTAATGCAATCTGTATTGTAAAAAGCGCTATATAAATAAAGGTGACGACTTGACTTGACTATGGTAAGCCTATTTTAAGTGTTTATTTTAGATGGGGCGGGTGGTTTTCGCAGGAAATTGCATACATATGTGTCTCGTTATATCCGTAAATAGAGAAAAGTGTGGTGTGGGAGCGGCATAGCTTACAAGAGAGAAAGGTTGACATGGAGCAGCTAAATCTCAATTCTCCATGGAATCACCCGTTTTTTTTTTTTTTTTAAATGCAGAAGAGATGAGATGGTTCTCACTGCGGAACATGAAATCCACGGGGAGGAGTCTGATCCAGATCCAACTCTTCCCACCTTACATACACCTAAACCTAGCCAACTCCGCCCCCTGATCCCTAAACACACCCCTAATCCCTAAACCCAACCCTAATCCTACCCATCTCCACCCCTTGGATCTTGATCCGACTCCTCCCCGTGGATCTCATGTACTGCATTGAGGTGCTACTGGAATAGATGGCAAATAGAGAACGTGACAGAGCTCGTAATAAAATGAGAATCAACATTGGCTTGGCTTTTGAAGTTTTTAAAATATGCTTTATATATGTGTGTTCCCGATCTGTTCTTAACTTTATAAGTTAAGCATTAAACACATAAAGCAATAAACACATTTCTTACCTATGTTATTAATATGAATATATGAGATGCATGACGAATCATGAAGGGATTCAGGCCCTGTGCCAAATGACACAGTTCATATGCACTTTCGGTCTTGTGGACTGACAATGGCTGCCGCTTGTGCGTATCCGTTAAGTCAATGAGATCGTAGGGTGTCCCATTTGTCATTTTAGGTTTCAGAAGGGTACTCGCGAGCGAGGGTACTTTGTGGTCGATATGCGCCCTCGATGCACATTTTTGCAGAGCCCGCAGTGAAACGAGCTCCGCATCAGGCTTCTACCCGTGCATATGAAGTGTGCAATTTGGGACAGGGATGTATGCTCAATGGCTAGAGAATACCCATAATGCACTGTGAGAGTCGTGCGGCTAATTAACTCTAACGTCTGACCTGAAGATGGCGCCAGCTGAATCATCAATTCGTCCATTTTCCAAACCGCTAGTTCAATGTGGCTTCAGCGTATATCATACAGGTACAAATTCATTTTTAATTGATTATTAAATAGTTAAATTAAGCTTACATTAACCAACTGGAATCTTTGAGAGAAATTGGAATCGGAAGTGTGTGATTTCCGTCCCTACAGAGGCAACAATGGCAATATAGTAAAACTAAAGAAAAATCACAATAATTTTTATATTTTTTTATAATAGAAAATTATTATTTTTAATTAGGCCTATACTTTGTCCATATTTTTCTACATGTCATGTAGAATGAGCAAGATATAGCATCTACAACTATTAAACGACAGAAAAGATGGTGTTTGCAGAGGTCTGCTGTTTTTCAGACCTTGTGAGTTCTAGAATGGGAGCAGCAGAATGGCGTGGCGTGCACGAGAGAGCGCGTGGAGGGGCTGAGAGATGCTGTGAATATGATTGAAAGGGCTCTCCTTTACTTGTTGACTCAGAGCTTCCTTGGAAGCGCAGAGCGGATCATCGGAGAAGCCAATAACACGACGTGATCACCAGCCGTCCTTCAAGCTTTCTCAAGCACACTAGTTCATTTCTGAACGTCGAGACAGGGAAATCTTTTTATATAGCTACCGACTGCATATAAAAACATTGTTGTTTAAAGCTACAGTTAAAAGTAACTTAAAGACATTTATTTACAGTTTGACGCCAGGGCACAGGAGTGAAACGTGTCCAGTCCCCGTTTGCAGGTAAGTTAAACATAATGATATTTTGTCTGCTTTATTCTTTTGTAATGGCTCGAGATATCGTTTGGGGATTCATTTAAAGTGATGAATGATACGGGCTTTGATGGTTTTGTGCAGAACAGTCACGTAGACACAAATTCAAAAGTTCCAGTTCCAGTGCTCGTTTCTGGTAAATTGTGCTTTGCAGTCTCCCAACTTTTCTAATATGCCTGACTGTCATTGCTCTGTGAACATCAACCTTAATGCAAGTCACATAAAAACATATAATAGGATTGTTTATATTTTGAGCTGAGCATTATTGTTATAATCAATAGTCCTAATCTACTGATTATTGTAATGCTTCAGTCTCTTAAATTTTTATTATTGTTTTATTTACACTGCTTTTTGGCATTATAATTACAAAATATTGCAAAAAATACAATAAAAATAATTACCTGTTAAGTGTAGCTTTATCTGAACCCTTTGTGGTTTCCTGTTGGTGTACCGCAGTATTGATGGGTAAATAGTTTGATTAATCAGTAGACAAATAAACATTGAAGAAGAAATATTGGTCATACTGAATACTGCTCTATCTTTAGCACTTCAAACACAGCTGTCATCGGTGTATTTAGATTTGCATTCCCTGTGTGAAAGCTTCCTCTGATGTCTGATTTATATTTTACAATATTTACATAGATGATGTCAAGCAGCAATTTCATTAAATAGCCTGAGATATTTTAATCTTTTTTTAAAAGAAATCCCCCTGTCTCTTATAGCTTCAACTGGAGATTAGATTTTTTTTTTTATTATAACCTGTTTTAATTAGATTGCAGATAGGCAAGAGTCATTATCTACAATATTTCCATGAAATGTTGCTCAGGTTTGAAAGAAAGCAAAGGAATCCGAAAGGGACACTACTGATTTCATATAGGCCTATTCATTTATATCCATAGCCCCCCATATTTTGGGGGATATTTTTGTGTTAGAGCTCTTTTTGTCTGTCAGTCAGATCATAAAGCATGTACGCCCCATGAAATAAGTTATTTGGGTATTAGAGTCACTGATATAACAAAGCTCATACCACCATAATTAGTGTTTCCCATTTCATTTCCATGGTTTGCTCTTATGGAAGCATATGAGTAGCAATATTCAATTTGAAATATAATATGCAAAATGACAATGTATTTCTGTATTTGAATTTACATTTTCCATTACATTTGTGCAACGTTGGTGAAAAATGAAAATGAAAAATCAATTAGGATATAATTTACATTGGCCATTCATACACTAGTTTTAATATGTAAATTGAATATTTAACGCTTTACCGCTTTTCAAAACTCTTTAGCCGCCCCCACTGCACAAACGACAGCCGTTGGACCGGAATTAATTTCCAATGGAGAATCGTACGGGAGCTGCGGGGAGTTCCAATCAAATGCGTATGCGGAAAATTCGGATCCGACTTGAGCTTTGGATCCGTTGAAATATTTGAACTTCTGCGACCAAGGGGGTAATCCACCAGCCGGAAGTTGAAGCCTCGCGGGAGCCGCCATTGTAGCAGAACTTCACCTGCTGTTAGCATCCCATTGACTCCCATTCATTTTGGCGTCACTTTTACAGCGAATAACTTTACATCTGAGGCGTCCAAAGGCTTAATTTGTCGATTATTTATTTCTAAAGAAACACGACAATGTATAAAATGCTCCATTACTTTGTATCTTCCGTTACGACCCCGTAGAAGCCGTTTTTGTAAAAATAGGCTAAAGATTGCGTCATAACCACGGGACTTTCTGTCGCACAATAGAGACATTACCGTATAGACAGGAGGAGAAGCTCGCGGCAATCTTTTACTGTCTATGAGGCAATCGGGGGGACATGAAGGCACAAAGTCAAGGGAGAAGCCCATAAATAGAGAGTCCATAAAAGCAACGGGACAAAATATTTCAACAACGTTTTTGAGGAATTAGGTGATTCAGATTTATCTTGGCACAGCTACTAGAAGATTTTCAACAATCAGACTGTCGTCACGCTCAGTTTGAGCCTGCGCACTCGCTCAGACATCAGACAGGAAGTGCAATAATCGGGCTTCAAGTCTTCTCCGTTGAAATCAATGGGGTCGCTGTGTCCATTTCTTTTACTGTCTATGTCTGCGACCGGCCGGCCGGATGTGATGTATTCTAATCACAACTATGAGCGTGAGGCTAGAATTACCAATATTTTAACTCTTTAATGTTATTCTGTAAACGGTATTTCTGTAAAATGTCGATTATTAATAATTATGGCAGAAAAAAAATATGTTATAATTAAATAAATTTTTATAATTATTAGCTCTGTAAAGTTTTTATTGTAGATGTATTGAGGGTCATTTGTTTTGTGTGGATATATTCATGCAAGCATTACATTAATTAAAATCATTCATTTTACCATTGTGAATAGCCGAGGTAACGGTTGCTTCACGACCAATTTCAAAGTTCCGTGCGACTGACACCAGGGGGCGAAATGCGACAATCGTATACGAATGTCGTGTGCAGTGGAAAGGCGGCTTTACTGGTACAAACGAAGCACAAACAAATGAGACTATTTTTTGTGAATGTGGAGCAGGTAGGGGCTGGTGATGCCATCACCTGTAATTAAATGTCTATCTTAAAAACCGAAGCAGCACAAACAAAACTTTAACCGGCACAAACATTGTGGCGCTTTTCCACTGCATGGTACGGCTCAGTACGGTTCGGCGCGGCGCGGCACGGCTGGGCTCGCTTCGGTTTTACACTGCATGGTACGACTCGGCTTAGCACGGCACGGCACGGCTCGGTTCGCTTTAGCTTGGTTTGCTTTTCCACTGCAGTTAGTACCGCTTCAAGGTGGGTGGGATTAGAGACTGATCGTTATAGTTTATCAGCTCCTCGGCAACCAACGAGAGGAACGTCTGCGCTTCGTCTACTGACCACGATTCAGCCATTTCTTTTTTGGAACTTTTTTTCCTTTTTTTTTTCTTCAAGCAAGTCAAGCAAGTAGTTTTAAAACAGGTGCTACATTACTGGATATTTAAATCTAGCGGGTTTGATGTCTCGCAAATACAATGACGCTGGTAGTGACGATTCTGTCTGACCAATCAGTGATCTGCAGTGTTTTCACCTCACATTTTAGTATCGGTATGCTTGGAACCTCGACAGAGGTGGTACCATTTAAAGCGAGCCGTACCGTATCATGGAATGGAAAATTGCCTCAAGTGAGCCGCATCGAGCCGAGCCGTGCCGTACCATGCAGTGGAAAAGCGCCAAAGCGTGCCGTACCGTACCATGCAGTGAAAAAGCGCCAACACAAACGAACGAGACTATTTTATTTGGAACATGTGGGGGGCTGTGGGGGCTGGGTGACCTCAGAATGACATATACATATTTTAATATCTAAAAAACCGAAGCAGCACAAACTAATTTTTTTACAGCACAAACAAAGTAAAAAACGATTGAGCCTATTTTGCCGACGTTTTGCATTGGGTGGGGGCGGGGCCAACTTCACGCAGTGATTGACAGGGCGGGAAGGAGCGGGGACGTGATCGGCTCGGAATGCATTTTCAATTTGCACATTGAATTTTGCTACATTCATTGCGGGACATTTAATGAAAATGCAATCGCAAGTGTCTTAACTGTGAGTGTAAATGCAATTAAGAAAAATAACATAATTTTGCTACAGTTTTTGCTTGAACATGTTAAACAGATCAAATCATTTCTTTAATACATTTTAATTTTAATTTTGCAACTTATAAAGCGTTAAAGTATTCAATTTACATATTAAAACTAGTGCATGAAAGGGCAAATGTAAATTATATAATTGAATTATCATTTTCATTTTGCACCAAACGTTGCACAAATGTTTGGGAAAATGTAAATTTAAATACAGAAATGCATTACCATTTTGCATATTACATTTCAAATTGAATATTTCTACCCATATGCTTCCATATACTCTAAGACAAGTGGGATTTGGTTGAAGTCTGCTAGGCAACACTAAATCTGCAATCTAAAGCATTTGGAAAGCACTTTTAAAATAATGAAAGTTTCACATTTGCTTTAATCTGAATATAAACACAAATTGCTACTAGCAAAACTTGACAAGACTTTCTAATAACGGGTAAGCACCGTCAATTAAATGTTTGGTGAGGTTGTTAAAGTGTGCTTATTAACTAGCTCTTATTATAATTTAGACATGGTTTGTGGTGTGGGTGAGGTACATCCAGACATGCTTGAGTAATGCCAGACATGCGGAGCAGGTGAACTCAGGAAAGAAATTAATGTTTCAAGCAATTGATATCGCAGTCAGGATCTGCCTGACTAATCAAAAGATGAGAGAGCTGCAGAGATATACTAATACTTCAGCTGAGCTTTAGTATTAGTGGTCTTGGTGTTTGAAATGATAAAGAAATAGCAATGAAAAATCAAATAAAAATGTTAACTTGTGATTATTTATGTAGCAGACTAGATCTATGAAATATTAATATTCAATGATAACTTGTTATAATTGATTATGAATATTTGGATCAGTTAATCGTGTTAACTTGATGTAGCTTAACATTACAACCAATTACTCGGTTCATCCTGTGAACACTCAATATTGGTTATTGATTAATTAAAGTCCCCGTGAACCGGAAGTTGCAAACGACTTTTCTCCAGTGTTGTGACGTATTTCCGAGAGAAACGGAATACTAAATGAGGCAAAAATAGTGGGCGTGGCTTTTTTCCAACTAGCACCTGATTGGATCTAGAAAAGTAGGTGTTTTCAGTCAGCCTGTCTACTGTTGGAGGGGCGTGGTTACGGATGTTAAGCAGACACCCAAACCGTCAAACCTACGTCATCAGGGAAGGTCCTCCAATGCAGAGGGGAGGGGACATTTCAGATTTTGATGAAAGATTACGAAGCCAAAAAATTTTTTTGTGTGGATTGACTTGCATGGATGAATTGTTCACCACAAACCGATCAATGTAGGCAAACAAAGTAAGTATGGTCAATTTAGAATTCATGGGGACTTTAATAGAAATGTACATTTCCAGGGCATGGGAAATGTCTTTCTTATTAAGTACTAAGAGCAAGTAGTCAAGATCTATGATTAGTGACTCCAGATATGAGCTCGAGACACGGACAACTTTAAATGTTTAGTCTAGTTAATTAAGTCTTTTCATATCACACGTAAACTACTCTAACATACACATACATACATGCATACAGTTTACCAAGGGAAAGAGAGCTGAAGCAGAATACAGGAAAGCAAGAAGTTATAGCATTGTTTGATGTTCAGCAGATTAACAGCCTGAGCAAACCATCAGTTTAGTTCTAACACGCCCTCAGGGACGTTCACAGGAATTTTGAGGGGCAGTTGCTCTTTTTAATTTGAAAAGAAATAATCTGGATTGAATGGAAAAACTCGCTTCTAATAAAAAAATAAAAAAAACGCTTAGATTTCAGGAAAAAATACAATCCTTTTTTAACCTTTTGGCTTCCCATACATTCAGTTGTGCTTCTTGCTCGTATTCAGTTCTGATGGTAGGCTACGGGCAACTACGCATGATTTGTAGTATGATTGCGTAAAGGGAACAGGAATTCCGGTAGGGAACAGAATCGACTGCTAAACCCAGTGCCGATCCTGACCTCCCCCTGGGGCCCAAAGCAAAATTCTGCTAAGGAGCCCTCTACGTGACCTGTGACGCCGTGAGCTATGTAAACCATTTGCCATTGCCACACAGTCACACCTGACACTTCAGTGCTCCCAATACAATCCTCCCTCCTTTAAACAAAACAGTCAAAGAATAAGTACAACAATATAGAACAGAATGAGGTTCAAACAAACAATATTTATTGAATAGAGTATTTTCTATAGAATGTTAAGATAACAAGTGAATATTAACATAAACATAAATAAGAAGAAAATAATAAATTATAACCCTGAGCTTTGGCTTTTGGGATTAACTTTGGTTTTCTCTACAGCCTGGGTATTTTCGGCATCGGTATGATTTTATTTTTTTTTTCATGCATGTTGAAGCAATTCTTGATGTATGGTTATTATTTACTGAGGGATGTGCATCCATATTGATCAGTATGTCCAGCTAAACAACATTTTAAATTCAATATAGCCTATAAATGATCAATAGTCAATCAATGTCAAATTGTCAATACATTGCTTTCTTTCTTGCATAATTAGTGCAGTTGTTTAGAGTTTTTAACTACACTGAGACTAGATAATCATCAGTGTCTTGTTTTATAATGTGTAGTTTGATTGGGAGTGCCATCATTCACGTGCATGTATTGTACAGTATGTCTGGTCTCCACATATTTCTGCTTGAGAAATGCGAGTGACATTTCGTGCACGCGCATATGAACGCACGATAACACACGCGACGCGGTTAGGTTTTCCGAGCTGCAGTAAACAAACACCGTTGCACTTTGTCGTTTATCAAAAACAAACGTAATAAATAATTGTATTTTACTCTCACTTTTGTCAGGCACAAAGTGATGCAAGAGATGCACTGCCTGCCCAGCTAGGTTACCAAGACCGAAAAACATCAAACTTTGCTGACATCAAACTTAGAGAGGAGAGAACACAAGTTTACCTGATTGTTGTTCCCGCAATTCACTCTCATGTTTTTTTTCTTCGTGACCAGAAGGATAGTTTCGCTTCATTTTGTCATGGATGTTGTACACATTAATTGACGCGCTATGACACAAGATGGAGGCGGGGCCTTAAGTAATTTGCGGGGGCTACGCACCGGTCGCGTGCAGTCTATGGTCGCGTGCAGCGCTGCAGCCACGTAAACAGTTTGCCCTTCCTTTACTGACTTTCCCTTTCGGTGCCCAAATGGAAGTGAATGAGGCTTTGCGATTTTTTAAAAAAATTTTATCTAGGCCTACGTGAAATTCTGCATCCATTGTGCGATTTTTTTTTTTTTTTTTTCTCGGAAGGGCAACCTGAGTCGAGAAGGGCATGGGCAGTTGCCTGGGCAACCTGAGCAACCCCCCTGTGCACGTCCCTGTAAGACGCCCTTATTAAAAACAGGTAATGATACTTGATGTATCAAAAAATGAGACTAAGTTTGATACTTGCATGTCTCATCCATTAGCATTAAACTGTCCTGATGCAATTTGTTGAGGCTCCAGTTGATCTTTGCTGATGTGGTCTTGATGAGAGAGAACCAGTGGTAGTCAGAGGATCTTTGGTGAATTGAAAGACAAGGCCGCAGCCTGGCGCAAGCTTGGGAGTCCTTGAGGGACTTCTAGTTCAGCATCAGCTTCACGTTTAACACAGTCTCATCCCAAGACGTCAACTAACTGACCATACGTATGGCTTTTGACCATACGTCAACATCCGACGTTTTAGGGTACCCTTTAACATCAGTTAGATGACGATCCTGGGGCGTCATCCAACTGACGCTTTACCTTTAACGTCAGTTAGATGACGCGGGTAGGTTTAGGTCTGGGGTAGGGTTAGGATTAGATAGCGTCATCTAACTGACGTTAAAGGGTACCCTAAAACGTCGGATGTTGACGTATGGTCAAAAGCGTCAGTTGGTTGACGTCTTGGGATGAGACTGCGCTGTCACGTTAGGACTACTCAGGAAGCCCCAAGAGAGTAAGAGAGCCAGAGGCTAAGAGCGCAAGAGGCTAAGAGCGCAAGGGACAAGAGAGCGCTGATCTTGATGATCAGTGATTTTAAAGTGATTTTGGATACTAACTTCGTTCCTGAGAAAACGTCAGTGGCTGCAATGAGAAATGCATAGAGCATGGGGTCAGGAAAGCTCTGCAGAATTCGGGTTCACCTGAATATCCTTCAGGGATGGGTAGGCGTCAGTGATGCGCGGGTCAATGTATAAAGAACCCGCACCCGACCGACGTTTTCAACTAACCCGCCCGCAACTCGGACCGCAAAAAAAAGTATGAAAATATTGTACCCGACCCGCTTCCTGACCGCATTTTTTAAAAGTAGTAAATGCTCATCGTAGCGTCATTGGGCCATAGACGTGTAACAACACAGCATCGCAAGAAGACGTACACATAACATAAGTCATCAAACATAATCATTATTTCGGAGCTTCCACTCCCCAGTCTTCACCTTTTCTCTTGCCGCCTCCATCTCTCTGCAGTGCTCATAGACATGGCCGGTTCGTGAACGAATCGTTCTTTTGAACCGGTTCTTTTTAGTGAACCGGTCGAACCAGTACACTAAATCGAACTGAATCGTTCGAAACAGTTCGCGTCTTGCGTCAGTGCTGATCCACAAGTTACTAAAGTTACTCACTTTCAGACATGCCTGACAGTCCCTCCGGATCGAAATAAACCAATATCCCGAAGTATATTTTACTCCAGGAACAGTTCACTGAATTGAGACATGTTGGTGCCACTGCTGAGAGAAGTGATGAGCACGAGCAGCTGATACTGCGCATCCGCGTACTACCGAACGCACAGGTAGGCCTACAGTGGTTCTCGGATCACCAGTACAGAACCGAGAACTGTTGACTGAGCTTGTGTGTCATCTTCGTGCCAGTTATTCAGCCAATAAAGTGTAGGCCTATATATTTCATAGAAAATTATGTCTAGTACTATATAAATACAAAGGTTTAATTTGCATCTTTTTTCAAACGACCCGACCGGCCGCGACCCGAATATCATTAAAAATATTTTTGGATGACTCGTAACTGCGGGTAACCGTGGGTGACCGCAGGCACCCGCTCATTTTGGATCAACCCGCGCATCACTGGTAGGCGTGGCTCCCGCTGCTGGTGCGGCTCTGGTGGTACGGGTTGAACTGGCGGTGTGGGTGGCGCAGTGAGAACTCTCAGCTGTTGAAGTTGTCGGGTGAGCTCGGACACCTGCGTCACAAGCGCTTGGACCGCCCGACCTGTGTTACTGATGCTCTCATCCTGCTGGTCCAAACGCGCAATGCTCCGATTGGCAAACTCATCCCAGTCTCTTGCGCCTGCTGCATCCATGATTGGTCAGATCGTTCTGTTACGTAACACAGGAGAAAGATGCAATAGCAAAACGCTTTATTAGAGGCAAGTATTAAATGTTCAGTCAGAGTCACAACACAGGGAAAGTACACAGCTGAAGAGGAACGGTGGATCGGGCGGAATCCAGCGCTGATGTAGAGTGACGCAGGGACCTCGGGGAACAACCAGTCCAGTGCTCCCAGTCCTGTGAAGATGATCCTTGAGTGAGGTGAATCTGTGGAAGTGCGAGGAACTCGAAGACGAACAGGGAATCCACAGGAGGCCAACAATACTCGGGAACAGGAACACACCGGGAGAACAACGATCTGACAACATAAGACACCAGTTACTGAACATATAAAGGGTAAAACAGATTGAAGCCAGCTGGCGCTGCTGATCATCGCTGATCAGTGACCGCGCCCACAATTACACGCACACACACACAACAGCACGCAAGACGAGAGAGAGACAATGAATTCATACACCGTGACAGATAAGCTGTAAAGCTGCTTTGAAACAATCCATTGTTAAAAGCGCTATATAAATGAAGATGACTTGACTTGACAAGTGTGGCATTAACATATGATACAGGACTGGTCCACTGTCATTATAATATGACGAGCTGGTGTTCTGCATACTTAAACGCTAGAAAAATAGAGTGGAAACTGGGTTTTTGGTCCAGCAGGTCTCAATCAGTGTCATCTAGGCATAGAGTCCTTGGACAGTCAGAGCAGAAAACTGCACATGGGAAACCAGGGAAATGCTGAAGCAGAGGGGATTGCAAAATGACTCTGCGATAAACTACGGACCAGCAAGTTATGTTCAGGGAACATACAGTGAAAGCATCTGTTACATACAGTAGAATATATCAGGGCCATTTCCTCTGAGGAGGCAAGGGAGGCACTGCCTCCTCAAAAAAATTGGATGAGAAAATAATTCATATTAGAAAAAAACAAGAACGCAAATATTACAAAATGTTACATTAAAAACTGTATAAATCACTCTAAAGTAACACTGTCCAACAGCGACACCCGCAGCTAAAGTTACAGCGGGAGTCCGCGTCTCTCTTGCCTCCCCTGAACCCATTACATTTTAACAGACCCCCTAAAACATTCGGTGGGTTTAATGGAGGGTAATTGAGAATGAATGGGAGAAAGTCACGTGAAAGGAGGCAATGCCTCCATCGTGCTATGATTGTATTGGTTATGTTTGGATATGATTGGTTCTTGTGCTAAATTCTGCCTCTTGTTTTTGTGCACATTCGCGAAACGGCCTGAATGAAGAAAATGATGGCGTTTAATGGGAAGACTAATTAAAAAGTAATTAACAAATCAGCTATTTAGATATCACCTCTTTATGTCACGTCAAAATCAAACTTGAAATGGACATGACGACTGTAGGGATTTTTAGTGAAATTAAAGATCTTCGAGTCTGTGACAGTGTTTACAGAGCTTGATAATGGATTAAAATAGGATGACTATTAAAATGATCACAAATCAAATATATTGTTTAAATTGTTAAATTGTGCCATTAGTTATTATTTTGGAATAAATGTAAAAATGCTAAAAAAACTAACTTGATGAGTTATACTTGTATATTATATTATATATATATATATATATATATATATATATATATATATATATATATATATATATATATATATATATATATATATATATATATATCGTCATAACCAATCATATCCAATCATAGCGTGATTGGACACCCCCACCGCATGCTTTAGGGCAGGGACGGGCAACGTCGGTCCTGGAGTGCAGCTGCGCTGTCCTGCAGAGTTTAGCTCCAACCCTGATTAAAACAAATGCCAGGGCCTCGCTATTAGACGTTGATTAGCTTGTTCAGGTGTGTTTGAGTTGGAGCTAAACTCAGCAGGACTGCTATATAGTGCTTGAGGTCCCATTTACACGTACATGGTTATTTTGAAAATGGAGACATTTCGCTTCGTTTGTGCCCTTTGTTTACACGCAAACGGAGAATTCCCCTCTGAAACCGATTCTTTCTAAAAACTCCGGCCAGAGTGGAGATTTTGGAACACTTTGTTTGCACGTTTGCATGTTTTTTTTTTTTGTTGTTTTTTTTTTTTTTTTTTATTGAATACAAAAAAATACATACAACCAAGGCAAATGCATTCTTTCTACAGCGTGTAAGAATATGCACGTTTGCATGTAAACTGAGAAAAACAGAGCAGCCGACGTCACAGTATGCGACAGAACTTGCACCTGCGTCAAAAGTGCGACCTATGTATACATTTTCATTTGGCTTTGGTGATCATGGATGCATTCAGGGTAGCAGTCACATTTATACTATGTTTTGGGCTACAAATATTGTAATCAATAAATACTTTTTTATTTATATATATATTTTTTAATAAATGTAGAACATGTTATTGCCTTGTTCTTTAACATTGAACGTTTTTGTTCAAATTCTTATTCTTCTTATTCCTATTCTTTCATGCATGCTATGGTGTGGTTTTATTCTTGTTCAAAATATGATGTAATTGGAATTTTAGTTTGGATTAGGAGTTTTTAGTTTTATATTAGGAATCATTTGATATGTTTGAACCAACATACAAAAAAACAACAACAACTAGGACACACATTTTTGGAAAAAAAAAACACATTTGTCATCAGATGTGTGCTCTGTCCTGACTAGCAAGAGAGTAGAGATGAGTAACTGCCAATGAAATTGCAAGAGGAGGGCAAGAGAAGCAGCAGCCAAAAAACAAACAAAAAAAAACATCAAACTGAAGGCTACATCTCCCCAATCTCTGCTTCATTTGTATTTCTTTTGGCGCTTGTTCCTGTTCCTGAAAAATCACTGCAAGCCCTTGTTGATATTATTAAAAATAAAAAAATCAACAGTTGTGTGCCTGAGTGCATGTGAGCACAAATTGTGAGATGTCAGGGAGTAGAACGATCTTGTAATTGATGCATATATAGTCTAGGCACAAATACAACAAAAACAGGAAACTATTTGCAATACCAATTCGCAATGGAATTATACTATGAAAATACCTAAAAACTTGAGAAGGTAGATTGAGTTTTTAATAAGGTCTTTGACATTTCAGTTTGATCTTAACAGTCATTGGAACATTTTTACTGCATATTGTTCTGTGGAAACTGTCCCAATTACACAATAACTGTCCCAGTTCAACTGCACAATCAGAAATAAAAGTGCAGCAAAGAAGTGTAGTTGTATCCCAATAGAAGAGGACATTTAATTTGTTGGACCCCTTGCTCAATTATACCAATTGGGTTGTCAGGCGTTCAGTTGTTCAGGGGGGATGGGGGGTGGGGGTTGATCTAATTGGGCTTAAGCCCCGAATTCTCTTGGTCACAAATCATGTGACCTGCATAGCAACAAGCCGCCGCCGTGTTTGAAGGGTAAAACAAACCGAAGGCAAAGCCCGAGGCAAATCAAAAAGGTATCTATTCACAGAAGTTTTGCTGTGGATTATGTCAGTTATGGATACTAACGGACTACTTTGTATTAATGATGAATGATATCTGTGTGCGAATGTATGTCGGTGGTGAGAAGTGAATGTAATAAAACACTCATGTAAAGCGCTTTGTGACTAGTTAACGTTACATGTCTGTGAAAGGCGCTAGCAGCTATATGAATACAGATCTTCTTCTATTAGCACTACAGAATGTCTTATCAATGTATAGACAGTCTCCTAGAGCCTGCATTGACCAGGTACCACAGAAAGCTGTCGCTTGTAGGTTTAACATTACAATCTTGTCCCTATCGGCATCCAGCTGAGTCCTGGGAGAACAACCCAAAAGCATGGCCCAGGCTCGAGTAGCTATCCAGACATATACAATTAGGCCTACTACCTCATCAAATCCACTGGTATGAACCAGGGGCGTAGCCAGAATTTTATTTTTGGGGGGTCCCGTCTTTAAATGAGGGGGCAACATATGTATATATTAGGGCTGGGCGATAAATCGATTTTATCGATTAACTCGAATGTGTAGTTTACGCCGATTTTTTTTTTAATGAAAATCGGTTTTCTCTTTAACAACCGCCGACGCGCCCTTCTGGGCTCCTGTAGTTCCGACCGGGCTCAGCGCTTGCCATGATAGAGATACTCAAACAACATGGCAAATGAACAAGACCGCGGCAGCAGAAGCACACCCGCCGAAAACATTTACAAACTGAATCTGCAGGGCTGTCAACTCTCACGAGTTCACTGTGAGAGACGCAATTGTCACTTTTTACACGCTCTCACGCACACATGCATTTTCTCACGCAGAGAAAAATCGCGCAGCAAAGAGCACACTGACACTGACAGACTAGACAGAGCAGGTAACTATTGATATGAAACAGATTCTCAGCTCTCAGATTCTGTCAATTTTATTACAAGATTCAAACAATAAACACCGTTTTGGCGCTTGTAAATGTGACGTGAAAGATCGCTGACAGATCTCAGTTCAAGCGGCACGTGAACCGATCATCTTTTAGGCTACTCCTCACTACTAACTTACCGAAATGTAATAAAATCGATCGATCAGTGTTTTTCAACCGCGGAAAGATGTCCATAAAACAGCTGGAGAACAACATATGTCACGTAACGTTACATTTACCTCAGAAATGCCTTTTAATAACCCATAGCACGCATGTTAGTTGGACTTAAAATAATTGCTAGAGGAGTATTTTGCTAAATATGATAACTATATTACACATTTATACGGAGCCCCCCTAGTCCCACTTTGCCAAAAAATTATTATAACTATCTCGTGGCCTCAAGATAAGTATCTCGTGGCCTCAAGATAGTAACTCGTGGCCTCAAGATACTATCTCGTGGCCTCAAGATAGTAACTCGTGGCCTCAAGATAGTAACTCATGGCCTCAAGATACTATCTCGTGGCCTCAAGATACTATCTCGTGGCCTCAAGATAGTAACTCGTGGCCTCAAGATAGTAACTCGTGGCCTCAAGATACTGTCTCGTGGCCTCAAGATAGTATCTCTATCTCGTGGCCTCAAGATAGTATCTCTATCTCGTGGCCTCAAGATAGTATCTCTATCTCGTGGCCTCAAGATAGTATCTCTATCTCGTGGCCTCAAGATAGTATCTCTATCTCGTGGCCTCAAGATAGTATCTCGTGGCCTCAAGATAGTATCTCTATCTCGTGGCCTCAAGATAGTATCTCGTGGCCTCAAGATAGTATCTCTATCTCGTGGCCTCAAGATAGTATCTCGTGGCCTCAAGATAGTATCTCGTGGCCTCAAGATAGTATCTCGTGGCCTCAAGATAGTATCTCGTGGCCTCAAGATAGTATCTCGTGGCCTCAAGATAGTATCTCTATCTTGAGGCCACGAGATACTATCTCTATCTTGAGGCCACGAGATACTATCTTAAAGCATTGTTTTCCACTAAAACACGTCCATAACATTGTTTTTTCCTCATAAATGCGAACACGAAAAATAAAATAAAATAAAATGAATATTTTATGTACTGTGGAGACTGAGAGGAAACCCTTCTTCATCCGGTGGGTATTACTTTAGTTTGCGCAGTGTAATTCACAATCACTAAAAAAATATTTTGCCTCCTAATTTTTTTTTTTTTAAAGCAATCAGAAATCTGAGGTGAACACCATGTGTACATACCATGTGTCCTACACTTGCAGTCATGTTTAAATACCCATCACACATCGATTACATTAACTATGTAATCGATTTTTTATTCGGTAAAGAAAAACAAAAAACTGTTCATTCAAAAGCACTGTGTTACAAAGTGGCTGTAATGAGCTCAGTCTGTCAGTGGCACAGCTTGTACAATGTCAGTGAGGGACACAGTTTTTTCAAAAAAGCCAATAAAGGCTAACTGCATAAATGTATCTTATTCCCCACACAACTAGAGCATTTCATTGTTGCTTATCAGTGTAGAGCTGCCGACCATAATGCATAGCAATGTCATAACATAGCAACAGAAAATTGAGTGGCCATCTCTGCAGTGGTTTTATTTTGTTATTCTTTGATTTGTCCCTCAATTTGTCCATTCATTTGAGATTACATTTCTATTTAGATTTAAAGTAAAATGGTATGTGCTATATTCACGTTTTGCATTAACCAGTCATCAGAATAAATTTTATTGAATGTAGTGTCTAACGACAACAGCTTCCAGGAAATGAGAGGAGCAAACATAATGGTAATCTGATGTAACGTTAGGCCGCCATAGCTTTGTGCTGTGTGAACCATAGATATCCATAATAAAGGCTAGATGTCTTACGGCAGAGTCTCTATCGTCATCACCGGCGGCCATCTTGTCACAGGCTAGCTTTCTGGCGGGCTATGTGGTACTGATGTATGGTGAGAACACAAATACTCTTATCTTGCTGAAATCTTGATGGATTTTCAAACGGTTTGGTTTCTTACAAACGTTATTAACGTGGCTGGATAATTCAGGTTGATTATTTATTTATACACTTATTTTTCATAAGTGTGCAGTGTCATAACTACATCTCTGACGTTTATAACAAACTAAACCGTTTGAAAATCGGTAGAAAATTGAGCAAGTTATGGTTATTTAAAAAGTACATGCACCATTAACACAATGCTACGAGTGAGTGAGCTGCCTGTGACAAGATGGCCGCCAGGTGCTGACGTCGACCTCCATTGGCCAGCAGCGTGGACGAGACATCTAGCCTTTATTATGTATATCTATGGTGTGAATCTAACACCTCGTCCAATCGCCTGGAGCCATTTCTCTCTCCTTTCTGGCTCAGTTGCCTCGCTAGGTATCATGTAAAATGAGAGGTCAGTGCATTATGGGAGTAAAAGTCCCGGATGTCCGACCTTGAGAATGTTTTGTCAAAAGCCCCGAATCTTTTAGGTTTTTTAAAATAACTTCAACTTTGTTTCATTTCCTCTCAGTCTTTCTGACTGGAGCGGCAAAAAATTAAACAAAAGTTCTATTACTGTGGCGGACGGTAATGCATCGCGCATCACTCAGCTTGTTTGCCAACTGCCAATAAAAACTAACGAAGAAGAATATAAATCTTCTTCTTCGCCGTTCTTTTACTGTCTATGGTTGTCAACAGGGGCTGGCGGGCTGTTGTATGTTTCACCGGCGTCGTAGCGAGCTGACTGGCTAACCTGCTGAAGTTAATATGGACATGATAACTAGTTTTATACGGAACACTAACACCGGCAGGAGAGAGATTCAGACGCAGCGTCAGACGTGACCAGTAGTCAAACAAATAAAGTACCGTAACATAATAATATATGGTCATGTTGTTAATCATACTGTGCTATTTTCCAAAGAAATTTAATATAATTTTAATAAATGTTCTTCTGTTGGCCTGATATTCAATTCAGAGTATTTGAAGAGCACATTTACTTGGCACTGCAGCATTTGCTGCTTGCAAGTAGAGCAGCCTAAATTATTATGGCATAGATTCTGATGTAGAAAATCTGTCAGCTAAGCACAAACTAAACAGAACTGAACTCTTAGGATTAGTAATGATGTTTACACCAAATTCCAATTGTACCTATGTAGCCTAACTTAAAAATAGTCAGATAATGGTTGCCTTTTTTTAGTTGCCAGGGGTGAAAATGAGTCCTCCTTAACATTTTTGGTGTTTTGGATTCACTACAGCTGGAGAACAATTAAATACAAAATAGGTTGTAGGGTCTACTGGGTGATTTTTTATTTTTTTTACTGAGTAACTATCATCATTTTCCCAGATAGAGATTTTTAGGCATTCTATTATCTCAAACAGCCTGAAAAATAGTGCATTTAGCTTACGTAAGGAAAAAAATCTCCCCGGGGGAGTATGCCCCGGACCCCCCTAGGTTTGGGCTAAGCCCCGAATGTTTACATGGTCTGGCTCCGCCCCTGGGCTGCAGGTTTCACTGGAGATGTTTAGAAATAATCTTGCCAGGACAATACCTTTCCAATCTCATCAATAGCAACAGCCACCGTCCTGGAATCCTGTTCAGCACCATTAATTCTGTTATTAATCCGGAGTCTGCTGCTTTGAATGATGTATCTGAAAATACATGCAATGCATTCAAAGAATATTTTTTGGACAAGGTTTTGTCTGTCAGGCAAACCATCACACAAGCCCCTGCTGTTGCCTTGTCCACCCGGGCGGCGCAATGTGTGCTTGAGAACTTTGAGGCTGTTTCTCTTGAGGACTTTAAAAAAGCTGTCCATGAGTTGAAGTCTACCACCTGCACTCTAGATGCTGTTCCTGCTAAGATTTTGAAGGAGGCTAGTGACATCATAGGTCATCATAGGTCCCTTCCTTGTCCCCCTCATAAACACCTGTCTTAGTTTGGGCACTGTGCCCGCTGCTCTCAAACACGCCATTGTCAGACCGATGCTCAAGAAACCCAACCTTGATCCCAAATACTATCCAACTTCCGCCCAATATCTCACCTGTCATTTTTGTCCAAATTGTTGGAGAAGCTGGTTTTCTCCCAGCTTCAGTCTCATCTCCAACGGCACGACATTGGTGACAAATTTCAGTCTGGTTTCAGATCTAGACATAGCACCGAATCGGCACTACTGAGGGTCCATAATGACATTCTTGGAGCCCTGGACTGCAAAAGCTCTGTGGTTTTGGTGTTACTGGACCTGACCGCTGCATTTGACACCGTGGATCATGCCATTCTCATCTCCCGTCTTCAACATGTTGTCGGCCTGCAGGGCGCAGTGCTTAATTGGTTTACTTCAAATCTCACTAATAGAACTTTTTCAGTAATGCTTAATGACTTTTCCTCCTCACCTGCTCCTCTGACCTCCGGTGTGCCTTAAGGATCCATTCTCGGTCCGATTCTGTTTTCTTTGTATATAATGCCACTTGGTCAACTCATCTCTAATCACAATGTTAATTTCCATTTCTATGCTGACGACCTCCAGATCTACCTTCCTGTGATTCTGAGTAATCGTTCTGCGCTGGATCCTCTCCATAACTATCTTCAGGACATCAAACAGTGGCTTTCCCAGAATTTCTTTCATTTGAATGAAGGAAAGACTGAGTACATCCTGTTCAACCCAGACTCACCCAATGGGTCTCTCAGCTTCGGTCATCTAACACCTCAGTTTGCACACAATGTGCGTAACTTGGGTGTTATTTTAGACAAGAGTATGCAGTACGATGTACAGATCGGTGCAGTCGTGAAGGCGAGCTTTTATCAGTTAAGGCTCCTGAGTAAGGTCAAACCATTTTTGTCCTGAGCTGATCTTGAAAAGGCCATTCATGCCTTCATCAGCTCGAGGATAGATTATTGCAATGCCCTTTACATTGGACTTAATCAATCACTCCTCAATAGGCTTCAACTGGTTCAAAACGCAGCAGCACGTCTCCTTTGCAATGCCTCCAAACGCTCACATATCACCCCAGTCCTTCGTTCGCTTCACTGGCTTCCGGTGCGGTTTAGGGTGGAGTTTAAGGTCCTGTTGTTCGTGTTCAAGGCCATCAATTGTATGGCCCCGGCCTACCTCGCAGAACTGTTAACGGTCTATCAACCAGTAAGAACCCTGCGCTCCTCTGAACACACCTCTTTGGTGACTCCTAAATTCAAATACAAAAAGTTTGGTGGTCGGTCATTTGCCGTCCAAGGCCCAAAGCTGTGGAACACACTTCAACCTCACCTGCGAAGTATTACTATGTTGAGCACTTTAAAATTGCAGTTGAAAACACATCTATTCAGACAAGCTTTTAACACATAGCTTCCGTCCCGTTTTAATTGCTATTTTATGTACACTTATGTTTTTATATATTGTTGTTTATTGATGTTTTTACTGGAAAGCGCCTTGTGCACCTTTTGGTTGTTGTAAGGCGCTCTACAAATAAAATTTGATTGATTGATTTGTTTTACATTGACAAAAACTTTTGTTACTATAAAAAAAAACTTAAATAAAATAAAATAAAATATAAAAACCCTTAAACATTTTATCTTAGCTAGTTGCCAACATTTGGCTAAATTTCTCATTTTCATTTAGTTTAACTTGATGTCCTGGTGTACTAAAATAACTTTCACATTTCAGGTAAGATAAAAAATGATCACGATGCAAAAGGTACTTAAAGCTGCAGAAGGGAGTTTTGAGAAAACGTTGACTTAGCCTGAAAATTTGAACAAGCACAACTTACAGGTCCCACCCCCTTGCTCTCTGCTGCGCTACAGCCCTCCCTCCACAGCTCCTCCCCCAAAGCGGCACATTCACTAGTAGGGACGAAACATCAACAATATGCTTTACATTGACTAAGGCCTGCCCATACTTTGACTACAAACTTGGTCCTCCAATCATTACGTATTTTGCAATACATTTAATGTAACTTTATAACGTTGCACCCTTTCTATAAGTTAGTTAGTAAGATAATATAACAGTAACTAACGTAACAGTATGTAAGTAATTATTCTAGCGATATGTAGGGCGCCGCGCAGCTACTGAGGAGAACGTCGTCTGAGCGAGAGAGTGAAAAACACTGTCCACACCCGAAAAAAGTAAGCTCTTCGGCTCAAAAGAAAACAGCACTTTAAAGGGGGTCACTTTAAAATTCGAACACATTTTCTCTTCATTTCCTCTTTTTCACACCGGTTGTGCCATTCGGCGTCTGTCCGCGGCACCCATCAACGGCTCTTGTTCAAAATCCTGCCGCGCCACAGAGCGCCATTTTTATATTAAATTTACATTATATTTGTCGCAAATCATCGTAAATGACTTCACCCTGTGCTGCAATGTACATTTAGTTTTACATTAATTTACAGAAATCAGCTGCTTGAATGAAAATTGCTGATGTTATCGGATTTTCAGGTGATATTCTCAATTCATTCAGTTAATGGATGCTCTGAGGTAAAGTGTTCAGATCACAGACTAAGCAACTATTGTATTTAATTGTACAGTACAATCATAACATAGTAGGCCTACAGACATTATCTTAATTTCATAATCTCCTTAAACATAAGAATACTGCTGGCCATAAACCGAGAAAGTGTGCGTCCGGTGTGGGATACCTCGAGTTGTCCTACACGCGACGCGGCGCTGCAGAATGTGTAGCCACCAACTCTTTTACCCATCTCCGTGTCCATCACCCTGCGGAACTGTTAACAGGGGGTTTCTGTGTTGTTCATACATTTAATAAAGGGTGATTTAGAACCATCTTATTTTTGTATTTGCACTTGATTTTTTTTTTTGTACCCTTTTGTTTGTTGGGTAAAAAAGAAAAACTATATGAACAAAGTAAAAATGAATTTGACTGATAACTGTCAGTCGTAGGCCTGAAACGAGACTTCAAGAGATTTCCACGACGCGCGAGAACTTAACTGAAGTAGTTGAAGGAGATCGCAATTCTCGCGCATGCGTCGTGGAAATCTCTTGAAGTCTCGTTTCAGGCCTACAAGGAAGAAAAGGAATAGTCGAATAAAGTCGTTATTTTTGTTTGTTTTTTCGCACAAAAAGTATTCTCGTCGCTTGATAAACTTATAGTTGAGCCACTGTTGTGACATGGAATATTTAAACATTTTCTTTAATGACTTTCTGGGCCGTCCGGTGTCATTCCCTTAGGGAGCCTATGTAGCAGTCATAAACCTCTCAGATTTAATCATAAATATCTTCATTTGTGTTCCGAAGACGAACAAAGGCCTTATGGGGTTGGTACAGCATGGGGGTGAGTAATTAATGACTTAATTTTCATTTTTGGGTGAACTAACCCTTTAATGAGAAAGTTAACGGACCCTTGATAAGGTCCCGTTTCATGTCTGTAGCAGAAATGAATGCCCCAACTGCTTTTTTTTAGCCTGAAATGTTAACACCCTAATGATAGACAATATAAATTAAAGTCCCTATGAATTCAAAATTGACCATACTTACTTTGTTTGCCTAAATTGATCGTTTTGTGGTGAACAATTCATCCATGCAAGTCAATCCAAAAAACTTTTTTTTTTGGCTTCTTAATCTTTAATCAAAATCTGAAATGTCCCCTCCCCTCTGCATTGGAGGACCTTCCCTGATGACGTAGGTTTGACGGTTTGGGTGTCTGCTTAACATCCGTAACCACGCCCCTCCAACTGACAGTAGACAGGCTGAATGAAAACACCTACTTTTCTAGATCCAATCAGGTGCTAGTTGGAAAAAAAGCCACGCCCACTATTTTTGCCTCATTTAGTATTCCGTTTCTCTCGGAAATACATCACAACACTGGAGAAAAGTCGTTTGCAACTTCCGGTTCACGGGGACTTTAAGGCTTTTAATAATAACAAATTCAACAAAAACAAATGACATGTCTTAAACTCCCTGATGGGAGGAATAAAAGACCATGCTGTGGATTTTTATTCAAGCCTTTATGCTGCAGAGAACTGTGAAAATGGTGACTGTATGACACAGCTTCCTCGGGGTCTTCCTCAGCTGGACTCTGATTCTAAAACGGTCTTGAATGCTAGTATATTAATCCCTCCTTGACGCCATGGGTCAAATTGTTGATCAAAATTTGTTTTTACAATGTTCGCATCTGTAGAAGCTTTCAGAGGGCTGTGCTCACCTGCAGAACACCCAGTCTCAAAAGGTGTATGTAGCTTGGGTTCAGCAGGATGAATGTGTTTCTTCCTGTGGTCCAGCGTAGAATGTGAGCAAAGTTCAGAGTCAATCTGGACCCTTGTGACTTGTTCGGTTGACGTCTCATTCCTTCATGGAGAAACTTCTGCTTCTGTGGCACCTTCCCCATGACGATAATCTGTCCCTTCTTGACCAATCCTGTCACTTCCAGTGGTGCGGTTGTCTGGGCAGACCTCAATGGATGAAGGGGTTTTCCTTGGTTCCAAACTACTTTGTGTGAGACACCTGAAAAGCATATTAAATGTCCATTTCACGATTGAGCACTTATGCACTTAAAGCCGCAAGGAAATGTATAGGAACACACAATGCAACAAAACAAAACAATAGATGGGTTCATGTCAGCAAGTGTAATTGGTACATCTGGTCTCAAGTGTTTCTAAAGGTCCTGAATGGTAGGGTGGTCCCATTTTAAACATCCAATTCTTCACAACCACTGTGATGAAGTTAAATGATAGTGGAATTTAAATATTCTTGGTCTGAATTACTCAAAGGAAATGCAGCAAGAGGTCATTATAATGTGTGTGTGTGTGTGTGTTGTTATGAACCCAGTATGGGTTATATTTGTAGGTTGTGTGTTTCTTTCGGTTTGGTTTACAGGATGGAGTTAGTGAGTGATGTCATTATTGACTAAGGAGTTACATCTGTGTTGGAGCTGATGCCGGCAATTAAAAGCTGTTCCCTTCAGCTGTGACGGCGCGCGCTCTCCCATCCTCGTGCCGTTTGTGTCTTGGATTCTGTTTGTTTTTTGTTGCTTGCCGTCTCGTCTCCGTCTTATTTAATTGTTCTTACTTTAATAAATGTAATCCCGGACGAGCCCCCATTTGTCACGGCCGGCTCGCAAGCCGCGACAAAGGAGACAACACGTTGGATCTTGCAAAAAAAAAAAAAACATTTATTAAAGTAAGAACAATTAAATAAGACGGAGACGAGACGGCAAGCAACAAAAAACAAACAGAATCCAAGACACAAACGGCACGAGGATGGGAGAGCGTGCGCCGTTACAGCTGAAGGGAACAGCTTTTAATTGCCGGCATCAGCTCCAACACAGGTGTAACTCCTTAGTCAATAATGACATCACTCACTAACTCCATCCTGTAAACCAAACAGAAAGAAACACACAACCTACAAATATAACCCATACTGGGTTCATAACAGTGTGATGCTGGCTAAGTCACAGTCTATGACAGGGTTAAATTTATTTATTTAACCCTTATTTAACCAGGGAAATCCTTTGAGAACAAGCCTCTTTTACGAAGGAGCCCTGGCCAAGAAGGCCGCAATAAAAGTTCCACATAAAATACAAAATATAATAAATACAATAAACATACAAGACATAATACATTAACAATACAATGAATCAACCACACTTAAAAAAATAAACAATAAATAAAAAAATACAATGGCCTTACAACAGTTAGAAATACAATGTAACAAATTACAATACAATAGACTTATCCTAATTTGGGAAGCAGGGACAGGTGCCCGTTGTGCCTGCTTCCCGATACTTTACTAGCCTCTTAAAGTGACCAAAAGAGACCAAGTTATCAAGTTTTAAGTCATTCTGTAACAGGTTCCACGCTGATGGGGCAGAAATTCTAAATGCTTGCTTCCCTAACTCTGTTCGAGCCCTAGGCACAATCATGTGGAGATTATCATTAGACCACAGAGAGCGAATGCTGGCCTTGAAGGACATAAGCCTACATAAATAAGGGGGCAATGTCCCAATAATGGATTTGTATATAAACAATCGCCACCGGGACCGGGTTAGCCTGCGCAGAGCAAGGGAGGGCCACTGGACCAGATCATACAGAGTGCAACAATGTGTAAAGGGTTTGCACCCTGTAATGAATCTCAGTGCGCCATGATAAACTGAATCCAGTTGGTGCAAATATTTATTCGGGGCGTGCAAATATAAAAAAAAAAAAATAAAAAAAAAATCACCATAATCCATAAGAGACAGAAAAGTAGCCTCGACCAATTTCTTCCTTGTTACAAGAGAAAAGCAGGCCCTATTCCTAAAATAGAACCCAAGCTAAAGTTTCCGTGCAAAATTTTGGATATGAGCCTTAAAAGTCAAATGTTCATCAAGTAAAAGCCCTAAGTACTTATACTCAGCCACACGCTCTATTCGATTTCCCTGCAGGGTTACAATGTTTGGAGGGATAGCTGTGGAGTTCCTATTATTTGAGAACAAGACCGTCTTTGTTTTATTTGCATTCAACACAAGCTTCGAGTCAAAAAGCCAAGATTGTACAACGTCAAAGGCATCCTGCAGGTACTGAAAAGTCTGGTGAAGGGTTTCTCCACAACTGTAAATAATTGTGTCATCAGCATAAAAATGAAACAGAGCATTATGGACATTTGAACCAAGATCATTTACATAAATGGTAAATAAAAGTGGGCCCAGCAGATCCCTGAGGAACCCCTGATACAACTTGTAAGAAACCTGAAGAAATACTGTCAAAGGTGACGCACTGAGTCCTATCTGAGGCCCCGTCCACACTACTGCGTTTTCGTTTAAAAACGGAGACCTTTTGTATACGTTTGCACCTTCCGTCCAGACTAAAACGGAAAAAACGAAGACCTAAAACGGAGAAGTTTAGAAACGTTGCAGCTCCGTTTTGCGTTTTGAAACTCCGGAGGGCGTTTTAGTGAAGACGGGACAAAACGGAGGAGTTTAGAAACGATGACGCAGAGGCTCACGCTCGGCTTTGGTTGTCATCAGTCATGACGTGTCCTTCCCTGATTCATCAGCCACTGTTTACACCGGCACAAGCATGCCCAGTGTTGGTGAATGGTCACGTGATCCGCGTTTTCAGTCATTTTAATGTGGACGGAGATCAATTCTAATACGCAGATAAAACGCTGGTGTGGATGGAGATCGTATTCGTTTTAATTCTCCGTTTTTAAACGAAAACGCAGTAGTGTGGACGGGGTCTGAGAGATATTTTTCAAACCAACCAACTGGCTTCTCAGAAAGACGAATGTTGAGCAGTCTCTGTTTTAAAATACAATGGTTCACCGTGTCAAAAGCTTTAGAAAGATCGATGAAAAGAGCTGCACACGTCTTTTTGCTGTCCTGTGCCTCAATGATGTCATTCACCACCTTCAATGAAGCAGAGATGGTATGTTCCTTTCGGAAACCCGACTGAAACTCTGATAGGATATTATTAACACTCAGGAATTCTTTCAGTTGTTCACTTACTAGTCGTTCTAAGACCTTTGACAGCACAGCCAAGTTGGAGATAGGCCTATAGTTGTTTAGCAAAGTAGGATAAGCAGATTTCCAGATTGATGGCATAACATTCTGAACCAAAGACAAATTAAAAATATACATGAGCGGTTTAGCAATAAAATCTGCAGCAATTTTTTTTAAATATGGCTCTAAACAATCTGAGCCGGCAGGCTTTTTGATGTCCAATGACATTAGGGCTTTATGCACATCATCGATTGAACAACATCTTCCCGCAGCATTACCATCAGAAGAGGAGGTTTTTGGAGATAGAGATTGGTCAAACAAAGAACCAGATGCAACAAAATGTTCATTAAAACATTCTAGCATTGCCGATCTTTCCAAGATAATAATATCTAGAGATGCTCCGATCAGCATTTTTGGGGCCGATCACCGATTACCAAAATCATGCCGATTGCCGATCACTGCCGATCACAGAATGGCAGGGGAATGGGAATCTTTTATCTATAATCTAGCAGAGTTTGCACCATTTGTAGAAATGTGTTTATTTAATTGTATTTAGAAAATGAGATGTCTTAAGGCTATTGTAGGCCAACTTTCCAAATAAGACAGAGTAACATAAAATGATTCCAAACAAAAAGGGGGCAGGCATACCAACACACATCAGATCAGCCTAATGGGAGGGGATCAAGTTACACTTAGGCATACTTGGAAATTGTAGCCACTTAATACACCGACTACATTTACTAATTGGCAAAAAAATTTACAACTTGTTACACCAAAACTGGCTACTGACAAAAAGGACAAAACTATGGCAAGTTTTTTTTCTGTTATTATTATGAACGTCTGATGTAGTTGAGCAGAATGCTCTTTTATGAAGTTACTTCATTAAATGACATATTTAATGAGATTATGCCTGAAAAGGTTTTGGATTTTTTATGTTAATTTAAAAATATATATTGTATAAAATTACTTGTTTATATTTGTTTTGTTATAATTGAATTTTGCAATGAAAATAGCTTTGAATGCTGACATGGCATTAAATAAAATAATCTGAATCTGATGTAGTTGAGGAACCAACTACATCAAATAAAAAAATACCACCACCACTTTTGAAACGTCTGGCGGCACGAATGTACCAATACAAATAAATAAAACATCTCCACTGAACTAGCAGAGCATTTATTTTGTTCATTTGTTAAATAAGAGGCGATCTGGCGCTGAAATGTTTTTTTTATTTTATTTTTTTTATCAAGTGATCAAAGTGCTCGTTGCCGCAGCGATCAGTGGCGCGGATACTGTGTTCTGTTGTGCACGCGGTCTTCACTCGGACGCGCGCTTCAATCCGTTGAGAGACTCCCTATTCGTTCCGGTGAAGGAGAACTCATGTTGCCACTGCCAAGCTCCGCTGTGCTGTTGTGTGCCCGTGCGCCACGCATGCAGGTGGGAAAAAAGTCGTGCGAGTAATTTACGTCAGGTGATCGGCGCTTTTGGGGTTCGCCGATCAATCTATTTTTAGACAATATCGGCCGATCATGATCGGCGTCCGATCAATCGGAGCATCCCTAATAAAATCGTCCCTAATGATATGGGGAGGCAGTTCATTATGATATTTAGTTAACGAAATTGACTGGATAGACTTCCAAAAAGTCCTAGGATTATTTTTTTTTTGTCTGTAGTGGCCGCTAGATAGTATTTCGATTTGGCATGTCGGACAGCTGCTGTAAACTGGTTTCGTAGTCGTCTAAAATTGATCCTATCGGCCTCCACCCCAGAATTTCTAGCCTTTGCCCAAGCCACATCCCTCTCATGAAGAAGTTTGCTAAGCTCCGTCGAAAACCAAGGGTTGTCTCGTCCCTTGACTCTAAACTTACGCATAGGAGCATGTTTATTAATAAGTTGCAAAAATCCATCATAAAAGTATTTCCAGGCCATTTCAACATCATCAATAAGCCTAATGCTGTCCCAATTAAAATAAAATAAATCATATAAAAAACTTTGTAAGGAGAAATGTTTCATATCACGTTTTTCAATGCATCGAGGCCTGGATTTTGGAATTTTTGCATTTCTAACTGCAGCAATCGTACAATGATCACTAATGTCATTAGCAAACACGCCAATTTCAGAAAATTTATGAGGTGCATTTGTCAATAGCAAATCAATTAGAGTAGATTTCTCTGGGTGTTTTGAATTTGTACGAGTAGGAGACGCAATTAATTGTGTGAGATTTAATTCACTGCAAAGGCCCTTTATTCCGTCTGAAGCAGGTTTGAACCAGTCCCAGTTCATATCGCCTGCCAGGATAATCTCACTGTACTGCAGGTGTGATAAAAGCTGTGACAGCGTCAGAAGGGTATCAGCTGCAGCAGAACAATCTGTAGCATCCAACAACAGTGACAGTCATACCTTTGTACACCTCAACATTTAGGCCCAGAAATTCAAGTTGTTTACTCACAGATATAAACAGAACTACATTGGCAATGAACTTCCTCTTTACATATATAGCCACGCCCCCAGCCTTACGAGGCCGGTCGGTTCTAAAGACATTGTATCCACTGATAACAATGTCTTTATCTGTGACTGATTTAGAGAGCCATGTTTCTGAAAGAATTATAATATCTACATCGGTGGATTATGCCCAAATACGTAAAGAATCAATCTTAGGAAGCATACTTCGCATATTCAAATGAATAATACCCAACCCAGACCTGTTTTTAAAATCAGCCGGAGTATTGCCGATTTTAGAGTCAATATCTGTCAAGTCATCCTCTTGTTCAACGTCCAAAGGACACAAGGACAACTCAAATTTCCGACTCAATCACTTTTATTTTTCTTTTGGTTTGTCAGTTGATTGTTCTGTTCAGCAAATTAGGTTGTAAACCTTTAAAGACAGAGAACAAAAGTTACAATTTTATTTAAACATGTTAATTAAACATTTTTAATGCATTTTAAATGAACCACTTAAGCCTTTTACATGGAATAAAGAAAAATGATTTCATTAATCTTCCAAATTTGTTTGTAAAGTTAACATTTTACCATTTTAAACTTTATACCATCCTTTTGTATCTTATACTCTTATTTTTTTTTTTCAAACTCAAAATGTAATATTTTAGCACAAACACAACATAAATGAAGGCAATGCTGCAATGTGCTACTTAAACATCTACACAGCATTTAAACAAAGCTTGAACATATTAAGCAGCATTTTAAACACCATGAAAGTAAATAAACATTTTACAGACCATTGGCGTCTTTGGACTGAACCTACGAGTGAACTTGGAGCCTCTTCTCTCTGAAGTTTGATTTTTCTGACTGACTGAGAACCTATAATCACCCCTGAGATTTAGCTTGACTATCAAATTTGACTGCACATCACCACAAATAATTAACAACATGATCAAGCATCTCGGTTTCATAGTTGCACCAAGGCTCAAAGCATTTTTAGTATGTAGTGAATTAAAAAAACAACATAAGGTCATTGTCAGATAAAACAGTGAAGCTTTTCAAAACAGCAAGGCACAGAGAACGGAGAAGGGATTCAGAAGGAACACTATAAAGGGGCTGTAGTTTTTGTAATTTTTGCACAAGTAGCTCTGGCCTGGAGCAAGTCATACTGGGAACAAATGAGGGACCCCACGCCTTAACTAGAGAGGTTTCATCGGAGACATTCATATGCCCATGTCCCCAGAACAAGACAAGGCTCAGTAGAAGTGTCATTTTCGGCACTGTTGAGTTGCAGCTTAAATAGAAGAGCAATTTGCTTGGCAGATGACTGCGTGTGCAGGCAGAGAGAAGGCTGGAGAGTTTGGTAGTTCAACGATCAAGCACAGGTGCAGGCAAAAAAAGAAGTCTTACCAGTCGAAGCCAGGTGAAACAACAATAAGCATTCCATAGTTTGCCAGTAAGGCCATGCAGAAAGCCTGTGGAAGACCATGCGGCAGAAAGACATGGGCAGCAGCAACAGCAAGAAGATGCAAGCCAAACAGCAGAAGCAGCATGCAGTGAGAGTTAAATGATTAGCCAGATCAGCGCAAGCAGGCAGCAGCAGCAAACAATTCCAGCAAAACTTAGCAGCTGAGATGGTCAGGCTCAGCAAACGTTAGACAAACATTTGACAAACAAACACTGCTACACATGTGCGGCCATCTTGGATTCAGTGGGCGGAGTCACTTCAAGATTGAAGCGCTCACACTTCAGATATATCAATTAATTGATTGAAGCGCTCACACTTCAGATATATATTTTCATGATATTTTTTATGGTTTCTGTTAATAGTGGTATGTTGAGAAATCAGGGGCCCTCTGATTTTCCAACCACCCTAATAACAACAATCAGAAAGTTTAAACATTTTGAAATTTAATAGCAGGTCTGCCTCTGCTTTATAATTTACATCATCGATTTGTGACTGTAGCCATTCATATGTAGCCTATAATACAGTGTTTTCCCATGAGTTGGCAGAGTGTTGTGAATAGCGTATGCTATGTGTGTCTCTGTTTGACTGTCATCATGGGATCAGCTTTACCATCCTATGTGTGTGAAGCTATCTGGATCTGTTAGTAGAAGATGGACAATAGATCTTTAGTGAAGTGACACTTTTAGACTCTGTCATATTTATCTTTTTATGATGTGTAGTGTTCAGCCTAGATAGACTTGATCTATTCTAGGTCATGATGATGTGAGGGTGTAGTCATGGAGGTGTGTGTTCAGTGTTCATGTCTAGGAGATGGGTGGAATCTAATCTATAACAATTGTGTTGTAAATTTAGTTCCAGTTCTGTACTGGGAGGCCATACGTATGCAGTGGTGTGCTACTGTGAGGTGTGAATGGCCTCTTGAAGTGTCTTTTCACCCATCTCCCGACTCTCAGGTTATGTTCTAACATTTCCAGTCCTGGCTCTGATGCCGGTGGGGTCAGGCCCTTCCTGGCATTCATCCTCTACGGAATTGCAGTGGTAAACCGGAGACAGAAACAAATGCAGAGAGAACCAGAGTTAATTCTGATATTTTCAACAGCTTTGAATTCAGACATGTGGAATTCATTTACTTGCTCCATTATCATGTCCATTGCAATTTTAATTCCAGTTGTCTCATGAAACCGAGTTTCATTGACTAGGTCTGAATTATTGCTGTTGTTTCAGTGCAGTGTGTGACACCAAAAGCTGCTCTTGTAGTTGAGCCTTCACAGTCTGCTGTGTCAAGAGCATTAGAGGCCCCAGTTCTGCTGGGGAAATTTCATATTGTCATGAGATCCAATGGGTCGATGCTCATGGCATTACTTCAAGTTGCTCTCATTACAGCCAGATCTGTGGGCAGAAATTAGTTCACCTGTGTTGGTGCACTTCGAGGTTGCTCTCATTACAGCCAGATCTGTGGGCAGAAATTAGTTCACCTGTTGGTGCACCTCAAGTTGCTCTCATTACAGCCAGATCTGTGGGCAGAAATTAGTTCACCTATGTTGGTCCACCCCAGTCAAGGATGATTTGTTTTGCTATTACCTGTGCCACACTTTTAGCCGTGTATTTGTAAAGGCAAAAAATAAAAGCAAATCCCCTCCCATTTTGGCACTGGGTAGTAGACCAATGAAATCGAATTGTAAGGATTAATGTCACACTTCTCCAATGAATGCCCTGCTTGGTGATTATCACATAATGTATATTATAATTATAATTTATATGAGTTACAATACAATTGTATTATATTTGAAAAAATATAAATTAAGTAATATTATTTCTGGTCTCTGAGGAGTCTCTGGAACAACTTAGTTGTCAAAATGTTCGTTTTTGCAAGGGGAGATTCTTTTGATTTGGCCCTGCAGTCGCAGCTGTAGGCTACTGGCATGTGCATTGCATGTACAACAACGGTGAGGCTGAAAGCCAATGAGGAACTCTGTTGTTGTCAACATCCAACTAACTGTACGCACATGCTGAGCGCATGGTCAAATCCCTGCTCAAAATGTATTTTTAAGAGCTACGAAGTCACAGATTGTGTTCTCATATCACAACATTTGAATATGAAAAGGTTTTTGTTTTAGGGCTGATGAGATGCACATTTACTGTTTCTCTTTTTAGATTTCAAATGCCTATTTTTCATTTAGTCTCTTTAAAGACTATGAAGGCAAAATGGTCATTTTAACGTTTGATTATTCTATTTAACTCTTTACTATATTTTCCCGTTAAAGGGATACTCCACCCAAAAAATGAAAATTCTGTCATCATTTACTCACCCTCAAGTTGTTGCAAACCTGTATGAGTTTCTTTCTTCTGCTGAACACAAAGGAAGACATTTTGAAGAACGATTGGAATTTTGGGACCATTGACTTCCATAGTATTTATTTTTTCTACTATGGAAGTCAATGGTGCCAAAGTTCCAATCATTCTTTAAAATATCTTCCTTTGTGTAAAATAAATAAATAAAAATAAAATAAAAGTTGAATAAAAGCTCAGGTGCGTGCATTTCTTAATTAATATGATTCTAAACTCATAATAAAGTACTACAAAAACCAGATAAGTCCAGAATTTGAACGCAAAGCGTTTCATTTGACGGTAAGCAATGTCCTCCCATAGAGCGTCATTATAAGAACGCTAAATATAGCTTAACGCATATTCGAATGCGCCTCTTATTATGTCGAAATAACGAGATATTTATGTTGAAATAACGACTTATTATGTCGTTATAACGAGATATTATGTCGTTTTAACGAGATTGTATGTCGTTTTAACGACTTATTATGTAGTTTTAACGAGATATTATGTCGTTTTAACGACTTATTAAGTCGTTTTAACGACTTATGCCTTTATAACGAGATATTATGTCGTTTTAACGACTTATTAAGTAGTTTAAACGACTTAATTATGTCGTTATAACGAGATATTATGTCGTTTTAACGATATACTAAGTCGTTAAAACTACTTAAGTCGTTAAAACGACATAATATCTCGTTATAACGAGATACGTTTTTTTATTTTATTTTTTCACCTTGCGGTTCAGGGCTTCCGTACATGTTTTACTCAAGGGGGTAATCCATCAGCCGGAAGTTGAAGCCTCGCGGGAGCCGCCATTGTAGCAGAACTTCACCTGCTGTTAGCATCCCATTGACTCCCATTCATTTTGGCGTCACTTTGACAGCGAATAACTTTACATCTGAGGCGTCCAAAGGCTTAATTTGTCGATTATTTATTTATAAAGAAACACGACAATGTATAAAATGCTCCATTACTTTGTATCTTACGTTACGGCCCCATAGAAGCCGTTTTTGTAAAAATAGGCTAAAGATTGCGTCATAACCATGGGACTTTCTGTCGCACAATAGAGACATTACCGTATAGACAGGAGGAGAAGCTCGCGGCAATCATTTACTGTCTTTGAGGCAATCGGGGGGACATGAAGGCACAAAGTCAAGGTAGAAGCACATAAATAGAGAGTCCATAAAAGCAACAGGACAAAATATTTCAACAATGTTTTTGAGGAATTAGGTGATTCAGATTTGTCTTGGCACAGCTACTAGAAGATTTTCAACTGTCAGACTGTCGTCACGCTCAGTTTGATCCTGCGCAGTCGCTCAGACATCAGACAGGAAGTGCAATAATCGGGCTTCAAGTCTTCTCCGTTGAAATCAATGGGGTCGCTGTGTCCATTTCTTTTACTGTCTATGGTTTTACTCAAATGACTGTAAAAATAACAACGGAGTAAAACCGAGTAAAAGTAATTACCATAGCCTTATTTTTGCCTCTTGGTGGCAGTAATGAGCTTTATTGAGTGCCAATCTGCCAACGAAAAAGAAGAGTCTAGTCGGCGCACTTTATTTATTTTTTAAAACATAACATACCAGGTAAAACTATCCAAAATACAACACACAACAAAGAGTCACCACATCATGTCATGTCCGTTTATTTCATGTTTTACTCAAATGACAAAAAAATAACAACGGAGTAAAAATAATTCCCATTTGAAATCGAGTGCTCGAATTTGAACTTGGAAGCCCGCCATGTCATGCAGGAGTTGTTGCCTCAACGTGGTTCTGTGGAATCAGTTTCGTTCATCGTCGACGTTTCTGTGTTTGCTGCGGTTTGTTTAGTGGCTATAATCTGGTAAGTACTTCTTTACTTTTTTTAAAAGTTATTCAAGTAATCTGCATCAGAATGTGACAGAAAAGTCATCAAACTAAAACTCTCATGCTGATAGACCTAACGTTACTAAAATGATCAGGTACACTTTAGGCCTACATGTTGCGATGTTATTTGTGGATTGATTTAACTAAATTTAAACAATTAAAGGACTGAGTTGATGTACGCAATCGTATCGCACGGATAATAATTTGTGGCACTGTTGGTTATCGCAGTTGCTTGTATTGAAGCTTTTCGGTTACAGAACCTAAATTGAAACAGGAAAAAAAGATTAAAACCACTTTCATTCAATCTTACTTGTTTTTTTAACTGATACTTAGAATTAAATTAGCTGTAATCGAAGTTGTTGTATGACTTTGACATGTCTATGCCTCACTATTAATTTGTGTTTTTATTTTCTATACAGGTTCAAACTTGTGAGACCAGAGCATGTGTGAGTAAAATTACAATTTGGAATTTGGGGGTGAAAATACATGACTAAAATTATGCAGCATTTTAAAACTCTGATTTTAGAGGTTGGCATAGTTCAGGGTTCTCATGTCTTGTCATTTTAATGATTTGGATTTGAGTGATGGATTGGAAATGCAGGTTGTGTGATTTAAGATGGGCAAATATCGTACAAAACTTAGCAGATCTGGCTGTGAAGAGGTGGCTGTTAACTCGGGGAAGAGAAGCCAAAATAATGCAGAGAGTGAGTCCCCCCACTCCAACATCAAAAGAGCTCGTCGAGCTGAGGTAAACTACCTACCAAATTTTCCAAAAGGAGAGAGTGCTGAAAGCTTGGAGCAACAAATTGTTAGATTCCATTTTTTGTGTGTTTATGTGTGTGTTTCTTGTTTTCTTGTTTAACTTTTTTGTTGTTGTTGTTATTTGTTTGAATGCTTGCTTTCAGATTGCTGCAGAATTCCACAGAATTACTAATATCGGCTTGAAAAACAAGTTCTATGCAGAACTGGACAACCATACTCCTCGACTGATTACTGTTTACAGTCAGAAGCACTGAGAAGCATCTTTAGTGCCTTTGATCTTGTGGTAAATGTTGTTAATTACATTTATAGTACAAGTTAATTGGTTAATGTGCACAAGTATTTTATCTGTTAATAGTTTAAACCTGGCTTTGAACTTTTTTCGCTTTAAATTTCTTCCCCTCTTTCATCTGTACTTTTATCTCTATTTTTTCTTTTCTCTTGCACCACTAAGACAGTTCTGTCTTTTTACAGGATCACTACGATATTGACAATAGATGTACAGCTGCACTTTGTGCCCTCCCTGTCTACTTGCACGAAGATGACTATGTTTTTCAAGATGTGGAATGTAGGTTTCTATACATCTCGTTTGAATTTTAATGTTATTTATCTGATTATGCTCATGAAGTTCTCATGCTTTTCAGACTGAAGAGGTGGATGAGCCAGACATTGCAGATTCAGCTGTTGCTCTTGTCAGCATGGTGAATGGAGACTCGACTTCCACTGTTCAGTTTGACCCTGCTGGGATTGCTTTTGTGCTGGAAGGTGACATATTTCTAAGGGACATTTCCAGGTTGGCTGATGATTTTCTTTTGATGTTTGGTTTGATATATGCATTACATCTCAACTACCCCAAAGAGCTGACACACACATTTAAAGGATTAGTTCACTTTAAAAAAAAACGTTTGCTGATAATTTACTCACCCCCATGTCATCCAAGATGTCCATGTCTCTCTTTCTTCAGTCGAAAAGAAATTAATGTTTTTGATGAAAATATTCCAGGATTTTTCTCCATATAATGGACTTCAATGGGACCCAAACGGTCCAAGGTCCAAATGACAGTTTCAGTGCAGCTTCAAAGGACTTTAAACGATACCAGAAAATGAATAAGGGTCTTATCTAGCGAAACGATCGGTCATTTCAAAAGTAAATAAACAAGTTTAAGTTTTATAAGCACAAATGTTCGCCTTGCTCTGTTCTGTGATGCGCGTTCGTAACATTCGTTCGTGACCTTTTCAACGTAATTGCGCTTCACGTGACGTCACACGAACGCGCATCACAAAACAGAGCAAGGCGAGCATTTATGCTTTTAAAACTTAAACTTTATTTACTTTTGAAATGACCGATCGTTTCGCTAGATAAGAGCCTTATTCATCGTCTGGTATTGTTTAAAGCCCTTTGAAGCTGCACTGAAACTGTCATTTGGACCTTGAACTGTTTGGGTCCCATTAAAGTCCATTATATGGAGAAAAATCCTGGAATGTTTTCATCAAAAACATTAAAGGGTTAGTTCACCCAAAAATGAAAATTAAGTCATTAATTACTCACCCCCATGCTGTACCAACCCCGTAAGACCTTCGTTCGTCTTCGGAACACAAATGAAGATATTTATGATTTAATGTGACAGCTGGATCACTCCTCCATAGGCTCCCTAAGGGAATGAATCCTGACGGCCCAGAAAGTCAATGAAGAAAATGTTTAAATATTCCATGTCACAACAGTGGCTCAACTATAAGTTTATCAAGCGACGAGAATACTTTTTGCGCAAAAAAACAAACAAAAATAACGACTTTATTCGACTATTCCTTTTCTTCCTTGTAGGCCTGAAACGAGACTTCAAGAGATTTCCACGACGCGCACGCGCGAGAACTGAACTGAAGTAGTTGAAGGAGATCGCAATTCTCGCGCATGCGTCGTGGAAATCTCTTGAAGTCTAGTTTCAGGCCTACAAGGAAGAAAAGGAATAGTCGAATAAAGTCGTTATTTTTGTTTGTTTTTTCGCACAAAAAGTATTCTCGTCGCTTGATAAACTTATAGTTGAGCCACTGTTGTGACATGGAATATTTAAACATTTTCTTCATTGACTTTCTGGGCCGTCAGGATTCATTCCCTTAGGGAGCCTATGGAGGAGTGATCCAGCTGTCACATTTAATCAAAAATATCTTCATTTGTGTTCCGAAGACGAACGAAGGCCTTACGGGGTTGGTACAGCATGGGGGTGAGTAATTAATGACTTAATTTTCATTTTTGGGTGAACTAACCCTTTAATTTCTTTTCGACTGAAGAAAGAAAGACATGGACATCTTGGATGACATGGGGGTGATTAAATTATCAGCAAAAGTTTTTTTTTAAAGTGAACTAATCCTTCAACTTCATCCAAAAAGTCTTACTGGGCTTGGATGACTCAAAGCCACTAGCACCCAGATTTTTGTCTTACATTTTTTATTTTTACTGATTACGAGATTTTCTGGATGCACAAGAGACTGTTTAATGTATTTTATTTCACTTGTTGTGACTAATATTATTACAGTCTATTGTAATACTTATCTCAAATTTAGAAATTTTCCAGAACACAGATTGTGTTCACTTATTTACTGGGATTGCATTACTGAAAGATGGCCCAGATTGCCGTTTAAAAAAAAATGTTTTACTTGTTAAAGAGTTTTTCCTGCATCTCTGGATACACTAGTTTTCTACACCTTATCTGTCCTTTTCATTTGTTGTGACTAATACAGTGACATTCTAATGTATACAGAGGTCTGTAATAATGCTGGCATGAACGGTGTAAAAACTTCTGAAATGTTTTAATGCATTATTATACATTTCTAAAATGTCTAGGTATTGTGACACTTGTTACATTCTCAAAAGGTAATGGCTGTGACACATGTTAATGCATCAGGTTTGAATTATTCCTTTTGCAAAATAAAACGTACTTTCATGTATGGAGTTTGAAATTGTCTTCCTTTCTAATGTTTAAGGAATAATATTTGCTAATGTTCATTTTGCGGTCATATTTCTTGAAAATTAAGTATTGTATTTATTTAGTTAAAAATGTATAACAAATTTAGTATTCATTTATGATTAATAAAAATTTAGTTATAAAATACATATAAAAAAGTTTATTAAAATAAATAATTTTGAGTTAATCTGCTCAATAGATTTAAGTGTAACTGACTTAAAACAATTAATTTTATCAACTTTTTAATTTTATCAACTTTTATCAAAGTTTTGAGGTAATCTGCTCTATAGATTTAAGTGTAACTGACTTAAAACAATTAATTTTATCAACTTAAAAGTTTTGAGGTAATAAGTTTCCTCAAATTTTTTGAGTTATCTTAACTTATCGGGGTTTACAGTGTGGTATTGCTATGCCAATGCAGCTTATAGCTTGTTTTAGGATTCATCATTGTGGAGTAGTTCGATTGTATTTTACAATTAGTAGTTATTTCATCTATTAACTATTAATTATCTATTACTCATTCCTACTCACTCATTAGGCTACATGGCATTAGTGGTTTTAATAGGAGTTAGTATACATATTCAGGGGCATGAAAAGATTGGTTGTGTTTGATTATATGTAGTGGGCCGTAGTGGGCCAATCTGGGCCAAAATGCCCGGGGCGATTTTAGTCCCAGTCCAGCCCTGCACACCTGCCTTGTTTGGTTCGATTGAATCGAAATCTAGTTCGTTTCCCCCCTTGGTGCGGACCTTTTGGGCAGGTGTGAATACAGCAATCGAACTCGGGTGCGGACCAAACAACCGAACCGAGACCCAGCTGAAGAGGTGGTCTCGGTACGGTTCCAAACGAACTCTGGTACGGTTCGAAATCTGTCTAATGAATGAATGACCTTAAGCACACGGGTGGTTTTGCTCAAATTTTGGTTCACTTGCAAAAAGAGCAGTGTGAAAGCGAACCGTACCAAAAAAAAATAAAAAATTGTATTTGGTCCGGACCAAAGCAAGTGAACTATCGGACTTTCCTGGTGTGAATACACCCTTAATTACCGCGAGAACAGTTTCATATGCTCTCGCAGGAGTTTAACATAACAGAAACCTCTTTGACATCTTCAAAATTATTGTTTTGTCTGTATACAGCAAAGCAAGTTGCAATCTGCATTAGCACCAATGTATTGATAATGTATTGCTAGAGACCATATTGCAATGTATTGTTTTTTCAATTTGTCCTTGTGGAATTGGGCTTTGTCTAAAACTTTTTTTTTTTTTTTTAAATTTTTAAACAAATGTTTTTAAACATCTTTCCATGTCGTATTGTATGCCTGATATGCTGACAATTCATTTTTGACAACACTAATTAACAGTTAAATGCACTGCTGTCAAACACATCTTATGATACTTTGAGACAAATTAACTACAAGCACACTCATCACAAAAACTTTTATTGAAGGGCAATACGAGGGTTTATGCAAACCCAATCTATAAGTTCTGTACTTCAGGCACTAATACGGTCATAGAAAATCAGATCGTGCCTCCAGCCGCAAAAAAAAAAAAAACAGTCCATGCTGCAGTATCCTGCAAAATCATTTTCAGAGTAGAACCCTTGTTTTTTTTTTCTCTTTGTCCACATCCCCAGTATCCTTCAGTCTTTGTACATTTCATTATATTGAATGCAACGGGAGATCAATTCTGTAGGTCCTTCTATGGTCTTCTGAAAAGGAGTTCCAGTTTACCACACCTGATGACAAAAGTAGTGTAAAACATGTTTGCATTTTTTTTCTTTTTTTAATACGAAATTTTCTGGTAGCAGTGTCTCTTCAGTATTTATTTTATTAGTTGTGTGCCTCCACAAGAATTTTTTTTTAGCAATTAAAAGAAACACTTATTGCCTAAAACAAAAAGCATTAGTCTAGTGTAGATTATATTATGATGATTAAAATAATTTTAGCACTAGAACCTTGACTTGAATCATAACTTAGCCCCAGACATAGATAAATGGACAAATGTAGAATCGTCACTCAAAAGCACCACAGCTGCACAAAAATCACAAAGGAAACAGTCATAAACTGGTATAGAAAAGGCAAATTAGGCAACATCTATGCACAACATGCAATTTCATTATAATAATGGCAAGTGACCACTCCAGGGGCCATCTAATGCGTTGTGTTGCCATACCATGAAAAATTTTATATACAAGTAAAATATCTGCAAACTTAATCATGTTTTCCCAATTTAACAGGTCATATTTAACTAAAAGTTTACAATGGTGATATGAATTTGACTTTTTATCTAACGTTTTTAAGGCCCGTTTGTAAAGTATTTCAACTGATCGTAATGTAGTCCGACTTGTCTGTGTCCAACTGGTAAGACAGTAATTAATATGTGATATGGTCATAGCATTAATATATAACTTTGAGGCCTCTGTAGTCAAATTATTCCTAATGTGTCTGAAATTTGCCAAATTAAATTTAATTCTATTTGTGACCTTTTTCACCTGTGTTTTAAATGAAAAACATGAATCTATTATTATTCCCAAACTAATATCATTTCCTTAACGTACAGCTAACGCTAAACTAATTTTATTCTACATTTTAGTTCGACACGGGTACCAAGGCAACGTTACGACGAATTTAGTGATTCATTGGGCTAGCTAGCTTTTTATTTTTTTCTTATGCCCACCAATAGTGATCCTGCCTTCACGTGCTATCAGAAATTAGATATTTACAACTTCTGAAATCGTAATTACAAGCTCATTAAATTCAAATTTCTAAATCTAAATTTTTTAACAAGAAACTCATTTTTACAAGGCAACATTAACTTATTAGACCGTAAAAAACTATTGCTTAACTTTAAGCGAGGACGGTTAAGTTTGAATAGATTATCAACTCTAGAAACAATACCAAAACGTGGATTATCTCTGGAAATCTCTGGAAAATATTCTTACCGTTGTCTCTAAACGAGCTGCCATCTTGCCAACAACATCTCGTTCTGACATATCGTGTGGTTCGGTGTGATTTGGACAACTTCAAGTTACGCCCAACTTCAAGTTACGCCCCTCTCTTGCAGTCCGCAGACAGACCCATCTCGAGAAACTGGACATCTTGTTGGTTTTATACAAATTACTTAAACAGAGAATATGTTTTGTTTTCGTTTTGAATCATATCATTTAAAAGTACACACTTAAATGTTTATAAAGATATATTGCTCATAAATGTGTTACAAGTACTCGCTGAGTTCTGTTTCAGTTTATAGACGTGCTCATGAAAAAAAGTTCACAGAGACGGAGAGGCAGAAAAGCACACCCTGTTTACTTTATTTTACAAAAGCACAATGTTTTGTTTTGATTGTAAGTGGACACATATATACACAGCATTTTTATGATTTTAAAACTTTTAGGCTCAAATTTACAGCCATTGAGTACCAGAAAATAACTTGGAAGATGTTATTCCAATTTAGGTTTAATTTCTTGTTGCGTAGGCAAACAAAGAGATCTTTACAATCTATAACAAGGGTTTTCATTCCTCATCTGCGCTGTCGCTATCATGTCCCTGGCGTGTGTTTGTGTCTAATTCTCAAGCTTTATCTGACTTTTTTGCTGTCCGGACGTGACTGGGTATTCCGACCCATTCTATAAATGTGTTTATTTGGGATGTGTCTGTTTTTCCCTCAACACTTCTGAACAGGCAAAAAGAATTGACTTACCACAGCGGCTGAAGAAAGCGAAGACGTTCAAACCTCTTGTTGATTTTAAAATCCCAATACTTTGCTGGAAAGACATTGCTCGCCCGTGTTACGAAATCATGTCGGGATCACCAATTTGTAAGCCCGACTCAATCAATCCAATATTTGATCAGCGGGTGAAGGTCTCTGCATGTTACTGTCTTTCCGCATGGCAAAGTAATTTGATTAAATGAAATACATTTTTTCATGCACTAACTCGTTATTTCATACCAAAAAAACCTTAATTTATATTCTTTTTTTTATTGCGCGAAAAAAACAACAAAAAAAAGTTGTTGATTGTGGCCTGTGGAATGTTGGTCCATTCCTCTTCAATGGCTGTGCGAATTTGCTGAATATTGGCAGGACCTGGAACATGCTGTTGTATACGCCGATCTAGAGCATCCCAAACACATTCATTCATGCTGACTGCAGGAATGTCCACCAGAGCTGTTGCCCGTGAATTGAACGTTCATTTCTCTACCATAAGCCGTCTCCAAAGGAGTTTCAGAGAATTTGGCAGTACATCCAACCGGCCTCACGACCACAGACCACGTGTAACCACACCAGCCCAGGACCTCCACATCCAGCATCTTCACCTCCAAGATCGTCTGAGACCAGCCACCCGGACAGCTGCTGCGACAATCGGTTTGCATAACCAAATAATTTCTGCACAAACTGTCAGAAACCATCTCAGGGAAGCTCATCTGCATGCTCGTCGTCCTCATCGGGGTCTCGACCTGACTGCAGTTCGTCATTGTAACCGACTTGAGTGGGCAAATGCTCACATTTGATGGTGTCTAGCACTTTGGAGAGGTGTCCTCTTCACGGATGAATCCCGTTTTCACTGTACAGTGCAGATGGCAGACAGCGTGTATGGCGTTGTGTGGGTGAGCGGTTTGCTGATGTCAATGTTGTGGATTGAGTGGCCCATGGTGGCGGTGGGGTTATGGTCTGGGCAGGCGTATGTTATGGACAATGAACACAGATGCATTTTATTGATGGCATTTTGAATACACAGAGATACTGTGTAGGGATCGACCGATATGGATTGTGTTTTAGTGCCGATTAGAGGTCTTCACGGGTCCACTTGGATCCGAAAACCCGAGGTCCAACCCGAGACCCGAGCGGGTTCGGGTCCAAAACTCCGACGAGTGTCTCGGACACGGGTCGGGTTCGGTATTAGTGGCCTCGGGTCTCAGGTAATTTAAAATAAATATGCATTTTCCAAATGGACCCGAGAAGACCCGAATTCTTTTAAACTCTGTTGGGCATTTAAGAAAATTGCAGTATTTAAAACAACTCTATGACACCGTTCTCTCACTTTTTCTAAGTGAGAGAGCGAATCCGCGCTTCTATGTGCAAATGGCCTATAAGCATAAGCACGGTTGCCTCCGCATTTATTTACTCAGTTGCTCGCTCCACATAAACCAACCCCTCCCTTTGCCAAGAAGAACTAGTGCGCCATCATGTGGATGGATGTTTGACTAAATGCAAGTATTTGAATCGTTGTTAAGCCAGGCCTGTCAATCAATTTAAAAAATACGCGGCACTCAGAAAAGCATGGAGGCGATAACAGAAATTGCGAAAAATGTCAGGGAAAACGAATGGTGTTTCTAATCATCGTATGGTCCGGTAAATAACATTATGCCAAATTTTATTGGACGTAATGGGTTACAGTGATGTGTGACATTTTAGCACTTCAGCACGCTTACACTTGCGCGTCTATGTGCATTTTTGAGAAACGCAGGGCTGCAGGCTCTGCACAATCCTAAATGCCGTTTACGTTCGGGTCCAGTCGGGTTCTAAAGGAAATGGCGTCGGGTCGGACTCGGGTCGGGTTTTTCTTAAAAAAAAATAATTTATGCATTTCGGGTTCTGGTAAGTAGTGATTCGGGTCGGGTACAGTTTTTAGGAACCGAGAAGACCTCTAGTGCCGATACCGATTTTTTTTTTTTTCATCAGCCTTAGCCGATGAGCAATATGGGCTGCCAATTTTCTTGAGCCAATATTTGGAGCTGATATTGCTTTTGCTCCCTCAATTTACATCATAAAAATTACACGATGATGTTACAAGTCTCAATTTAAAAAAGGAACATTTATTGAACTTAAAAAAAACTATATTTAACAAATAGTGAGGTAGAACAAGTAAAAACATGTAGATAAACAATATTTAACAAATATTAAAAACGTGAGGTAGAACAAGTAAAAAAAAGAGTTCAGTACTGAAAATAAACATTTAAGTATAAGTAAAATTCTGAAAATAAATATTTAAGCATACATAAAATAATTACACTATTGCACAGTAGCAACAAGCAAGCAGCATAATAAAGTGCACACTGTAGGCCTACCATACTTCATTTTAAAAGTAACCAACTATTTACAACCTAGTCATTTAATACTTAGGTCTAAGTTTTAGTGCACTTAACTTAATCTGTTGTAGAGCAAATGGCTTTCCTGAGAAGATAAGGAAAATGCAAACTGAACAAAAAACAACTTAAAAAGAATTGTGCATAATATGCGCATTGCCCCACTCCTTTACCCCACACACCCCTCCTCACTGAAAAGTTCTCTCAGTTTAGAAGCAGCAGGTTATAAATGGAGGAAATCGAGTCGCTCTGCATTTTCTCCCGTCAGCCTATTCCTCTGTTTCTCATATATCTGGCTGACCTCGCTGAATACCCTCTCACTGGGAACAGAGGAGGGGGGTGGACTGAGAAATTTTCTGGCGAGTGGTGCCAGAAGGTGCAAGTGGGATGCATTTTGTTTCCACCATGCAAGTGGTTGGCCCATCTGTCTGTCGATCCACGGCTCTCATAGGTATCGATCCAGCTGCTGAGTGAAAAGCTGCTCCTCCTCATCATCATCAGTTTCCTCAGAGGTTGGTCTGTGTGCCCCCAGAAGGTTGGCATACATCTGTTCAAGCATGTCAGACGGACTAGCGTCTTCCTCCTCTTCTTCCTCCACCCTTATCCGTTTTGGATCTGGGCCTTGATTTTCTGAGGAAGCCCTTTTCCGTTTCTTAGCCTCAGACAGAGTGGCATGCTCATCCTTTATCCAGTCTTTTGCATTGCTCAGTGTGCCTGGTGCCAAGGCATGATGACGACCCGCACAGGGAAGGAGATGAAGTTGACAGCTGATAGGCACTTCGAATCTGCGAGAGATTGTGATGGCGACAAAGCAGGTACATTTGCCGGGGAAACTCAAACTGGGCAAATCTGGACGGGCGCTCAGTTTACAGAGGAAAAAAAAGTTATCCCTGACTTACAATGGACAAAACTTGACTGGGCTGTGCCATTTGTAAAAAAGTGGGAACACTGGATCCGGAAAAAACTGCAGGTGTGAAACTGGCAAAAGAATGGATCTAAGATCTAATGGATTTAAGAAAAAAAAAACTTTTTTTTTGGTTAATTTAATAGTCCGATGGATAATTGCTGCAGTGTTGTTTTTTTGTTGTTGTTTTTTTACATTTCGCACCCATGCAGTGCATATTCTGAAATTAAAATAAACATTGCCCTGATACACACACAGCGTTGTTAAGGTTTATTTAGCCAGAGAAGCTCCTTAGGCAGTGTACTTTTTTTTTTGTTCCGTTACCTCCAACCCCCGCTTTGAGTCGCCGGATCCACATATTTGAAGTATTTTTCGTCTTTGCCTTTTCAGCTCCCATGCTCACCAATATATTGCAGATGTTGCAGTGAGCCTTACCTGGAGTATGCTGCTTAAAATGCTGCCACACTGGATTTGTTTTCGGAATCTGCTCTGCCATTTCTTTAAAAAGAATAAACAAAAACACAGATCAGTGTCACTTCTGCAATCATCTTACATTCATATCAGCCAAATTATGTGTGCAATGTGCATCAAATGAATGGGTGCACTGCATATGGTTAACTGTGAAAGGGTAAAAGGCTTTCATCAACATCTACAACACAGCCTTGATGATGCATTGCTTGCTGACATATTATAAGACGGATGTAATCAGGTCATCACAAAATGTCCTTTGTCAACACATTTAAATAATTTAAGAAAACAATAAACCTGAAAAGTGCTTGATTTGTAATTTAAGACTGCCATGGTTTCAATTTTTCTACATAAAATAAAATGAGCATGTCTAAGGCTAATATGCCGCCTTAAATGCAAAGACAACACACTAGTAGGTCTAAACGAAAATGTAGAAGAAGCTGCCAGATTTGTCAACCACAGAACATAAATCAGCAGAGGAAAATAACGTGATGTCAGATGCACATTAAGCAACAAATTGATCAAGTTTCTGTTCTAAACTGGACCAACATTAAAAGGTATAAATAGAATAGAATAGAATAGAATAGAATAGCCTTTATTGTCATTGCACTGTCGAGGTACAACGAAATTTTTGTGTGCTCACAGAGCCGCCCCCTTGCACCAAACATAACAAAAATAAAATAAACAACAACAACAGCAACACGAAACAAAATACATTTGGACAAAAGACAAAAAGGGCTAAACGAGCAATATTCTCTCATTAAGATAATATAAAATATGCAATACGTACACGCATATACACACCTACTCATACACACATATATATATAAAATCTAAGAGGTTAAAAATGTTAAAAGTGACTATAGTTGTAGTAGTGCAATTAAGAAGGTGGGCTGATTGTCTGTTGTTCAGAGTTGAATGTAGTGAAAGGAGAATATGGAGGTAGGGGCTTATATGTGTGAGTGTCCATGGGTGTTGGCCATTCGTATGGCCCAGGGGAAAAAGCTGTTTGTCAGCCTGCTGGTGTGCGATTTGGTTGACCTGTAGCGTCTCCCCGAGGGCAACAGATCAAACAGGGGGTGAGCAGGGTGCGAAGGGTCTCTTGTGATGGCCTTGGTTCTCCTAAGGCAGCAGGATGTAGAAATGTTTTCCAGGCTGGGCAAAGGACAGCCGATGATCCTTTGAGCAGTGTTTATGACCCTCTGTAATGCATTTCTGTCCGCAGCTGTGGAGCCTGCATACCACACACTTATACAGTGTGTAAGTACGCTCACCACAGAGGAGTGATAGAAGGCCAGCAGGAGCTTCGTGTCCAGATTGTTCTTCCTGAGGACACACAGGAAGTGTAGCCGCTGCTGAGCCTTCTTAACCAGGGCCCTGATGTTGTAGGTCCATATGTGGTCAGAAGAGATGTGGGTGCCCAGAAACCTGAAGGTGGTGACAATTTCCACCCGATCTCCATTTATGAGGAGGGGAGTGTAGTCCTGTCTGTGCTTCCTGAAATCCAGAATTAGTTCTTTTGTTTTTAGGATATTCAGGGTCAGGTTATTATCTGAGCATCAATGCGACAGATCCTTCACCTCTGCCCTATACGCTGTCTCATCCCCGTCGAAGATACATCCAACCACTGTGGTGTCATCCGCATATTTTATTATGTGGTTGGTTGGGTGGCTTGGTGAGCAGTCATGAGTGTATAGTGCGTACAGCAGAGGGCTCAGAACGCAGCCTTGAGGAGAACCAGTGCTGAGTGTGAGTGTGGAGGAGTGGTGTGGGCCAAGTCTCACAGATTTTGGGCGGTTAGAAAGAACATTTTTGATCCAGATGCAGGTGGTAAGGGGGATCTGTAGCTCTATCAGTTTACTGTGAAGAATGTCTGGAATGATTGTGTTGAAAGCTGAGCTGTAGTCCACGAAGAGCATCCTCACATAACTCTTCTTGTTTTCCAGGTGGCTCAGCGCTGTGTGAAGTGTGAGTGCGATGGCATCCTCTATGGACCTGTTCGCCCTATAAGCAAACTGGTAGGGGTCGAAGGAGGGAGGGAGACAGTCTCTAATGTGCTGAGAGACTAATTGCTCCAGGCACTTCATGATTATCGACGTAAGGGCGATGGGTCTGTAATCATTCAAACTGTCTATGGCAGGTTTTTTGGGAATGGGGATGATGGTAGAGGCCTTCAGACATGTGGGAACGATGGCATGTGTCAGGGAGAGATTGAACAGTTTGGTGACGATCCCTGTCAGCTGGTCTGCACATGCTTTAACCACCGCTCCCGGGATGCCGTCCGGACCTGCAGCTTTCCTGGGGTTCACTGCTCTCAGTTTCTTCCTCACCTCGTGCTCCTGAAGCGAGAGAGGTAGAGTGCTGGAGCCGATGGAAGACAGTGATTGCAGGTGTGTGGTGGTGGTGGTGGTGATCTCGAACCGGGCAAAAAAGCTGTTTAGCTCCTCTGCCAGGGTGCTGCTGCTGGAAGATGTGGGAGGGGGGCGGCCTTTATAGTTGGTTAGGGCCTGTATGCCCCTCCACATCTGTTGCGGGTTGTTGTCGACCAGATGTCCCTCTACTTTCCTCTTGTAGCAGTCCTTTGCCTGTTTAATGCCCCTCCTCAGGTCAGCTCTGGCAATGCTGTAGAGAGCTCTGTCTCCCGTCTTGAAGGCAGAGTTACGAGCTCTTATCAGGGTCTGGACTGCATTTGTCATCCAGGGCTTCCTGTTAGGAAAGATCCGGATGCGTCTCTCCGTAGTGACGTTTTCAATACAGCACTTGATGTAAAAGAGGACAGACTGTGTATGTGTCCAGGTCCTGATCTTCAAATACACTCCACTCTGTACAGGCAAAGCAGTCTTGCAGCTGGGTGAGAATATTTTCAGGCCAGGCTGTGATGGTCTGTGTGGCTGGTTTTGTTTGCCTCCTGAGGGGGGTGTAGGCTGGAGAGAGGAGCAGAGAGAGGTGGTCTGATTGTCCAAGATGGGGGAGGGGAGACACTCTGTAGGCATGTTTAATATTGGAGTAAACATGATCTAATGTGTTTTCTCCCCTAGTAGCACACTTGATGTGCTGATGGAATTTGGGGAGAACAGACTTAAGACATGCTTTATTAAAGTCCCCCGCGATGATATGAAAACCGTGCGGATGAGCCCTCTGTTGTTTATTTACAATGAGCTGAAGCTGGCCGAGAGCCGTGCTAACGTTAGCATTTGGGTTGATGTAAACAACAGTCACAATAACTACCGTTAACTCCCGTGGCAGATAAAAGGGTCGGCACTGGACAGACATGGCCTCTAGGTCCGGTGAGCAATAGGTGTCGATTACTCTACTGTCCGTGCACCAATCCTCCAGTACATAAACACAGAGTCCACCTCCTCTGATCTTACCGGAGGCTTCGGTCCGGTCATAGCGGTGGATGGTGCGGCCTACTAGCTCTATTGTAGCATCGGGTATTTGCGGGTGTAACCAGGTTTCGCTGACAATCAGCAAACAACACTCACGGATCAGATGATTGTAGGCAAACCTTGACTGCAGCTCATCCATCTTGTTTGCCAGGGACCTAGCGTTCATAAGAAGAATAGATGGTAGCGAAGGTCGGTGCGGCTGTTTCCTTAGCCGGGCTAGCAAGCCTGCCCGACATCCCCGTTTCTGCTTTCTCTCCTTGCGCCTCCCGGGCCCGACAACAGTCCATAGGGCGCCCGGCGGTCTCGCTATCTCCGGCGGGATGTTGTGAGTCCGTGCAAAAGCACTGGTAATTTCCATTTTCGTCATAAATCCGATGCCTATCAGATTTTGACGGTTGAGTGTGTCAGAAAAAGACAAAACATAAAAAACACAAAAAGGTGCAAAGTAACTGAGAGCCTCGGGCCGCTGCGTCCGTGCGCGCCGCCATCTTAGATTCACTTTTATTCAATATTCCACTGAGTGAGACAGACGCACACACACACAAACTTTTGTTTGGTAGCTGACACTGACTGAAAAACTCAACCACCATTGAACTTGATTGATAATGATAACGTCAGCAAACGGCTCTAAACACAAGTAAAGCATACTGTCACGAACTGCTCTGAGACACGAAGGTTGAGATCCAATTGCAGCTTTAATTTAGGGGCCATCCAGACACGTAATCCAATATACAGGCAATAGGTCAAAACACAGGTAGGCAGTCCAAACAAACAAACAAACAAACGAACAAACAAAACAAAACAAACAAACAGGGGTCAGAGGCAAAAGAGTAATCCAAGGAACTGGCAAGAAATCCAAAAACCAAGAGACATAAAACCAGGGAAAACGCTCAGAAATGCAGTGCAACAACATACAAAACTTTGCAGTGAGTGAATGAGTGAACAAGATTGAAATAGGCTGAGACTAACAGGGTAATGAGACACAGGTGAATGCAATCAGTGATGACGAGTCCGGGCAGTGAGTTATGGGATATGTAGTTTGTGAGGGAGTGATAATAGTCTGTGTGGAGTGCCTGGTTCATGGCTCTCAAGGGCAATCCAGCTGGTGACTGTTACACATACATGGTACACTTACGTCTGGTACATGATAAACTAACACAAATTAATATTCAACTACGTATAAAACATCTCTCATCATTAAAGCTCTTCTGCTTTGGAAGTTTAAAATTTACCGTTGTCTTGAAGAGCAGGCTTCCAGCACCCTGCTAGTGGGGGAGGGGCAGTGCATGGTCTGCACATGAACTGTAGCGTCTCCAGCAACACAGAGCTGCCTGTGGACGCCTGTCTGTAAATAATGCCAGGGAAAAAACTATGCCGATACACGTAAAAACCGCAAATATCGTCCGGCCGATATATCGGTCGATCACTACTGGTGGGGTAAAAAAAAAAGTTAGTTGATTTTAATTAGCCTACTTTAATTGCCGAAATGGAACAAATAAAATGTAGGCCTAGTGTTTTATCAACAAACATATGAGAGTTGGTTTTTATTATTGTTTAATGTAAATGCAAATAATTTGAAAAGTGTGTACTCTGCTAATTAGATGAAATTCATAAAACAACAGATGTATTAATAAGTTTTAGATAGACATTATATTAACTTACCACCACACAAACGTTTGACCTTGTAAAAACACTGTTGCCATTTTTGTGACTCCATGGCAACTGGTGAATCAAACAAAATACTCACAAAATGCAGAGAATGAATTACATAAGACACAACTCTTTCCTTCCATTAATGTGGAAGTAATTGGTGGTATGCGAATGGCTCTGTCCAACATATGAGGCGTTGTTAGTCAACCCATGAATCCAATTTTTATTCCATTATAGTTTTAGTTTTTCCTTGAACTAAGGTCAAGCTGCGCATGACCATTGGTGAAACTTGTGTTCACTTTTAAAGGATATGTTCCAAAAGTGAATAATTACTTACCCTCATGTTTTGCCAAACTGTCATTGTTCTGTGAAACACAAAAGGAGATGTTTTGAAAAATATTCTGTTCACTCTTTGTCATGCAGTTTCATTGAATTGGGGACCGGAGCTTTCAAGCTTTTAGAAACATAAAAAGCAGGGGTCAGACAGATTTCAAAACATGTTGAAATTTGCACAATTAAAACATGAAAAGAAGACGAGCTTCAGAGTTTGATTTAAAAAAGCCTTCAATTTCAGCCTTTGATTAAGTTGGATTGAGTGATGTTATTCTTTCAAGCATGTTTACTGAACTTGTGATGGATGTGCACATGGAGATTGCTATGAATATCTTATCCTTACCCTCTAAAAGCAATATATGAGGCATCATAACAAAAGAACACCTGAACCTTCTGTTTGTGCAGAATGAAATACTGATCTCAAATGACTTTGTGTTAAGTCATGTATCTAATAAATTCAAGCCTAAGAAATAAATAACTTCCATTTGGCTAGTTGGGATCAAAGAGGAACCTGAAATTTATGCACAAAGACATCCACATTAAAACCTGTCAGTGAACTTGGGAAAAGTAAGATTTTTCTACTAAGAACATGGTGTTGTAGCAAAATGTATCAATTTCTGATAACAGAGATTACTTTCACAAACTCGTGTGTTTTTCCTATTGCGACTGAAAGCAATGGATTCAAAGTGTCCTCTGTCTAGTTTGAAAAAATAATTGAGAAAATAATCAACAGTACAAAAATAACAAGAATGGTGGTGGTGAAGTTATTTTGATTAAAGATTACGAGGGCACGTGAATTTTTGAAAAATGACGTGCACAGATAAATCCTTTATAACAAATATTGTAATATTCAGTACAAAAACAGGAATTGTCGATTTTGATTTCATGGTGACTGTAAGGGCAATATGGTGTTATAAACAGGGTTGGGGAGTAACGACGTTACGTATTTAAAAAACAAAATATGGGTAAATGTATTTCATTATAGTTACATTTTAAATAGATGGTATCAAATTACAGTTACATCCGAAAAGTATTTTTGATTATCAAAGTGATTACTTTGAATTTTAATCTTATTTATTTCAGTTAATAGTAATATAAACTGTTTGGGAATTTTTAACCAATGAGGCAAATGTTGATTCTCCGACTGTTTAAATAAAATGTTCAGGTATATAGATCATTTTGGCACGTTTATTCAAGTTCATGATCCGATCCGATAGGCAAGGGCGTGGTTAGCTGGTGCCTACTTACATCACAGGGCACCACAACTTCCAATAGGAAAATTCAACTGCAGTAGCCACCGTTCAACCTGAAGAGGGCAGCACTCAGACGTTTTTACACCATATATTGTAGAATTAAAACACTTTATACCCAAATGTCAAAAAAAAAAAAAATACTTGAATCAATAAACAGCATTAATAAAGCCCCAGTCTTACAGATCATTAACTAAAAAAGGCTGTTTTACTGTTTAGTTACCCTTTAACAGCTCTGAATCTAATTCATTGTTATTGCAATACAATATAAAACACTCCTAAACGTTTTTCTTCCTCTCATTTATGTGTAAGGACCACACTTAGTTACTGGATGCTTGCTGCAATAGAAAAAAATATATATACTAGGGATAGTTCACCCAAAATGACATTTGTCATATTGTTCCAAACTTGTATGACATTCTTATGTGAACACAAAAAGAATTTTTTGAATCTTATGGACTTTCGGCCTCAAAAATCATTCACTTTCATTGTGTGAAATTGTATGCAGTGTTGGAGAAAGAAGCTGATGTTTCTCTAACATCCTGATGGCAGGACTGTCGTCTTTGAGGGATTTGTTTTTTAGGTTGTGAATGAATCTATAGCCTACTGCAGTGTGGTTCATATGCAGTCTACCATTTAGATCCCTTTACAATTCAACCAGTGTCGATTACTTTTGACTCTAACAACCTAAATTATTAACAATATTTTGTTATTTTATATTTTGTTATCCCTCTGATGCACATCTCAATAAATATTGTTCAGGAATGATTTATCTTAAGTCTTCTCAGACTTTCAGTAATAAAATAGCTTCACTACTGAATCGCTACATTATATTTCTCAGCAACGTGTCACGTTTTCAGTTTGTGTGTGGACTTTCTGTTTGTAACTTTTGATCAGATCCTGTGTTCATTTGTTCTGTTTCCCGCCACTCCTTTGTTTCTATGGTTACTGTTATTATGAGTTCATTTGTCCCAGCTGTGTCTGATTAATTATCTCGTTTCGTTTTGCTATTTAAGATGCACCCTTGCTTTCAGTTTTTGTTGGGTCTCTGTTGCGTTAATGTGTTACTGTCAGCTTGTTCAAGAGAGTTATTATTAAAGTTTGAATTTGTATCTTTAATCTTAGTCTTCAGTCTGTTCCTCAGATAACCAGTTTGACACAATTTTTTTTTTTTAAATCACATTATAAAATAAACGTTTTTCTCCCAAACAAGTTGGCCACAATTATTGGCACCCTTTTATTAAATACTTTTTGCAATCTCCTTTTGACAAGATAACAGCCCTGCGTCTTCTCCAAAATGCCCGATGAGTTTGGAGAACACTAGAGACCATTCCTGCATACAGAATCTCTCCAGATCCTGCAGATTCCCAGATCCATGTTGGTGCTTCTTCTCTTCAGTTCAGCCCACTCATCAGGTCAGGGAACTGTGACGGTCATGGCAGAAGCTTCATTTTGTGCTTCGTAACAAATTTTTGTGTTGATTTGGATGGTTGTCCTGATGGAAGGATCCAACCACGGCCCATAATAAGATTTCTAGCAGAAGGCGTCAGGTTTTGATTTTTTATCTGTTGATATTTGATAGAATCCACGATGCCATGTATCTGAACAAGAAGACCTCCAGCAGAAAAATAGGCCCTCAACATTAAAGATCCAACAGTATATTAAATTGTACACATGGGGTACTTTTTATCCTTGAATGCACCAAACCCATCTAGCGTGTTTGCTGCCAAAAAGCTCTTTTTTTTGTTGTTTAATCTGACCACAGAACCCTGTGCCGTTTGAAGTTCCAGTCGTGTCTGACAACTGAATATGCTGGAGTTTGTTTTTGGATGAGTGAGGAGGATTTTTCTTGAAACCCTCCCAAATAACATGTGGTGATGGGGGTAAAAAAAAAAAAAAAAAAAAAAAAACCTACAAGACTCAACTAATCTCTGCAATTCTCCATCTGTGATCCTTGAAGAGTCTTTGGCCACTCAAACTTTCCGCCTCACCGTGCAATAAGGCAATATAGACAGGTCCTCTTCCTGGCAGATTCGTAACATCTTTAGTTGATTGGAACTTCTTAATTATTGCCCTGATGGTCAAAATGGGGATTTTCAATTTTTTAGCTATTTTCTTACAGCCACTTTCTATTTTGTGATGGTCAACAATCTTTTAATGTACATCAGAACTATATGCTTAGGTTTTACTCATTGGTATTAATGATTAAGGGGATTTGGCATTTGTGTTTCCTCATATTTAAACTCCCGTGAAATACGAAGTCATGGATGGACAATTTCATGTTCCTAGTCACCTGGTGTGCTAAAAAGGTAAATATTAATGGGAATATACTTCAGAGATATTTTACTTGTAAAAAATTCTAGGGGTGCCAATAATTGTGACCAACGTGTTTTGGAGAAAAACATTAATTTCATAATGTGATCCTCCCCCACACACACACAATTTCAATTCTTTTACTTCAATGAAAGGTTAGAATTTTGCAAATTTTTTAAATGAAAGATCAAAAGGATAAACAATGCAGATTTATTTTTTACAGCCAGTTTTGATCATATTTACCAGGGGTGCCATTAATTCTGACCATGACTGTATATGATCTAAGTGCTTAGGAGATTACATCAAGGAAAGGGATGTCAGCATAATATGATGTTGGTGGTGCTGAATGCAGTGCCACCGCGAACACCTGTGGTCTTCCTGTAAAACAAGCAAAAAATGATGTAGGAACCATCACCACTCCAAAGAAAGTGAATGCACTGATTTTTGACTTCATAATTGACTTAAAAAAATGTGCAACCCTTCTCCTTAGTGGAGAATGCTTCCTTCCGCAAGCTTATACGGGGAATTACTGGAGGGAAAACCCCTATGTGCAGAAAAACTTTGTTGCGGTGTATTGAGAAACAATTTCAAAGCATGAAGGAATCACTGGTTGAAAAGCTTCAGGGCATCGAAACAGTGTACCACAGCAGATATATGGACTTCTCATCATAGAAGTTATCTTGGTATGACCTGTCATTGGATAGAACAGGAAACACTGGAGAGGAAATCAGCTGCGTTGGCATCCACAAGAGTCAGAGGACATCCCACCTATGATTTAATTGCAGGAAAAATAAGTGAGATTTACACTGAATTCAACATCCAGGTTAAGGTCTGTGCCACAGGCACATACAATGGAAGCAATTTTGTTAAAGCCTTCCAAGAATTTGGAAATTTAATCCAGAAGAACACACTTTTCATGATTACACAAATGGTGTGCAGTTTGAAGATATTGGTGTAATTCTTCAGGAAAATTTCCAACAAGAGCTTGTTTTTCTTGCTGCCACATCATCGATGTGACATCATCAAGACACACTAAATCTCATTTCCACATGTGTTCTGGAAAAGGCTGCATCACAAGGTGTCTCACGAAAATTGTACAGAAGTGCCTTGTCAAAATGTGCAGCCATTTGGAAGAAGGCCCATCGCTCCCAATAGCAGCTGAGGTATTAGAGGACATTGCCAATATGAGGTGCATTGTCCCATCCGTGACCCGATGGAGCTCAAAGATCCTGCCATTGAAAAGATAGTGAGTCTTGCTGAAGCCTAACTAATTGAAGTGTGTGAGCGTCTAAGTGTGACCAAAATGCACCCTCAATAAACTGCATTTCTCAAGGAGTACACAGCAGTTCTGAAACCTCTTCCCCTATGCAATTGATCTCCTCCAGGGGGAAATAACTGTTTTCTTTATAATTCCAACCATTCTTGGCCTGAAAGCCAAGCTGACGGAAAAGATCTCTCAAGTACAGTTTTCGGCAAACATAATCTCAACAATTGTCAAGTCCATCGATACTCGGTTCAGAGAGGTACTGGCCTCCCATGATGCAAGAATGGCAGCATCTACCATCCCAACTTTTCAGCTGTGGTGGCTTCCTTCTCATGAGAGGGAAAATATGAGAAGGATAAAGGTCTAAGAGGCTGCTCTTCTGGACATTGTGCCTTCTGCTGAACTGACCACTTTTTAAAAATGGAGAGATGTCAGGAGACATGGATGACAACATATTCTCTTTTGAGAATACAGAGATGACAAGCACCAAAGCAGAAGATGAAATACGGAACTATCTCCAAGATCCATGCAAGACTTTGGATTATTTAAACCTCTATCCAATCATTAAATCCCTCTTCTTGAAATACAACACCACCCTGCCTTCAAGTGCTCCTGTAGAATGACTACATTTAGTCAGGGAGGGCTACTTTCTACTCCACAGCGTACCTGCATGACAGATAAGCACTTTGAGCAGACTCTCGTAAATATTAAAACGTTTAAGAGTAAAAGTTAATATAATGAATAAGCACTTTGAGTATATTCTTATGTTGCATTAAAATTACATTGGTCTTTATTGCAGTTAATTAATATTGAATTTATTTTGATTGGTGCATTTAATTGATTTTTTTTTCTCTAGAAATGCTGTGGAAAACTGATGTTGTTAAAAATAAAATGCAGAGAAAGATCAAATCCGATGATCGGTACATATTTAGAAGTGGTAAACATAAAAATAAGACATCAAGTTAATGTGCTCCTTTGTGTTACATACCTTAGGTTAGACATATCTTAGATTAAGTTACTAAACTTGAGTATGTTACAAATGACTTTTTAAAGCATGTATTTTGTAAAATGTGGTAAAATATTTTAAAAGTAACCTTCCCAACTCTAGTGATAAGTTATAAATAAAACTAAAATAACTATCCATCATGTTGAAGAGGAGGTCAGCTGCGTCCTCTGCTGGACACCATTATTATCCATTCAACGCAATTTCATGCCCCGATCACACGAACAGACAGCCAATCAAACCACAGCATTGTAGGGTGACTATGCAAATATAACTTTTAGTTTAGTTTTTGCTCGAGCATAGAGAGATGGTTTGTGTGTTGTTTCCTAATTCCTCCTAATTCCTGCCAGAGCTGTGAATGTAAATGATTAAAAACCACACACACACACACACACACACATACACACACAACTTGCATATGCTAATGACAACCCATACCAATGTAACCAGTAAACTTGATGAACATTCCTTGTTCACAACAAACCCAATTCAGCAGGCATCACCTCAAGAGAAACCCAGATAAGACTAAGTTCTCCCTCTTCGAGTTTTGCAGATTGGCTGCAGCTAGAAGCCAACTCTATGGAATTTGACCCAATTGACGGGAAAAGAGCCACAAAGCAAGGGTCAAAGATGCGGCAAAGATTAAATGGCAGCAATTCGGGGACCAAGCAAACAAACCAAAGCAAACAAAGACATGCCATAGAACCACTAACCAAACCCAAAGCAGTTCATCCCAAAGTACCCACCAAGCCCAAAGTAATCTGTGCCGAAATTTACCTCAGCAGTGTACCACATTTACAGCATTAACCAAAGAGCAAATGGTTGGCTGGATCAAAGACAATAAACGGTGCTGGAAATGTGCACGCTCCCACATGGCCAAAGACTGTTACCCTAAAGAGGCCTTGCCACCTTTGCCAAACCAAATACCTCTCCATACTCCACGACATCAACCAAAGGAAAGGTGAGGTTATCAGTGAGAGCAATAGCCAACTCCACCACAAAAACTCTTAACTTAGACCAGTCTCTCTGCGGTGGGAAAATATTCCTAAAAGTTGTTAAGGTTACCATCCATCACTAGCACAAAGCTTTGAACACATTTGCTTTACTTGATGATGGCTCAGAGCACATAATTTTGCTCGCAACAGCTGCACAACACCTCGGTTTTAAGGGCAGACCAGAGCAACTGAATTTACGGACGGTGCATCAAGACACCAGGGGTCGTATTCACAAAGAATTTTATCTTACCACTAGGAGTACTCCTTAATCGCACTAAAATATTTTAGCTTGGAGTTTTCTCTTAAAAGTTATTCACAACGCCTTTCAGACCTACTCTTAGTAAGGAAAACTTACAACTCCTAAACTAAGAGTAAGGCCATGTCCACACGGACACGGGTATTTTTATAACCGGAGTTTTTCCTACAGCGTTTTTTAAAAAAATCCCGTCCACACATGCTCGGTCTCCGTCTACATGAAAACGTAAAAACACACAATCAAGCGCGGTCAAGAGCATGCCACGCCAGCAGGCGGCGATATAAACCTTAACCCTAAAGCCACGTTGGCCAATCAGAAGCGCAAATCTGATGTCAAACACAGCTGATAACGGCGCACACTCTGACGTCGCAAGGCAAAAACCCCGGTTTCACTGTCTACACAACAACACTGTAACCGGCGTTTCTGAAAATCCTCACCCTGGCAGGGGTTTTCAAAAATGTTCGGTTTCAGTGCGTTTTCGTGTGGACGAACGGCCGAACCGCGTAAAAAAAGTCACGGTTATAAAAATACCCGTGTCCGTGTGGACAGGGCCTAAGTCTTCGTTGCTATGGATGACGTCAATTCTCATGCACGAGCTTCCTCGCAATGATCACGGTCATTGGTTGTTAGATGACAGGGCCATCATGCGGAACATAACACAGACGCAACAAATCATGGAATTACCACATCTAAATATGTCTGTGTCCTACACAAAATAATAATAGTAATGTCATCGAAATGGATATATAATGACAAGTTTGTGCAGGCCCCAGTGAAGTGTAATTCTAAAAAGGCAGAGAGAGAGAGAAAAGTCGTGAATTAAATTAAATCAAGGTAGCCTATAAGGGCCTGCTCACATATCGCGTCTTTTGCGCGCTCAAGTTCGTTATTTCAAATGTAGGCGCGCGGTATGCGCTCTCATAATGGAAGCGACGCGGTCGTTTTTTCCAAGCGCGTCCACGCCGCATCGAGGTAAAAACATCTCAACTTTTCAGAACGCCGCAAGCGCACCGTAAGTCACGTGACAAGAACCAACCGGAGCTCAACCGCCCTAGCGCTTTGGAAAAAGGAGAATGCGGCGCTCTAGCGTTTTCTACACGTTTTTAGGCGCTATATGTGAATTGTGCCTAATACCCTAATGAAAACACTTAACACTTGCTTGGTTAATTGACATCCTAGTAGCCTAAATAGACTACTTAAAGCAAGGAAATGTTGCTCCTATTGAAGTAATGTAATAGTTGAATTACGGTGGATTATGAACTCGCCAAAACGTAAAAGAAAGCCCAACTAGACGCAGGATCAGTTACTGCTGCTGGCCCAGTTGGTGCTGGAAAAAAAAAACATAATAAAAGGGAAATGCTTTGTGAATTACTCTTAGTGAAAAAAATTAGGAGTCCTAAAATTAGGAGTGACACACCCATTATTTTTAGGAGTTGTCCCTAAATTCGCCAGTTAGGAGCTACTTTTAGCCTTAAAATTCTTTGTGAATACGGTCCCAGGACATTGCATGGCACTTCCATGAACTTGAGCTCATCCACCCCAAGTAACCACAGGAAAAGGTTCAACATTCAGGAGGCCTTTACAGCAGATCAGTTTGGACTAGCAGAATACACCTAAACTCTTGAGCAACAAAATTACCCCCATTGTAAAAACACAAATACAAATGAGTGTGCAAACATTTAGGTGAGATAAATGTATTCTAAATGTAATCTTACCCCGCGTTTGCTCAATTTAAACTTTAATGACAGCAATAATTTAACGAACATAGTAATTTATTTTTTCGCAAATGATTGGGAAGATGATACAGAATGTCGAGAGACCGGCATGGCAAAGGAGAATGCCCTGGAATACGACGAATTCAACTCGGTTATGGAAAATGCCACCATGGAAGACAAAGTGAGCATGTGAAAAGAATTTGTGAAAAATGGCAAAAAGTCAAGTGTAAATTATGTTCCTGGTGAAATGTGGTGCGATCTGGGAAAACCCACCACATGGTGAAATTTGACATAGCCTATTACAGGTTTTGATAATCTGTTTTCCAAATCTTTTTTTATTTTTTTCATTGATTAAAATCACGATTTTTTTTCTCCGTGCGTGTTCTTAAAACCCAGCAGCCATATCACCCTGTAGCCCAAGACTGGTTGCCCACTGAAGCTAAGCAGGGCTGAGTCTGGTTAGTACCTGGATGGGAGACCTCCTGAGAAAAAACAGGTTGCTGCTGGAAGAGGTGTTAGTGAGGCCAGTAGGGGGCGCTCACCCTGTGCTCTGTGTGGGTCCTAACGCCCCAGTGTAGTGTGGTGGGGACACTATACTGTCAAAGAGCACCGTCCTTCGGATGAGACGTTAAACCAAGGTCTTGACTCTCCTTGGTCATTAAAAATCCTTGGCCTCTGTCCATCATGGCCTCCTAATCATCCCTATATATATATATATATATATATATATATATATATATATATATATATATATATATATATATATATATATATACTAATTGGCTTCATCACTCTGTCTCCTCTCCACGAATAAGCTGGCATGTGGTGGGCGTTCTGGCGTAATATGGCTGCCGTCGCATCATCCAGGTGGATGCTGCACATTGGTGGTGGTTGAGGAGATTCCATATGTGAAGCGCTTTGAGGTCCCAGAAAAAGTGCTATATAAAATGTAACTAATTAATTATTAATTAAATTAAATTAATTAAAGAGAAACACAGTCTTTTCAGCTTGCCACTATAAATTGCAATTTTTCTGCACTTAACTTGTACATTTTCCCAAGATATATTCAGAGAGGATAGACAAGATGTGATAGAATAATAATTTAATGAAAACCCAATTTTGACAAAAAACTGACATTCGATCTATTTTTAGACCTTACTGAAAACGTACCAGCGCGACATCCATTTTAATGAAATTTTGTGTGTATAAAGGTTTAGTTGTGGTAAATCAATGGTGTAAATGGTATTTATTTCCCTTCATTAGTAATATGCGTAGCTCAGGACTTCATTTGGACAACTTTAAAGGCGATTTTCTCAATATTTTGATTTTTTGCAACATCAGATTCCAGATTTTCAAAAGGTTGTATCTCGGCCAAATATTGTCCTATCCTAACAAACCATACATCAATGGAAAGCTGATTTATTCAGAGTTCATGTGATGTATAAATCTCAATTTAAATAAAATGACCCATAAGACTGGTTTTGTGGTCCAGGGTCACATTTATTCTTACAGAGCCTGATTGATTTGGTTTCCCCCCTAAATGCTAATTAATGCATTAACTATCAAACATGTAACATGTAGTTAAGGCTGCTGTTATTCATGCATGAATCCTTACGACTCCTCTCATAGTTAAGGATAGCTCTTCATTGGTTCATGATTAGTTCATGTCTTCACTAATTATGAGTTCACGTTGAAGTAACTATTAATTCAGGCATTAGTACATGATTATTCATGTACTGTTATTGTAAAGTGTTACCCTTTTTGCCCTTTGGATGTGCGCATTTTGTGTTGAGTCTTTGTTAATCATCTGGAACTTAAAATTATATGAATGCTTCTGAAGCTCTGTAGAAACACTGCATTCAGCTAAAGAAACTAAAAACATTATGGGTGAAGAAAAGGACAAAGAGTGTGCTTCATCATAATATTTATTTGTATTCTGGCCTTTCTAGTGGACTTTTGCTAAATAATTTAGTGACCTCACATGTTGTTTATAATGATAATACATCAGACATTATGGGCCAGTTCCTTTCCTGTGCAAATTAGGGGCTCATAAATATAATCGAAATGGTGTTGAAGAATATCAAGACGACAAGTTCGCTTTACAATCAGTGTAAAAAAATAGTTTAAAAACTTGTAATACATTTTTTATTTGTCTTGACGCAAGTAATCAACTCAGTCATTTTCATGGTGATATCTAAAGTTTAAAATTTTTACCCTATTCACGTGAGAAAAAGAATGAATAGGGTATATTTGGGTCTTTTTCTAAACTTTCCCCTAATGAGATTCTTCTGGGCTTTTTTTCCCTTACTCAGGACATTGAGGATACAAAATCAGTTGAGTTTGCTTCTGTTGCAATTTGTTCTACCTTTTTTCATAAAATGACTGCACTATAGGTGTCTTTAAAGCTGCAGTCCGTAGTTTTTCCTCTTTGTCGCCATCTCCGCAACTACAGTTATTCGCGGAATTATCAACTTTACGTGGGTTGTGTCTCGGCACGGCACAGCGTGGATGAATCCAATGTTTTGAGGAGAATGTGCGGCTGTCAGTCACCGCGCCGGTGTGGATACTTTGTTCTGACCAACTAAGGGGAAAAAAACATTGCAGTAAATCGAGCTGATTAAATCTAACGATCGCTTATCATATCACGTCAAATCGTACAAATTATACTTTGTTCTCAAATTGTTAATGTTAACAACATCAGCATTGCGCGACTACATTTAATGCCCTTCCGATATTATCCTTGTTTTCACATGGGCCCGGTTGCAGTCTCTTTTACAACGGGTTAATCTCCAGTTGTCACTGGTGATTGTCGTTTGAACCTTTCTGGATCCGCCATCAAATTGATAAGTTTAATTATATCAAGTGCTGTGAGAAAAGGCTATAAATCTCCACCTCCAACATCCTCACACGCAACATAGCCTACTGGCCCGAGACTCCTCCTTTATGTGTACAGCCAGAGCCGGCTCTCTCTATAAGCGAACTAAGCGGCTGCTTAGGGCCCCGCCGCCACTTGGGGGCCCCCTAACTACAGATGGTAGTCGCCGGCGTCACCGCTCAAAGTGACAGGTGGGGCGCGCCAACGGGAGGAAATTTTCCTTTTTATGCCTTTATATCTTTATTCATTCATGGCGAGTCAACTTCATCTTTGCAGCGACGCAGAAAACACCAGTTTATTAATAAACAATTAAATGTCTCCTTGCTATTTTTTACACATTCATAATCATTAGCCTACTTTTGCCGGTTTGTGCGCTTGAGTGCGATTTTATAACACTCATTATCCTGTATAGCCTATTTAAGTTATTAAATCAATATAAAGGGGCGATTTGTCCACTAAAGGCTTAAATAAACAACTACGAGTCGACTAGAAAAAAAACTTTAGTCGGAGGCAGCCATTCCACATATTTTCGAATCAGCAGGGTTGAGCGCGCGACCCTGAGCGGAATGAACGAGGAATATTAAGAAATGCTCTCCGCTCACATGCTCTGATCGGAACGAAGGAATATTTAAATAATGAATCATTAGTTTATATCTCCCTCACTGCCCATCATTTTAATCTCATATCAAACACAGTAGCCTATGTTATGTCTATTTTAACTTTTTTTAATAGACCTGTCTTGCCAAATGGATTTCTCTTCTTTTCTTTTTTTTTTACAGATTGCAAAGTGGCACTTTTATTTCTTTTCTATTTTTGAACTTGATACATATTTTGACACAGCTGCACTTTTATTTTCTCTATTTTTGAATTCCATGCAAGTTATGACACAGCTGCACTTTTATTAGGGGTTCAAGCACGAAGTGCTGAAACCCTATTGTAATTGTAAGGATTTTTATTATTATTATTATTATTCTCCCCTAAAACGCATCGTGCAGCCCAAACCGTAAGTGCTGGAGCTCTGAAACTTTGTCAGATGGTAGTACAAAAATCGAGGAGAGGTTATCAAAGTATGAGCCCGATTGGCCAATAGGTGGCGCTATAGCGCAAAAAACAAAAAAATGGCACTGTTTTCCTTAAATCTCAATAACCCTTTGTCCCAGCATCAAGTGTCTTATATCATTGGAATCCTTGGCTCAAGCCGAACAAAAAAGGCCTCAAGGATTTCATTTCCGGTATGCAAATTTTTTCGCTATTTCCGGTTTTGTCCAAAACCTACTTTTGCGAACTAGTCCTAGGTTTTTTGCCCGATCGGAACCAAACCAGTGCAGGAAGATTCTCTGGAGTCTGAATATCAATAATTATCAAAAAAAAGTTAAAATTTCGATTCACTGTCACTAAGGGGTGTCAAAAAGTTCGCAGGAGGCGGAGCCTATTTTACTAAAATGCCTATAACTCGTGAACGAAATGAGATATTTTTACCAAACTCGGTACACATATGTATAAGCTCAATTTGAGGTCACGATAAAAAAATCGCGACGATCGAACTCAAGGTGGCGCTATAACATTAAAAAAACATAAAAGTGGGTGTGGCCATCTGACCGTTAGTCCGATTGACTTGAAAATTGGTATGCAGTGTCTTGGACCAAGGCCCCATGTATGTGTAAAAGGATATTGGCGTATCTCAAAAAACATGGCCGCCATTGGCCAATGAACTTTGAGCCCCTATGAGACGAGGTTAACGGAGGCCGATCGGAACGAAACTCGATGGGCATGTTCATCTCATGGCCCAAGAGGTCTTTAAGAGTTTTGAAAGAAATCGGCCACTAGTTGGCGCTAACGAGTTTTACGGCTCTGTAATCACGTGGTGTTGCACACATCCCCCCAAAATGCATATCATTTGATAGAGCTCCTCATGGTGAACAACTTTGCCTCTAGAACCATTGCTGTCAATCAAACCGTTCATTAAATATTCACGAATATGTTAAAAACCTACTTTTGCGAACTAGTCCCTGGTTTTTTGCCTGATTGGAACCAGACCAGTCTAGGACAATTCTCTGGACTCTCTAGATCAATAATTATCAAAAAAAAGTTGAACTTTGCTTTTTGGTTCACTATAACAGGGTCATTTAGAAAATTGGCATAGCAAAATACACTCAAAAGCCTATAAATCCTACAAGAAAACTCAGAACTTCACAAAAATTGATGAACATATGTGACATAACATTATTAACAAGCATGCAAAGTTTTATGGAGATCGGACAATAGGTGGCGCTATAACTTAAAAAGCTTTAAAACCATGTCCTACGGTAAATTGCCTGTATTGACTGTAAATGGTGTTTTCCATCTATGATCATATAATGTTCATATAATAATGTTCGAAACTAGTGCAGTACAATTCTCTGGACTGTCTAGATCAATAATTATCACAAAAAGTTTAACTTCTTCATTTGGATGGTTATAATAGGGTCACTTCAAAATGTAGCCTTGACCAAGTGTCCCCAAACGCCCATATCTGTTCAATGAATGCTCAGATCTTATTAAAAACAAGAAATAACATGTGACACATGACTCTAAATAATCATCAAAATTTTCAGACAGATCAGACAAAATATGCCTATATAACAGTTAAAAATGTGAAAATTATATGAACAGAATGGCCTATTAAGCCAATAAGTCATATTTTACTGCCCCCTACTGTTTAAAATAGTCCTTCTGTCACACTAGTCAACTATAATTAATATTTAGACTTTATAAATTCACTTTTTTAACATTTACAATCACATTTAGACAAAAATCATCTATTGAAGTATTACTATGACAATTGTGTCCTGACATAGACATTGGATCCTGAAGTTCCAAATGTCTCTATCTACAACTTAATGAGTGTGTGTAGATTAAATATGAATAACATGGCATATAGTATATGTAGGCTGTAATAGCACTGTTTTCCACTAGATGGAGCAGCAGCATTAGACATTTTGAATCATTTTTATTAGCTTTCAGCATTGGCTAACAAACAAATGCTTAAAGCAATTTTTTTAAATTAGTTTTATATTATTACATTACAAAGAAATTTGTGAAATGCTTATAGACCATTAAAACAGATTTTCACAATAACATATCCCAAAAGTGTGTGTCTGTGTGTGTGTGTAAGCATGCATTATCGTGTTAACATGATAAAAATGGTTTGCTTCAGTGGAGAATCCTGGACAAACAAAGTAGTTCAAAATGAAAGTGGGCCAATAAATGGTCTTTTGCTGCACTCTGCTGGCCACTCTACTTATTAATAGTCTTTTCACATATGCTTTTGCATTCATATATATATAGACACACAAAAATCCCTTATAAAACAATTACTATTATAACACAATCATATTTTGTCAGAGTTTATCACTTCAATTGTTCTGATGCTTCACATAATTGCTATCAACGTTGTAAATCATGGTAAATAACGCCAGAAACATGATAAATCATAGTAAAAAAGGTAAATCAAGCTAGAATCCTGGTAAATTATTCTAGAATGTGCTATATCATGGTAAATCATCCTATAACATGGTATATCAAGGTAAACTATGGAAAATCATACTGGAACATGGTAAATCATGAAAAATCACACTGAAATGCAGTATATCATGGTAAATCATGCTTGCTACATAAAACTTAATGTCTTTTGATGCTTTTGTGCTTAACGGCCTTAAAAGGCCTTAACTGCTTGAACCCCGATAAATGCTGCTTGCAGCTTTAATTTTCTTTATTTTTGAACTTGCTGTTATGTTATTTGATGTAGATAGTTAGTTTGTAGTCAGATTTACAGAGCCGGTACAGATGTGACGTAATGATGCAAAGACATGCTCGAATTTCCTGTGGAAATCCACCAGTACCACTGGAATTAAAAACATTATTACAAGCTTACCGTTTTGAATCGAGCCAAGGCAAGCAGAGAGTTTTGAATACTGGCTGGTGATGTACTTGCTAAAAGATTTATTTTGGATCATTTTTAACCCCAAAAAGTTACGGACTGCATCTTTAACTATGAACTTTCATCTAAAAATAAGTACAATATACTTATTGTGTTGAATTTGTATTACAAATCACGGTGACACTTTATTTTACAGTGTCCTTGCTACACCTGTTACATGTAGTAACCATAAATTATGCAACATGCAAATATAAAATCTATCAAAACTCTTCGGACAAGACCAGATGGGGAGAGTCAACTGAATATTAATAGAATCTGTATTGCAATATCATTTTCAATGTCAGATTCTGTTTAAAAAGACAGATCAATTCAATTAAGCTATTCAGTCATCATTTTCTCTAATTAGTAGAGAATATTTAGTGCATGCTGTGAGGATATTTAATTTCTTTGTTCTGAGATAGGACAGAATACTGCTGCCATTTAAACTGTAAGTAATGAGTATGGTTACCTAGTAATTTACAGTGCCCTTGTGGACCATGTGTCCTTAATCACAAAGACAACTCCTCGGTTCTTGCTGAGACATAGATTGATAGAGAATACTGAGGATATTTACTTCCTCGCTTCACAGCATGTCTCTCTCGGTTGTTTTATTACTTGCAGCAAACTCAACAGCTTTGCACCACAGGATGTAACTCCAGCTCCATCAGACTGTTGTGAGGTCCTTAATGGTTGGAGAAATTGAGACCACATGGGTGGTATCATTCCCATTTAATTCACAGTTGAACAAGAGTTTAATTACAAGAACAGATGTATGCTCAACATACAGTAAGCTCAAAGTCTTTGAAATATATATTTTTTTATGTTGGTCAGTATTAATAACAGTTCCGTGGTTAGATGATTATGTTGTATTGTAATGTTTAATTGTTTTGATCTATGCCCCAAGCTTGTGTGAAACATTGATTAGCACTCCCATTAAAACGTCAGTTTAAAAGCAATGGCAACAGACAGAACAATTAGTGCTGTTAGTTCATGGATTTAAATTTCATCTTTCCAGTTAACTTTCCCACAGAATGTTTTCCTTTGTGTTACATAATCATATATTACTGTCTGTATGAATATATTCCTGTAAAAAATAAAAGAACAAAGACCTGCACAAGTACAAAGAACAACACATTTTTCTCCATAATTAATACACAAATATTTCACTCTGATCAATATTGTAAACGTTCATATTTAAAGGGAAAGTCTGACCAAAAATGTAAAATCATTTAAAATCAAATCGCCCTCATGTCTTTCCAAACCTATGGCTTTCTTTCATCTGTGGAACACTAAAGAAGATATGTTGAAGAATGTTTGTAACTAAACAGTTTGGGTTCCCAAACAATATCTTCTTTTGTATTTGGCAAAAAAAAAAAAAGAAATAAACACAGGTTTGAAAAGACTTGAGGGCGAATAAATGATGACAGAATTTTAATTTTTGGAGAATTTAAGAATTATCACTTTAAGACTGCACTCTTTTGATATTCCTTTAAGCATTCTAGCCAGAGGTTTGTTCTTAACCCTTTATCCTATTCAACTTCTGAAATTATTTCAGCCCAAACTGCTGAACATACAGACAATATTTAAAGGTAGGGTCAACCAGCATATGTTGTCTTTGGGGTGCTGATATGATCCCAAAAAGGCCACAACAAAACTTGCGTATGCGTTACATATCATGTTTCTTAGTCTGTGTTCGTAGATATTTTAGACAATTTTCCAAATAAATTTTTATAAATCATTTAATAAAGAAGAATGCATGTTGCTGGTTACTGGTACACTGTAAAATCCAAAGTGTTAAACAAACACTTTCATATGGTCCCAATCTATAGAGAGTAAAAGTAACATGAAATCAATGTTGCAGTTAGTGAAATAAAGTGTAGATTTACTCTACAATTGATGATTGAACATGCAGTAAACAAACAGAATCACAGAAGATAAAAAGGAGACAAAAAAGGAATCAGACACAACGCCGGCGATAAGGACCCTCTATGGTGGACGGCACTGATCCTCAACAACTCGTCTCAATACCGGCGTGATTACTTGGACTTCCAAAATGACTTGTAATGCTGCCCGAATCATGCACTGTTCCTTCGTTGGCCAGAGGAGAACTGGCCCTCCGACTGAGTCTGGTTTCTCCCAAGGTTTTTTTCTCCATTCTGTCTCCTGATGGAGTTTTGGTTCCTTGCCACTGTTGCCTTGGCTTTTGGCTTGCTTAGTTGGGGACATTTAATATTCAATAACATTATTGATCTGCCTTACTTAAGGTGGATGTTGACGCAATTTTCTTTTAGAAACAAACTTTGTTGTATTATTTTCATGTTATCACTGTGAAGCTGCTTTGATACAATCTGTATTGTAAAAAGCACTATATAAATAAAGGTGACTTGACTTGACTTGACTTGACAGCTAGCCTACTCACACCCGCAAGACCATGCTGGTGAACCAGCTCCACCAGCTCCTGTTTGCGAGAACAGCATGGATATGCTGGTCCACCAGCTAGAGCAACACTAACCAGCATAAACCAGCCTAGACCAGCATGGAATCCATGCTGGTTTATAGTGGATTTTTCAGCAGGGAAGCTATAGCTTTGAAAGCATAAGATCCCACCCTCCCTTCAGAATGCCGTCCAAAGCAATATAAACTTTCTTTCATGCATATTTTTTACTGCCTTGCAAGCTCTGGCAATTTATTTTCTAGAAATGCAAATGTATAGTCTTCATGTGTTTTCACAATAGCATGCATTGTTCTAAACTCACTATGCATAAAATCACAGAAAAATGTACAATGACAGTCTATAAGAGCTAGGGCTGCTGATCAATCTGAAGGTGCTGGAAAGCATTCATACGCCATGCATCAGATGCATCAAGCTTTCCTGTTGAAACTGACTGCACATAAAGCCTGACGCTCTCTTGATGCATATTCTTTGCATGAATGCATTTTACAATGAAAAGTCATTATTGTCTCTGTTTTGACGTTACTGTTTTGAATTTGCTCTACTGTGGTGTGTGTGCAATTTGTTCACCCTCAGGTGCTTTCTGCAACCAGCATTGCAAGAGGAACTCTGTGACAGCATGGAGGACGAGCTAGCAGAAGTGGAGATGTTGCAGGAGCTTTCCACACTCAATTTGAACAGCAATCTCCTGAATGCTTACGCAAACCTCAGTAATGTCACCAACCACACTAGTATCACCTACTACCCATATTACCAGCACTCTCTGTCTGTCGCTGCCACCCTGACAACGGCCTACCTCTTCATCTTCCTGTTGTGCATGGTGGGAAATGGCTTGGTATGTCTGATTGTGCTGAAGAACCGGCAGATGAGAACGGTCACGAACCTCTTCATCCTCAACCTGGCCGTTAGTGACCTTCTGGTGGGCGTCTTCTGTATCCCAACAACCCTGGTGGACAACCTCATTACAGGTAAAACACATCACTACACTGACACAAACATGTGAAAGAGGGAGAGAAAAAACAATCCTTGAAAAAACGTCTTTTGCCTTGACCACTTCCTTAAGCTAAAAACATTTTTCCACCGCTCATGGCTAGTAGCACATCTTTTGAGCATTTCTCCACAGAGCAAGTCTCTTATTACTGCAGTGAACCCTGAGTTGTCCCCCCAGTTAGCTCTTTTGCACTGCATTATGCTGGGTTGTATCTCAATCCCACAGTTCTAAGTCTAGAGCTAATACTCCTACAGCATTGACCTATTCTGACATTTACTATAGCTGCAGCATATGTCAGTTCTTGCTATTTGGCTCAGTAGAACAAAAAGCTCATCAAATGCTGGATTTCGGTCAGAACTGCAAACGCTCTTTAGCTTCTTTTTTTTTTTTTGCTGGTTGCCGTGTGTCCTTGCTCACTTTGAGCATCAGTGCCCGAAGTTGAATAACTTATTTGGGAAGGTATGGATAATGGCTTAAAAATGAATAATGAATTCTAATGTATAATCGGAAAAGTATTGTTGTGCTTTTATACAAAAGGTGTGCTATTATACATAAACCTGTAAAAATCACAAAGCAATAATGAGTGTGTTAAGTGAATGAGTGTAAACTAAAATGCACAGATTCAGATTTGCATGTGTATGCAAGTTTTCAACCAGTGAATATTTTCTTTCAACTTCTGTGTTATCATCAGCTTTTTTATATAAGCGCTGTCCTCTTATTTGAGGTTGTCTTTTTTTCTTCTTCAGAATATAAAGGAAGATATTTTGATATTTTATGGTTTAGTTTTTGTCTTTAGTTTTAGTCATGGTCATCTTTGTCTGTTTTGTCTGAGTTCGAATTCATTCATCCGTAGTCATGATCTCTAATTAGATTTACATTTAATCATTTAGTAGACGCTTTTATCCAAAGCGACTTACACATGAGGAGAACAATAGAAGCAATCAAACCAACAATATGCACCTGTTGTGACAAGTCCCAGTTAGTCTAGCATAGTACACGTGGCAATGTATTAGTTTCACACCTGTTTCCTGTTCCATTGAAGTCCTTCCTCTGTGTATTAAAGTCTAAATTTCTCCCTTAGTTCATAGTCTCGTATTAACTTTACGTGGATTGTGTTTGTATGAGCTCTCTCTGGCTGCGTTTACACTTGGCATTAGCATGCGATCACCGTGATCCGATCAAGCAGATCGGATCATAAGCCAATCAGGACACGGTCCGTTTACACCTGTCCTCATCAAGAGGCTTCTGAATCTGGATAGCTGATCGGATCTCGCATTCTCGCGGAAAAAGAAAATTAAATAAAAAAAAGAATGGCTCCGGTGCAAAGTCGACCTGAAGTGGTGGGTTTTCTTTTAAAAACAGTTTTTAGTCGGGGGACATTATACAAATCGGGCAAAATGAGGAGGCTGCAATTGTTAATACTGTGGATAGATGCCTTAATAAAAATGGTACAGAGAAACCTATGGGTCGATCTGAGAACGTTGCCAGCTGTGGTGGGAAAAATGCGCGTTCTTTACTGAAAATGAATGGTTTTGCAACTTTCGGGTGCGAAGGCAAACATTTCAGTACATTTGCGATGTACTTTGCACTCGACTGTATCGCAAAACCACACAGCTACGTGCAGCAATTCCTGTGGAGAAGAGTTGCTGTGGCCCTGTATTGGTTTGCTACAGGTGACTGCTTCCGCACACTTGCTCATCTCTTCGGTGTCAGCAAAGCTGTAGTTTGGCAATGTGTGCATTAGGTGGCATCCGGGCTGAAATCGCTGGCTCGTCAGCACATAAGTATACCCAACAGGAGAGAGACTGAATGAGGTGATGCGCGGGTTTGAAGAGTGATGTGGCTTCCCTCAGTGCGCTGGAGCGATAGATGGGACCCATATCCCAGTTTTATCCCCCAGAGACAACGCATCAGACTACTACAGGAAAGGCTGGCATTCCATCCTACTACAAGCAGTTGTTGATCATCGAGGCAGGTAATATTGGAAGGATTTATTAATAAGACATAAAATAATGCTGCTCACTGTACTTGACAACATACAGTTGATCACACAAATTCTAGAGTAACATTTAATGCACTTATACAAGAAATTGCGCTTTCCATGATTGATGCACTTTAAAGCTATTGAACCGAATAAACAGAGAACTGAATTGAGCAGAATTACAACCTTTTTATAGCTGATTTGAAGCAGATTTAATGCATCATTTATCATTTTATAATGATCTTTATAACTCTAACATTATGAAACTGTTCTTTAGGAACATTACTTGTTACCCTTCAACAGGTATCTTAAAGGATTCAAAGAAAGGAAGAAAGACTGATATACCCAAAATAATCTCAGTTTATTATCACCAATGGCATGGTTAAAATGTTGGCAAATAATAGTATCCAGCGGCACACAAACGGCCAACAGCAAGGCCTCACTATCACACAAAAACACAGTGCAACAGGCACCTCAATCTTAGTTAGCACAGCACCCCAAATAGGAAAAAGTCTGTACACAGCAAGCTCGAAACTGAGTAGTACATATGAAACCACACCACATCTACACTAGAGGCTAGCTTTGGGCAAGTGCTGCACAATGTTATCATACCGTTTGCCAAACAAAACAACAACCACCATCCCTTCAGCAAAAGAAAGAAAATAACAAACAAAACAAATAAACAAAATGTACAATAAACCTTGGAGGTACAATATAATTCTTAAAATTACAATAGGGGAAAAAAGCGGCAATTACACCCAGAAGCACTCAGTTTCTTGCACCGAGGATCCCCGCTCGGCTACTAGGTTTTCCTGTTTGCAACCAAAGAGACGTTCCGGTTTACAACGACGAACGGCAATACGTCGCCAATGTGATTGAAAAGCTCTCGTTGCTCAAGCTCACAGCAGAGAACAAAGGCGATGCGCCCCCAGGATAAATGAATTACTCTCGTCCAACTTTTAAATGTCGCACTTGACGCACGCTGACTGGGCCAACCAAACAAACAATTCATCAACCCTGTGCGCTGCTTTTATCTACTTCCTAGTTCCAACCACACCCTATAGCACCTGCGTGGAAAACTACGCAAAGGAGGTTAGCCTGCAACAAACTCCCTCTGTAGGAAGGGAGTAGGTATAGATAGCCTACTTAATCTGGTTACATAACCATTACTGTGCATCAATGTAAAGCTGCTTTGAAACAATCTGTATTGTATAAAGTGCTATATAAATGAAGATGAGTTCACTTACTTTCAGTTTCACAAACATAAACATTGGATGGCCAGGCAGCGTTCATGACGCACGTGTGTTACGGAACTCTCTGATATTTGATCTCGCAGAATGTGGAGCGCTTTTCCCAGCAGTAAGTCTTGTGCATTTTCCTGAGTATTTTGTAATTCAATTATATACCATAATCAGCAAAAGCTGAAGTTGCAATTTATTCTAACCCTTATCTTTTTATATTTTTAAGGTCACAAAAAACATATCAGGAACAGCTGTACCCTTACTGCTACTGGGTGATCCTGCTTACCCATTGTTGAGTTGGCAACCAGAGGCCCAGCAAGGCACGAGTATCTGTCGAGTGTGCGTTTGGCAGGCTAAAGGGAAGGTGGAGGTCCATTAGAAAGCGACTTGATGTACATCTGGAGAACGTTGCAAACATTGTGACTGCTTGCTATGTTCTTCACAACATTTGTGAGATACAAGGAGATATGTTTGAAAATGAGTGGCACACCCACTGTTGCAACACTTCTGACACTACTGATGTTATGGACAACCACAATGTACTAGGTCCAAATCAAATTCGGGGAGCTTTAACAGCTTTTTTTTTTTAGCCAGGACCTGTGATTTGCCTAAACAAGTAGAAGTCAGATGTGAGTTGTAAATGTAAACAGAACAAATGAGTATGACATAGGCTGTGATAAACTTTGTCTATCAACTGTGTTTGTGGAAATTGTCAAAAAATACAATAAAAGAAAAATATTCTTCATAAAGGCTTTAATTTCACATTGGTCAAGTAGCAACAAAAATGTACATTCAGTATGTCAGAAAAGATCAAACCACTTTCTTTGCATAATAGTATTCAAATATTGAACAAATATTGGGGGTGAAAAGGAAAAAAAAACTCTCGAAACAGGAAGCTTATTCTGCTGGTTTTAAGAAAAATAATAAATATAAATAAAATATATATATATATAAAAAGGAATGAACAAGAAAATACTAATGTGATAGCCATTTAAACTTATCACAGGTTGTAGTGTGTACTACTCTCGCCCAAACTACTCTGTTCATTGCTGTCGTTCAGCTGCCTTGGGGTAGTAGAGGACAACCTTTGAAGGTGAAGAGGCACAAAGTGAGTTTGGGGAAAAGGAAAATGAGTAGCTGGTGGAGGTTGGAAATCAGGGACCCTGTAAAAGGGAGTTGAGTTGTGCTGTGGTGCAAGATGTGCATGGGATGACTGTTGACCAGTGGAAAAAAGCATTCACAAAGATATTGAACAGCCTTAATTCATGTTCATGTTGAGTCGCCTGCATTTGAAGCTGCAGCTTGGCTTCTTGTTTAAATTGGGTGGTCAGGGCCTTAGTTAACTCTCTGGGGACCAAGGTGTTTTTGGGGTCCTTGAGATGTTTTGACATGCCCGGATATTTGTGCTTTTTTCAGTTGCTTATAAACATATTAATGGCACAGGTGAAATTACACTCTATTTAGCAAAAACAGGGCTACCATAATATGTGAGCAACATGTATGTACATGTTTGTATTTTTGAGACAATATTGTTTATGCATGGTTATTGAAAAAAACAAAAAATTAAAGTTTCTGAAATAAAGCCACAAAACACATTCTAAATATGTGTCCACAAGACTTTTGACTAGTGGAAGTTGTGGCCTAGAGTTTTTGCTTCAAAATTATCTTAAAATCATCCTTCCTAATCATTGACATAACACAATAGATTCTTTTAAATTGTGAAAAACATTTTTTGTTAGCCAAGGCAATATGCGAATACGCGAATGGGCGTGAACGGCCCAACCCCATTGTGAGTAATTAGGTGGTTATCACCTGAGAAGACAAAGGGCCGCATAATAATGAGCCTTTCATTCAGGTGTGTCACACAAGAATGCAAGGACAATATACACACACACACACACACACACACACACACACACACACATACATACATGCATATACAGATACATATATATATATATATATATATATATATATATATATATATATATATATATATTTAATCAAGATATAAATGAAAGTCAAAAGCACATTTTTAGTCATACCTGGAAACAAATCCTGTTCAAATAGGTTATATGGGCCATTCTACAGAATTGGTTCAAAGTTAGAGTTGGAAACATCTTGAAAAGAAAATTGTCTAAATGTCTTAGTAGGCCAATACATTTTATCATACATATTTCAAAGTTAAGGATTCATTATTTTGATATAGCTTGCATTGGAACAAACACTATAACATCTTAGTTGATTAGTTTATTGACAAAACATACTATATATTTAACATATTAGCAGAAACAGCTAACAAAAGCTTATTTGATGTCTATTTTAGAGTTAAAACTTTATAATCTATCCAAAACTAGTCTCACACACACACACACACACACACACACACACACACACACACAGAAACATGATTCAAATTTAAACAGTAGGCTATTTTTGCGTTTACAGACACTAACGTTATTATATGTCGCGATTAGAACAAAGCACAAGAATAAAAACACTTACAGCCCAGCTCGGTCCTCGAAGTGAAAATAAACCAGCACTTGTTCTGAGGTATGGTAAATGTCCCAGGATTATTCCTCACAGCCGCGCAAGACGACAGTACATTAATCTGACTAAATATAGTCTGTTTACCAGGTTTATGTGGGCGTTTACATGTCTCAATGTGTTGCTTTAGATCATTAGCGTTTGAATAGCGCGCGCTCTCCGTGGGCGTGTCACATTAGGAAAATAATGAGCTGAGAGAACGATAATGAAATCGGCTGACACCTCTCTCTTTTTATATAGATTACATAAACAGAGAATATTTATTTTAGTTTTATATTAGATAATTTAAAAGTACAAACTTAAATGATCATAAACATATATTGCTTATGTCTGGGTGTATTCGCTGAGTTTTGTTTAAGTTTAGAGACGTGCTTTGGACCTGAAAAAAAGTTCACGGACACAGAGAGGCAGAACGCACACCCTGTTTATTTTCTTTATTTTACAAAAGCACAATATTTTATTTCGATTGCAGGTGGGCACATAAAAAGGTAGACATTTAACAGTTTATTTTTTAATATTTCTCAACTCTGTATGACAAGAAATGGTGGAGTAGTTTAAGTCTATTTTTCTGCTATGTGAAAAAAATCTGCCAAAACGCACCGGTGCTTTGCCGTCCCTAGAGGGTTAAGGCATCAAAGCTGGCTTCAAATCTCGTTCGGTTTCTTTTCCCACTGAGACGTGCACCTTTCAGATAAACACAAAAGAAAGTTATTTGCATATACACACAAGCATAAATATATATGCGTTTTCATAATTTCTGAAGATGCTAGTTATAAGCAAATGCCAAGGACAACTTGTTTGCAAAAGGCACTTGGTAGGAAAAGTTCCATGTAACTTAGCTAAACTGTAAAGTAACTAAAGAAACCGATGTAAATACGAAGGTGTACATCATAAGAAGAATGGCATCTACGCTAATATTAGTGTCTTTGTTTATCCCGAGGTTTTCCCGCAGCCTGCCGGATCCAGGCCGTGTCCAGATCTGACGAAGGAGATCCGCCTGGACCCGATGACAATGCAGTGCTGAAGTGTCCACTATCCTCTCCCTATGGAGGATCCCTTTCCCACTCTACAGATAAAGCGCTGTGAATTTCGGCTCGCGTACCCCGAAGTGATAAAATAAAACAAAATTCTGTATCAAAATTTATAGGCAAGAAAAGTAGTTTGTTTAGGCTGGGTTGTATGGAATTACAAACCTGCGCACATATTTTAAAAAGCACATAACTATAGAATCAATTCTGAATGAGCATGTGAACGCCGTCAGCGTTAATCACAGGTTCGCGTTTAAAGTCTGATCATTTTAATGGAGGTGAATCAATCAAAGTTAACTTTAGCTGGAAGTAACATTATTCAAGAACCGCTATAACGCCAAAACAATCTGTTACTTTAAATTATATGTTTATCTCTGTAAAGCTGCTTTGAAACAATCCATTGTTAAAAGCGCTATTTAAATGAAGATGACTTGACTTGACTTGACGTGTAGCTGAACGAATGTGTAAACAGTGTTACAAGAGAACCTGCCTTTAATGTCAAAGAAATTAAACATTTCAAGATTTAAGAGTTAATGAAATACATAAAAAAACAAGCTGAAGACGTAACTGCACAGTAACCTAAGTTCTGAATTGGGTACAAATTCGCACGAAAACAAAAAAATACAGATGACAACTTCTATGCTGTCTGCACCACATATTTTTGAGACGTAAATTAGTATTATCTAAATTATTTCAATGAAAATTGTTCCCATATATATATACACACACACACACATATATATATATATATATATATATATAGATAGATAGATATATAGATAGATAGATAGATAGATAGATAGATAGATAGATAGATAGATAGATAGATACACTAAACAATAAGTGGTTATGAAAAGCTTATATTAAAGGGGTACTTCAGGATTTTGCATTAGGCAAGGTAAGGCCAGGCAAGTTTATTTATATAGCACATTTCATACGCAATGGCGCAAAGTGCTTTACATAGAAGAAATTAAAAAAATCAAAAGAAATAACAATAATTAAAACAGTTTAGAATAAAAAATAAAATAAAGTACAGTAAAAACAGTCGGACGAACAGTGGCACAGTGCTCATTCAGTAAATGCATAGCTAAACAGATGTGTTTTGAGTCTGGATTTGAATGTGACTACTGTAGGAGAACATCTGATCTCCTCTGGAAGCTGGTTCCAGCTGCGGCTGGCATAATAGCTAAAAGCAGACTCTCCGTGCTTAGAGTGAATCCTTGGTATTTCTAGCTGATGTGATCCTAATGATCTGAGTGATCTGTTAGGTTTATATTCAGTGAGCATATCTGCAATGTATTTGGGTCCTAGGCCATTAAATGATTTATATACCAGTAATAATACTTTAAAATCAATCCTAAATGTAACTGGGAGCCAGTGTAAAGACCTGAGGACTGGTGTGATATGTTCATATTTTCTGGTTCTGCTCAGGATCCTGGCAGCAGCGTTCTGTATGAGCTGCACCTGTCTTATGGTCTTTTTAGGAAGCCTAGTGAAGAGTCCATTACAATAATCCACCCTGCTGGTGATAAAAGCATGCACAAGTTTCTCTAAGTCTTGACTTGAAACAAAGCATCTAATTCTTGCAATATTTTTCAGGTGATAGTATGCTGATTTAGTTATTGCTATGACATGACTACTGAAACTAAGGTCTGACTCTAGAGACACACCAAGATTCCTTACTTGAGTTTTAGTTGTTAGACCCCTAGCGTCAAGGTATGCATTCACCTTGAGAACTTCCTCTTTGTTTCCAAACGCAATGACTTCAGTTTTGTCTTTGTTTAATTGAAGAAAGTTTTGGCACATCCAACTGTTTACATCATCAATGCATTGGCACAGGGAGTCAATGGGGCTGTATTCGTTAAGTTAGGGGTAAGTAGAGCTGTGTGTCGTCTGCATAGCTGTGGTAAGAGATTCGGTTCTTTCTCATTATTCGGCTCATTGGGAGCATATACAGGTTGAATAGGAGTGGTGCAAGAATTGAGCCTTGAGGGACTCCGCATGTCATGGATGTCCACTCAGACTTATGGTCTCCTATACTCACATAATAACCTCTCCCTTCTAAGTATGATCTGAACCATTTTAGGACTATCCCAGAAAGCCCCACCCAGTTTTCCAGCCTGTCAAGAAGTATGTCGTGATCGACAGTGTCAAATGCAGCACTGAGGTCGAGTAGTACCAGTACTGATAATTTGCCTGAATCAGTATTTAAGCAAATATCGTTTATTATCTTTATGAGCACTGTATCTGTGATGCGATCGGAATCCAGATTGAAAATTGTCAAAGTATCCATTCAAGCTTAAGAATTTGTTCAGCTGATTGAAGACAACTTTTTCAATTATCTTGGGGCGGCAGTGGCTCAGTGGTTCATGTAGGTTGTCTACAAACCAGAAGTTTGGTGGTTCAATCCCCAGTTCCACCTGACCAAGTGTCAAGGTGTCCATGAGCAAGACACCTAACCCCAGCTGCTCCCGACGAGCTGGATGGCGCCTTGCATGGCTGACACCGCCGTCGGTGTTTGAATGGGTGAATGTGAGGCAATGTGTAAAGCGCTTTGGTGGCCATTGGGTCTATGAAAGCACTATATAAATGCAGTCCATTTACCATTTACCATCTTGCCTATTAAAGGAAGATTTGAGATCGGTCTATAGTTGCTTAATATAGTCTTATCCAGATTGCTCTTTTTCAGGAGGGGCTTGACAACTGCAGTTTTCAGGGAGTTTGGAAAACTACCAGAAAGAAGTGAGGCATTAACCACTTTTAGGAGATCTGCTTCTAAACTGTTTAACACACTTTTGAAGAAAGATGTGGGAAGTGCGTCAAGGGCGCAGGTTGATGTTTTAAGGTGCTGTATGGTTTCTTCCAAAATTTTGCCATCAATTTCTTTGAAATCAGACATAGTAACTACATTCTCAGGTTGTGGTCTGATCTGTCTGACCCCAGTGCGGCTCAATGATGTGCTGATCACCTTTCTGATATTATTAATTTTCTCAGAGAAGAAAGAAGCAAACTTACTGCACTTGCCGTCTGAGAGCATTTCACTGGGAATCTGGCTTGGGGGGGTTGTCAGTCTCTCTACAGTAGCAAAAAGAGTGTGTGTGTTGTTTAAGTTGCTGTTTATAATATTTGAGAAGAAAGTCTGTCTAGCTTTGCCTAGTTCCATATTGAAAGCATGGATGCTGTATTTGTAGATGTTATAATGGACTACAAGTTTTGTCTTACATCACATGTGCTATGTTTTTCTGCATGTTCTTTTCATATTTTGCACAGCTGTTGTGTTTCTCCAAGGTGCTTTTTGTCTAACACTCTTCCTGACTTTCACAGGAGCAATATAATCTATTACACCTTTAACCTTTAAGTTAAAAGAATCAAGGAGAAAATCAACAGAGTCAGCAGATATGCTTGGTTTTAAAAATATAGCCTTCATAAATAGCACACTAGTGTTCTCATTTAAGCATCTCTTCTTGAGAGACACAGATCTAGCTTCAATGGCAGGAGAGATCAATATATCAAAGAAAATACAGAAATGATCAGACAGTGCTACATCCTTAATAACAATCGATGAGATGTTTAAACCCTTACTGATAAGTAAATCTAGAGTGTGTCCACGATTGTGTGTGGGTCCATGTACATGCTGAGTCAGATCAAAAGTTTTTAAAACAGTTTTGATTTCTTTTGCCATATTGTTTTCTGCATTATCTATGTGAATGTTAAAATCTCCAGTAATAGCAAAACAGTCAAACTCTGAGGAAATTGTTGATAGCAGTTCTGTAAAGTCCTCAGCAAAGGCTGGAGAGTATTTTGGAGGCCTGTAAATAATAAGTAAAATATGTGGGGCACCTTTTAACACAATACCCAGATATTCAAAAGTGGAGTAGTTACCAAATGATGTTTGCTTACATTGATAGACATCTTTAAAAAGAGCAGCTACTCTCCCTCCTCTCCTAACAGCTCTGCAGACACTCATAAAAGTAAAGTTAGGAGGGGATGTTTCATTGAGGACTGTTTCACTGCAGCTATCTTCTAGCCAAATTTCATTTAGAAGCATAAAATCCAGGTTGTATGTGGTTATTAAGTCATTGACTAGAAGTGATTTATTTTTAAGTAAGCGGATGTATAAAAATGCTAACTTAACAGTCTTACTTTTTGTTACTTTTGTCTTAGTTTGGCGTGTAATAGGCACCAGATTAGATGGGTTTGCTGTACGGCTTTTGAAGGCCTTAGACTTTCTATCATGTAATCGAATAGTAATAGAGAAAGATACAGGCACACTGGGTTCCCGCTTGTTCTGTAAACATTTGAGAAAGTTACTGTTATCATAGCGGGGACCCGACACATATCACTGAGAGCTGGTATCAGTTGTTTTTGGTTCACCTCGAGCCGATGGAGGAGGGTGTGGGCCCTGGCCTTTTTGCAGAGGCCGAAGAGCTCTCACAAGCGGAGAGCGAGCTGGGTCCGCAGGCTTTCGTGGTTTTGGGGCCTGACTTTTTTTGGTTGATGTCTGGGGGCTTGCAGATAGTTTGGTTCCAGCAAACACCAGTTTTTCCATTTTCTCTGAGAAACACAGAAGATGCTGTGGAGATGCTGGAGATAGGGATAACGTGTCTGGTGAGAGGGTAGAGGCTGGAGGGGGCTGTTTCTCTGGTGTTATTGGAGGCTGTAAAATGCTGTCCTGGTTTTCCAGCAAGTCGTCCTTGGGTGCTGAATGTTGGAGCAGTTCTAGTATGTCACAGTCTGTCTGTGGTGAGCTCTGTGGGCAGGGCTCAGCTGAGATTGTGTCCGTGAGCAGTGGCTGTTTTGGCTGAGTGGTGTTATCATTGTCCTTGTGTGACGTGTCAACCGCATGTCCATCCAGGTGCTGAAGTGAAGTCCTGTGGTCATTCATACTGTATCCAGGTGTGTGTGTGCCATTCAGGTTAAATGTTTTGGCACACACGGCAGAAGGATGATTGAGGGAGAAGTAGATATTGTCCTTTAGCACTCTTGAACCAAGTTTGTTTGGGTGGTGGCCATCCTGATGAAACAGTTGCCTCTGACTCCAGAAAAGATTGAAGTTGTCAATGAAGTTTACTCCTTTTATATTGCAGGTTTTTTGGAGCCATGTATTAAACCCAAGCAACCGTGAAAATTTGTTTGTTCCTCTTGCTGGGAGTGGTCCACTGATGAATGTTTGTGCTTTCAGTCTTTTAAGTGTTTCAAAAAGTTCACTGAAATCCTTCTTAAGGAGTTCTGACTGCTCTTTATGAATATCATTTTCCCCACATGAATGATGAGTCGATTTGCAGTCTTATGTTTTGTCAGAATGTTCTCAAGTTCCCTGTTTACATCAGAAGTCGTTGCTTGTGGAAGGCAGCACGTAGTTGTATCCCTGCTAATAATGTTTCTGATTATGGAGTCACCCACTATCAGAGTCCTGTGCTCGGCTGCGCTCTGAGCTGAGTGACGCTGTCTGCTTGACCTTGAGCGCCAGTAGCATCAGTGTTAGCTACTGGCTGATTCAGTCTTTGTTCGATCAGATTCATCACGTTTGGGGATTCCTCATTTACATTCACTAATACTTCAAATCTGTTCTCAAGATGTATAGGCGCTGGTAGGAGACCAGTATTTGCAATCCTTGTCAGAGCTGTATCTGGGGTAGAGGAGGCTACTGCGGCAATATGTGATGCTCGTGACAATCTGATGTCTCGAGTGCCTTTGGGTCTCGCTCCCTGTTTGTGCCACCGATTTGTAAGTCGATTGGCTTGTTTCTCTACACTCAGTATGGCCTGTCGAGGAGGACTAGATTCATGGGACTCACCGGCTGTAGGCTGAGGGCGTCCATGACTAAGCTCTGTTGTGTGTTCCGTCTGGTTTGGTGGTCCCACAAGTAACTTTGTTTCAAGAGCTACAATCCTTTGTAAAAATCTGTGGCAGTTAGTGCAGCAAGTAGATTCCAGAAGAGGCATTTTCTCTTATCCTTTAGAATGTAGGCAGTTGTGTTTTCTTCCCCGGAATGTAAGCAGTGGGAGGCTGGTTGAATAAAAATATTCAGCTTTTTTTGTCAATCCAAGCATTTGAGCACGGTGCTGATTAGCTGAAGTTAAAATTAGGTGATAAAAGGAGATAAAATATAAAAATATAAACGCGATAGAGCAAAGCGCGGAGCGGTAAGCAAGAGCTTTCGAACAGTAGCAGAGCAGGAAGTGTGAGGAAGTCTAATACATTAAGCTTTGTATTAGAAAACCTGTAGTATTTTCAAATTACCGTGCTTTCCACCCTCATATCCCCCTGAGACGAGAGATTTATGCATTTTTTTGTCTGGAAAAAATCCTCCGATGACGCAAAAATCGTCATTTTGCGTCATCGGAGGATTTTTTGGCCAGAGGCTAAAGACTACAGCCAGTAGAAGGAGTTGTTTCGCATGTTTTCAACCCGTCTATAGAGGGTGGGATCTCACTCACAGAATGTACACATCGTGTCAGACATCTTTTTTGAAAGCTAAGCTAGCAGGCTCTTGATCTGTGGAGAAAGCTGAGTAACTTAGTAGGAGAAAGCTGAGTAGTAGGGGTTACCATTCATCCTCTTTTCCCCGGATATGTCCAGCCGTCGAGATCGTACAAAATGTCCGGGATTCAGCTTTTGCTTTCTGCAGTCGCCATTCATTGTTTACATGCACACCTTTTGTTTCAATCTAACTGAATTCATTGCGATTGGTGAATCTGAATGTAGTGTTTACATGAACGCTAAACAAGTGATCGGTTGATGTGCGTTTTAACATTAATAAGAAAATTCCCGCTCCTCCGTGAGAGATACGAGACTGGTGCGTCTCACAGGTTTCTCTCATCAGTAATCATGCCCTCAGTCTCGTCCTGCTCGCCACAGCTTCTTAAACATAATAAATGACGACTGTAGAACGCAAAAGCCGAATACCGGACATTTTGGGCGATCTCGAAATCCCGGGCAGACTCATCGGAGACTCACTAGTAGCCTAGACTTGTTGTTTAACTACTGCGCTCCATTACCGGTAGGCGTGGCCTCCTAGGGCAGCAAAGCAAGTGCATTCTGTGAGTTGTCTTTCATCCACATAAGCCAAAAATACATTTTCTGGCTTTTCTCAGTCTAGAAAGCTCCAAATTCAAAAATAATTTCAAATTTCTTCTACATTAATGACCCCTTTTAAATACACATTCATCTTTCCAGAGGTGAAGTATCCCTTTAACATTTCACTTATGCATGTTTAATTCTGAGGGACCAACCTCTTCCACTTGGTACAGTTTGGTGGCTCGCCTCTGTGGAGCTCTATGTAGTGCCAGTCTCAGGAGTGTCTTTAGGTGTTCTGCAGTCTAATGGCTCCGCACCAGTAGCTGCAGAAACAAATACATCAGTTTTGTCATTTCTTGGCATTGCATTCCAGAGACAAATTTATTTATAAAAGTTAGCTTTATTATGAAAAAACTTAATCGAGAAAGTACAGAGAGTATACTTGTTGTCATCTGTACTTTTAAGCATATTAGTAACTAATGCAGAATTTCTGTTATGTAATGAAGGCTAGTAATTTTTAGATTTAACAGTTACCGTGCTCACTTCATAAAATGTGTGCAAACTGAATCAGTACATTACATTGTAACCAAAACATTACATGGTTGAGCAGAAAGGTGGCCTGATAGCAATATGGTCAGCTAACACGCTAGCAAAACATTCCTGTACACTTACCTTCGTCTTCATTATCTCCTTCCTCGTCCTTTGGCATAGCTGAATCAAAAGAAACCAGTGGCTGTGTCGTAGGTCGGTCACACAGTACAGAATCCAGCTCGTCAAAAAAAGGACAAGTTGTCCTGCCGTTCCCGTTTCAGTTGTTAGCATCTTTAGCTTTTTTGTAGCTCGTCTTTAAATGTTTCATTTTTCTTTGGCATTGCAGCCAGGTTCTCTCGTAACCAGACATCCCAACCTGCAAGAAGTCATTTCAGGGAGGTATATGTTGGTGACTGGATTGTTGACGGGGGGGGTTGATAAGGGGTTGGGGGTGTTGGTTTGACTAGCTTTTGTTGACGGGGGGGGGGGGGGGTCGGGTTGACTAGCTTTCGTGAGGCACACTCGCAAGGTCTCTCGCTCTCTCCCTCTCTGCCTTGCACGCGCCGCACGCTATGCATGTTATGTACGCGCAGTCAGAGCCGTTAAATATGATTTTTTCAACGCTCTGCGCGCAATATGTTCTATCTCGCTATAGATTCCGGGAGATTTGAAATAATTTGCGGGCATCAGGGAGACGCTAGCAATATGCGGGAGACTCACCGAACTTACGGGAGACTTGGGATGTCTGCCTAACCATGTTGACGCATTTCGTCTGCTAGACCTACGTATATTGCTTTGTTTCTGTAGCTACATTCAAGCTTAGCTTGAATGCTCGCATTGCTCCACAACATATAAGTACACGGGTCTCACTAGCGCTCCACGGCCTGGTGTCCTCCATCTTTTTTATGACAGTAAAAGAGAGAGAGAGGAGAGAGGAGGGGGAATAATGACAGTGGGCGGGGTTTTGTGTGATTGTCCACCTGTGAATGCAGACACGATGGCTGGATTGCGTTTACATTACACTGAGATCCGATCACAATGCGTCCTCGACTACCTCCGAACCGGGACACGCTGATTGGATAACATTCCGATCAGAAGTGCGTTTACACTTGTCTTTTCAATGTGTATGTGGACAACATCCGGATATAGGTCGCATGTTAATGCCAAGTGTAAACGCAGCCTCTGTCTTGTTTTATTGACTCGGAGCCTGAGCCTGCCACAAAGATCGAGCCAGAGCGATCGCCAGAGGCGATCTTCATCCCGGAGCCCGAGTCCAGTGCAGAGTCAATCCAGGTGTGTTTGCTGGCAACAGCGTCAGTCATCGATGCCATTTTAGTGGAGTTTGTCGGCTTGAATACGAGCCCTGCCCACCCTCCTGCGGCTGAGGATGAGGTGTTTAAACAGAGCTGGATCAATGTATTACATGCTTTACATACTTTTGTTGTACTTCAGTCACCTCTACTCTCAGCCAGTTCCTCAATGTTTCAGTCATCACTGGATATTTCCAAGTTGTCGCTGGTTATGCCCAGTACCAAGCCTCCGACGCAGATGCTCAGGCTCACTCTCCCTCCTCCACTGCCAACGCCATTCAGTTCATCTGCCTCGTCTCCGCTGTCACCATTCAGCTCCTCCAGTTGTTCCATTCTGCTGCACGGACCCATCTGTATCTGCTTCTGGATCTACTCCTCCTTCCACCATTGTCCTCATTCCACAGTCTCCGCCACGGTCTGTCAAGCCATTGCCTCCACCTCAGTCACACTTGCCTGCCGCTCCACTGTGGCCCTCCAGGCTTTTGGCACCACCCTCAGCTCCGCCTTGGTCTCAAACTCCACCATATCTACCCCAGTCAGCAGTCTCCCTTGGTTCTACCTGGCTCCTCTACCAACACTCCACCATGGCTCCTCCATTCATCGTCTCCACCGTGGTCCTTCATGTTATGGCTCTGGGTCATTCTCCTGCTCTGGTCCCTCCTGTCTCTGCCCTGGCTCCTCCCAGGTCATCGTCTCAGTGGTGTCTTATTCTGCCTGCTCCTCATCCTCCTCCAGAGTCCCCACCCTCCCTCCTCAGATTGGACTGTTTGTCAGAGTGTGGAGTGAAAAAAGGTTACGCATATCAAAATGTTTGATTCAACTGATTCAAATGCCAATTATCGATTATTTTTTGCAAATGTCAACACAATCGTTTTCCATTTAACTTTAGTGCGTAATTTTTAGGTTGATACTTCAAATATCACGAAAAGCTAAGTTGGAAACACTTTTTGTCGAGAAAATTAATTTCAATTAATTTTTTATTTAATTCAAGTGGATTGAATGCAATGAAAACAGACTGAAAACTCATGTTGCATTAGCACATTTTAAATAAGCCCATTTTTAGGCGATTACAGTAGATATTGATAAAACTAACACATTTAATCCAATGAAATTTCTTGCTAATTGGTTAACAATAAATAAAACTCAGGCAAAAATCAGCTACAATGAGTAGTATATCCTCAATGTTTTTTCTTTAATCACATGAATGCTAAATGCTTCTCTTCTCTCCAGTCACCTCCCCCCTGGATCCCATCCCCTCACACCTGCTACAAACCATCTCACTTACACTTTTACCAGGACTCACACACATCAACATCTCTCCACACAGGGACTTTCCCTACCGCATTCAAGCAGGCTTGGGTAACCCTGCAGCTTCAAAAACGTACTCGGTTACTAACGTAACCTCGGTTCTCTCTAGAGAGGGAACGAGTACTGCGTAATAGCTTACGCTATGGGGAAAACCTCTTTTCCACGAGATATTGAAGCCAAAAATTATCCTTAATTTTTTATTAATGTAAAACGCTTTGCAGCAGCAAGCAGACATAGGCGAAACAGCTCGCGCGCCTATTGGCTGCTCTTGCGGCAAGTGCAGCAGCCTATCGAGAGAGGCGCTGCGTGACACATATCCAATGGGGGCATTTCGCGCCCATTTCGTCACGTCCCGCCAGAAAGGGCGTGGTCTCGCCCTATAAATATAGCTCGAAAAGGCTGGTACACTGGTTTTTATCGCCGAAGCGAACCAGCGCTGTTGGATGCACGGCAAGATACGCAGTACTCGTTCCCTCTCTAGAGAGAACCGAGGTTACGTTAGTAACCGAGTACGTTCTCTTACGAGAGTATCTCTCGTACTGCGTAATAGCTTACGCTATGGGGAACACAATGCAACACGGCGTGCGTACAGGGATCCAGCACCAAAGTCCCCGGGGGCCGAAGCCCAGGGGCCCATATAGTGCATAATCACCATAAACTCACATAGAGTGGGGGAAGAGAGGCTGGAAGCGTCATTCCTAATAAAATAGCACCCCGAGGGGCTAATCATGTGACAATTAAACGCGCAGCCAGGGTGAAAGCTTTCAGCCTGATCTGGGTGGCCATACATGTGTCAAGACTCATGGGGCTGAAGTAAACTCAGTATCTGGGCCGCACAGCGGGGCAGATAGCACTGAATTCTATACCGCCAAAAGCTTAGCCTGCAAGGCGGGTACCTCCAGGTTATAGTACTTTATAAATGTAGACGGCGAGGCCCAGCCCGCGGCCGTACAGATATCTTGCAGGGTAACCCCGCTGGACCATACCCACGAAGAGGCCACGCCTCTCGTGGAGTGCGCTCTGACACCCAAGGGGCACTGCAGGCCCTTTGCCGCGTAAGCGAGCGCAATGGCATCTACTATCCATCTGGATAGGCTCTGCTTGGAGGCGGCAAGTCCCTTGGAACGCCCGCCAAACAAAACGAAAAGCTGCTCAGTCTGTCTGAAACCAGACGAGCGCGACACATAAGCTCTTAACGCCCTGACAGGGCAAAGGAGACTCGCGTCTTCTTCCTCATTGAGAACCGGAAGGGCAGACAGGGAAATTACCTGGGCCCTAAACGGTGTATTGAGGGATTTTGGCACATACCCGTGCTTTGGTTTGAGAATGACTTTCGAGTCATTAGGCCCAAACTCCATACATGAAGCGCTTACTGAAAGCGTCTGCAAGTCCCCTATGCGCTTCACTGAAGCGAGAGCCGTGAGAAACACTGTTTTGAACGACAGGTGTTTCACGTCCGACAGTTGGATTGGCTCGAACGGGGCGCCTTTCATGGCCTCCAGGACCGTGGAAAGGTCCCACGTCGGGACTGAAGGGGGCCTGGGAGGGTTTAGCCTCCGAGCTCCCCTAAGGAAACGCACGACTAAGTCGTTCTTCCCCAGCGGCTGGCCAGGCACCTGTTTTACAAACGTTGCTATGGCCGCCACGTATACTTTGAGCGTGGATGGGGTCTTGCCCCTATCCAGTAGCTCTTGAAGGAAGGAAAGCACTTCCGAAACCCCGCAGTCCACCGGTGAATAGCTCTGGGCTTGACACCACGCAGAGAACATCGACCATTTCGAGGAATAGAGCCGCCTGGTAGATGGTGCTCTAGCCTGCGCGATCGTGTTTAACACTCCCTCTGGGAGGTTAGCGGGTACCCGTTGATGGCCCATGCGTGCAGGGACCACAGCTCCGGGCGAGAATGCCAGATCGAGCCCTCCGCCTGAGAGAGGAGGTCTCTCCTCAACGGTACAGGCCATGGGGCAGTGCTGGTCAACTGCATCAGGGCAGGGAACCACGTCTGCTTCGTCCAGAGCGGAGCTATGAGCAGCACTGGGCATCCGTTTTTCCTGATTCGTTCCAGCACTTGAGGCAGGAGCGAGACAGGAGGAAAAGCATATAGGGGACAGCGGGGCCAGACATGAGCCAGCGCATCCTTGCTTTTCGAGAAAAACTCCGGGCAATGAGCATTTTCGTGGGACGCGAATAGGTCCACCCTTGCTCTGCCGAACGTTCTCCACAGCAGCTGGACCGTCTGCGGGTGCAGCGACCATTCTCCTGCTGGGACATTGTTCCTGGACAGTCTGTCTGGTCCCACATTCAGGTGACCAGGCACGTGCGCTGCTCTTAGTGAGAGCAGGTTGTGCTGAGCCCAGACCAGGAGGCGTTCCGTCAGCCTGTGAAGGTTTCGTGACCTGACGCCGCCCTGGCGATTTATGTATGCCAGCACTGACATGTTGTCCGACCGGACCAAGACGTGGTGGCCAGCTACTTGGGGACAAAAGTGCTGTAGCGCTTTGTCGACTGCTATCATTTCCAAGCAGTTTATGTGAAGGAGCTTTTCCCGTTCTGACCACAGGCCAGCTAGCGGTCTGCCCTCGAGCAGCGCTCCCCACCCCGAGGTGGAGGCGTCCGTAGACACCACCTTCACACTCGAAGCGGTCCCCAGACTCACACCTGACTGATAGCAGTCGGCTATTTTCCAAGGTTTCAGAGCTGAAACGCACTGTAGGTCGACCCTGAGGCGAAACAGACCCGCTGTCCATGCCCTGGGCGGAACCCGCGCTTTCAGCCACATCTGCAGTGGGCGCATGCGAAGCAGACCCAACTGGAGTACAGAGGCTGCTGAGGCCATCAGACCCAGCATTTTTTTAAACCTTTTGAGCGGAACTATAGAGCCGTGGCGGAAGGATTTCGCGACGTGCTGAATATTTTGTCCGCGCTCTGGTTACAGGCGTGCGATCATGGATAGCGAGTCTAACACTGTTCCCAGAAAGGAAATTTTCTGACAGGGAGACAGTGAGCTTTTCGCCCAATTGACTGTGAGGCCCAGCCTCTCGTGGTGCTCGAGTAAGGCGGCCCTGTGTTCTATGAGCTCTGATCGTGATCGAGCTAGAATCAGCCAATCGTCCAAGTAGTTCAGGACTCGCATGCCCTGAAGCCTCAGGGGTGCGAGCGCTGCATCCATGCACTTCGTGAATGTAAGAGGTGCTAGAGACAGGCCGAACGGCAGGACTGTGTATTGATATGCCTGGCCCTCGAAAGCGAATCTCAAGAATCGCCTGTGATGGGACGCTATTTGTATTTGGAAATAGGCGTCTTTCAGATCTATTGACATAAACCAGTCCCCGTGGCGCACTTGCGCGAGGATTTTCCTGGTCGTAAGCATTCTGAACTGGCGCTTCACAAGCGCTCTGTTCAGCTGTCGCAGATCTAAAATGGGTCTGAGACCCCCACCTTTTTTCGGTACCAGAAAATATCTGCTGTATAGGCCCCCTTCGCTCTGAGCCTGAGATAAAGGTTCTATAGCCCCTTTGCTCAGTAGTTTCGCTATCTCGGCGCGAAGTAGATGAGAGACTTCGTTTTTCACCGTAGTTTCGACACGCGCCGTATGACGGCGAGGGCGCCGAGCGAACTGTAGCGAATAGCCTCTCTTTATAGTGTTCAGCACCCATTCTGATACCCCGGGAAGCTTTGACCACGCATCTGCGTGAATAGCTAGAGGTAGAATGAAATTCGGGCTCTGGCCGCGGCGAAACGGCAGCTCGAGAGCCCTGGTATACTGGGAACACAACACCGTGTTTACAGCGTTCGAGGCAGGGGGCGCGCTGATCACAGCGGGCAGCCTGGCCGCGCTCAGCTTCTCTACGGCAGATTGTGCAGAGAAAGTGAGCGGGGCGGATCCCGTAGGATTCGGTGTGTTTGTGAGAGACTGTGGGCGTGGGACTGCGGGCACATCTACACTGAAAACACTGTCGGTTAGAGCCGACTGAATGTGTGTTGGTTTCGTTTTTACAGAAACCAAGGGACACGCAGCGTGTAGTGTAAGCAGGCATTGTGACATGGGTGCGTTCACTACGTTGCATGCACAATCGACCTGAATCGATTTTATTTGTGCTAGCCCTGCACCGTGGCAGGCTGTGTCTGGGTGTGGGAATGGGCACTGGGGCGTGGGCATTCTTACAACAGTCATAACACCATCGGCCTTGGCCGGAACACCAGAAAATGCAAAGACAGCTCGGTCAGTCAGGTTTGCTATGCACAACATCATGAAGATCAGGCCCTTCCTAACTGAGCTTGCAGCACAACTTCTCGTCCAGGCCCTGGTCATTTCTACGGTAGGCTCGATTACTGCAATGGTCTTCTGGCTGGACTTCCATCATGTGCAATCAAACCTCTACAAATGATTCAGAACGCTGCAGCACGTCTTGTCAACTTGTTTCATCGAGCCCAAAAGGGCTCATTTGTAAGTTTCTTTGGATAAAAGCATCTGCAAAATGAATAACTGTAAATGCAGTTGGATTGATTGTGAATAAAATCACCTCTGATTGATCAATGAAATGCAGCAGCCAGGAAAATGTACTGATGGATAGCTTTGCTGGTCACTTCAACAAGCCTTTCCTCCACACTCTCTCCATGGTTGCCCTTCTCTTTGTCAGAAGGCATTATAATAGCTTATAAATAACATCTATTTACCAAGCAGGTGATGGTATGTTCTGAGCATTTCTGTTGTGAGCTGGTGTTTTCACTTTAATAGTTACAGCCTTTTAAGCTCTGCAGTGACTCAAAGTGCTGAAAGAAAATACATTGCTTAGTGTGGAGTAAAGTTAATCCGCCTCTTTCTGTCTTTATACAACCCATTTGGTGTCAAGTTATAACGTAGACTCACTGTATTCCGGACATCCCGGTATTCCGGACACTTGACCTTTTGTCCTGCCAGAGAAACCGGATACTTGAGAAAAGGTCAAGTGTCCGGAATACCATGATGTCTGGAATACAGTGAGTCTACGTTATAACTTGACACGATGTCCACGTTACAGGGATTCTCAGCCTCAATGTCTGCCCAAACTTGACAAAGGCTTCAATCAACTTTAGAGGGCGCATGGAATAACTCAAAACATCTGATTCTTCATCACAGAATCAATTTATTGAAAATCTTTCAGCAACAACTTGATAATCTTTTGCTTATTTTCAGTGCTTAATTCAGATGTTTAGCGTATTAAGAGAAAACACAAGCCATATATAAATATATAAGACACTACACACAGCAATAAGATAATTTAAGGATATTTAACTCATTTAAACTACAAACAATGTTACTAGAATATACTCAAAAATCACATAAATAATATATTTACATAGCGGTTCAACAGCAACACTAAATCAAATGCACTTACTCCACATGGCCAGTTAGCATATTATTTATGTGATTTTTGAGTATATTCTAGTAACATTGTAGTTTAAACACTAAATCAAATGCACTTACTCCACATGGCCAGTTAGCATATTATATATATATATATATATATATATATATATATATATATATATATATATATAATGCAATTTCAAGTTTATCTTAACATTTGGTTTACATAACATTTTCTTATTTAGCTGAAGCAACATGTCTTTCTGAGAATACTACTCTATTTAGCCTGCTGAGCATTTTACTATTTATGTCTCCATGTTCTGTCATCCGTCTTTGAGCTGTATGTTTGCCTGCTGTACCATTATATGTGTATTTTTGGAGGCAACTGTAATATTCTCCCTCATGCTGTTACATAATATCTGAATATGTTTAGAATTATGTTTATTTAAAAAAAACGTATGTTTGTAATAATGAATTGGATAAAAATGTTTGTGTGTGTGTAATTTACTTTGTAGAACAAAACGTCCATGCATCGTCAACTTGTGTTTATCATAGACCTTATTTTACTCGTAAACTGAAAAACTACCTTATAAAAAACCATAGGAAAATCTCGAGGGAACCACTGTCTTCCAGGTTTTAATGTCCTCCCTGCACATCTCTATAAACAGGATCATGTTTAGCAAGACAGTCATTATAGCACATTATTCAGTATGATACAAGATCCTGATTAATGAGTCTGGGTTGATTGCAATAATGACTGCACATCTCCTTCATCAACCCTCTATAAGCATAACACTACTCCTGTGTGCTCTTCTAGAGAACAAAGAGCTCTATCTTTTTGTTTGTGACTCACCAAAGTGTCCATTGTGATAAGCCCGCATGCAGCATCTCTAGTTGCTTTAGAGATGATCACATAATCATTCGTACAGTACACAAATAGTGACCTGGATATTGTGAAACTACATTAGTACTGCCTCAGGCTGTAAAGGTGCTCCCAGATTAAAGCATTGGGTTTCTTTCACTCATGCACTTAAGATATATTCACTTGTGTGCACAAAAAAAAAAAAACATCTTTTAAATAAACTGCACATTCGACTGCATTTTTTTGCAGAACATGTGCAGAACACGTCATTTTTGTTATCAATAATATGTGCACTCTATCATTTTTACCAAGAAACTCTTTTCACGTTTTATGCACTGAATGAAAAAGCAAAGGTAAACAAAGGTAAAGGAAACAGTTCCAGATCTGGCTTTCACGATGCAACCTGATCATGTCCACAGGCAATAGCATTGCAACACTATATATTTCGTCTAGTCCACAGTAATATTATTGTGTGTTTAACAGTGTATAAAATACTGAAGGCCTTGAGTCATGCCCAGGGAGACACTCATTCATTTCAGCATATTTATAAACTCTTAAACGCACAATAATATTACTGTGGCATCTTGAAAAGTACACAGAAAAGTTTGAGGAGAATTGTTTTAAACTCCTCTTATATTACATATGCCAAGTTCAGCTTAGACTGCCTGCTGATAAATCGAGAAGAATCTTTTACTCTCACTCTGCTTTCAGCAATTTTTCTATAGCTCGCTCTCTCTCCCCTGTGTGTGTGTGTGTTTTGAGGGGGTTGTGATAAGTCCAATTTACCTTGTCAATCATTACTTTTTTTCTCAATTTTTTTCCTCCAAGGTTGGCCTTTCACAAACACAGTCTGTAAGATGAGTGGTCTGGTACAGGGTATGTCTGTGTCCGCCTCTGTGTTCACACTGGTGGCCATTGCAGTGGACAGGTCAGTGGTGTCATTCCTTGAATGTGATGAAACTTGTCAATAATATTTTAAAATCCTAATCCTATATTCTAATATCCAATTCTAAATTATATATGTGAAATGAAATAAAGACATTAAACAAAATATATATAAAATTAATACAGTACTGTGCAAAAGTCTTGGACTTAGTATTTACACACCCACACAAATGGATTTAAGCCAGTTTTTTATTTCTTGTAGTGCGTCAGTAGGAAATATCAGTTTACATTTCCAAACATTCCTTTGTGCTTATTTTCTATGCAAACTTTGAATTGCCATAGAGTGATGCACACACACACACACACAAATGGTTTTAAGCCAGTTATTCATTTCTTGTAGTGTGTCAGTAGGAAATATCAGTTTACATTTCTAAACATTCCTTTGTGCTTATTTTGTATGCAAACTTTGAATTGCCATAGTGTGATATTTTAATTCCTTTCTATGTGAAGCATTTTGAATAACTGCTTTGATTTTCCTTGCTTTTATTTTGTGATTATTTTTATTCCTTTCTACAGTATGTAAAGCACTTTGAATTGCCATAGTGTATGAAATGTGGTATATAAATAAACGTGCCTTGCCTTGCCTTGCCTATAGCCTTGCCTAACGTGCCTAAGACTTTTGCACAGCTTTACGCACACACACACACACACACATATTATATATATATATACAGTATATACATATAAAATATAAAACATTGCATTACAGTAATTACAAATTGGGAGCAAATGTAGTTAATTCCCATGGAAATAATGTTACAATGCAAAAATCTTTTTAAAAAGTTTCTTTAATCAAAATATAATTTCTTATTTTTTATTCATTTAATTTTGGGCTGAAATGTGACTCGGACTTTGTGAGATTCATGTCAATGTTTTTATTTCAATGTTTTGTCTGTGAGATTCATTCAATGTTTTAGTTTCAGTGTGAGACTCCTCTGATCTATTGAGATAAATAGTCAAGTCAAGTCACCTTTATTTACAACTTTTTACAATACTGATTGTTTTCTAAGCAGCTTTACAGTTATAACAGTAAAATAATGCAACAAAGTGTGTTCCAGCTGTACAGCAGATCTAGTAGAAAATAGCATCATAGTCCAGCTTAAAGAAATTTAAAGGGGTCATGAAATGCATTTTTAGATCTTTATATTATGTTTCTGGAAGTTAGCTTATGAAGTTAGCAAAGTTTTTGCTCCAAAAACATTCAAATATTTGTAAAAAATTATACTTTTCAATAATGTTTTTCACTCTCTGTTGAAAAAACACCTCAGTTTAAAAGGCTTTGCCTCTTTCAAAAATGCAATAAATGCCCACTGCTGTGATTGGCAAAATTCATTGCACTGTTTACATGCCCTCCCCCATAGCCTGTGTGACATATTTTTTTTATGTTTGAGATGGCCAGACTATTTATCTATGTACGTATTGCTTTCTTAAAAGACGACTACAGTACAACACTAGCTACACATTGTGTAATAGGTTGATAATAGCAACGGTAACACAAACTACACCAACATACTGTATATTCAACTTGACCACTTTCTTCACACAATATATTAATATTCTACTCAAGAAAATATTGCTAATCAGTGTATGTAGCGATTTGATTAGCAGCACTCTAACAGTGTTTCACTTAGTCTCCTAACAGTGGTAAATGCTGGTTTGACATACATTACAAACACAATATATAAATATATATAAATATAAATAAATGTACCGGCATTGCCTCTTAGAAAAAAAATACATGGCACTGCTTTTAATACAAGATATTAGAAAAATTGGCAGCATTTTGAGAATAATTAAGAAAAGAGTCCACTGTGAAATGGGAAATTCTTGTTTAATTGCACAGACATGTTAAAAATATACTGGTTATTCTTTTCTAATAGTTTGATATTTTAGAAGGATTTTTTGAGTTTTTGGAGGTGCAGTTTGTCTACATCCAGGGACAGAACAACATAAGGCAATCTTACTAGACAGCAGTTGTGATTGATGGACAGACATGAGTTGTAAAGAGCACGGCTCCTTGTTTTACAATACATACGCATATTAAGTAAAGATAAATCGTAACGTCATGACTGGGGCAATTTTTAAATCCTGGCATTTCAGAAGGGTGCAAGCAAATCATTTTAAACTGGGGAGCTTGTTTTGAGGTATAGCTAGAACTTGGAACAACTATGCTTTTGTTGTAGAGCAACCTCTTACATGTGTAAATATCAAGGACATTTTGATTTTCCATTTCATGACTGCTTTGAATAAAGACATTATGTTTTATGATAAAATACGACAAAGGGGGAAATAAGCGGAAGAAAATAATTATAGAAAAAGGCAGAGGATTAACTGACCTTGGTGTACAGTTTATGCCTGATGGATTTATTCCAGCTGTAAAGAGCTCTGTTCCAATCTCCTCCAGGTTCCGTTGCATTGTGTACCCTTTCCAACCTAAACTCACCCTACTGGTTGCGAAGGTGACCATAGTGATGATCTGGGTGCTTGCGGTGGTGATTATGTGCCCATCAGCTGTGATGTTGACTGTGGAGAGAGTGGAGCATCATTACATGGTCCACAATGAAGACTACAACCACACATACACACTTTTCTCATGCTTTGAGAACTGGGCCAACCCACAGATGAGAAAAGTCTACACCACCGTCCTGTTTGCACACATTTACCTTATCCCCCTCACCTTGATCACGCTTATGTATGGACGTATCGGGATCAAACTCTACACCACCTCTGTGATCTCTGGGAACGATCAGCACGAAAGCGGACAGTCTCACACCTCCCCTCCGGCTCCTGGAGCGCAGCAGAAAGGCCGGCCCCTAATTTCGCAAAAGAAGATCAAAGTGATCAAGATGCTGAGCGTCGTGGCTCTGTTATTCACACTCTCCTGGCTGCCTCTGTGGACCCTGATGCTCCTCACGGACTACGGAGGTCTGAACGAAGACGACTTGGAGATGCTTAGCGGTTACGTGTTCCCATTCGCTCACTGGTTGGCCTTCTCAAACTCTAGCGTCAATCCCATCATCTACGGATACTACAATGAGAACTTCAAGAGGAGCTTTCAGGCGGTGTGCAGTACGCATTCCTGCTGCTGCGAGGGAATGTCTGTGAAGAGAGGAATGCAACGGAAAGCAGGAGGAGACGTAAGGGATCCTGCGGTTAACTCCAATCCCCTGAATTTCGGTGCAAGGAACCGGGTCTACAATGACGGCGATCTGAAGAACTCCGGGGCTTGTCTGGAGTTGGAGCACAGGAGAACTGGCCGGCTTTGTAATAACTCGGCCTGCTCCAATGACACAGGATCCAGTGCGGGATCTGGGATTAAAGTGGTCACAAACCAAAAAGTCTTTCAGATGGAGGAGCCAGAAAGTCCTATCAGAGGGGGTAAAAACCAAGCCTGGGATGAATAGATAGATTAGTTATGCGAATAATGGACTCTGGTTGTGGGCAGTTGAGACTCCACAGATCTTTAATCTGTGATCTTTAAAGTGAGATATGAAAAGTGAGATCATTAGATCAAGTCAGTACTAATCTCATCAAAAAATGTATGTGAAAACACTTGAAACACTCAAAGGCTGAATGAACTTATTTTTGGACTCAAAATTCTCAAGCTCTATTTTGTTTTGCTGGAAAGTGCAAACAAGAGCAATGTTAAAGGAGGTCATATGAAGTCACATATTGCATTGTAAAGCATTTACAAACTTTAGCTTTTTAATTCACCAAATTCGTGCAACAACAAAAAAAAGTTATATATTTAAAATTTTGCATCTAGTCTAAACATCCAACAGGAACATCTGTGGGATACTTGGTAACAGACTCAATTTCAAACATTTTAATCTTGTAAAACATTTCTGATATTCGAATTGGAGTCTGTGAAATGAAGTTTAAGCCTGACAGTTTTTCTCAGATCAGGCAACAAGCTGCGATCACTAAATTGGCCGTGTTTATCTTTTCTCAAGGCGGTATTGCACAGTTGCACAAATGTTTCCTGAAATCAGCATTGTATTTTGTATATTGTATGTCCTTTATTATGTAAATTAGTGATTTTATCACTGTTGTGAAAACCATTGGAGTGAACACATTTAATACCAAAGGGGAAAGATGCCATATGTCATATTTGATATAGCTACTGTAGTTCACTATGAGAGAAAACAGAACAGCAGGGTGGCGAAGATGCGAGGAATAAGCACAATCCGTGACTATGACTCAAATGTTTATATTTTAGTGTTCACTGTGTTTTTCATGTGTCCTAATAGGTCTGACTGTGGCTTTAAGAGGCTTATGTAAAGTCTGGTTTGGTACCTGGTGTCTAATTATATACTTAATGCTGTAATAGCAAGATGAATGCAAATGGACTGTAAAGTTAATGAATATGATCAATTCATTCCATTATCTCTATAAGGAGGTGTTTTTCCTCCATTCTACAAGTGTTACCTTAAAAGTGTCAATTAATTCTAACCGTTTTCTTGGGCTGAGACTAGGTGACATAATTTGCACCAGGTCCTTTGAGAATGGTCACACATACACCTAGTTTATATTTTATCATAGTTTATCACACTACGGAAGCAGGGCCGGCTCTAACCCTTTGGTTGCCCTAGGCGATATGAGTTTTGCGCAAAAACTTCAACAATAAATTGTTCATACAAATGCTACAAAGAACGTTCAAGGATATTTATATCATAGTTGCATTGTACAAATATTTTTTCTGACCATAACTTTTAGTAGATAAATTACAATTACTACCACCCCTAGGCGTACTATTATTACTAATCTATTAGGCTGCTACAAGGTTAAGGGGGTTTCGGGGGTATTTCCCCAGTAAGAAAATGTTGTGCATTTTAATGTTAAATTCATCAATCTGGTGTTACTTTGAGAGTTCAAAACTAAAAGCTCCAACCCATATTCAGTGTGCAAATTGAACAAAGAAAAAATCTCAAACCTCTTTTAATTACAGTGTTTGTCTATATTGCACTACTACATAATAATAGATATAATATTAATCCCATGACAGTAATAGCAATGGGCTATATTTTAAAACAAATGCACTGAAAAATAAAGGAAACTTTTATAAGTATTGTACAAATTTCTATACTTGAAAGTAAGTTATATACCTGGAAGTAACCCAGCGCCGCCAATTAAGCAAAACAAAACAAAACGAATGGGCCACAGATGTACGAGTTTTATGGGCCGTTAAGACAAAAATAGAAAAATAAAAGTATGAGATAGGCCTATGTATCGGCCCAAAAAGCACGTCGGGCCGCGGGAATCTCCCGGTAGTCCCGATGGCCAGAACATTTGACACCTTAATGGCTGAGATGAGAAGACTTACCTCTATACTGGGCTTTCTTTTTATCTTGTTGCTTTCTCTGTTTTCGTCCCTGTGCACCAGAGGGTTTAGACCGCTTCATTTTCGATCAGCGCGCGCAGCAGCCGAGCACTTGCCTAACGTAACCATAGAACGTAACGTAACGCAACTAACCCCCGCGCCCCCTTTAGGAAATGATCGACAATAATCATCCATTCAATCTAATAATCAGGACAAGTTATTAAACGTATGGCTGAGGGCCGCCTTAGGATGATCATGTAATAAACATGTTTTTGTTCGCTTGTCATTCTAATTATGTGATTAATGGGAAGTAGGCCAAGGGCGACACTAGAGGGCGCCCGCGCACCCAACACATTTGTCGCCCTAGGCAACCGCCTAGTTCGCCTGTAGCAATCGCCGGCCCTGTACTGAAGACAAGTCAAACACAGGCCCAGCGACTTCTTTCATTAAAAAAACATTTAAAAATCTTTAAATGACCCCAAAGAACAGATTAAAAAAGAGCTCATTAACACTTGAAAGGAAGGACATATTTTGTGACATCAAATAACATCTAACCGTTCCTTACCTGCAAACTGCAAGTTGTACGCTATGGTGACAGTTATGTCTAAATTATCGATTATGACATAATCATCATCATCTTTTATATATATATATATATATATATATATATATATATATATATATATATATATATATATATATATATATATATATATATATAACCAGTTGGGCTCACCTTGGGCCTTGAAGATCTTTTAATGGCTTTTATTGATTTCATGACATTGGGAAACTGGTAGCTATTCATCAGAAATGTCTTTTTTAAATTTGTTAGAAAGTGTCCAGCTTTGCTCAATTCATTGCTTTCAGGTGTCAGTACATTAATGACAAAAAATAAAGCTTATTTTTATACAAATATTTTCTCAACAAGCTCAAAAAAGAAATTTCAAGTGTTTGTAGAGTACGAATGCTTATTAAAAAAATTTGCGAAGCTAATGAAGCACATCATTCACTTCAAATCAGGTTTCTCCTAATGGGGGTCCATTAAATTTCCTCAGTGAGTTTTGACCTCTCTTGTCATCTGTCTGCTGCCTTCATATGGAATTCTATTTGGAGAACTACACAGATTAAACCACTCAATTTAATAATAATTGCACATCATCTCTTGACTACTCCAGAATATAAGAAATTGAATAACTCCTTATAGTTTGAACTACTAAAGACAGATTTCCCATGACAAAGTCAATCAGAATAAAAAGAAGAAGAAATAAGGTCTACCCTCTCTGACAGTGCACAGAGAATAAAAACTAAGTCCCTGATAAACTGAATGAGAATTTGCATCAGTGTCTGGTATAATTATCAAATAGAGCTCCCTACTACAACAACAACATATATTGTCGCAATTAGCTATATCACAACTTAAAATTTTGCATACGAATAATTTTTAGATTTAGATACCAAAAAAAAAAGGATTCCTCTAATTTATGTTAATATTATTAAAATCGTGCTTATTCTGCAAGAACTGTAAAAGTGAAAAACTGTATGTCTATTGCTAATTATGGTCCGTTAAAATTTAAGATTTGTCAATTTCTTCTGTTGAGTGTCTTTCTCTTTGTGTAAATAGATTTAATATGCATAATTATTGTTTCACTTTGACTGGTTGAGTCCTTTAAAATCTGGTTACACTTTGGATGTGTCTTTGGCCGGGGGGGGGAAGTTTGTTTTGTGATTGTGATTGTGATTGTGTTTGAGAATTCACAAATATTACGTACTGTATAAACCAGATCAAAAATCTATCTTTTATGGCTTATCCGAACTAAATACATGTAGTTATTTGTACGGTAATCTGAACAAATGGATCCAATTTCCAATTTTAGCAAATTATAATGCAGACCCTTAGTCCTAAAGATAAAATTGGATTTGAAAAACAAAACTGAATTGGGTGCAGTGACCAAAGCCCTGTCATGTAACTTGGGTTATTTTTGGGATAGCATACAACATAGGCTTACCGTGAATGTATACTGTGCACATTATGTGACGAGTTAACAAAGCACAGAAAAAGCAAAACACAGTCTTTATTTCTAAGCTGATAAATGAATGCCAGGTTTCTTCACCATTTAGAATTGAGAATGCCTTTTCAATTCCATTTTACTTTCTGAATTTGAAAGTTGTAAACAGGATGCATAGTAGTTGCAATTTGAATATAAAGAAGTAGAATTGAAATGACTAAGTAAAACAAGGCATTGAACTTTTTCATGCATTGAATGTTGGCTTGAATTTAATTCTGAATTTTGCTCAAACCTGCTGGACGTCCTAACATGTTATAGTGATTAGGACACCAATGTAGCATAGGCTACTACTGCTTGCAATGTTTATTGTGGGATAATGCCTTATGTTCCACTTCCTTTTGTTAATAAAAAAAACAGTACAGGCAAATACAGTGCACACTGCTATTCAGTAAGAAGCTATAGCATTCTGTTTCAAGCCTTGCTCTTTCCCCCATGTTTACATGACTGAGGAAGTATCACAAGTGCTCACCATTAAATGGAAATAATCCATGGAAATGTAAAAACTCAGCAAATGTTGTTGATGTTAATTACTATTAGCTTGTGGCTAATTTGCCTGATGTTGTTGTGCTGTAAGGCTTATAAAAATTGTTTAGTGGCTATGCAATCAGTTTTCATTGTGAGGTTTCACTGAGAATGTGTGATATGATTAGTTTAGTGTTTATACCATTTCATTTTGGTGGAAGAATTAGTCTAAAAATGTCTGAATATGTGTAAAGCAGCAAGGTCAGTAAAGAGCTTTTACAGGAGTGTTTCAGTAAAAGCAAAACAATCTGCTTACTTTGCAAGAGAACTATAACCCCGTGAGGGTTTCGATTGAGACTTTTAGAGAATTGGTCAATGAATGCCATAAATGCTGCTGTTCCAAATCTATCAGTTGATGGATTCAATTCGGTGACTGAAAAGTTTTGTAATCCACAACCTATGACATAAAGTGTTTCTTTTCATTTATTTTATATGTCAATTGTTATACTGTACAATCTTTCATGAAACGGATTTATATTTGAAATAGTAATTTGTAGATCTACATTGTTTCTTGTTGCTTTGCCCCTGGCTTACTTTGAAAATAAAGGAGAAAATATCTCATAAACGTTTGAAACTCATTTGTTATTGAAAAATATTAATTGAATGTTGCTTGTTTTTTTAGCCTGCACTCACAATAGCAAATGTGTTAAAAAACATGACAGCTTAAACCATGACAGAATTTATTTACTCTTTCTGTTTAAACGTATACCGTGCGTAATGTAATGTACAGACATTGTTACAGAGTCCAGTTTTCAAGGATTCTTACTCCGAGGCGTAAAAACACCACATGCTGTTAAAACAAGCACTTCTATCTGACTTTCCCTTCAGTCTATAGTCTATCCATTATTCCAATCATTCTAAATGAACTATTATTAGTCAAACTGTTTCAGGAACTGAAGCTGTGAGCAAGAATGGTGTGATGAAAGATCTGAAATGACTTATTTTAATCACCATGGACACCCAGAAGACTGCAGCTATTTGTGGAGGTGTTTTTTTGTTTTTGTTTTTTTTGTTCAAACAATGGTTTGAAAGTCAAATGTAGTACTGAATTAGATATACAAATATATCTAGATTGATTGTGAATTTTTTTCTTTGATTCATATCAAACATAAATAAATACCTTTTAATATTCTATAAGTGTACATTCCTTAGCGTTAGCTTTAAAATGATTGTCCAATGGACATCTATGCAGTCCTTAGTGCATGAAATGCTGCTCAGAATACTCACATTCAAAGACTAAACCTCTGATCTTCACAGCTTTCACTCCAGCACCATGTGCGCTTTTTGACAACAGCCATGCAGAACAATGCAACAATGCTCTTTTCCCCTCTAAACCATCTAATCGCAGGGATTTCAACCAGATCAGTCAAGGAGTCTGTGGACAGACTGGACACTCAAAGAAAAATGTTTTATAAATTGAATTTTTAAATTAAATAAACTAGAGTTATTACACATTGTTGAAAAAAAATCTATCATTTTTATATTAGGGGGTCTCTGTGCTGGAAAAGGTTGACCACCTCTCCTCTAATCTAATCTAATCTCTATCTCAGAAAATAACCTTAGGGACGCATTACAGACTATCTTATCTTTTAGTCACATTGCAATTTTAGTTAGGATCTTTAAATGTTCTGTTTAACTTGTCAGATCTGAAATGAAGGCTTAAGATAAAGCATTTATTTAATACGGCCCCAGGTCCTAAATTAACCAATCTAATCTCGTCTTGATTTGGTGTCTAAGGAAGAGTTTGAGAAAAATTCACAGAAACGGTCTACTTATTTGGTTTGTTTTTACGAATTTGCACTAAGAGTTTGACTGGATGTGCAAACTTTGGCGTCGCCAGCAAAAGTAAAAAATTAAATTAAACTATGTTAAATTCTCTCCTACTTTTTAATATTTGATATGTCCATTTATTTTGCTATCCTGTAACAATGAACTCTACAACAACAAAAAACCTTGTTGGTCTAACTTAATAAAATGATGAAACACAGCTAAATAGATCGATTTGAACTTAAAAAAGGGGTGTACTTATGTGTAAAATTCATCTTAATTCAATGAGATCTCACCAATTTCAGTTGATGTATTCTGTGAGCGTTCCCAGAACATCATTCAGTTGATCCAACCAGTGCTGTCACTGGTCAAATTGGTGCAGAGTTGGCAGAACCTGATTTTCCCAAGTACAACATGTTCCTAGATACACATCTTTGTTGATCCAGGAACAATATTCCAATCAACCAATCAGATTTGAGGGACAAGTCAAATGTCAAAGACAAGTCAAGTTTAGGCTTACAACCAGGGTTAGGTGCTTCTACATCAGTGTTATTCCAACGATATCTCACGACCAATTCGTACGAATTCGTACGAGTGATTAAAAGGTGGCTAATTCGTACGAATTCGTACGAATTAGCCACCTCGTAAAATTCGTACGAATTGCCGTGAGATCAGGCTGGTTATTCACTTATCATTTCCCTCTGATTTTAGGGATTTTATAAGAAAGTATTTGTGTGTGTATCTCTCTCTCTCTTTCTCTTTCTCTCTCTCGCTTTCTCAGGAGGCTCCGCCTTAATTGACCGCACCTGTCATGCCCGGGTATTGGCGGAAGAAGCGTCCTTTGAAATGTTGTGGGTGCTGACGTGAAAGTGGGGGGGGGGATGTTGTTGGCATATTGAGTTACTGAGAGAGATTATTGTTAAGGTAAAGGTTATTGTTAGAGTTACTGTGACGTTGTAAAGTGAAATTCCCTGTGTAAAGTGAAACGCTTTCTTTTTATTTTCCCTTTTGAACTTTGTGCGCCAAATCCTAGACCAGGGTTGTAACAATATGGTTAGGATAAAATTTTCGGACAGGAATGTTGTTCCAGGATCAACAAAGTATATTGGCCCAGGAAAGCGTCTGACTCAGCAAAACCAGGACGTGTGCAGAGTTGCGTGAGTATTTTGTTTAAGGAGTTAAATATATTAGATATTTAAAACAGTTTACAGAAGTGGTTCTTTTTTTTGGTTACCATTGTGGTAAGCTTGTGCTTAGGTTGAGCAGTAATAAACAAGTAAATGTCATAAACTAGTTTTAAAAAAATTACTTGTCCCTGACATTAGTATAGTTATGGCTCAATGAGTACAGCATCTTTGTATGTAGCAACCCACAGCATAACCACAAGCTCTAATCTTCAGCAGAATGGTAAACACAAAAATCAACATAACAGAAACTCTTTTAAATGCCAAACATAACTGAACATTAAACATTCGCTTTACTAAAAACACATTAAATACCCTATTGAATACACATTAAATACCGCTACCCAAGTCTTTAGCCATTTTCAAGAAACATCTTTTTCGGCAAGACTTGACCCAATAATACTAACACCTATTACTCCGTATCTATTTTTTTTTTTAAAAAACACTTTCTACGTGTACTGTGCTGCACTAACTGGGACTTGTCACAACACTTGCATATTGTTTCCCTATTGTTGGCTTGATTGCTTTTATTGCGCTCCTCATTTGCAAATTGCTTTGGATAAAAGCATCTGCTAAACGATTCAATATAAATGTAAATAGCACTTAATTTCAAAATTTACTCTCCTAATCCAGCTCTATGCAAAGCATGCTGGGAACTAGAAATTCACTGCTCGGTTTCAGTTAAGGCAACAAAAAATATTTATGCTGTACCAATACAAATGAATTAAGTTAACTTGACATTTTACACATTTTATTTAATTTGATGTAATACAATTGAGTGCAAATGACAATTAAGAAAAAAAAGGGTTTCTTTAGCTCATTTTAATTAACTAAACAGATCAACCAGCAAAAATCTTCTTTCTTTTTTTTTTAAGCGTGCATGATTATTTGCTCTGCATAGTTGTTCCCTGTTGTCCATATACTTTGGGGTCAACTGAGACCCAGTGCCCTATTGCAAACAACATATAACTTAAAAAGTTTAATGCAAAGTTTAGGATTGTGATGTATGGTTCCTCTTGCACCCTATCTTCTCCAACAAACAAACTGGCTTCAAGGAATTGGGGTAGTTTTTAGTGACCTTGCCAGATGCTCTTCTTCCATGCTTGAAGCTCACTTCACTTGGTATATATCTAGAAAAAAACAGTCTAGAGTTTTTTTCTTTAGAAGTATCATCTCCTTATGCTCTTTTTCCCCAGAGAACAGCAGGATCAGTGACAGTAGCCACAATGGTGTGCCCAGAGAGCCAAACTTCTTCCATCTCATAGCTAACCCAAGAGCAACAAGTCAAGTCAGATGTTTCTTAGCTCACATACTTTTCATAAAATACCGTTTAGGTGCATTGGAAAAAGCATCAATGTGAGTTAACTGAGCTTATTTCAGAGCTTGCTATTCTAAATCTTTCATAATGTGATCGTGAATCTTCCGGAGGTCATGGAAAACAATAGACTATCTCATTTGAGGAAGGTTATCCATCAACATAAGAGTTCATTTCTCTTAGCAACCAATAGAAATCAATAAATTTAATTTACACAGAAATCAATAAATGGATGTCTGATGTTCCATGCATATGAAATGTTCAACGCCATCAAGGTAAAAAAAAAACCTGTTAGAAAACCTGAACATGTTTGGAATTACACAATTGTGAGTAAATGATGACACATTAAAATCTAGGATTTCAACTTCTATTCAAAATTGAGGGGAAAAAAGCTTTAGTATTAAAAAATGTAAACAAACAAATATGACAAAATAAAGAAACATCTAATATTCAGATTGATTAGTGAATTACTATTAAAATTAGAAGCATTTTCACTAATGGTTTCAGAAGTTTTGAACCCACTGTATATCTATAAATAAGCACAATTAACACAAGAAACACAATAAATCATATAATGGCCATGGTGCAAATACTCATCAAACCATAAAAGCATGAATGTTCAAGATGTGGCAACACAATTACAACAAGCAAGTAAGAGAGAAACAGAGGGAGGAGAAACGGAGAGAGAGAGAGAGAGAGAGAGAGAGAGAGAGAGAGAGAGAGAGAGAGAGAGAGAGAGAGAGAGAGAGAGAGAGAGAGAGAGAGAGAGAGAGAGAGAGAGAGAGAGAGAGAGAGAGAGACGTTGGAGCCAGAAGGTTACAGAAAAGTGAAAGGAGAGAAGTGAACCCATGTGCACCCCAGGGCAATAGCTGTGACACTCACTCCCCGCAGTGACTCATCTGTTAGACCCTCAGCTCATCACCTTTGTTGATACCTGTACAGCGCCCTGACCCCCTTTAGATTATAGAGTACAGCAGCTCCAATCGCAATAGACTTGATAGCAAAAGAGTCTCCTACAGAAACAACACAAATATGCCCATTAAAATGATTGCTCAAATCAAGCGCAGACTGATTGCCTAATAACGAAAGGAGGCTCTTCTATTGAATCATATACTCAGAAAATGTCTCGAGTTATTTGGGATTCGTCTGAGGTTGTTTGTCTTTCAACGCAGCTCTCTGTCACTTGAGCTTTTTTTCTTTTTGTATGACACTGTGGTAACAGGGAAAATAATGTCAGTGAGTTTGACTTTTCTTATGCTCTAGCAGAATGTGCAATGCCTGGAAACCTCATGGAATCTTTTAAATGTGAAAGTAAGAAATTGATCGATGGAAAGAACTTAACAATTGACATTTTACTAACGAAATAAACCAATTAAAAGCCATTTGTGTGGTGTGGCTTTTGTGTTCATGGTTAAGTGCTAATCTAATTTGCATTCACGCTGAAAAACATTCTAGCCACTCTAGGCTAAACGTTCTAGCCTGAAAATCTTGCCTATAAATAGTGTTGCGCGCCTTCTTATCAAATTCAAATGATCAAGCTCTCCTCAATTTTGCTTGGGAACTAATGTGGTCGGAACCAACGTTTACAGGACTGCGTTCCCTGGAATCCTCTCAAATGGAACACTTTTAAATTCCTATTGGTTGCCGCCGAACCGCGTCATAGCTCATTACTATAAAGTTAACCTGACTTTAACTTCTCCACGCCGCTCACATTGAAAATGAATGACTTACGGCCACTTTGACGCTCTCGCCGGTGGCGGTGTGAACGCACGGTTATGTTCTGTTTGTTTTAGTTTTCATGGACCTTATTTTTGTTTTCGTTAGTCACATACGAAAACATTCAATACATTCTTGTTATATTAAATCCTATGTTATTGAATTATCGTCTTCATCTTCTGTGGAACTATGCGTTACAGAATACCAGACCAAAGTGAAGTAGCCTGGGAAAACCAGACAACTTCCGGCAAATTTAGGTTTGTTTTGCAAGTTAGTCTGGCAAAGAGCTCATTCAAACCCATTTCTAATCCGTCGAAATCGCGGCACCAATCAGAAACGTTGGGGCGGGCTTTACACGATGACAACAGCACAGCGACGGTGAAGCAGATTTTGTACATTTACAAAGATGGATGCTGCCGTGGAACTAGGGGTGTGACGGTTATAGTTGAACACATCATTAGAACTCTATAACCGCCAAAACCATGTTATAAAAATATTTTTTTTCATCATAGAGATTGTTTAAATACTAATATCAGCTTATGAGGGAAACGGAGGCGGAGTTAGTGGTGCTTTGGAGGCTGCTACTGCTGGAGATGATTCGGGAGAGGTCTGTGAGCGGACATCGTACCGGGCAGGAAGTCAGACACAGAAATGCATGAGGATCCGGTAGATTTTCAAAATAAAACACCCTGTGGAGACTAAAAGAAGTAACCAACGCTCTGCTGCTGAAACGCGTCTGAGACGCTTCCAGTGGACTTTGACGCCGAGCTAGGGACGCATTATAAACGTGGCGCTGACGTTCCGCGCGGCAGACGGGTCCAGTGGATTTTCGGGGTGATGCGGCAAGCGGCGAAAATAGAACTGCTACCTATTCTCTGCGGAGCGGCATGGAGCGGCGCGGAGAGACTCTTCTGGGATGCTTCTGAGACGCGCCGCGTCCGCAGCTGGTGGACTTTAGAGCATTGACTATAATGGCCGCGATTAGCTCCGGCATCCGCGACGCTGACGTTCCGCGCCGCAGACGGATCCAGTGGATTTTAGGGGTTAACCGATCAGAGCGCGCGCTGACACGGAGTAAAGCCTTGTTTATACTCGACGCGTCCGCACGAGCACGAAGGTGCGCAAGGCAAAAATGACGCGTTGGGTGGGCAAGACCGGCAAGACCCCATTTTGCTTGGCTGTGTCGTGTGCACGGCTTTTTTTGTAACAGCGCGCGCGGTGCCGAGGATGAACGACTTAAAGCCGAATCTGCCCGAGCATGTACGTCTCACACCACCGGCACACAGTTTGCGCTTCTAAATTGCAAAGTTCATTGCAAAGTTTTTTTTTGTTAAGGTTTTGTTTACTGTGTGTGATTTATTTAATGGAAAGCACATTTACTTCTAGTTGTCTTGCTGTTAATTTTAAATAAACGTAGAGCAAGTAGTTAACTAGTGTCTCGTCGTTTATTCAAGTTGTTCTATAACAGACGAACGTGCTCTGCATACGTCATCTCCTTCATCGCTCTGATTGGTTTTAGGTCTATCCAATTGCGCCCAGAGGCGTTTGAGCTACGTCCGTTGGTGACGCCCCTTTGGAAATGATTTGTCTATGAAGCTTTGCCAGACCATAACTAAGTTACAACTGAGAATGGTCTGCTTTTAACCAGGCTAAAAGTGAAGCTAATAATTTATAATCGTCTTCGATCTGTGTTTTGTTTCGGTATTTTTTTTTTTTTTTTTGTCATCATGGACTTCCCTGCAGTCAAGCTGCTCTGCCTTGAGCATGGAAATAGCTCCCTCGAGGAACATTTAATCGAATTTCTGGATCTTGTGCCTTAGACAACTTTCCCGGATGACTGCCTCTGCACATTTCTACGTGCCGGACTTAACATCCCCACCTGAGAGCAGTTGTCCGGGGAACCTCCTCGAGGGAGCTTCGGCGATTATGTGGAGTGGGTGCTGGTTTCCTGAGGATCCAAATTCACCACGAAGACATCGCCGCGGAGCCTGAGATGCGCGGGTCTGACAAGGAGTGTGTGCCGGCTGCATCACCCACCAGCGAGGGAGCCTCCATGAAATTGGAGGGCAAGGAGGAGAGTCCTGCCCACCTTCCCGCCACTGAGAGCGTAAGACTGGCAGCACTACTTTCAACCCTTCAAGCTAATGACCATTCATCTTCAGCCTCATCAGACCCATCCAGCCTCCCTCTCCTTACCACTATAGATGAGTGGACCCTTTGGATTGGACTAATTTTAGCCATCTTCCATCAGCCCATCAGTCCTCAGCCCTCAGCCATTCCCCTTACCTACTCGTCACCGTCTCCCACCAGTCCCTCCGAATCCACCACTCCTCTCAGTGGTGCGGATTACTCGGGCCAGAGGGGAGCCGTCTCCGCCTGGGAAAGAGGAACCCACAACTTCGCTTGCAGCCTCGGCGGAATTCGCTCCTTCTCGATCCGGCTCCCAGACTTCTTCGCACACGCTCCTCCCGCCCACGATTCCAGGGAGGACCATCGGCCATTCGGCCTAAACGGGCTCCATCGGTCAGTCTGCTCCTCCTGGGTCAGACCTCACCACACCTGCGCTGCGTACTTACGGGCCGTCTGCTGTGCTTCGGCCCTCCACTCCTTCATCTGCGGCCCGCTCAGCCATCCATCAGCCATCCTCTGCCACCGCCCTCGGTCACCACAGCTCGCCCTCTGTCCTCTGGACCCACACGAGCCTCGCGTGAGGTCTTCGCCAGGGTCTCCATCGTCACTCCTTCGGCAATGCTGTGGGCTCTCGCTCCAGCGGCATCACCTCTGGCCGTCGCCATGGTGGCGTCAGGATGTTTACCACCATGGCTCCTGTCTACATCGACGCCACCAGGGAGCACTGTTCTGCCTGTGGCCTGGGCATCTACCACCTCGCCAGTGCTCAAGGCTACTCCCAGGCTCTCATCACCATCTGCACCACCAGGGTCCCTTCAGTTCCGTCCCCTCCCGGTCAGCCGTCCTCTGCCTGAACCTCATCCAGCTTCCTCTGCCGGCATGCCTACACTTTCCCATTCCTTCACCATCCCTTCGCCATCTCCTGCCTCCTTGCCTGCGGCATTGCCTCGACCACCTCCAAAGCCCCATCCCTCCCTCACTTCTTTTGTTACGGCGTTAAATTACGTACCATTATGTTCTGTTTGTTTTAGTTTTCATCAGCATTCTGTTTGTTTTCGTTAGTCACATGTGTGCCTAGTTCTATTTGCCGCCACTGATCAGTCATCATGGACACCTTCATAGTCACCACAGCTGTTTGTCATTGTCTCATCACCACTGTGTATTTAAGTTCCTCCTTTTCATTCAGTTGTTGTCTGGTATTGTTTATGTTAGCACACTGTTTCGTATGTTGGCTGTTTATTCTAAGTATTATATTAAATCTTATGTTATTGAACCATCGTTTTCATCTTCTGTGGATCTAAGCGTTACACTCATATTTGTGTCGTAAAACAAAATTAGATGTTAGACAGAATATCCAAGCTTTTCTTTTCCATATAGTTCAATTCAATTCAAATTTATTTGTATAGCGCTTTTCACAATACATATTGTTTCAAAGCAGCATTACAGAAAGTGCATTTCAGAAATGTATATAGAAAAAATACAGTTAGTTAATCATGTATTAATTTAGGGCATAACATATCGCCGGCATTGAGTCGTCTCTCACAGGCGTTTAGTCATCTCATCGCAGGTGTTGGGGCATCTGAAGTCTCCGTGAGAGGCTGGATACAATCTGGAACGAATGCTATTTACCTCGGGACTAGCGAGCAAAAGTGAATGATTAATCCTTCTAAGCTTCAAAAACGGGCACTATGTATCATAAAAGTAGTCCATAAATCTCATGCAAGCCTTTAAAGACAGCTTTGTGTTAGCCAAAATTCCCAAATCTCATTCATGCTTGTGGTCAAAGTAAAAAAGTGTCTTTAGATGCATCAGACAAAGTTTGACAACTTTGATGTCAAACGCCAGAGGGTTTTCATGTGTCACGTGACAAATCACAGTCAAAAGTTTGAAAAACACACCAGTCAAGTCAAGTCATCTTCATTTATATAGCGCTTTTAACAATGGATTGTTTTAAAGCAGCTTTACAGAGATAAACATATAATTTAAGGAACAGAGATTGTTTTAGCTTTATAGAGGTTCTTGAATAATGTTATTTCCAGCTAAAGTTAATTTTGATTGATTCACCTCCATTGAAATGATCAGACTTTAAACGCGAACCTGTGATTAATGCTGACGGCGTTCAGATGTGCATTAAGAATTAATTCTATAGTTATGTACTTTTGAAAATATGTGCGCAGGTTTGTAATTCCATACAACCCATGCCTAAACAAACTACTTGTCTTGCCTATAAACTTGGTTCAGAATTTTGTTTTATTTTATCACTTCGGGGTATGCGAGCCGGATTTTATCTGTTATCTGTTATTATCTGTGGAGTGGGAATGGGATCCTCCATAGGGAGAGGATAGTTGACACTTCAGCACTGCATTGTCATCGGGTCCAGGCGGATCTCCTTCGTCAGATCTGGATACAGCCTAGATCCGGCAGGCTGCGGGAAAACCTCTGGATAAACAACGACACTAATATTAGCGTAGATGCCATTCTTCTTATGATTAACGAGTACATCAAGATTTAAGGGAAATGTTCCCAGTTCCGGCTGACCTAATCTATGCAGCCTAACATTGAATTATAGAAGTCTATAATGTATTATGTGTATGCTAGGTCAAAGAGATGTGTTTTTAGTCTAGCTTTGAACTGACAGAGTGTGTCTGCTTCCCGGACAATGGTAGGAAGACTGTTCCAAAGTTTTGGTGCTAAATAGGAAAAGGATCTACCGCCAGCAGTCGATTTAGATATTCTAGGTATTATCAACTGGCCGGAGTTTTGAGATCGCAATAGACGTGAAGGACTATAATGCGTTAAGAGCTCGCTCAAGTACTGCGGAGCTAAACCATTTAGTGCTTTGTAAGTAATCAACAATATTTTAAAATTTATACGATGTTTAATGGGGAGCCAATGCAGTGTTGACAGAACCGGGCTAATATGGTCATATTTCCTGGTTCTGGTAAGAACTCGAGCTGCTGCGTTTTGAACTAGCTGTAGTTTATTTATTAAGCGTGCAGGGCAACCACCCAGTAGAGCATTACAATAATCTAGCCTTGAGGTCATGAACGCATGAACTAATTGTTCCGCATTTCCCAATGAGAGCATATGGCGTATTTTAGATATATTTTTAAGATGGAAAAATGCAGTTTTACAGATACTAGACACGTAGCATTCAAAAGAAAGGTTGGTATCGAAGAGCACACCCAGGTTCCTAACCGACGACGAAGACTTGACAGAGCAGCCATCAAGTTTTAGACAGTATTCTAGGTTATTACGTGTGGAAGTTTTTTGTCCAATAATTATAATCTCTGTCTTCTCAGAGTTTACGTAGAGCTACGCAGAAAATTATCTGCGAACAATGTCTTAAATTTCGGGCTGTTCCTCACACAAATCTATGATATATCGTATGACTTCAGAAAGCTTGGAGCAGCCTATGGCACAAGTTTACAGCTTTTTTGAATAACGTATGAATCAGCATAATTTTTCTTTGTATATGGAAAACAGAAGCTCGTTCTGTCTAAAATCTCCTTTTGTATTCCAAAAAAGAATGAAAATAATATGAAGGGTGTAACAATGGGCTGAGAAAATGATGATAAATGATACTTTACCTTCAAAGAAGGCTCTGTTTTCAGTATACAGTAGCAAGAAAAAGCATAATCAATGCATAAAATAACAAACAGCTAGATGCTACGTGTGATTATTGTTTGTATTCAGAGTAACTGAAATGAAATGGATGAAAAGCATTTCATCTTTGCCAAGTCTTTTATTCATATAGAACATTGTGTTAGGATCAATAATTAGCATCAGAATTCAGAAAGCATGTTTCACATTATATGTTGCACATTAATCTGTTCAGCACAAATTGATAATGAAAAACAGATTTACGAGAGCGCTCAGATGTCACCTTTAATGTGTCAGGAGCGTGACATGATGAATAGTGCATGTGCTTGAGACACAAGAGCTCATAGAAATAAAGGTTTTGGTACAGCGTGCCCTCCTGATGCTATACTCTCCGGTAAAACTAGATTAGAAAAGTAACACCACATTTCTTCTCAATAAGCCACTTGATTTGAGGCATTATCCCTGCTTTGATCACAAACACAGTTAAAAGGGAGAGTTCACCTAAAAATGGAAATGCTGTCATCATTTAGCCTACTCACCCAACCTATTTTCTTTCTTCTGTGGAACATAATATATTTTGAAGAGCGTCTCAGTATTTTTTTTCTCTCCATACAATGAAAGTCAATAGAGCTTAAGTTGTTTTGAACCCCATTGACTTTAACTGTATGGACAAAAACAGTCTTTCAAATTTTTCTTGTCCGACAGAATAATGTAATACGTTTTGCAATGACATCACAGGCATTGTTTACAGAGGATACTCAAGGTGTCTCTTTTTAACCCCTTACTGTCCCGATTCAGTGAATGAAAAATGAGCACACTCTTAGGAAAAAAATGGTTCAGTGGGGTTCTATATAGAAACTTAGGGTTCTTTACTCAATTTTAAAGAAGGCTTTATGCCAAAAAGGTTCTATATCAGGTGAAATGTCTTAAATGATTGCATAATTCTTTCATGGGTCCATGTACAGTCTTATTTGGAATGGAATGACGAGAAATGAAAAGACGGCTCGTTTATTAGTTTTTTCGCTTAGTTTCGGCTTGAGTCCTAATGTTTCGTTTGTGGATTACAAATTGGTTTATGGCTTTGATATTTCATTCTCACATGTGGGTGGCGCTGAAACGCCCCTTTCATCTGATTGGTCAAACCGCTTCGTACGGCACACTGACAAATCCCACTTTAATAAGCTTTTGTCGCAATGCTAACCACCACTCGTTGACATTTGATGCAGAAATATGTTGCTGGGAACATAACTAGTGCTGCTGCGAAGCTTCACCTCTAATGTACGACACTTGAGCGATCACAAGCCATAGCTACAATATGCTGACACATAGTTTGGTGTGTTATACGGATGTATTCAATCATTATTCAATCAATATTGAGCACTGATTTTAGAAGTAGGTCCTACCTGTGTTTCAATGGGTGAACTAACCCTTTAAGCACGATCTACTGTGACACAATCAAGTTGAATTGTGAGATATAGAGCTCCTTGATTTGCTCATTAAGACAGTTACTTGCTGCTACTGGCAGTCTTACACTTTTTATCTAAGTATCATTTCATTTTGTCATTAATTTCATATTTCTAAAGGTTATTCAAAATATTATATTTAAAACTTTAATCTCATCACACTATGTAATTGTAATTGCTGTTTAAACCCTCTGAGCAGCATTAAACAGTTTGTAAATACATCTAAATGCCACTTCGGAATTCAGATGCAACTTTGGTTGATATTGATTTAACTTGATTGGTAACATCCTGTTCTCTTATTATAAGAATTTAGCATAAAAGATGACATATATATTTAAAAAGATTAGAATAATTGCCCTTATAAAAGGTAAAAACTGCCCCTGAAAAATGAACAATTGAGAGGGCAAATTTGCCCCATAATGGGAAAGTTCATTTCTGACACTGCTAGATAACGATGCATATAAAAATACTCTTCTGTTCACTGGCTTTACTGTTCATGGTGTCATTTCAGGGTTTTGATATGTAGAGATTTTGGAGTCTTCCAGGTGGGCAGCTTCAACTGCACAGTGTGTCTATGTGTGTTTTATGTGTGTCTGTTTGTCCATGTCACATTGGAATAACTATGATTCTATCGTAGCATGAAGTAAAGTATAAATGCCTTCATTATGCATTTTAAAATTAACTGGCGACTCCCATAACTGTTACATTGCATTCTTGATACCTCCAGGATGCGTTTGGGCTGAAACAGTGTCATGTTACAGGGCTGATAAGGAGGTTTTTACGACCACATTCCTTTGGCCACAGGCCAAAGAGAGAGACAATGGGAAGAGAGAAACCTCCTTTAAAACAGACTTTTCTGCATTAATCATAGACTAACGGATCTATAAATGAACATGCTTCATAACATTGGGTAAATGATTTACTGTCTTGTGTACTATTATGTATATATTATGGTATGTACCTGGGTATACAACCAACTAACGGTCAATGTAACCTCACCTGTATCATGCCTCCTACCTAACAAATCCTTATTTAATGACACACACTTTGATGTACATCACCTTCTTCTAGAATGCAGTGTGGATGTGTTATATCTATCTGAGCATTAATGAAGGTATAATCACGCTCTGGACAAAGACTCGTAAATTATTTGAAAGTAACCTTCCCCTCTCAGACCTGTCACCTCTCTCATTGGTCCATTCAAACCTTAGGGGTTGGTTCTTTTCTAAGACTATATCAGGCAGGCAACAGTGACCGCCCGCTCTTCTTGATAGTTTTCATCCTTGCAAACACTATCTCGGGTGATCCGGGGGAAACCCCTCCCCCCTCCATGGGGCCCAGAGGCCTCCCAGCAGGCCTGGATCCTAACCAGATCCGGCCTCATGGAAGAGAGAGGACACTCTCTCACAAAGAACCAAGGACAATCTCGGGAGTTTGTAAAAAGGGCTCTAACCCACCATGCAAGTTCATCATATCTTCTTCATCCAACAAAGAAGAAAATGATTGAGACTTCAAAAGCTGACACTCGCAGAATCCTCAACAACTTCAGTTTTCAACAACTTTGATAATAGTGTACGCTACCCAGGCATGCAAGTGTACTTTTGATTTGATGCTTTGAAAATGAAATGCTGATGTTCTTCTCATATAGTTACATGGAACTTCTCAATAGTTCCGTTTTCGGTTTCGTTCTACCACTCACCTATTTATGTATTCATGTGTGTATGTTGTTTTGTTTATTTATATTCATATAAATATCTATTTTTAGTTAATAAAACTTGTACATAGTATGTATTTGGTTCTGTTTTGTTTGCAATACAAAGTCACTTTTACGATCGCGGTTTTTGCTACTTGCTCAAAGTGCTGTACATGCTAAGAAATAATTATTCTTCTGTGGCCATGGAAGATACCCTTTTCTTAGAATAAATTAATAATCAAAAGAGTTTGTTGGACGAACTGATTAATTGATTGTAATATTAATTCAGCCACATCAAGTTAATCCAATTAACTGACCCAAATATTAATAATTAATAATAATAAGTTATTATTGATTATTAATATTTCCATAAGCTGAGGTTCCTTACAGATATCTTCTCGCAACTGAGAGAGCACTTCCCGGGCCTGTATTATATATTCTATTATAATGGCAATTTAACAAAACCCCTAAGGCATGCTGCATAATCAATCACTGACACAGTGATTTTGAGGAACAAATAACATAACACACCAGTTGGATAGTGGCATTCAGCGTTGCAATGAAGAAAAATAATTGATGTCATATAAGCTATTCTCTACGAAAACAAGCAAACAAACAAACAAAACAACAATAAAAAACTAATAGAATATTAACCAAAACAATAGATATGCTGTGATAATTTCCATTACACGAGAGCAGATGTTAAAACTTCATGCTGATTTGTACTCGGCTTTCGCCAAGATAAGCAAAACTAAGACATAGCTTTACAGTAAACTATGCTTCTCCGTCCATTTACGCTTCTTTCCATATGGTGGTGTGACTCCCCTTTTGTCCGGCGTTAACGGCTGCAGTGTACTTGGCGCGTCAGCACACGCGACGGCTGCAACTACAGGACCAGCACGACAACCGTCTGGATTGAGCCGAGTAAGGGACATCTCTAGGGTCTTCAAGTGGGCACCTTCCATCCTCAGTGTTTCGTCGACTAGCCCACGACACCTCAAGAGGGCTCGACAGTGACTCTGGCGTCCCAGAGTCACCCCCCTCCGTCCCCCACTCAACTCAGCCCAGTTTACTAACCTCTACATCCCTCCTGCTGCTGAGACCTAACCACAATCTCACAATCTCTCCGCAACCCAACCATACGCGCCAACCCGTTTGACTAAGGCTGCCGAGCCCCACTGGTGCGTTAAAGCAGTTTCAGTGGCAACGGTTCCGTATGGCATACCACCCACCGCAAAACACAATAGCCCAACCACCCGTCATTCACGCAATATCCACAGGAACGTATACAAATAAACCAACAGACTCTTCAAGTTTTCAAGAATTCTACGAAACCGTAGCGTGGCGGTCTGTACACAGCCAGTTGCTGCTCCTTTTTGCTGCTTCAAATAAGTTCTTTACTGTGCGACGCAACTCTTGGCCGCTGAATCCGACGTCTCTGAGGAACCGGGTTGTAGAGTGTGCCACAAAACCTCGACAACCCACTTCCACTGGATAAACCTGGACTCTCCATCCTCGCTGTTCTGCTCCAGTGGCCAGATGAGCATACCGCAGTTTCTTCCTCTAATATGCCTCATCTACCGCATCCTCCCATGGCACTGTTAACTCTATCAGTTGAACAATTCGTGCTGATCCAGACCACAAAACAATATCTGGTCGTAGGTTAGTGGTGGCAATCTCAGGTGGAAAAATAAGCCATTGATCAAGATCAGCCAGCATCTTCCAGTCCCTAGCAGCTTCCAGTTGTCCTGGGCGAGAATTGGTGTTGACACCTTTTCTTGGTGGTTGCTCGCCTCGGCGGAGGAATATTGTCTTCTGCGTGTAATGTTTTGCTAGAACAGACGGCAACTTATTGGTCATACTAAGCTTGCCTTCCAATGCTAAACCCAAACATCGCAGTACCTGGTCATGGCGCCAAATAAAATTACCTTGGCTAAGAGCCACCTTACATCCTGTCAAAATGTGCCTTAATGTGGCAGGTGATGAACACAAAGGACAAGAGGGATCCTCTCCTACCCAGAGGTTTAGGTTCTGCGGTGATGGGAGAATATCATAGCATATGTTGCCATAATAAGGAAACTGATCCTACTCTCTTCCATTGACCAAAGGTCTTGCCAGCCCATCTTGCGTTGTTCCACACTCTCCCATCTCATCCACTCTCCCTGCTTGGCCTGGGAAATGGCCTTTATACACCTCATCCTCTCCTCCAGCTTTCGCACCTCGTTGACTACTAGCTTCCTCCTTTGAGCTGGGCCTGCCTTGTGCCATTTAGGAGGAGCTAAACTGAGCCCAAATCCCCCTCTTCCATGCTGTACCTGTCCCACGATATCCCTAATTTGAAGGGCAGCCTTTACCTCTACTACAGATTTCTTTGCTGACCACTTTCTACCAGTTTTTAACACAGGGATTGCCTCCCTTACACAGTTGTCGCGTGACTCTACTAAGGTCATTTCCAGTCTGACCTTGGCACACTTAAACTCCTCGGTTAAAGCAGAGACTGGCAGCTCCAATATTCCTTTACTATAAAGTCCCACTCTGCTGAGGCAGCGTGGAACTCCCAACCATTTCCTGATGTATAAACTTATCAACGCTTCCAGCTTATCCACTGTTGTCAAGGAAACGTCGTACACAGTCAGTGGCCACAGCAACCTCGGCAGTAGACCAAACTGAAAGCACCAGAGTTTTAGTTTGCCAGGTAGAGCACAGCTGTTTGTGCTCTTCAGCCCTTCCACTGCTTGTCGTCTAACTTCTCCCAGCCAAACTGTGTCCTTTAGATCCCCATCGTACCATCTCCCAAGACACTTCACTGGCTTCTCAGAAACTGTTGGTATTGCCTCACAATTAATGAAGAATGTTTTATCTACTACATTTCCTTTAAGTATCGAGATGCTCCTTGATTTAGAGGGCTTAAATTGCATTTGTGCCCATTCAATATTATCTGTTAACTTCCCCAATAACCGATTAGTGCAGGCTACTGTTGTAGTCATGGTTGTCATGTCATCCATGTATGCTCTGATTGGTGGTAGTCGCATCCCAGAAGCCAAACGCTCTCCTCCTACTACCCATCTTGATGCCCTAATGATTACTTCCATTGCCATGGTAAAAGCCAGTGGAGAAATGGTGCATCCTGCCATTATTCCAACCTCTAGGCATTGCCATGAAGTGCTGAATTTTGGAATTGAGAAACTAAATTGCAAATCTGCAAAATAGGCTTTCACTAAATTTGTTATTGACATTGGTACTCTAAAAAAATCAAATGCTGCCCAAAGAAGCTCATGTGGCACTGAACCATATGCATTAGCCAAATCCAGGAATGTCTGGTGCTCCTTCCTCTCCTTTTTAGCTAACTGAATTTGTTGCCAGATAACATTGATGTGTTCTAAGCACCCTGAGAACCCTGGAATGCCCGCTTTTTGAACTGAAGTGTCAATGAAGCCATTCTTTAATAGGTAGGTGGACAATCTCTGGGCAATAATGCTGAAGAAAATCTTACCTTCAACGTTTAATAGTGAAATAGGAAAAAACTGACTGATGCTTGTAGCATCTTTTTCTTTAGGTATAAAGACTCCACCTGCTCTGTGCCATGCTCTCGGTACAACCTGTTTTTCCCATGCCACTTTTATCAATTTCCACAGATTTCGCAGAACTCCTGAAGCACTCTTGTACACTCTGTATGGAACTCCATTGGGCCCTGGAGATGATGAAGCCCTTGCCTTTCTCACAGCCTGCTCTACCTCTTTCCACTTAGGTGCACAGACCTCCATTTGGTATTCAGACCAGTGTAGGTTCACACCCCTTTTTTGGGGGAGGACTATCTGAACCGCTCAGTTCATTCATGCCCTTGCATGATCCTCACTGGACTTTAGAGCACTACATAGACCTGGCCCTGTTGTTGAGCGGTTCTCCGTTTACTGTGGGCGTGGAGGAAAAGGAGCTCAGTGAAACCGCAGTACCCCCTCAGCCTGTTCTTCTCGTCACTTCAGCCATCAAGCTAGCCATGGCACCGGTCTATGGGCATCCAGGACTGATGTCCACCGTAGCACAACCCCCGCTGATGTCAGTGCGGAGGTAAAGAAGACCGTCGTTCCAGGGCCCCGTCTCCCAGAGCCTGTCCAGCCAGAGCCTGACCAGCCAGAGCCTCGTCACGTCTCAGCAGAGCATCCAGAGCCTCGTCACGTCTCAGCAGAACTTCCAGAGCCTCGTCGCGTCTCAGCAGAGAGTCCAGAGCCTTTGCCGCTGGTCCCGTCCAGTCCAGAGCCTTCGCCGCTGGTCCCGTCCAGTCCAGAGCCTTCACCGCTGGTCCCGTCCAGTCCAGAGCCTTCACCGCTGGTCCCGTCCAGTCCAGAGCTTTCACCGCTGGTCCCGTCCAGCCCAGCCGAGCCTTCCCCGCTGGTTCCGTCCAGCCCAGCCGAGCCTTCACCGCTGGTTCCGTCCAGCCCAGCCGAGCCTTCACCGCTGGTTCCGTCCAGCCGAGCCTTTACCGCTGGTTCACGTCAGCCACGCCGAGCCTGTGCTTCACGTCAGCCACATCCAGCCAGAGAATGTCCCTGAGTCTGTCCCGTCTGCCCAGCCAGAGAATGTCCCTGAGTCTGTCCCGTCTGCCCAGCCAGAGACTGTTCACGTCACGTCTGCCCAGAGACTGTTCACGTCACGTCTGCCCAGCCAGAGACTGTTCACGTCACGTCTGCCCAGCCAGAGACTGTTCGCGTCACGTCTGCCCAGCCAGAGACTGTTTGCGTCACGTCTGCCCAGCCAGAGACTGTTCGCGTCAACTCTGCTGACCCAGAGACTGTTCGCGTCAACTCTGCCGACCCAGTGTCTCTTCACGTCACTTCTGCCGAGCCAGTGTCTCTTCACGTCACTTCTGCCGAGCCAGTGTCTCCGGACAAGAGGGGCGAGCCAGTGTCTCCGGACAAGAGGCGCGAGCCAGTGTCTCCGCCCTGGCCGCCTGCACATCCTGCTCCGCCCTGGCCGCCTGCACAACACGGCTCCACCCTGTCCGCCTGCACATCCTGCTCAGCCCTGGCTGCCTGCACATCCTGCTCCGCCCTGGGCGCCTGCATATCCTGCTCCGCCCTGGTCGCCTGCACAGCCTGCTCCGCCCAGCCTGCTCCGCCCTGGTCGCCTGCACCTGCACAGCCTGCTCCGCCCAGCCTGCTCCGCCCTGGTCGCCTGCACAGCCTGCTCTGCCCACGCTCCACGACCCAGGTCCCCCCACGCTCCACGATGGGACCATTGCACGCCCTGGTCCCGTTCCCCTGCATGGACCTGGCCCTCCATCCCTCCCCCAAGACCACCTCCACTTCACCACCCTCCTGAACTCTTGTTTTTATTTTGTTTTTGAGCATCTAGAAGCCGCTCTTAAAGGGGGGGCTCTGTCACGATTAGCCACGCACTTCCAGGGTTAACTTGGACCACATTTCCCATCATACACCTCCCTGGACTGATTACAGCAAACATTATACACCTGCACTGCACTGATTACACACACACACCTGCACTTCATTTACAAACACATAAAAGCCACTTCCACACACCACTTCTCTGCGAAGTCTTGATCTGCCCCGGCCATCATTTCTGAGCGTTATCCTCCCGAGTTTAATTCCTGTGTTTGACCTGTGGATTGTTTATCGTTGCTGGATCCTTCTCTGCCTGCCCTGACCCTGGACTGTTTCACTGGACTCTGATTCTCTCTGCCTGCCTCGACCCTTTGCTTGTATCTGGTTTGTCTCTGCCTTGTCTCCGTTGCCCTGTTTACTGTTGTTGATCCCTGCCTGTTTGACTACTCTAATAAATGCTGCGAATGGATCCCCTTGTGTCTGCTGCATCGTTACACACGAATGCAATAACTAACTTACTGCATTTGCCATTGAGACCATATGCCGTAATTTAGATATATTTTTAAGATGGAAGAATGTGGTTTTACAAACATAACCACATTCTTCTCCACAAGCTAGAAACATAGCTTTCAAATGAAAAATTTGGTATCAAAGAGAACACCCAGGTTCCTAACTGACGACGAAGAATTTACAGAGCAGCCATCAAGTGTTAGACAGTATTCTAGTTACTATCTGCGGGGGTTTTTTGGTCTAATAATTAGAATCTGTTTTTTTCAGAATCAAGTAGTAGGAAATTACTAGTCATCCAATTTTTAATATCAGTTTCATCAGCGTAACAGTGAAAGCTATGCCATGCTTCCTAATAATATCTCCCAAGGGTAGCATGTACATGCTGAGAAGCAATGGTCCTAGGTACTCAATACTGAACTTGTGATGGTTATGACATCTCTTCATTTACTGCTACAAACTGATAATGGTCAGATAAGTATGATTTGAACCATGCCAATGTAATTCCACTAATGCCAACATAATTTCAAGTCTATTCAAAAGAATGTTGTGGTCGATAGTATCACTAAGATCCAGTAACACTAATACAACCACGATCAGATGATAAGCTTTTCATCACGATTGAGCTTTGCCTGGACCCGATGACAATGCAGTGCTGAAGTGTCAACTATCCTCTCCCTATGGAGGATCCCTTTCCCACTCTACAGATAAAGCGCTGTTGAAAATCCGGCTCGCGTACCCCGAAGTGATCAAATAAAACAAAATTCTGTATCAAAATTTATAGGAAAGACAAGTAGTTTGTTTAGGCATGGGTTGTATGGAATTAAAAACCTGCGCACATATTTTCAAAAGTACATAACTATAGAATCAATTCTTAATGCGCATGTGAACGCATGTGAACGCCGTCAGCGTCAATCACAGGTTCGCGTTTAAAGTCTGTTTAGAGAGAACGGCGTCGTCTTAGTGGCCCCTAATTTAATAACAAATGATCATTTCAATGGAGGTGAATCAATCAAAACTAACTTTAGCTGGAAATAACATTATTCAAGAACCGCTATAAAGCCAAAACAATCTCTGTTACCTTAAATTATATGTTTATCTCTGTAAAGCTGCGTTGGAACAATCCATTGTTAAAAGCGCTGTATAAATGAAGATGACATAAGAGCAAATAATTTGTACCTCTGATGAGAGCAGTCATAGTACCATGATACTAAATCCTAACTAAAAATCCTTGCAGCTACCATTTCTTTCTAAAAAGGAACCGAGTTGTGAGGATACTGCTTTTTCTAGTGTCTTTGACAGAAAAGGTATATTCAAGATCGGCCTGTAATTGACTAATTCTGTAAGATCAAGTTGTGTTTTTTTAATAAGCGGTTTAATAATAGTCAGCTTAAAAAAAATCGGTACATATCCTAATGACAAAGAGGAATTAATGATATTAAGAAGAGGATCTATGACATCTCTTTCAGTAGCTTAGGCGGTATGATCTAACATACATGTGGGTGGCAGTTCTGCTCTGGCCAAGGGACACTACGATGCACTGTCAGATGCAATACTGTAGTTAGTAGATGGTTGCATGGTTATAATTTTCTCTCTAATAATGTTTTAATTATTCTTATTTCTTTTGATTATTTTAATTTCCTCTATGTAAAGGACTTTGAATTACCACTGTATGAAATGTGCTATATAAATAAACTTGCCTTGCCTTGCCTAATATTATAAATCTTGCAAGCAAAGAAGTTCATAAAGTCATTACTGCTGACAGGACCCTTTAAGGTTCTATTTAGAACATTTTCTCCTAAGAGTGTTTAAGAACTCTTAGGTGAAAAACTCTTCGTGTTTTTCACCTCATTATTTAAGAATTTGTTGAAAGTGCATTTAATGTCGGTAGCCTATAATGGTTAGATGTGATGTTTTATATGTTGTCTATTTATTGGTTTATGAGTGTCCTTATTTTTATCTTTTTATAGAATTTATATGTAAAGCACTTTGGTTCCTTGGTTGTGTTTTAACAGTGCTATATAAATAAATAAATAAATAAATAAACTAAAAAAATACTAAGAGTGGAATATAACACAATGGCATTACAAAATTTCATAAAATATGCATTCGTTTTTGTGATTCACGTGACAGGAATGCAAATGGCATTAAAAAAATTTTTTTTGACAGATTTGTTAAAAGCTGTGTTATTTGTTATGGGAGCACCAATTTGGTATGATACACACACACAGACAATGCCCATATCAACTGAACAGAATGATGTTGTTATTATTATATAAAGTGATGCACTTGGCTCTGGCCTCAGCGCAAGATAAACAATGAATATTCGTTTTTAGAATAAGACCCAGGAGAAAAGCATAGCAAAATGTCAATCATCTGTATTGTATGCTTAAGGTAGAACAACAGAGGTTTGGGCCAATTTGGTAAACCTTAGTGTTTCAGTTTTCACAGACATAGCATGTCTCAGTCTGTATATATGTCTAATACTGTCTTACTTTCCAATGTCTTACAAATGTAGTCTAATAGTTATTTGATCAGCCTATCACCTTCAGACACTTTGAATGATAAGTGTAAATTATCAAGTAGATCTACAGTTGTTTTTAGTTGAATTCTCATATAAGTGTACAACACTAAATAAGCATTTGTTGGTACAACACACTATCCTCTAAAAAAGATGGTTCTTTAAAGGTTCTTTACATGAAATAACAGTTCTATTTAGAACCGTATCGTCCTGTAGAACCCTTTGCTGAAATAGTTCTTTGTGTTAAGAGTTTAGGTTTTTTTTATTCCCGCCTTTCTTTCTTCTTTAAAATCTCATTACTGATTTCCAGGAGCTCAGCCATCCAATTTCATTACAATTATGACTGTCAACACACTCTCAAAGGATTTCTTTCTTATACGGTCTATACATTTTAACTTTCAAATTGTAGCTGGTTTCCTAACAATCATGACTTTTTTTTAACAGAACATTTAAGTGTGAGCAGCTCTGTTCAGCTAGTATACTTATCTTCTCTTCTCTTCTCCACTATGTAAGTAACAGAGATAGTGAATTTATTATCCATATTGTTAGATGTCAAATGCACACATAATGATGCACTTAAAGACATCGTGGAGAAGTTTTTCTCAAATGGTGAGTCATTTTGAGTTTAAAAAAAAAAGTGTTTCTGATGCAAGACTTTTATTTTGAAAGATATGCGTAAAAGCCGTTGACTCTTCTGTCAGAGGGCTTGAGAAAAAAGTGTTGTCCTGATTCAGTATCTGCTGTCAGATGAGATGTTGGCAGGCTGTATGTCAGTGTCATTATTCAAACGTTATTTTAAAAAGTCTCTCATGCTGAATCCTAAATCGAATACTTCCCTACTATATAGTGTGTGAAAAAAAACACCATGTTAAAAGAGTAGTATGTCTAAAAACAATAGGCGAAACGTCCCCGAATGAACTACAGTACTACTTCCAACGAGATTCTGAAGTGCTCATTCGATGGAAACTTTACTGTTCCATGAGGCCACGGTAGAGGATTTGTGAATGTAGGTGAAGCGAAGCAACTGAAACTGGTAGGTCACATGATAATGACAACATGGCGGATGTGGTACGTCCGAAATCAGGTCTGTTAGGACCCCAAGTGATCCCATTAACTTTCCCATTAGATTACTTTTAATAAGCACTGTCTTTAGCACCTGGATACAAATCCTACAAAATCATGTTATGATAAATGCTGTTTGAACTATGTTATATTGACAAATATGCAAATGCTGAGTCGCGCGCTGTAGGCTATATCCCTTAAAGGGTTAGTTCACCCAAAAATGAAAATTATGCCATTAATGACTCACCCTCATGTCGTTCCAAGCCCGTAACTGTGCGTTCACACCGGACGCGAATAGCGCGTCAAATTCGCGTCTACCGCGTCTAGTTTGACGCTTGACCACTTTGTGTTAATTCGCGCATCAAAAGTGAAACTGACGCGCGTAAAAACAAAAGTTTGAAGCGAAATTTACGCGCGTCACACGCGTCGGAATAGAAACCCGTTGGCAGCCATCTTTTTTATGTTGATGGAGCATTCATCGAGAGGGTCGCCGCTCTGTATTTGCTCTGGAGAGCAGAACAGCGGCATTGGGATCATATTTGTGTCCACCGGACCCTTCGGAGGCGAACTGTTTGGCGAGTTTCATATTTGCTCGCTCCAGGAGCTGCGCCCTACTTCCGCCTGTCCCGCGGCCAGTTTGATGAGCTGCTGTCCCGCATCGGAACGTGGATCACCCTCGCCCTCATCCACCTAATCTGTCATTTATTTTTGTTTTGATGATAAATAGAGCCAGCCTCCAAAAGTTATTAACCTGTCCTATGATTTTTACTCTCTCACGTCCAGACACGAACTTATGCACATGTATGTTGGTTGTCTTTACATCATAATATTTCATATAATCTAGATATGGAATAAATAACATTCAATACAAAATGAACATGTCTCGTATATTGAAATAAAGTTGTAAGTGATAAAATATTTGCTTTGTTGTGCATTAGAACCACACCAGGCATTTAGTCATATTACAAAATAATTTATTGAGGCATCCAGACACTTCACCACGTGACAGCAGCAAGCAGCTAAGCTCCTGACTGGTTAACGCGGTGCGAATTGACGCCAAAGTTCAGATTTTTCAAATCGGGCGGCAGGCGCGAATTCGCGTCAAACGCGTGAATGCACAAATACCACTAACTAAATAATTCGCGCGTAACGCGCCAGACGCTCAATTCACGCCATGAATGAGGCGTATTCGCGTCTACCGCACCGCGCTCTACGGCTCATTCGCGCCGCAGGAATTTTTTACGCGCGTAACGCGTCTTTGCATTGACTTAACATTGAAATTACTCGCGCCTGACGCGCTATTCGCGTCCGGTGTGAACGCACCATTAGACCTCCGTTCATCTTCGGAACACAGTTTAAGATATTTTAGATTTAGCCCGAGAGCTTTATGTCCCTCCACTGAAAATGTATGTACGGTATACTGTCCTTGTCCAGAAAGGAAATAAAGACATCATCAAAGTAGTCCATGTGACATCAGTGGGTTAGTTAGAATGTTTTGAAGCATCGAAAATACATTTTGGTCCAAAAATAACAAAAACTACGACTTCATTCAGCATTGTATTTTCTTCCGGTTCTGTTGTCAAACCGCGTTCAGTGACGCTCCTGACGTAAGATGCTGCTGACGTGTCATCTGGTGCGCCCGAGCTTCGTTTACAGTCTGAGGGAGACGCACGCTGTAAACAAAACAATCTTTGCAAACATGTCTAAGGATTTCGACACAGAGGAAGACTTGCATTTTTTTGCCCAGCCATATTTATTTGAATCCCGAATACTCAAGATAACACGTCAGCAGCGTCTTACGTCATCAGCGTCACTGCAGACTCGTGAACGCGGATTGACAACAGAACCGGAAGAGAATTCAATACTGACTCCATGAGGGAGTCATTAATGACATAATTTTCATTTTTGGGTGAACTAACCCTTTAACAAAAGAGCAAATTAAATTACTAGTACGCAATGTCGTAGTAGTTATGTTGTCAATCATGAAATTGCCAAAACGTATCAATAAATTACATAACTGGTACGTTGTGTTAGCTGGGAAGGATTTGCATAAAGGTATGATGTTCATTATATTCATCAGGATCAGTGTCCTTATGTTTTATTAAAGGGGTCATATAATGGTACATGCACTTTTACAAGTTGATTGTACTGAAATGCGTGTTGGCAGTGCCTATACATAACCATCATATTATGATAAAAATCCATCCAGTGTTTTCGTTTTAATCTCCTTATATGTTTTTCCGTCTCAAATCGAGCCGTTCGGACGCCCCTCCCCCGATTGTTGATAGACAGCAGCGTTTCAACACAGACCCGCCCTGAGCGAGCTGTCATCATAGTCGGCCATTGTTGATATGCTGGAGCAGAATGGTGCTAAGCGATTGTGGTGTTCTGTTCTTGAGTGTAATAACGAACACAGCAGTCATTTTGATGTTCCTAAATCCGAACCGCTGAAGACGCAGTGGCTGAGTTTTGTTTTCGAAGGGAATATTCCCCACGAGCAACGTCAATGCTTTCATGTTTGAGCGAATCATTTCTCACCAGACTGCTTTAGAAACGAGGGTCAGTATGAGCTGGTTTTGCTAAGAAGCTGCTCCTGAAAAAAGAATCGGTACCAACTATTCGTGTCCCTGCTGCACCTCCAGAAGAAGTGAGTGTAAAGTTTTATTAATCTTTATATTAATCTTTGCAAATCGCGAAAAAAAGTTGTTCATGACCATTAGTTGTAACGTCAATCTGTCAATGAACTAACCTATACATCAGTAAACACACAGCGTTCGTATCTTACTACTCCACCCTGCCAGTATATACAAAAATAGATCAAAGTGACATTACGTTAGCCAACCATTCAGAAACGTCCTGTTCGAGCCTTAATAGAGCATCACAGTCCCGCCCACAGCCAGTGCCGGAAGTAAGAATTCAATACAATTTCTCCATTGACAGTTGGGGTATAAGCCATAAAAACGTAACCATACATGCTTAAAACCAGCTATGGCTGTACTAAGCGATTGTATATGCTCATATAAATGTCAAAAGTTCATGGGGCACTAACCTTGTTTTAAGATAAATGCCTTTTATTTGCGATGTCTTGGATAAGTACTTCATTACCCACAATCCTGAACAATCCCACAATCCCATAGTGATGCATCTGATTGGTGGAAGTCGTGTAACTGTCTGGTTAAACCCCGCGAAGGTCCGTGAAGACTGAAGATCGTGTAATGACGTAGGGCTAGTTCATTGGTCGCACGTCAGAGGCGCCCGCGCCATTGGATGTTGTCGCAGCACAGCCTATGAGCGAGCCAGATGCTCAATGTGTTAGCTGTGCAGCTCCAAATGCGTTTTACATATAAGCTTCAGTAAATCGAGGAAAAGGAGTTTCCCTGCACAAGTGCACATTCACTATAAAGTTCACAGGAGGAAAAAGTTCACGTGGCCGTCGTCAGATTTGGAAGTCGCTCAAAAGGCTCTTTCGCGGTTGTGGCTTCAGTCGACTTCAGTGAGGCGCGGTGGTTTATGGGATGAGTAGTTCCTTCGCTCGGAAATGAAAATATGTACACGGTCTTGTACCCTTGACTTTTTTTGGATTTTCTCTTCGTTTTTTCACTCGAAATTATATGTTGTATGCTTATGAGTTCAGCCGTAGCTGGTTATCCTCAGACATGCTCTAAAACTCTTTAGATACGGATTTTCCAAAACGTCAATGGGAGAAATGAAGGGGAAATTTACTTCCGGCACCAAAGCTCTCTCGGGCTGTGGGCGGGACTGTGATGCTCTATTGTCGAACTTCTTCGGGGCCGTTATCTTGTTCCGGGTCCCACTCCGGTTCAAATTGATACGGTTGCACAGATGTGTCCTCAGAGAATCCCGCTGCCATTCTTTCTCCAAAATATACCCTCAACTGTTGTCAAGGCAACACTCCACGTGTATCAAAACGCCAGCAGAACAGAGGGGCGGGGTGAGCGAAGCTCATTATCATTGAAAGGCATATGCACTGAAACGGCGTGCTGAAAACAGAGCTGTTTTTGACCAGGTAAAATTAGTGTTTTAGTGATTTCACTAGGGTGTCTATAATAAACTAAGAAATAATGTTTTTCCCTTTTCCTTTATTCTTTACTCCTGCTCCTTATATGCTGTTAACTGACAAATTTATCAAAAAAGTGACACACAATACACTTTTGCAAGGACAAATCTGCTTTGCTCTGAGTGCTTTCCTCATAGTGACAGTTAAAAGCTTTCACCTTTCAGGGATCAAATCAGTAACTTTCATAATACTGTAAGACTGAAGAAAACTGGTTGAAGGAATCAACCTCACCACAGATCTATAAGGCAAAGGACCTTGCTTGCACATTAACATTTGAACATCTCACACACACACACACCCCGCACCCCCCTTCACCTTATCTACATTTTCTCTCTCTCTCAGTCAGTAACACTAAAAAACGCACACAAGTATATATATGGTTTAATGTGAATGATTGTTGTGTTTAGTATCAATTTAAAGGTCTCAGGGTGGCTGGTTCAGATGTCTCATTCCAAATAAGTAAAACAAAAGGAAATAAGGTTTTTAGAAGTTTAGAGAAACTGACACACAAAGGAAGGTGGACTCAATGCTAATGGCCTTTCTCCCCTACCCCCAAAATAAGGTGTAACCTGAATGCAAATTACCATTGAAAAGAAGTTCTGGCTATTTAATGGAATGCAGCAAGGAATCGTGGCTCTTTCTGTATTTCAGATAGCCCGTGAGGTTAAGCTCATGTAGCCTATTTCTTAAATGTTGGGTTTGCATCTATTTCTCTTATCAGAGCATTTGAAGTCTTTGAACTGATTATGAAATTTTACCTGACATAATAAATTGTTATATTTGATTATTCTAACAGACTTTGACTTTATTTTCATTGGAGATAAAGGAATAGTCAAACATTAACATATATTTAATGATGCACAGATATCATTGTTAAACCTTTTTCATTTTATGGAGTCAGATGAAACGAGTTAATACATAAGATAAAATGTATTGCATTTAATTGAAAATCACTTTGCCATGGGAAAGACGGAACACGCGTGAAACCTTCACCTGTAATCGAGTACCCCCATTGGATCGATTTAGCAGGCCTTACAATACCATCTCTAGATGTAACCACTCAGCCCCAAACACACTGGCAAGATTTAACACCCAGAAAACACTACTTTAATTTTTTTTTTTCCTGCTATTCTGTTTGGAGGGGGAAAAGAAACCCAGGCTATTTGCTTCTGATTCTATCTATTCTTGTTTACACACACACACACTCACACACAAAAAGCTTCCAGCCTCATCATGAACAGAGATCTAGATAAGTGCCCATGATCTAATGATAGAAAATGGTTGAGTGCTTTCTTGAATCATGGGGGAAAGTTGCTGCATTTTAGTGTATCATCTATGTTCAGATCTTACTCAAACATCCACCATCCACCAGGTATCTGATTATGAGCTGTTTGTCTGCCGTTTTTTGGCATCAAACCAGTAAAATACCCTTCTAAACACAAGATGTATCATCATTTGGATTATTTTACTAGCAGTACAGGAGAACAAATAAATAATCATATTCCATTTTATCAACTTAACACATATTGTATTGTTGAATGTATTTGTCAAGCTCAACCATTGAACCCTGTTAAAGGTATTGTATGAAAAAAAGTATCAAACAAATAGGTCACTCTTTTTTGTGGTTGTTCCCGTTCAAAGGGAACTCTCACTGTGTCAGAACCATAGACTGTAAAAAAAAGATGGACGACGCCCCTTCGCTCTCTTCCATTGGTCAGAACTGAAGCCGCCAATCTCAGGACTGAATCCTCAGTCCTCCGAAGATCTCTAAAAAAAGTCTGTTGGTCCTTCAGTGACTACTTCACTCAGAGAACCTGTCAATCACAGCTGTTAATCATGGCGTCACCACCACCGCATCAAATAACTAACTAAAAACAAACGTATTTTAAAAACAAACACTTGAAATTACATCAGCGTGATAAAAACTACAGAAGTGTTATTTAATTGTTTAGTTGGTCTCACGTGCCGTTGAATAACATGGGGAGGCGGGGTTTATGACCTATACTAGGACCAGCCACCAGGGGGCAATCGAGACGTTTTGGATTCACTTTTTAGGGCTTGTGCGGCACGCTTGGTCAAAACGCTATGGGGAACGCCTCTGCGTGAACCAGTCTCTGAAATGCTTATCTAATCACGGCAATTATATTGGCCGGTATATAAGTATATAAGGGGAGCCTGGAGAACATGTCAACAGCTTTTTCGTCTTCAGGGACTGTTTTGTTTGTAAGCTTCAACCTGAAAACTTCAAAAAGGTAATCATGGCTTGTGAAAAATGCTTCAGGAAGTGTGTGCATCCGTGTCTAAAATATTGATATTTGATGACACACAACTTGTGTGTTTATTGTTTGGGCTCAGAGCATGCACGATCAATTCCTGACGGATCTGCTTGTGCCTCTGTGAGTTTTTTTCCCTTGAGAAAAATCAATGTTGAGTTGAGTGTTATGGAATGTGTTTCAACGAGGCTTCTGCTGTCGTTGGAGCGCGTGAGGGAAGAGACCGCTCGTGACAGACTTGACGAATGGTTTCTTTCCAGCCATAAAGCTCTAGCTCTCGTGAGCCTTCCATTCCTATCGGATCTACACAATGAGATGGTGACCGCTACACTTTTGGTGATAGGCCTCCATTTTGTGAATGTCGTTTCGGCCATCGCTCTATGGGCAGCAGGTTGAGCTCTGTAGGTCTTCTCCCTTTACGTGAGTTTTCAGTGAGGTTGAATAATAGGCCATGGTTGCCTGTAAGGAAGTATTAAGGGGGTGTTAAATATAGTTTCCATAGGGCCCTGAAGTTCCCATATATAGGTAGGCTATGCATACCCTTCCCATGGGCCTCCTCTTATGTTATAGTCGTCAGGCTTATATAACGGGTAGTGCCAATCTGTAGTAATGAACAGGTTGGCTTTATGAAAAATTCTCTAGTGAGGCCACCGTTCATCCGAGCACCTAATAGAAATTTTTTTGTGTGAGATGGCTTCCTCGCCACAGCTCTGTCAAGCTCCAGATAGAACTACAAAGTCAGACATTGACCCTCTTCGGGCCACCTTGATAGCCACCTTATAATAGAGCAGCATTTCTCCTCTCACTTTAGAGAGTCGTTGATATTATAACTCTGAACTTCAGTCACTTTATATTCGTGTGTTGGCCCTCATGGGGCCGCCTCGATTTCTGACTTAGGCTTAGTAACTAGGAAATTGGTGGCTAAGCATTCTCGCCTCGAGCCTCTCAGTATCTGAGTTTAGGTTCCTTAGAGCTAGAGCCCATCAGGATAAATTATTCCTGTAAATCTAGTTGTTCCTAGTACTGACCTCCTCTTACTACAAGAGTCGTCAAGCCAAGAGCCGCCTTTTGCATTAGGTGTAAAAATGCTAGTGGTGTTACAGGGTAGATAGCAGCATTGGGAGCAGGCTATCTTCAAAAAGCCTCCCATGCAGATTTCTCATGGGCGTTATCAGGGCTTTTCTCTCTAGAAAGTAAGACGCAGTATGCTCAGGCCTCCGCCCGAGCTGAGTATTGTAACTAGGCTTTATTATTATCCAGCTAGGCTTTAAAATTGAAAAAGGATTTTTTTTTTTCCGCTGAGCCCCTTGAATAAAATAATTCAAGTCATAAGGTTGAATGTTGTCACTTATTGTGGCCTCCATTTCCTTGGGTTTAGTTGAGAATGTAAAATCTGTCTTGTAAAAAAGACAATATAATAGGCCTCGACCCTGATACATTCCTCTGGGTCATGCTGATAGTACTCCCCTTGTTAGGGTCTTTATTCAGAGTACTTTGCTACCCATAGCTCGTATGACCCTTCACCACCCAGGCTCCGGTAGAGACTGATTAGTTACTCCCTCCAATTTGGGATGGTTGAGTTTGCTCCCTTAGAGCCGAAGCACTGCCTGGGCTGACGCCCGTGATATTCGGAGATGTAGGCCTTACAGTAGGCCTCCTCGATAGTCCGGTAGCAAAAAATTGTACTCCCCTTGCTTTAAAGGGTCGATAGCACTTTTTGCTGAGTACACTGTCTGTTGGCCATGTGAAATAAGTATAACCAGGACCACCGAGATGCCTGTGAGAGCACCTGACTTCTGTGGCTAGCTCTGCTCACAGTCCCGCTATCAAGTAGTTAGGCCTTGACAGGCCCCCTTGAAGGCGGCTCCCCAACGAGTTGGATGCTTAGCATTGCAAAGGCAAAACCTTGCCCAGAGCCTTGTCAATACTTATCAGGTTTTGAGTATAGTGTTCCAAAATCTATCTGAGGATCATTCTGTATGAATACTTAGCTCTCTAAATCTGGTCGAAAGGACTCTCACGAGGCCTCCCTGTTAGATCAGTCCTAGAGCTGGAGCTGCTCCCCTATTAGGGTCCCTTTCAGAGTGTCCAGCCTCCACATGGCTTTGAAGCAAGGGTTAGAAAGCGCTATGCTGAATTCTACTCTCCAGGATGCCCGTCTCTATGATCCGGTCTGTGAGCGATCACTGACTCTATCTGCAGTCCTCCCTATTGGATGCCTCCACAGGTGAGGCAAAATAGAGTTTAGAGACTCTGTTAGAGATTCTGTTTAGGAAACAGGTTGTTGCCAAGACTATGTCATTAAATTAGACCAGGTCAGCCTCCCTGGTGGCATGTAGGGTTGACTTTATGTCCCCCTCAGAAAGTGACTGGACGGGACTCCTTTGGACTCCCTGGCCATATTCCCTTAAAGGAACCCCTTCCACGGAAGTTGTTGGTTCCAAAGCCTTTGAGGAGCCTTGGTAGGCCTTCATTGTATCGGAGGCCTCTTTGAGGCTTACAGCTTGGGCAGTGGCTGTAGGGAATACTGTCACTGACAGCCTGTATGTGACCCGAAGGGGGAGGGTTTTTGGCATTTCAGTGAAACTACCGTTTTTTGATGTTTTTTGTCACAGCCATAATTTGGCATGCACTCCCCTCAGCATGGCTGCGTGGGTAGATCGGAACGATAGCGTTCTGACAACAGTTCCCTTTCAAAAGGAACGTCTGAGGTTACGACTGTAACCTTTGTTCCCTGAGAACAGGGAACGAGACACTACGTCTTTTCGCCATGCCCCCAAGGGGATGCATGCTGAACAGTCCCTTCAGACGTTAAGTTGTTGACATGTTCTCCAGGCTCCCCTTATATACTTCCGGTCGCACTAGTGATGATGTCATAGGCTGTCACCAGCCAATAGGATTGGCGTGATTAGATAAGTGTTTCAGACACCCGTTCACGCGGAGGCGTTCCCCATGGCGTTCTGACGGAGTATCTCGTTCCCTTATCTCAGGGAACATGGGTTACAGTCGTAACCTGAGACGTTTGTTTAATTTCTTTTATTTTGTAGTTTTCATGGTCATTTAGCATGTTCCAGTTTGTCATGTGCTTCCATTGTCTAATGTGTCATGTTCTGATTGGTTCCTTGGTTCAGGTGTCATTTTTTCATTGTGTTCAGGTGTTTCTTGTTAGTCGTTAGTCCTTTTTGTATTAAAAGCCCTCAAGTTTCCATTGTTGGCTTGCCGTGTATTGATGTTGTAACCTCTGCTGTTAGTGAGTTAGTGTAACCTCATGTCTAGTTCACGTTTATATTCATGTCTATGTTGTGTTCTCAGTCAAGTTTACTTCATTTACAATAATTTTTTTTACATTTAATCATTTAGCAGACCCTTTTATCCAAAGCGATTTGCAAATGAGAGGAGCAATAGGAGCAATCAAACTAACAACAGTTAGTCCAGCACAGTACACATAGCAATTTTTTTTTTTTTATAGATATAGAATAATAAGTGCTAGTATTAATGGGTCAAGTTTTGACAAAAGAGATCTCTTCAGCAGTTTCTTGAAAATGGCTAAAGATGCTCGGGTTGAGTTAGGCAGGTCATTCCACCAGCAGGGAACAGTCCATGAAGGTCCGTGAAAGTGATTTTGTGCCTCTTTGAGTTGGCACTAGAAGACGACGTTCACTTGCGGAACGCAAGCTTCTGGAGGGTAAATGGGTCTGAAGTAGTGAGTTTTGGTATAGGGGTCCAGAGCCAGTGGTTGTTCTTTAGGCAAACATCAGTACGAGCAGAGAGGTGTGACGTGCACTCTCTTTGGCCCGTTAAAGACCACTCTTGCTGCAGCATTCTGGTTCAGTTGCAGAGGACACTGCAAGCTGGAAGGCCTGCCAAGAAGGCATTATAACGGTCCAGTCTGGATAGAACAAGCGCTTGGACAAGTAGTTGTGTAGCATGCTCTGATAGGAAGGGTCTGATCCTCTTTATGTTATATAGGGAAAATCTGCAGGACCAGGCAGTTCTAGCACTGTGGTTTGTGAAGTTCAACTGATCATCAATCACAACTCCAAAGTTCCTGGCTGTCCTGGATGGAGTTATGGTTGACAAACCCAGCTGAATGGAGAAGTTTTGATGGAATGTTGGGTTGGCCAGGACCACAAGCAGCTCGGTCTTCGCAGGGTTTAGTTGAAGGTGGTTGGCCTTCATCCAGCCATAAATGTCTATTAGGCAGGCTGAGATACGAGCAGCTACCATCGGATGAGAGGTAGAGCTGTGTGTCATTAGCATAGCAGTGATGGGAAAAAAACATGTTTCTGAATGACAAATCCTAGTGATGTAGATGGAAAAGAGAAGTGGTCCAAGCACTGAGCCCGGAGGCACCCCAGTAGCTAGATGTTGCGACTTGAACCCCTTCCCTCTCCATGACACCCTGAAAGACCTACCTGAGAGGTAACTTGAACCACTGGAGTGCGGTTCCTGCAATGCCCTTATTTGTCTTGGGGTTGACAGGAGGATCTGGTGGTTAACTGTGTCAAAAGCAGCAGACAGATCCAGTTGGGTGTCTGCTTTTGAAACCAGACTGGTTGTTGTTCAGGAGGTTATTGTGTCCAAAAAAGGTGAGACTTGGTTAAAGACAACTCGTGTTTTAGCAATGAATGGAAGAAGGGATACCGGTCTGTAATTTTCTAGATGTGCTGGATATAGAGTGGGTTTCTTAAGCAGTGGGGTTATCCGAGCCTGCTTAAATGCTGTGGTATAAGTACCAGTGTGAAGAGCGGTGTTGATGATATGAGTGAGTGTGGGTACAACTGAAGAAGAAAGGGATTAAAGGAGATGAGAGGGGATAGGATCAAGTGGACAGTTAGTAGGGTGATTGGAAAGGTTGAGTTTTGGGACTTCTGCCTCGTGAAGGTAGAATGTGTGTGTTAGCTGTCATTGTCTTCAGTCATTGTCTTGTTTACCTTGGATTATATCAATAAACTGCACATGGGTTCTATTTCAACTTGCCTCCCGTTGACTCAATCATACTGTGTAGTATAAAGATATTTTTTTATTAGTATTATTATGAGAAGTATATGTTTACTAGAAACTGTAAACCAACATTGGCTTTAACGATTTTTTTATTTGTTTTTTAATTATCTTAATTTAGGCTCAATGTACCCATTCTGTAACCTGTTCTGATGTAGTTTTAATTTTTAATTTTATACTTTGACAATTTAATTACATTTCTAGAAAATGACAAAATCATGATAGTAAAAACTGAAGAAAAAATAAGAAATCAAATGGAATGTAAAACAACAACAAATATTTTGTTTGATCTTGTGAGGTGCTGATTTTCTGAAGGTTAACCTCCTCTCATTGAGCCTTTTAAAAATAAATACTTCAGCTTCCAGGTAATTCAGATGTTACCACATGAAGCACATTTTTCAGCTTACCTAACAAAATATTTTTTCTGAAAAATCCCTATAAGTTTTGACACTTTCATATAGCCAATTCACATAGCTGAGAAGCTTCGTTCCCTACAGCATACAGTGCAAAGAGGAAACTGTCCTTTATATAATAGCTTTATTTTGATATAACCTCCACTTTCACATCAACATTGCCCTGCCAACAAGACTATGTTCTCATTCCTCTGATTACGCAAACAGATGAGCTTTTATCTCTTTCAGAAAGGCATTTATCAGAAAATGTTAATAAGCACATTGCAGAACGAGAGTAATTATCAAGAGGACAGCTCACGGGAAGTGAAAGGAGAGCTAAGATTGTCTGCATACCAAACACAGTATTGTTGAAATAGAAGGTTACCAAAGCACATCTTTCCTGGTCATTAACCTCTCCTAATTATATGATCTACATGGCTGCATTTCTCACTCATGGAGATGGCTCAATCAGCTAATAGAGGTATGAACCTCTCACTTGCACTTTAACAGATTGTACCAGCAGGTATACATTTATTGTAGTCTGCTCATGGCAGCCTATCACTCTTAACAAAATCATATTATGTACAATAATATGCCATGAAGCATTTACTGTAGAGCCTACACATCAGCTTCACTAAGGGAGAGAAATATCGACCACTCATGTACTGAAATTAAATGCTTTTGAAATGCTATTGACTGATATCTGATCAATTTAATTATTTCAAGAATTGTTTTAGAGGTCCTAAACCTAGATCAGAAAGCACACTGAATTCCAAAAATCCCCTTTATGAATCCAAAATTAGGTGATCAGTTCTGTCAATGCAATAAAGATGCATGTAAACATTGCATTGGCATTTACCATCGCTATGTCTTAAAAGGACAGTTCACCCAAAAATGACATTTCTGTCATAATTTTATTCCATGTTTGACATGGAATAAAATTTATCTTCCTTCCTTCCTTCCTTCCTTCCTTTCTGTGGAACACAAAATAAGATGTTTTAAAGAATATTGGTAACCAAGCATTTAAAAAAAACACTAAAGGCATTTCTCAAAAAATAATATTCCACAGAAGTCAAACGGCCTGGAATGACCTGAGGGTAAGTAAATAATGACAAAATTGTCATTTTTGGGTGAACTATTTATCTCACAATTGTGGGTTTACATCTCGCAATACTGACTATTTTTCTCAGAATCGCGAGATAGTTGTAAAGTCAGTCTTTTTTTTCTCAGAATTGGACTATATAACTCGCAATTGCGAGTTTATATCTCACAATTCTGAAAAAATAAGTCAAAATCGCAAATTATAAAATCGTGTGATATAAACTCGCAATTGCAATAAAAAAGTCAGAATTGCAGATTATAAAGTCAGAATTGCGAGATATAAACTTTCAGACTTGTTCTCATTAAATCATTTGACACCGAAGACTGAATTTGCTATCACAAGAATAAATTACATTTTAACATATATTCAAATAGAAAACAGTTATTTTAAATTGTAATCATATTTTACAATATTACTGTTTTACTGTATTTTTTATTATTAATGCAGCCTTGGTGAGCATAAGAGACTTTCAAAAACACTTAAATCATTCAGAATTATATTTTTTGTGTAACAGCATGTAATTCCACACTGTCAATGTTCCCTTTCGAGGGAACTCAAACTGCATCGGTGACGACACTATGGGAACGCCCTTCAGCGTAGCACGTCTGAATTTATGAATGAAAACTAATCCAATCCTATTGGCGTTGCGTGATGACGTAGAGTGTGACGCCATATACGGATGTGTACAAAAGCACGCCGGCACACAGAAGAGTCAGCTTTTTGCTATTCAGCACTCTGTGTGTGTGAAAACAGTTTGTCCTATTTGGTGTTGTTTTGTCTGAAAGTTATACTATATATATATCGAAATGGCCGAGCAGTTTAAGAAGTGTGTGTTCCCGTGCCCACGTTACATTACGGCTGGGGACACACACGAGATGTGTGTGTCTTGTATGGGAATGTAGCACGCCCAGGCAGCCCTCGAGGGGGCTGCTTGCGGCCACTGCGAGTCTCTTTCTATGAGAGTGCTGCGTTCCCGTCTGGCTTTATTTTCTGAGGATGGCCGGATGCGCGCTCCCCGCGGTTCAGGTCCCACATCCGCCGAGGCGATGCGGCGGCTTAGATCGTGGGGCTCGCAAAGAGAGCTTTCAGAGGGGATCAGAACTGCCGAGGCACTTTCCCAATCCTCATCTGAAAGCTCAGATTCCCCTATCCCCCGTTCAGAAGCCCGCCCTGCGGCTTCTCCCGATCGGGATGTAGACCCAGTGCTGCAGCTGTCTGATTCCGAGGAATTAGACGTGCTCAACATCGTGGAGGGGGATCTAAATGAGACACATCATCCCAACCAGTCTGCGCCTAGTTATGATGAGCTTTTGGAGGTTGTAACGCGGGCTGTGGCCAAACTGAATATTAATTGGCCACAAGAGAGGCAGGAAGCGCGAGTCAAAAGCAAACTCGACGAGCGCTTCCTGCAGCACCACTCACAGCCTCCACGGTGGTCTCTACCGTTCTTCCCGGATTACACAACGAGTTGTGTAAATCCTGGAACAGGCCCTTCTCAGCGTGCCTGTCTAACCCCCTGATGTTAAACTACAGTAACATTATGAGGGTTAGAGAAAACGGATATGGGATGATGCCTCGGGTTGAGGAAGCTTTGGCCAGTTACCTCTCACCCGACCTTGCATCATCCCTTAAAACACCGGCACTGCCCACCAAGCCATGTCGTACTACATCTGCTTTGGTGGGCAGAGCTTATATGGTGGTGGGTCGGGCTGGTGCGAGCCTGCACACAATGGCCATCTTGCAGGCGTACCAGGCCGACCGGTTAAGAGACATTGACCAAGGCGAGGGCCCTACAATGGAAGATATTGCTGAGCTCCGTAAAGCCACAGATTTGTCTCTCCGGGTTACCAAGGAGACGGCCCGTGCCATCGGCCGCTCCATGTCAGCACTGGTAACCACGGACAGGCATCTGTGGCTTAATCTCTCTGGCATCAAGGAGAAGGACAGGGCCTTCCTCCTTGACGCACCCGTTGCTACCTCTGGTCTGTTCGGTGAGGCGGTTAATGCTGTTGTCGACAGATTTCAAGATTCCAAAAAGCAGACTGAAGCATTTAGGCAATATCTCCCTCGCCGGTCAAGGTCAAGGAGGGCGGCTGTTAGAGAGAAACAACCACAGCCGTCATCCAGCTCCTCCTACCGCCAAAGCCAGAATGGGGAGTGTCGCTTCTAGAGGTCCCCCTCAAAGAGCTTGGGACTCTAGGCGGCGCTCTCACCCACAGCCTTCCGAGAAGACGGATCTGAGGACCGTCCTTCAGTCTAGGAAGGCGAAGGGAAAGAGGTCCTAACTCCTATAAGTCCTCGGAGGGCCGCCCCCGAGAGAGAGCGATCGAGGTCCCCTCTCTCGTTGGGCGCTCAGGAAGCTGGCTTCAGTATCACGCCGTCTCTGACGCCTCGGGACACGCTAGCTTCCAGGGAGCACATGCTGTCCCGTCTGCCCCAAAGGCCTGCAGTCAGACAGTGTTTGGGCTCGCACACCGTCAGTCGTTGTCGGTCTTTCCCTGCCGGTCCTCCGCTTCAGGGTGCCATCAAGGACTTGCACAAAACACCGGACACCAAAATTCAACGGGGTGGTCTGGACTTCATTGCACCCAGAGCAGGGTCTGGTGTTGGAACAGAAAGTTCACTCGCTGCTGGAAAAAGAGGCCATAGAGCATGTTCCCCCACCAGTCAGGGAGTCCGGGTTCTACAGCCGGTACTTCATAGTTCCCAAGAAGGATGGAGGGTTGCGTCCAATTCTAGATCTAAGTCTCTGAGGACGTTTAGGTTCAAGATGCTCACTATCCCCATCATCGTGAGTCAAATTCATCGTGTTACAAAAAACGAATCTGTTGGTTTATTTGGCCAAAATGCTTTAATCAACCTAATATTAATTATAATTACTATTATTGCCATGTAAATAACTCACTCACTCACAACTTAAGTATATTAACAATGCTTTATTTATATTCAATTAGACATTGCATTCAAAAGTTATTGTTGCAATTGTTTCAATAAATACAAAACAAATTTAATGCAATTATAAACTGCCTCATAAGGCGGCGTGTTGAAGGAAACACCTCCAGGCACAGAATATTAATGTTAAAATTAATTAATTTAGAGTTATGTTTTAAGTTCTAAGAAACATGGATCACAAAAACACAAATAAACAGTTGTAAACATTACAAGTTGTAAACATTTTCATTAAGTTATTGTTTGCAATTGCTTTAATTTACTTCCTTAAAGGGTTAGTTCACCCAAAAATGAAAATTCTGTCAGTAATTACTCTCCCTCATGTTGTTTCAACCCCGTAAGACTTTCATTCATCTTCAGAACACAAATTAAGTAGTGTCTATGCAAAGCTTCTAGGTTGTACGTCACACGCATCACACACATGACCAGCTTCGGCCAATAGTGAGCCTGCATGTAAAGTGCAACACAGAAGCGCTGCACTATTACACTACCTGAACTTACTCGAGGCCCACAGGGAAGGAAATGAATAGTTGAATAAAGTCGTTATTTTTGTTTGTTTTTTGCGCACAAAAAGTATTCTCGTCGCTTGATAAACTTAAGGTTGAGCCACTGTAGTCACTCAGACTATTTTAACGATGTCTTTCATAACTTTTGGGCCGGCCAGTATCGATCCCTTAAGGGAATACTTCACCTCTGGGAAGATGAATGTGTATTTAAAATGGATCATTTATGTAGAAGAAATATGAAATTATTTTTGAATTTGGAGCTTTCTAGACTGAGAAAAGCCAGAAAATGTATTTTTGGCTTATGTGGATGAAAGACAACAACTCCCAGAATGCACTTGCTTCGCTGCCCTAGGAGGCCACGCCTACCGGTAACTAGCGCAGCAGTTAAACAACAAGTCTAGGCTACTAGAGAGTCTCCGTGATGAGTCTGCCCGGGATTTCGAGATCGCCCAAAATGTCCGGGATTCGGCTTTTGCGTTCTACAGTCATCATTCATCATGTTTACTGTGGCGACCAGGACGAGTGAGGGCCGCGGGAGAACGACGCGAGGCCGGTGGCGTGATTACTGATGCCCGACACCTGTGAGACGCACCGGTCTCGTATCTCTCACGCAGGAGCGGGAATATTCTTAGCAATGTTAAAACGCACATCAACCGATCACTTGTTTAGCGTTCATGTAAACACTACATTCAGATTCATCAATCGGAATGAATAGGCTTTATGCCGAGCGTCACGTGACCAAGCCGGAAAACAGATCACATCGCTTCCGATTCAGGTCTTTTGTATGTGCTTCATGAAATTTTTTGCGGTTTTACTCAAGATAACTTAAAAGGAGCACGCAAAAATGAGCTTAACCAATGTCCCTTGCATGTGCAGATTGATATTTAAAAGTTTTTTAATTTTTCTTCTTCCCACTAACGTTTAGATATTTAAATAGCATAAAACACCAATAACAAAGTGAACTTAGTAGGTTAGCTGATAACCTTAAAAATCCATAGATATCGTAGTTCGTTCTTACGGCCGTTAACACTTTCTCTGACAAGCGGATGCAATGAGACCCGTTTTCCGGTTTGGTCACGTGACGCTCGGCATAAAGACTATTCAGTTAGATTGAAACAAACGGTGTGCATGTAAACAATGAATGGCGACTGCAGAAAGCAAAAGCTGAATCCCGGACATTTTCGACGATCTCGACGGCCGGACACGTCCAGGAAAAATTCGATGGTAACCCCTAAAACTCAGCTTTCTCCACAGAACAAGAGCCTGCTAGCTTAGCTTCCAAAAAAGATGGCTGACACTATGTGTACGTTCTGGGACTTAGATCATCCCACCCTCTATGGGCGGGTTGAGAACATGCGGGACAGCCCCTACTACTGGCTGTAGTCTTTAGCCTCTGGCCAAAAAATCCTCCGATGACGCAAAATGACGATTTTTGCGTCATTGGAGGATTTTTTCCAGACAAAAAATACATAAATCTCTCATCTCAGGGGGATATGAGGGTGAAAAGCACGGTAATTTGAAAATAATACAGGGTTTCTACTAATACAAAGCTTAATGCTAAATCCTGAAGTATCCCTTTAAGAAGCCTATGGAGGAGTGATCAAGCTCTCAAATTTAATCAAAAATATCTTAATTTGTGTTCAGAAGATAAACGAAAGTCTCACGGGGTTGGAACAACATGAGGGAGAGTAATTACTGACATAATTTTCATTTTTGGGTGAACTAACCCTTTAAGATAAGAAATTATTTCAATAAATAAATAAATAGAAGTAATGCAATTATAAACTGCCTCATAAGGCGACAGTGTGTTGAGGGAACACCTCCAGGCACAGAATATTAATTCTAAAATGAATTTATTTACAATTATGTTTTAAGTTCTAAGAAACCTGGAATACAACAAACAAAACAAACCAAAGCTTATCTAATTACAAACTGCCTAAGTAGGCGACAATGAGTTGATGGAACTCCTCCTGGCACAGAATATATTGTGTGTTGTAGAAACTGCCAAACAGCTGCCGCAGGCTTTGGATACTCAATGTCTAAAACATAAAATAATTTAAAGCATGTATCCACAGCCTGTAAAAGGCTGTCTTGCTCTAGTGCCGCTCCTCCCACAATGACGAAGGCTTGTGGGCAGTTGAATTTGTCCCCAAGCTGCAGGACATGAGGGAATTGCCTCCGTTGCTCCTCCTCCTCCAAATACTCGATGATGTTTGTTCCAACCTTTAAATGGAAATTTTAAATGGTAAATATGCTCACATGGATCAAATATTACCCCAAATGTGTTGTCATAAATGATGTACCTACAGGCTGTAAATCAACAAATGCTTGTTTTGCCTCCTGGTAAGAGGGCCGAACCATCTTGCAGCCTGTTTTGTGTGGCAATGGAGGAAGGATAGCTGGCAGGGTTTTTAAAGAGTCTCCAAGAGTGTCTTTACATAAAACAGAAAGAACAATGGATTAATCTTTAAACAAGTGCATTTTATATATATATATATATATATATAATTGTCTGTTTTTGCAATAACACCACAAATTTGCGAAAAAATAACACAAAATGCCACTAAAAGAAACGATGTAGAGTTCGATTGTCAAATTATATGTAGAAAAGATAATTAATTTTAAATAAAAAATAATATTAAAAAAATGTGTATATAAAACCAACACCAATCAATAAGCAGAAATTAAGTTGTGTATGCATGTGTGTGCACTTGGATTTGTGTTTGTGTGGCTGTTAGGTCTCACCCCTTTATATGCATTTGTTGGCTGTTCTATACAAATGCACTCTTGCAGTCACACCTGTGTGTTTGTGTGTGCGTCTGCGTGTGTGTGTGTGCGTGTGTGTGTATGTGTGTGTGTGTGTGTGTGAGAGCAAGCATGTTTGTCCCAAAATGTATTTGTGAAGGGCGTTCCCATAGTGTCGTCACCGATGCAGTGTCTCGTTCCCTTTCTCAGGGAACAGGGGTTACATACGTAACCCGAGACGTTTTTGCTAATGTAATAAAATGTATTCTTACAACGGTAGACATTGCAATGTAAGATATAAAGACGCTGTGTAATATAAGGAATGTCTTGTCTCACGAAAATATTGGAAAGGTTACCAAAACATGTTCCTGTGAGCTCAATCCCAGCTGCCCTCCAATCACTATTTTGCAGCTTCACAGTAGGCGGTGTGCTGCAAAACCTACAGTTCGTTTAATGAAATATTTTTCTCCCTGACACAACCTGGGATTGTTGAGATGAAGGAAGCTTTGTGCACAGTATTTACCTTTCTAAAAAATTCCTTTGCTGGCCTCACACTGAGCCTGGAAGAGTACCGTTAGGAGACAGAAGCATTTGGTTTGGCTGAAGTCCTTTGTGTTGTTCTCTCTAAAATAAAAGCACCAAACACAACTGAAAACACTGTCAGTGAAAAGAGGTCACGGATCCTCTGGCATATGCAGTCACAGTTCTTATGCAGAAAAGGTGAAACACTGAAAAGGTGTTTGAATCTCACATGTGAAGGTGCAGAAGCAATTTGGGGCTATGAACGTGTGATTTTACATGTCACTGTATTGCTGAAAAACAATTGAAGTAAAACGATTTATAAATCACAGACAATGTGGCTGGTTAGCATATTTTTGGAAAGGTAAAAAGGTGTGCTCTCAAATTCATTCAGTATGATGTTTGAAGCTTCACTGCAATTTCTCACATTTTCTACAGACAAAGAATATAGATGAGAACATAAATAACTGTGACTCCAGGGTTTTGTGATCAAATAAGCTCAAGATTCTAATAAAAAATAGATTTCACAGAGCATAAGCTGATCTCTTATCAGCCCTGAAAGTGGTAAACAAACTCTCATATGGCATTTTATTTCAGCAAATAAGATTCAATGATGCAAACAAAACTATTGTAAACTTTTATGACAAAAAGCATCCATTTTATTATAACTACAAAAAAGGAATGTTTGTCAGGACAAACTCTTGAGTATTGGCTTTGCAATGCCTTGCCTAAAAGTAAAAAAAAAAACTTAACATTCGAAGTGTGTTCACACCATGTCGTAATTACATTAGACCTACATTTACATTTTAGCCGATGCTTTTACCCAAAGCAACTTACAAATGAAATGAAGAGAGCAAATAATAATAATAATATAAATATAACATAATGAATTATATAATATAATATAATTAATTATAATAATGATATTATATTAATTATTTATTATAATTATCAATATAATTGATGAATTATATTAATCATAATAATAATAACCGAAATTTCGTGATTTCAAATTATATTAACAAAGTTCGGGAGGAGCACTTTCAAATGATCTACCCAATCAGTATGATTGGAAGCCTATATACTGTATAGCCGACTCACCTTCGTTCCTCTACAGTTTTCTGACTCCTCAGACCACCCCGACTCCTCACTCTCAGCTAGTTACTAAGGTAGGGTGACCATACTTCCTCTTTTTCCCGGACATGTCGATTTCTAGATCGGCCAAAATGTTCGGGACTCGGCTTTTGCTTTCTGTCACCATTCATTATGTTTACAATTACATGCACACCTTTTGTTTCAATTGGACTGAATTCATTAATATTGATGAATCTGAATACATGAACGATAAACAAGTGATCTGGGGCCTATACTACATGAAGCCGGTTTAGGTGGCTAGCCAGGTATGTTTCAGTTTAGTTTGCGCCAACCCTGAGTTTTAGGCACCATCAGGCACGTGCACACATAGACATCAAAGGGGGCTTGAGCACCTAGCTGCCCTTTTTATTCCTGGAGAGAAAGTGCCCTTTTTTCTGGGGTGCTTTTTTTATTTTTGAAAAATAATATATATTCCTGTTTGCGCACAGCTTCCCTGTCAAACAAATATATTTATTGAATAGTGTATCTAAATATCAGGTCATGAGTTCTGAAGCGCCGATCAGAGTAAACGCGTCTGCTCTTGAGCCCGCGCTGCGCTGCGGTTTGGACTTTGAGCCGAGCGGATGCGCGCGCGGTTCAAATGAGTTTGGTTCTGCTTTTGGCACATAAACATTATCGAACATTTATCAAACTCGATATTGATATTGACTCGAACTTGATATCGTTTTATCGAGAAAAAGTATATCGCGATAATGAATGAATGAGCATATCAATTTAAGACGTGGCTAAATGTAATTTATGACCTTGTATGGAAAATCCGGACGTTTTTATGACTTTTTATGCCCAAAAATTCTTATTATTAAAGTTAACGACTTACATACATCAAGAGTATTTCCCCCTGAAATGTAGAAATCTAAATTGGTGAATTTTGAAGAAATCTACAGATGCAAACAGATGGAGGATAGTAGGTTTAAAATAAACTCCATCTAAATGTGGATTTTGAAGGTTTTATTTGATGATGATGATGATGATGATGATGATGATGATGATGATGATGATACAGTCCTCCCTCAAATGTGAAACTAAGTCCATGTCACCATCAGGTGTATCAAATATACTTGATTGAAACTAGTAGCATAGAAAACATGCACATTGTGGCATGGTTTCCTTTGCTTCTCTATAAACCTATGCATACTAATGAGACCATGGTTTCTGTGAACTGATTATTTTGTAGACCTCTTTTGAAAATGAAACAATTGCGTGAGCAGAGCCGTCGCAAGGGCTGTGCGAACTGTGCAACCGCACAGGGCCTCGCGCCACTAGGGGGCCTCGCAATCTTGCTGGTTTTGTTTTTCTCCCCCTAACAAATTAAGGGGGTTTTTCATAGGGCTGTAATCTCCCAGTCGATTAGTCGATTTATTGGTCGACACGATGTTTTTATTTTTTGACGTGTTAATTTCATCAGGTGGAAAGCACTAATTGCGAATGGGGGTGTTTTCAGAGCACCCCTGTTTCACGTAACAGCCTGTCTTCAAAACACCCCCCTTGTTTTCACTTTTTTGGATTAGCCCAACCCACTGGAGACAGATTGAAGAAAGTAGCCTACTAGAAGGCATTGGTATGGAGGTTTGCTGAATATTAATTTAATTGCGAGCGTTTAATTTACTGTCAGTCCTCCTTTACCATGTCAAAGACATCGACAGTGTGGCAGCATTTTACGAAAATAGATAACGAAAAAAAATTCGAATGCAAGCAAGTTTGCAAGCAACAGTTTGCATATCATAGCTCGACTACAAACATGGCATATCACCTAAAAACGGTGAGGTAACTTGTCTGCGTTAGGCCCCGTCTGTTTTGAGTAGACTATATGAATGAACTAGGGCCGGGACTCGATTAAAAAAAATTAATCTAATTAATTAGAGGCTTTGTAATTAATTAATCGAAATTAATCGCATTTTAATTGCATAAATATTTGACCTGAGAACAGTGAGAAGTAATTTTTTTCACATGGATTTTTAGTATACCATTGAATAATGACTGAATACATAAGCTTAAGCAACAAAATATTGTTTATTTTTGTTCAACCAAGTCCAGCAGACCAGTGTTTTTTGCCATTAAGTGTAGCAATAGCATATTGCTACACTACACTAATAGCAATAGCGAATTCCTTGTTGCATAGCTTGCACACAACCATGCTCTTATCGACGCTTCCATCCGTTCGTTTTTGTAACAAAATTTCCCATCCACCGGCCAACCAAAGTGATCTCGTCAGCTTCTTCGTCATGAACGCTAGTTGGTGCGCCAGTATAATCGGTCCGCCGAAACTCATCCAGTGAGAAACGTTCCGCGGTGCAAAAATAAGTGCGATTAAAAATAATTTGTGTAATTAATTAACGCGTTAAAGTCTGTAGTTAATTAATCTTAATTAACGCGTTAAAGTCCCGGCCCTAGAATGAACATATAAGAATTGGCATTGAAATGTGCCAATTAGTAATAATCATGTTTATAACTGCAGGCGCACCCGCACGCAACGACGGTATTGCGTAATCTTGCTGTATTTGTTTTTAGCCAGTAAAAAAAAAAAAAAAGTTAATGCTCTCCATACGGGTGATACCGCTCATTATTTAATCTACCCACGAACTAAATTTACACTACTCAACAGATTTCAATGTAATACCTTTTAAACATTTAAAAATATATATTCGTGTCTCAGCGAGGACATGCACAGAGCGGCTGAAATGATAGTGTCTGTCAGTTATTATAATATTATGACAAAAACAATTGTCTAAATTATGTTGCATATTCCTCAACAGTTCTTGTGCTGATATCACTAGTTGACATAGTACTATTTACGGAAATCATAGGCTTTATTGCGCAGGTGCACGTGATGCAACGCCGTCAGAGCCGACAGAGTGTGTAATTTTAGTACCAAATAATTAGGTCAAAAACGATTTAATATACTGCAAATAGCCTATTAGTTTTTTTATGTTTATTTATAATTCATTTAAGCGGACAAGGCTAACAAGTAGGCTGCACAGCCAATTATTCTAACGTTCAGAGCCTGGGAGGGCCCTCTTATTTCAAGTTCGCACAGGGCCTCGCACCCCACCTGCGACGGCACTGTGCGTGAGTTTGAGGAAGATTAAATTAATTAACTTTAAAAAAAAAAAATTGTGTTGTGTTAATATATATATACATACTTTTTTGTTAAAAAAAAAAAAAAAAAGTAAAAATATAAATTATGAGAAGTGCCCTTTTTTTCACTTGAGCCCCTGCCCCTCAAAATGTCTGTGCACGTCCCTGGGCACCATGATAGTAGTTTGGGTTTTAGCAGTGTTCATCGATTCGCCATAGTAACTTGCGCTCCACGGCTAACAGTCCGAGGCAGGTTATGTTTCAGGTAAGAGGTTGCAAACCGAACTGTAAACCGCTGTAAACAGCTGTGAGTCACTCCACCTGTTTCTACTCCAAATTAAAGGTCACTAGCAAATGGTTTTTAAAGGGGCACTTGGCAACTCTATGGAGCTAATAATATGACAAAATGATTTGAATTTGAATTGTGTAAATTTGAATTATTTGCAAGTGTAATCTAACAAAATTGAATTTTAGGTGGTAGTTTAAATAGTTCTGAATTTGATTTTTTTAAACAAATATTGAACATTTGAAATGAACAAATTGAAATGTTTTTATGGCTAAATTTTATAGACATGTATTTTCAAACAGCTAGTTTTTTTTTTTTGTTCTGAATTCAAATACTGCAAATATTCAGTTTAAAAAAATACAGATTCAAGTTTTCAAGTTGAAGAAATTCGGAACTTCAAATTCAGTTTTCTAAAATTCAATCTAAAAAATTCAGATCTTACAGAAAGTAGGTCACAGTTCATCCACAGGGAAGAGTAGATGATCTCAGAAAAGTCGAACAGAGCATTTTGGCCAATTAGGGACTGCAGAAGTTTTCCAGCCCGAACATGGTGGTGGATTAGAACTCCACCGTGTCTACTACACAGACAGGACGCGAGCGGCGCGACGCAACAGTGCTTGAATGCAAAGAGCTGGGACTAGGTCAGAAATAGGATGGGGAATCCGTGTGCTGTTGGGGATTTCACGGGTCGCGTTCACGGGTCGCGTCGCACCGCTCACGTCCGGTCTAGACTGCGTCGTACATGTACTGTACTGCGTCTGTGTAGTATAGACACGGTGGAGTTCTAATCAATTTTACACAAAATATAGGCTACTTTAAAACAAACACCAGAGACCGCTTAGACAAATGTCTCACGTGCTGAGAACGCTACCTAACAGATATACACACAAAACCATTCATGTTTAGGAATCACTCCGGCCGATTCATGATCAGACTCAGAGAGTGGCAACCTCTTGAACCACCATCATGTTCGCGCTGGAAAACTTCAGCAGTCCTTAATTGGCCAAAATGCTCTGTTCGACTTTTCTGAGATCATCTACTCTTCCCTGTGGATGACCTGTGACCTACTTTCTGTAAGATCTGAATTTTTGAGATTGAATTTTAGAAAACTGAATTTGAAGTTCCGAATTTCTTCATCTTGAAAACTTGAATCTGTATTTTTTAAAAACTGAATATTTGCACTATTTGAATTCAGATCAAAAAACTATAGCTGTTTGAAATACATGTCTATAAAATTCAGCCATAAAAACATTTCAATTTGTTAAATTTCAAATGTTCAATATTCGTTTAAAAAAAAACAAATTCAGAACTATTTAAACTACCACCTAAAATTAAATTTTGTTAGATTACACTTGCAAATAATTCAAATTTACACAATTCAAATTCAAATCATTTTGTCATATTATTAGCTCCATACAACTCTAGCCATTTCTTCGCTGATTTTCACTTTTGTTGTCGCATGTTTTCTCATCGAGCTCCCCCTACAGCTGTGCGGCGTATATTTTCACAATACTGTCATAAAAAACTCACTTGCGGCACCTTCCTCCCGCTTTCTACATGTTTCTAAAGCTGCTTATGTGCAGTTGTTTTTATCGGAGCCGGCCAACTTGATCTTGTGGAGCTATGTCTGCCGAGGTGGGTAATACATATACAGTATCATAGAATTATGTAGAATTGCCATAAAGCAGTTGTCTTTCTCGCTCGTTCTCACTTCTCACGAGACTTCCCATTTCCAACTTACCGGGACGTTAGTCTCCATGTTGCAAGGTTGGTTTTCCGCCTGGGGACGCTGGGGGGAGCGGGGAAAGTCACCATTCTCTCCAGAACAGGTTATTAAACCATCCAAATGATTTCTAAACGGTTTTATTAAGTTGAAATAGTTGCCAAGTGCCCCTTTAAAGACAAAATCGTCTGGCTTTTAATAATGCTTATTTAGAATAATAATTTTGTATGATTTAGATATTATTTATGATTTATTATACCCTTAATCGATCACACATGTACAATTTTTGTTTGCCAATTATTATTATTGTACACAGTTTAAAGGCATAATTATATAAAGGTAACATAAATACGCTTTAGAATTAATAGATTAAGCTATAAAATGACTACATGTGAGCATAAATGTTCAATTCTCTCTATACCTTAACTGTATAAACTAACTTCACAACTTTTACTTGCACTGATATAGAAAGACTTTTTATTTTAGTTGTCCTCTTTCATAGACAGCTATTTTCTTCTCGCTGTGTAAATTTGTTTAAATTCTTAATGTTTTTCAATCTCGATATTTTCTGCAGAAAAGAGAAGTGAATCGCGTTGCTTCTCTCGTGAGAAATGAATCGCAGTTTCACTCTTTCTCAGCATGTGATTGGCTGTTCGCTACTGATGTCACACCTAAACTCCTAAAATCAGGATCAAAGTCTGAGTTGATGGAGAAAGTTGATGATCAGCATCATGGTACCAACAAAGCCTGGTTGGATTGGTTTGGTTTTGTCAACTCGAAACTAATCCTGTAACCCTGAGTTTGTTCAACTTCGATCATGGTACAGGGCTACAGGCTAACATTCCCGGGTTGATGTGCGTTATTGCATTGCTTTAGGTCCTGCCTTCTCGCACGGCACCATTGGTCGGTCGGTCATGTACGTAAAGCAAACATTGATGGTCAAGCTGCATCTCAATCATTACCCTCAGCACCACGGCAACAGTCAAGAGACAGAGCAACCCTTGCTTGTCAAGAGTGGCACATGGCTCCTGAACAGCGTTAAAAAAAAGGCCAAATCTAAATTCACAAAATGTGAATTTTCCTGTGTTTCGTCTTGGTCGGTATCCGTGTGAAGCAGAATGCATTACCTGCAAAGCTGGCACGTAGCCTAGGTGTCATTAAAGGTGCTAGAGAGGTGCTCGAAGCCCACAAAGTATACAAGAGAACATCTGGAGGACTGAAATTATGTTTTACTGAAATAGTGGTTTTTTTTATGTCATTATTCTATTGTTGCAGGCCAAAAGTTGAATGGAAAGGATGTATTACTTTATGTAGTAAAGTTCAATAACATAGTTGCAAGGTTGTGAAGGCATTTGTCAAGCATTTGTTGATGCATTCAACCCCCAACTTACCTCTTGTATTCAACTTAATGGGAATGTTAGCAAAACGTTCTAAGAATATATTTTTGTTAGTGAGGTAACACACCTGTGGGGTTGCTAGGGAATTTTTATGTGTTGGCAATATTCTATTTGGAAGCCAAAGCATCTTAAACTAAATGTTTAACACCAAAAAGAGAGCACAAGGCATCTTGTTTTCAGACAAGATTTTCATGGAAGACTAAATGTGATTATTGCACACTGGGATGAGGACAAACATGGCGCTTAAGGCTTGTTTACCCAGTGCCTTCGGCAACGTGATTCATTAGTTAGATGATGACACAAGAGCTGTCAGCGTGCAGTACATTGGATAATTAGTAGATTGAAGACGTGATGTGACCAGCTAGATAACTGATTGTGAGAATAGGCCTGTCTGTTGACCATTGTTCACTGTGATTACTATTTTCATGCTTGAATGAAGTATGATTGTTTCTCATGTAATCCTTTCATTTAAATCAGTTTTATTTGACAAATGAAAACATGCAATGTGCAAACTGATGCCAGAAATCAGGATATGCTGCCACCCAGCTGAACGTTCAAATCGTCCAGTTTTTTAAATGTTTTAAAAAAATTCTTGTTTATGCAAAGGTTAGCAAAAGTGTGAATGATATTATCATTTTACATTTTTTTTTTCTTTTTTTTTGGGGGATGTTGAACGTTTTGAAAGAGTAGTTACTTTAAGTAGTAAAGTTTTAAAAAAATAATAATAATTTGATCAGTGGTTCTCAACCTTTTTTACTCCAAGGCACCCCTCTTCTCCGAATCAATAATTCAAGTTGTAGAGATTCTGGAGTCTTCCAGGTGGGCATCTTCAACCGCACAGTTGAAGCATCTTCAACCGCACAGTCTTCAACCGCACACACCCCCCCCCTCTTAATGAAGCCTTAATGAAGGTATAATCACGCTCGGGACAGAGACTCGTAAATTATTTGAAAGTAACCTTCCCCTCTCAGACCTGTCACCTCTCTCATTGGTCCATTCAAACCTTAGGGGTTGGTTCTTTTCTAAGACTATATCAGGCAGGCAACAGTGACCGCCTTCCCTTCTTGATAGTTTTCATCCTTGCAAACACTATCTCGGGTGATTCGGGGGAACCCCCTCCCCCCTCCATGGGGCCCAGAGGCCTCCCAGCAGGCCTGGACCCCAACCAGATCCGGCCTCATGGAAGAGAGAGGACACTCTCTCACAAAGAACCAAGGACAATCTCGGGAGTTTGTAAAAGGACTCTAACCCACCATGCAAGTTCATCATATCTTCTTCATCCAACAAAGAAGAAAATGATTGAGACTTCAAAATCTGACACTCGCAGAATCCTCAACAACTTCAGTTTTCAACAACTTCAGTTTTTTTAACAACTTTGATAATAGTGTACGCTACCCAGGCATGCAAGTATACTTTTGATTTGATGCTTTGAAAATGAAATGCTGATGTTCTTCTCATATAGTTACATGGAACTTCTCCATAGTTCCGTTTTCGGTTTCGTTCTACCACTCACCTATTTATGTATTCATGTGTGTATGTTGTTTTGTTTTTTTATATTCATATAAATATCTATTTTTAGTTAATAAAACTTGTACATAGTATGTATTTGGTTCTGTTTTGTTTGCAATACAAAGTCACTTTTACGATCGCGGTTTTTGCTACTTGCTCAAAGTGCTGTACATGCTAAGAAATTATTCTTCTTCTGTGGCCATGGAAGATACCCTTTTCTTAGAATAAATTAATAATCAAAAGAGTTCGTTGGACGAACTGATTAATTGATTGTAATATTAATTCAGCCACATCAAGTTAATCCAATTAACTGACCCAAATATTCATAATTAATAATAATAAGTTATTATTGATTATTAATATTTCCAAGCTGAGGTTCCTTACAAAGTGTTCTTTTTTTGCAAACATACTTTGCAGACATTGTTTACAACTTAAAAGTACTTACTCTGCTCAGTAGCCTACAGTTAGGCTATTCAACAAATGAGCACAAGTCAACCTGCCATACATAACAAGACCACAGGGAGATGCCAAACGACTGAATATAGCTATACTACTATACGGATAAATACAGAATTATTAAACACCAAAATACAAATGAAAAATAAAAAGTGTCTATGGAGCATCTGATGCCGTGTACATAAACACCACTGATCCTCACAAATCTCTCTAAAACATGCTTCTTCGTCGAGCATCCGTTATAAAACAACCACAGTAGGCCTACATCCATTTGAACTACGACTCATCCTGTATGTCACCTAATCGTCTTTCGTCTTTACCAATCCTCATCCATTAAAACTTTATCAGGGACACTGGTTTTCTTTATCCAACTGAGAGATGTATCAATACCTCATGAAGCGGTTGGGTGTTTTGACCATCGATATCCATAATAAAGGCTAGTCTTACAGCAGAGTCTCTATCGTCATCACCGGCGGCCATCTTGTCACAGGCTAGCTTTCTGGCGGGCTATGTGGTACTGATGTATGGTGAGAACACAAATACTCTTATCTTGCTGAAATCTTGATGGATTTTCAAACAGTTTGGTTTCTTACAAACGTTATTAACGTGGCTGGATAATTCTGGTTGATTATTTATTTATAAACTTATTTTTCATAAGTGTGCAGTGTCATAACTACATCTCTGACGTTTATAACAAACCAAACCGTTTGAAAATCGGTAGAAAATTGAGCAAGTTATGGTTATTTAAAAAGTACATGCACCATTAACACAATGCTACGAGTAAGTGAGCTGCCTGTGACAAGATGGCCGCCAGGTGGTCGACGTCTAGTGCTGACGTCGACCTCCATTGGCCAGCAGCGTGGACGAGACATCTAGCCTTTATTATGGATATCTATGGTTTTGACTGTTGAGCCGCCATTCAGTCTGTAGGCTATTTCACACAGCACGATGAGAAATGGCTCGGGCTTCTCCGAAGCAATCACAAAATAATACGTACGAGAGAGGTGGTGCTTTTATTTTATTTTTTTATTAATTTAATTTATCTGTTTTTTTATTTAACATATTGATAATAAAATGAATGAATTATATTAATACATTTAAATTAATTTTAAGTTATCTCGTGGAAAGAAATTCCCCGGATTTACGGGGAAAGAAATTCCGGGGAAAGAAATTCCATGAATGATGTAAAAAATCACTTTTTTTGTGCAAACATTTTTAAAACGTTATTAAAGATCAGATAACTATGAACTAAGTTTGAGAATCGAAAATTTAGGTCAAGAATCAGCTACTTGTTATAAAATTAACATTTTAATTCCGCTTATCGATTCCTGTGTGCACATTTTTAATGTGATTTTAAACCATTCAAGCACAAGAAGATGCCAAAGAGAACACAATTCAAAGAGAAAATCACTCACTGATCTTGACTGAAAAACTTTAGTAACTTTAATAACTAGATCTATATTTTATTTAAGTGAATACTTTGCAGTGTTATTTTACATTACATTACACTGATTTAAAATTCTTTACCCAAATAGGCCTAAAAAAACTAAAATACTGTTTGTTTCATTTGTATCTTTCAGTTGTATTAATTTTGCTATTGCTAATTTGCTTATTTGTTCTTATTTTATTTCTGACTGTTTACTTGTCTTTTAATAATGTTTGATATTTATATTAGTTTTTGCTGTGGTATTTTTTTTGTTAAAACCAAAGGAAAAATTCCTTGTGTGTTCTTTAGGCTGCTGATTTTTGTTCCTGGTATTCAGTTAGCGAAGAAGAAAAAAAGAAACAGAATAAATATGTTTGATATCTAAATGTTTGATTTTACCTTGTTGAAATCAAAACTGGAAACCGATAAGAATCGGAAACAATAAGCAGAATTCGAATCGCTAAATTCAAATGATACCCAACCCTGCTATGAGCAAACATCTATTAACGTTACTGGAAGAACATTTGTTCATAACCTTGCCAGAACGTTTGCCAGTGTTCTAAGAATGTTTCGTGTTGGGCATGCGTTAGCACAGCATTAAACATAAAATGTAGAAAAATGTCTGAGACTGTCCCTCCATGCATTGTTCCACATTTGTCCCTGAGCCTTTAGCTTACTTGATAAATTATCTGTCACGCACAATAAAACACATTTTTTGAGCAGTTTAGATGTGGACAGCTTTCTAATGGCCCCACGCCGCTTCATATCCAGGAGAGGTAGGCCGTATGAGATTCTTTGTGATCAAGGAAGTGGAGCTGCAAGAGAATTAACCCTCTGGGGTTTGTGGTCACGCCGGCGTGACCAGCTCGCTTTTTTCATGGTGCGTTCACGTGCTATGGTAATTATGGTAAATACCAAAAAGCCGACGTGGAAAATGCACATGAACACCCCCTCATGTGGTATTTTCCACTGGGCAGAAACATGTTGAAATGTGAACTAGACAGGTAGGCAACCTTGCAATGCTAAATTTATTTAGCCTATGTATGACAACAGAGGATGTTTTTCGACAATAAAACACAGCATGATAAAAGTAGGCTAGTATGAGTTTACTCTAATATGGTGAATAATATAATGTTTAGACCTGTGTTTACTGTTAAATACTGTGTTTGTAGATATCTGCTCAAAGGTAGATATGTAGGGTAGACTGGGTACAGTTGAAACATAGGTACAGTTGAGACACCTTAAATAACTTGCGTGCGCAGCCAGCACAAGTTGTGATTTTTGCTGTGCACATGCGTATTAGTGTCCTCTTTGATCGTGGGAAATTTGATCAATGGACGCATCTCCGCTCCGAAGATATCGGCAAAAGTTATTTTACTAAGGTAAGACGTTCACTTCACCATGCACACTCCACAATGAATAGCTTATTATCCTTATGTGACTGTTAAACATAACTGGTATAATCACAAACGTTATTCTGTGCCCTAAAAACGGGCATATTTCATGGTATTGTCTCATGCATGGTCATTGCAAAATCTAGAGAAATGCGCGAGGTGGCCATCAGGGTACAGTTGAGACACACTGTCTCAACTGTACCCGCGACAGAGTTCTATTACGTCACACGCTGTTTAGTTGTTCAGTGTTATGATAACAGGTTAAATGTCATAATTAGCCAGCATAGGACACAAATGAAAATAACATTTTATATTTGTGATATTTGAACTGTGTGTTAATAATGAAAATATTTTCTAACATGAATGTTATAAGGATAACCTAGCATGTTGTCAAATAGGCAAGGTGGTAAATCGGGTACAGTTGATACACCATTTTTAAGATGTGTGCAGCAGTCACATAGTTAATTTAAAGAGAAAGAGAGAGAGAGAGAGAGAGAGAGAGTGTGTGTGTGTGTGTGTGTGTTTGTGTGTATATGTGTGTGTGTGTGTGGTTGTGGTTGTGTGCGTGTTCGCGTGTTTGTGTGTGTGTGTGGTTGTGTGCGTGTTCGCGTGTGTGTGTTTGTGTGTGTGTGCTATGCTGTTTATGTTGTTTATACATACTGTATGAGGACTTTTTGTTTATGTTTATGTTACACCTGTTGCAGGATGCCCCAAAAGAGAGCTAGGACAACAAATAGGGGAGTGCCAGGAGACCTATTAGAGAGGGCCTCAAAAGAGGTAGAGGAGGGCAGTTCAATTAGGAAGGTAGCTCATAATTTACAAATTCCTGTTGCTTCACTGGCCCGATATGTGAAGAAAAGGCGAGAGCTTGCTGATGAGGGCCCAGGCCTGCTGCCCTCAGTAGGGTACAAGAGCTGCAATGCAGTTCTAACCCATGAGCAGGAGCTCAGCCTGGTGTCTTATATCAGGACAGCGGCAGCCTTATATTATGGGCTACCCCCCACCAATTTTTTCCTTTGTTGGTTGTTTACTGTTACTTCTGACTTTGTTATTGTTAGTGTTGTTATTGGAATGTTTAAATTTGTACCGTTGCAATATCTGTTCATGAAATATCTTGTTCCTGTTTTATACATTTTAACCAGTGCTAATTTAAATAAAATGAATTCATTTAAACGCCCAAATGTTATTTCTTTATTATATTTGCAATGAACTGGTAATTACCTTTACTTCATTAAAAATGGGTGTCTCAACTGTACCATGGTACTGTCTCAACTGTACCACATATGGGTACAGTTGAGACAAAGTTGAGACAAAAACCACCTTATTTTTATGAGCTAATTGTGGAAAATATAAACTACTTCTGGGTAATATTGATTGATAATATCTTAGTCTACAAGCTAATGAAATATCATGTGGCATGTCATGTGGAAATTCACGTCTTTTCAGTATCTATTTTTGTGTGAAAAATCAAAACGCAAAAAGTGTCTCAACTGTACCCAGTCTACCCTATAATATGGTCACAATAATGTTTCATAGTTTGGTGCGGCTCGATCGCTTCAGTAAAGGTTCTCTGTGAGTTTGAGTCAATCACGCTGTGCGCTGTGCTGTTTGAAAAGCAAAACGTGTCAAACATTATGCTTCATGTTTTTACTTCAATCTCATTTCATAACGAATGGAAACATTTGAAGTAACATGATAATCCATATATTTTTCTCTAGTGTAGTGTTACTGAAATATTCCTTTTTAACGATTTATAGGCTGCCTGCTTTAGGCTATTGGTATTATTATTGTATGCAGCACTACACATAGCCTATATGCCTACAAGGCACAACACACCTGGTGTTCATTATATACAGTCAAGCCCGAAATTATTCATAGGCCTACCCCTGGCAAATTCTGACTTAAAGTTACTTTTATTCAACCAGCAAGTTTTTTCTTGATTAGAAATGACACAGGCGTCTCCCAGAGGAGAATACGACGACATACAAGAGGCATCATTGTGGAAAAAATAATTACTCATCTTTTATTTACATTTTAACAAAAAGTGGTATGTCCAAAATTATTCATACCCTTTGCAAACTGTCACAGTCATTGGGAAAATCCAAAGATCTATACCATACCAAATAGTCCAGGCTGTTCTAAAGCATCCTAATTACCCTGATTCATTGGGAATAGTTGTTTTAATCAACTCAATAGGTGAAAAACAGAAGCTCTCTGCTGTTGGTTTGTGGACAGTCAATTTTTTTACAGTCTATGTATTGTGGCTGCTCATAAGTCAGGAAAGGGCTATAACACTATTCTATTGGCTCGTTTCCACTGAGCGGTACGGTACGGTACAGTTCGGTACAGTATGCAATTATTCGCGTTTTTCACTGTCAAAAGTTGTAAATGGTACCAAAAAGCCGAACCGTATCGTAGGCCTACCACTTTTTGGGTACCCTTCCGTTGGGGTAGCCTACCTAGTAGAGTGCGGATCGGGCCGAATTTTTTTGTCCGAGCCCGGCCCGCGTCCGACAGAGCAGTAACTGAACCCGACCCGAGCCCGACAGGCATAAAGATATTTATGTCCGAGCCCGACCCGAGGCCGACAGTTAAAATCCCATTTTTTTTCTCATACTAATGACACATGTGCGTTTGTGTGGAAAGCCTGCTTTTATTAAGCAACTGTAGGAAGACATTCGGAAATGTCAGCAGGATGAGTGCATCAGCGCGCACGGAGAAACAAGCGCACTTAACGCAGGACCGCATGCACGCGTTTCGTTGTCACGGCTACATAAACAAATTTCCGGACACAGGAAGAAAGATGTTATGGTAATATTTTACATGTATTTTAAACACAAAAACGAACGTTTGCATCACGTGAAAGCATCAGGCACATTGGCTACCAACATAACAAGCTGTTTTAAATTTAAAATGTTCAATGCCATATCGCGCTGATGTGACCGAGCCCAACCCGAACCCTAACATAATTTCTAAATATCTGTCCGAATCCGGCCCGGCCCGTCGGGTACCAATGACCCAAAACACACAGCAAAAGTGGTGAAGAAATGGTTAGCAGACAAAAACATTAACGTTTTGCAGTGGCCCAGCCAGGGTCCTGACTTAAATCCCATTGAGAATATGTGGAGGGAGCTAAAGATCAGGGTGATGGCAAGAAGACCCTCCAACCTGAAAGAGTTGGAGCTCATCGCTAAAGATGAATGGGCAAAAATACCAGTGGACTCGTGGAGACATGCAAATAGCTGGTCAGCAATTATAGCAAGCGTTTGATTGCTGTAATAGCCAATAAAGGCTTTTTCTATTGATTATTAAGACGGCTATGAATAATTTTGGACATGCCACTTTTTGTTCAAATGTAAATAAAAGATTTTTTTCCATAATGATGCCTCTTGTACATCATCTTATTATCTTCTGGGAGACTCCTGTGTCATTTCTAATCAAGAAAAAAAACTTGCTGGTTGAATAAAAGGAACTTTAAGTAAGAATTTGCCTTGGGTATGAATAATTTCGGGCTTGACTTGTGTGCGCGCATGTGTGTGTGTGTGTGTGTATTTTTTGTACATTTTCAAGCATAATTTTTAACCAGAAAAATCTAAAATGTATTCCCAAAATCGTGCAGCCCAATAGTTTCTCTTGATATCAGCATGGTCACATCTGTTTCTTTGTATTTTTTTTTTTTTTTTACAGGGACCAGATCAAATCAAACACATTGGAAATGACAGGTATGTACTATGTTTCAGGAATGACACAACGGTGTGTGACTGTTCAAGTCTCTGTCTTTAGATCAGTGTGTTCAATAATGTGCTTTTTTGTCATGTATTGTGTATCTTTGGATTATGTTGTGTTGTAAATAAATCCAAACAATCAAAAAGCCGTTCTTTTTTAAATCTCTCCTCATTCTTTGTGCAAGGTTCCTCATAATGGTAGGGCCTGATAGCACCTGATTGGGCCATTATGGGAGGGTCTTTGTCTTTCTCAGGTGTGAAACACATCAATATTCATGATGATTCACACCCTCCTCGCATAGAGCTTTCTTTCACAAAACATGTCTTACAAATTTAAAATTAATATATTGTTTTATCTAAATTAATATGCAGGATGATTTTCACATAGTTTTGAAGCAAATATAGGCTATGTGATAGCCTACAATTTTCAAAAGTCTTGTGAAGAAATAATCAGCATGGGTTTAATGACCTTATTTCAATGACTTTTTTTTCTTTTCACAAACCACGCATAAATGTCATTATCTCAAACCTACAAACTTTTACATACATGCTGCTGACATAGCCTATATTGTAGCAGAGTTTGTGCTAAATACAGTGTAATCAGACTTTAGCCATGAAAATGTCACAAGTAATAGAAATAAGCACAAATGTCAGCGCATGTCAGAACACCTCCAGGGTCCCAGAACCTTACCACCGAGTTGCAAGTCAAGTTGGAAAATCGGCAGATTAAATGTTTTTGTTCTTGACAAGTGTAACATGCCTCGCGGCTAGAACACAACCCCCACTCTCAAACTACGAAATATGCAGATGAGCATGAAGAAGGTGCACCGCTCTAAGATTTGGACCAGCGATCAGAAGATTCTCCAATACAACTGATAGTTATTCTCGGTTCTAATTCAAATTTCTTCTCTCTTCAGAATCGCACCATCCGCTTCTCAAGATCGTGCCATCTGCTCTCTCTCTCGCAAGGCGTGTTTCATCATCTTACGTTTTGGCTCCACCCATTAAGGCGGGGCTCATTCTCTACTCATCAATTTAGAATAAAAATCTAAATGAATTTAAATTCATGCATTTTCTCATTTTTCCTCTCTCAAGATATTTAATAAAATGACTTTACATATATTCATGTTAAGTGTCAGTGTCTTCTTTTTTTTTTCTTTCTTTTTTCCCTTACGTCAACAATGTCTCTTTAGTAACCTGGGTTACACAAGACTGCAATGAACTCTGAGACATTCTGCTCCTGATAATCTGTGCAAAGTACTTTGAAAGCTGCCATCTGCCATCTTATTGTGTGACAACTAAAATAAAGTCCTTCCATTAAGAGATCCTCAATAGATGTAAATTATGGCACATTCTGTAAATTGAAACTCATCGAGGACAGTATGACTGATTGGCCCATTCTGAAGGCGAGAAGCCTGTTTGTACGCTGCATCACATTTAAACAAAGGCACAGCTTTGTTTTCATCACGATCCGTGCCTTGTAAGTGCATATAACGATGGTGCTTCTCCTAAACTACCTGGAATTAGATGGTTCAATTAAATGCAGTCATTCTATTCCAGAGAGGGTTCTCGTTGCATTGGGATGAAACCCTACTTCTAATCCTGTGCTCTGGATCGCAGCCTCTGCTCAGTATTCAGTGAAATAATCAGCAAGTTTCAGACTTCCACTGGATCCTGCCCCCAAGACTGAAAAGGATGGAAACTTGCCCGTTTTCCCCTGTGTCCCCTCATTATGCCTCAGTTCCAGATGTCATTATTCTACCATACCTCCTGGAGTCTATGTTCTTAATCTCCCAGCGGACAGGAGCCCTGGCCAGGTAGGTGTGTGTGTGTGTGTGTGTGTGTGTGTGTGTGTGTGTGTGTGTGTGTGTGTGTGTGTGTGTGTGTGTGTGTGAGTGAGTGAGTGACAGAGAGAAACTTTCGAAAAATAAGATTCAAACCTGCACATCTGGACTGGCATCAACAAGAAAGCTCCTCTTGCACTGAATTTCATTGACTTCATAAAATAACATTTTATAAACTAAAGGTATCTAAAAACAGGTTTGTGCAACTATCTCAGGAGGGAGAATCAGAATGATGAGTGTACGACAAACACACCTCTGGTTTGGGAGGATTCTGGGACTGTCACTGTTAGAGACACTCACACATGATGATGAAATAATTGGTGAAAATTTGTAAGGAATATCTCATCAGCGTGCTTCCTTGAGTTAACCGCTGCATCCTATCCCTTCTAAATATTTTCGAAATTAGAATGAGTGTCCCCAAATCATAGTAGGCTATGTCAAAATGAGTATTCCAAAGATACCGGATGGTCTTTCCCGTTTAGAATCCGAAGTGCAGATCCGTGCACTGCACACTCTTAACATCTATGTGTGAGTCCGACTGTTATGTAGAGAGGTTTAGATAAAGGGGTTTTGAGTTATTAATAATCAGTATATCTAACCATTGTGAACTTTTTTAAATATACGTTTGGTCATTAACTTTTAAAGGCATCATTATGCAAATTGCAAACACACGAGGAAAGTCACTGCACGAAAGACCCACAACTGGCAGATCAACGTGATACTGCATTTATCTCCAAAACGGTATTTAATTCAATTGTATTGAATGTGGAAGATTTTAACTGTGACAAGATGATTGAAAGGGCAGTTTAAATGGTGACAGGATGCACAACTGAATGTGCGTTCATGCCATGTTGAAAATTACCGCAATTTCGAGGTTTCAACTTGTAAACAGTTGTTGTAGAGCTCGTGATTACAGCTTGTAAGATGTGGCATTTCTGAGAGCTTTTACTTGTACCACGTCACCAGTAGGCCTACCACCTGAGCGCTGCAGATTTGATAGTGTCTCCATATAAAAGCAGAGGACGCGAGCAAAACGTCATGTGTTGTTGTCATCTCGAGCCTACAGTAATTACGACAGGGTGTGAATGGAGCATAAGGTACAGAGCCGTCTGTTAACGATGCAATTATGACAAAGTATAATGTCCCAAAGCTTGCCTACTCCTCTGCAACATACTCAAAAGTAGTAGTTTTTCTTCACAAAAACAGTACATACTTTTAGGGCATAAGTAGGCGAATTGGGACGCAGCATGTGTCAAATCAAACAACTATATCTAAATCACATATACATATTCAAATATAGCCTATAATTTTGCATGTGCATCAAAATATCAGTGCCAGTTGCGATGCAGTGCAGCGGTCCATTAAACAAATATTAGCCTAATATTCATTCAAATTTAATTCAAGCCTGAAAATAGTTTTAATGTTTCAGTTTAAAAATGTAAAACATTCTGAAATTCCTTTTTCAATTCAACTGTTCATATAAATTGGTATGCTGATATAATTTGTATAAAAAAAATAGCTACCATTTAAAATAGGATAAAAGCAGCAATGCTATTGTTACAATTTACATCTATTAGGATACAGTCAACATTTGAAGCGGATCAAAACCTTTCATCAAATGTAAAACATTCTGAAATTCCTTTTTCAATTCAACTGTTCATATAAATTGGTATGCTGATATAATTTGTATAAAAAAAATAGCTACCATTTAAAATAGGATAAAAGCAGCAATGCTATTGTTACAATTTACATCTATTAGGATACAGTCAACATTTGAAGCGGATCAAAACCTTTCATCAAAGTTATACATGCATTTTAAACAATACCCGTTCTTAGGACAACTTTGATGAACTTTTCTGGTCCACTTCAAATGATGACTACTGTATTTTAGAATGTAATTTTATTCTTGTGTTGGTAAGCTGCATTTTCAGCATCATTACTCCAGTCTTCAGTGTCACATCCTTCAGAAATCATTCTATGCTGATTTGCTGCTCAAGAAACATGTTGAAAACAGTTGCGCTGATTATTATTATTTTGTGGAAACCATAATGCATTTTTTAAGGATTCTTTGAAAGAACTGCATTTATTTGAAATATAAATCTTTTGTAACATTATAAATGTATTAACTGTCAGTTATTGCTGAATAAAAGTATTAATTTCTTTAAAAAATCTCACTGACTCCAATCTTTTGAATGGTTGTGTATATAGAGAAACTTGTAATTCAAAAAAAAAAAGCGCAACTAGAAAATTGCAAAACATACGATTTTTTACTTGTGGCCCCATATTTTGGGTGATTGCCTATGATTTATACCTTACTAACCTAACTTTTTGCAAGTGGTCTCCAATGTTTTTTGTTTGTTTGAGTCTTTTCACCCTGCTCCCTGAAGAAAAAAAATAACCTGCAATATAGTCAGGTAAATTTGTATATATGACACCCAAACCCAAAAGTAGCAAAAAAATTCAGTATGGTAAACGGGCTCAATCACAAAAATGTCACAACTAGCAGAAAAGTAGAGTCATCAAAGTCCCAATGTGAGGTAAACCAGAGTCCTTACCAGTGCCCAAATTCATGTACATGATATACTGATTCATGACCTATAGGGAGCTGATTTACACACCCACTGTAACAAGATCTAATGCTCCGAAGTGACTGTATTTACACTGAATACATACTGAGGAATATTTATTCTTGATCTGAGGGTTTAGCAGTCGCAAATGCACAATACAGCATCACAATTGCTTGAAATCAAGCAAGGCTTTTAAAAGTATCCCTGGAGTTCAACAAACAGATATTTTAATGGATGGATTGTCTCAGAGCAGTCAAGGAAATCCAAGGTTCTGTCTCAGAGGAGTTCATCCTCAACTGACACATGACGCATCCACAACTGTTCGGCCAGATTTATTCTCCATTGTGGCCCTTTTGTGTTTAGTGTAACCTTTTATACAATCATTCATCAAATACATGACACAAAGGGCCTTGGAGTGCACAATGAGCTCATGAATACAGAACTGAATCAGCTACAGAAAACACACTAACTGGACAAGTAATTCAGGGAACCGGTTTAAATTGCAAACATTATTTTATTGAGTTCTGTTGACAATAAAGTTGATCATTATATACACTTAATACTGTGTGTATAATTTAAACTCAGATTTCTGTGTTAATTTCATTTTTATAAAACTTAAGTCGTAGTAACTTAAATGAAATTGAAAACTAAAGCACCAGTATTATGCGATAAAGAGAAACATGTTGATATATTGAAAGAGTTAATGTTGGATAAGAAAATGACCATGGTGCCTTTTGATTGATAAAGCTCAGAGAAATAAGTCCTTAAAACATGCAGTGCTCATAGAGGGATTCATTTTAAACTGTGTTTTGAAACTTGCTTGAATATGGATTAGATATTACAGTAAATAATAATGACAATTTAGTCTAAATACTTAATACTACAGTTCACAGAGGACATAAGCTAAATGCTCTATTATTATATCTCACAATTTAAATCAATATTTCCTATTTAGGGTCAGGAACGTGAATGCAAAGTTTCGAAACATAGATGTGTTTTGGAAAGGCTGTACAAATGTGCTTGTAAATTTTGTAACCTTACTCTAAAATATGAAATGCATGAAAACTTATAAAAATTCAAGACTCAAAGTTTACTTGAAATTGAAGACTCCTCTCCTGAATGGTCCAAAGGAAACTCCCTAGTTTATTGCTATTTGTACTTCTGCCCTTATGTTACTGTATGTCTGGTTCTGAAGCCCTTGTGAGTGTAAATTGGGGATTTCAAACATCTTTTCAATGCTGCAACAGTAATTGAGATTTTTAAAAAACAACTAACAACCAAAAACATCCTTTGACAGATTTTTTTTGACTGCACTGTAAAAAGTAATACCTAGATCTAACTTATAAAAAGTGAGGCAAGTGGCTGCATTGAATGTTTTAGGTTGAATCAACTTGCAGCCTTTTTTAAGTATATTGAACACTTTAACATTACTTAATATGAACGCAATAAAATCAAGTTGAGTTAACTAATAATACTAGTATTACTCCGTTAGATAAACCTACTTTTCTTGGTACAGGTAATGTATTTATGGTTTGCTACAAGTAACCTGCACTCATTTTAATTAGGTTTTATGAACTTTAAAATAGTAAAATTAAACTAGTAAAATTAACCTAATCATATGCGAATAAACATTTTAATTGAGTCCTGGATATAACCTCAGAAAATAAATCTAAAAGTCTGTATTCTAAGCACTCCAGTGATTAACCTATTACAAATGCAATGGAAGAAAAAGATGAGAAAATAGATTGAAGACAAAAACATTTATTCAATGTTAACCAGTGTCACTTTTAACAGTGACTACAAAACAGCAAATAAATGTGGCCGCATATGTTAAGTATAATATAAAACAAACACTGTATAAGTGTATTTTCAACCTGTTCTGAACAGTACAGTGAAATATCCAATCTGTAATGTTTGGATAAAGGTAAATGTGAGCCATAAAATCACATTGTATCACACTGGAACTGCAAAGGTCGAGAGCATAGGTAAGTCCAAACAGGAGGCAGCATGCTTTAGACAGGTTTGGCACACCTCTGACCATAGGCTGTCCTTCTTTCATAATACCAATCGTGTCGGGATGATGGCACATGTACATTTTCAGTGGGCAACTGCCAAGCTCAGCGTGCACCTCTGTTTCAGCATGGTTCTATTGGTGGAGACAAAAAAAATCAAGACAAACAGGTAATGAGAGGAATATAGATGACCGGTAGAAGACATAAGACAAGAAAGTCAAAATTGTACTTTTGTTACTAAAGGTGGTGATACTAGACGGATACTGTGACTAGAGCATGTGACCAGAGTGAAGTCTATGACAATGCCATAGAGTGTGGGTACTAAACTATCATAATCTACTGTAGCATGAGTGTTGTCTTATTCTGGTTCAAAGGATGCATTACAATGAAACAATGCAGTTGTCCTTGCCTGTCCCTGATTGGTCATCACATTATTGGTTTTTAAGCTACAAATTAATGGACTATGCAGCATTAAAAAAAAACGTGGATAAAATTTCCAAAATCAGACAGACAAACATACATCTCTGCAGTGTAATCTGTGCATCTGCTTTAGTAATGCAAAAGTACATAATCTCTGATTGCAGAGTCCTGTCAAAGACACACGGCTACCTTGTTTTGCCTGCTGTCCATAAAACACCATCTTACTTTCCCTTATTTGCCCGTTCTATTGCCTGAAAGCTTGAAATTGCGACCGTTTCGATCGCATATTATCCCGAAATTTAATCTTTGCAATATAAAAATATAACTGAGGGCATTTGTGCAACTAAGTATTGCCTACATATCTGTGTTTTTAAACACGTCCATTCTTAATGTTGTTACAGTGGCGATAATGTTAGCAGGTACTGCTAGAAATAAGCTTTAAAACTAAAACACATTGTAGGCTGGACGGGCCTACAGCACTCATTTAATTTCAACCGCTGTTGTCTGTTTGCCGATCGACCACACTCCCTAGCACTGTGCAACCATCTTAGCTTGCCATGTGTGCAGGATAGCTCTATTACAGTACAGTACAATGCAAACCTAACCTCAGCTCCCTTGAGTAAGCGATTTTGCGTGACTTTACATCACCAGTCATTTGGCTAAATTTGCTCAACTTACCTTGTTATTCAGATCCGCTGCAGCGAACAAACCGTTGAAGTGCCGAGGAAGATACTGCATCTGCCTGAGAAAGTCCGCGCCAATGAAAAAGCGGGATTCCAAGACTTATAAAAAATTTAAAATATTTACGTTTGGTGAACGCACGTGCCACATCGACAGCTGCTCAAATAAATAGTGTATGTCAACTCACTTTTATAACATTTATTGTACACAATAACCACATACAAATAACTACCTAAGAAATCAATAAAAGAAATCAATACATCAATGATGAATCAAATTGATCAAAAGTTTAAGTAAAGACACAATTTAAAACAAAGTAAAGACATAAAAAGTTATGTCTCGGCGCTGTTGCTATTTAACCGAAGGGATAAATGACTCTTGCGCTCCACGCAAATCTAAAAGTTGGTCTGAAGTAGCTTCATTATTCATAGGTGTGGTTTGGGCGTAACGGGAAACAAACCAATAGGGTCATATATCACATCCCCTTTAAGAGCATGATGAACGAGGTGCGCTTGTTCCATAGGGCAATAGCCTACTACGGCGCATTTACCAGGCGCGCTTCAGAATCAGTTAACAGCCGAGGAGATCGATGTTCTGGTCAGGGCCGTAAAAGAAAGAAGTGACATAGGGAATGGGACAAACCCACCCAAATTAGGTTCGGTTAAACATGCATATAATAATTTGGGTAAATGTAAGCTTTATGCATATTTTTCCCATCGTCATGGACACAACAATGATTTCCCTCGTGTTTTAATATTTTTCCTTATAATAATGTATCATTTGCAAAAAGTAAAATGCATCTGTGTAGATGAGAGAATCATCTACAGTGAATGCGCGTTGTTCACACTCTGTATTATGGCCATGCATGCGCGCTTAAAATAGCATCTGAATGTACCAGCAACGTGCCACTGGCTTTAGACTATGGGTTTTTTCTGGTCAGTGGCGCAATTGTTTTCTGGAACTGGAAAATAGCACCAGAGATTGTTTGCGCCGGAACACGCCTCCTTTTTTTGCGCTGAACCGCCCAGGGAGCGCAAGTTCATTCCCTAGTTTGCCGGCGTGCATCTGTGGAGGGAAAAGTCCGCTTTGCAGGGGTCATAGGCGTAGATTACGCTGGGGGACGGGGGGGACGTACCCCCACTTTTCATACAATGTAAATTCGTCCCCCGCACTTTTTCATAGGACAAGTGTGTCTACGACAAGCTGAGGTTTTCGCGGGTGTGTATACCCTACATCGAGATTTAATATCCAAAGAGTCAAGGATAGTCTATCTACATACGTGACTTTCACGTTACTATGGTAATCAGTCACTCTTGCATTAGCCTACGACACGCCCATGCGCGCACCCGCGCCGAATCCATCAGTTTCATGGAGTTCAAAATGGCTAAAAACTCTTCACTCCTTTTTCACGAAAAAGTCAAGCACTGTAAGTTGTCATGTAGTATCCGAATTGTGTTGCACAATGATGAATAACTCCGCATATTTCTCTTGTTGAATAATTCACAGGTTTTGTTGTAAATTCACTACCCGAACAAACATGCAATATTTTCAATCTATTTTACTCGTAATGCATTTTATTTTCACATGTTATCAAAGCCCTTCAAATTAGAATACACATGCTAAATGTTAATGCTGAATTTGTATTTTCATGCATCAACAGCCAAGATCTGCTTGAATCAGGCAGTGCCGTGTACATGATGTTTATCATAATTTGGTAACACTTTACAATTAGATAAAAAAGTTTGTTGACAAACTTTAAGTTATCTTGAAAAAGCCTAACTAGAAAGTTTGAAGTAGTTTTAAAAGCTTGAAGTTTGAAGGTTTTCAATTGGAAAGTTTTAGTTTAGTAAGACAGACTTTGTTTAGGCTAGTAAGAAAATGTAATTTTGCCCAAGAAAAAAACTTTAATTTTAAGTAAATGTTATTTTTAAATCAGCTTCTGTGTGATATTTAACCATATTATCATGGTTAACACTGATAATTTGAATAATTGTAATGCGATGATCAGATATCTAAATCAGAGAATATCATATGTTTGGGCAGTTGGATTATTTTTAACAGTGGATTCAGGGGACTCAAAGTGCACCAGATTAATGAATTTATCTTTAAAATGTACAAAATTTGTACAAATTTGTGTGGGGGGGGGGGGGGGGGGGGGGGGGGGGGGGGGGGATTTATTAAATTGTGTAATAAAACACATTTTATTATCTTATTAAAATATATGATCACGATTTTACCACCTCCGCCTCATTTTAAGCCAGGAAAAACCCTGCATGTGCAATATAATGAACTGGACAACTTTCTTTCTGTTTTATTGCTTTAAAAATAAATAGCATATTAAGCTAATTAAGCAAAAACCTCAACAAAAGTCTGAAGAAAAAAAACTGGTATTACACTTGACATTCCGTCCCCCTCACTTTTGAAATGGTGGCTACGCCCCTGCGAATGATACATGCGTCGGTGTACAAAGTCAATTGCGCTGGGTGCAACATAGGGCCCATTGTTACAAAAGATTCTATTTCAAATAAATGCTGTTCTTTTGAACTTTCTATTCATCAAAGAATCCTGAAATAAAAATTGAAATAACTGTTTTCGACATTGATAATAATAATACATTTTTTTTTGAGCATCAATCAGCAAATTATAATGATTCCTGTAAGATCATGTGACACTGAAGGAGTAATGATGCTGAAAATTCAGCTTTGCAGCACAGGGATAAATTACATTTTAAAATATATTAAACCAGTTATTTTAAATTGTCATAATATTTCACAATATTACAGGGTTTTTTTTAAGCAAATAAATGCAGCCTTGATGAGCAGAAGAAACTTCTTTTAAAATCTTACTGATCCAAAACTTTTGATTGGGAACCTTTTATTAAAAAAAGCCCTGGTGATGAAGAAACTCAATTATGAATTATTAATAAACTCAAAAACATTTATTACAAAACAACACCACTCTATGAACATTTGAGTATCTTGCATATATGTGGGGTTGGTTGCAGGGGGCTTTACTTCAAACCAAAATACAACGCTTACAGAGACATTCACCAGGTGTTAAAGGTCATTCCTACATATGCGATGGACATCACCTTTGCTTGCCTATTGCATTTTTGAAATGGCCTTTAGCATGGACACACTGAATATGTGAAAATTCCCCTGCAAAAGGCAGTGTTTAGGTGCAGGTGCCGCAAAGAACATTTGAAAGCTGTAGCATCAGACCTGATTTGACCTTAGAATTCATGAATTATTGTCCATGGAGCCTTACTACTAGAATAGGTTGCTCACAGGCACAGAATGGACAGAATAAATAGACTGCTCACAGGCACAGAATGAACAGGAATACTGAACAGAAAATCTGTTATTCATAAATTCATACGAATCAATCTAAGTGAGTGACAGTGTTTTGAGAAAATACATGCATGCAGCAATGACAGAACCACAGCATCCAAAGTTCTTTATGCAACGAGAAAAGATTTATGAATATTTCACCGTCTGGATATAAATTTGTATTTTTAAGATACAACCATCAAAGCATTCAAGATGCAGATATTTATTTGTTTTTTTTGTCAAGTTGCCAGAAGCATATGGACGGCTATAGGGTTAGGTTCAAAACAAAATGAATTTTTATTTATTAATTACTCGTGTCGTTCAAGGGAAACACTTGGTAACATTTTACTGTGTCCTTGTTATATGCTACATGTACTTATTGCAGTAATAACTATTATGCATAATTACATGCAACTAACCCGAAACCAAACTCTAACCCTATGTGTTAAATTGAAAATTTAGGCCTGCTCTTTACACAAAATTTGATGTGATTTCGAATGCATTAATCATATGAACAACTGTTATTGTATATTTTCTAACATCTTTGGTCCTAGTGGTATAGAAAAAAGTTGCGCGAAGATCCTTCACAATTATTCTTTTGTTGTAATGAAAAAAATAAAGTTGTGAACAAAATTACAGAGTAAATAATGACCAAATTTTAATTTCAGAGTCAACTATTCTCTAAGGAATTATTGAAGTCTGTCTGAACTCCCACCTACAACAGTCAAAATGTAAATTCAAAAGTTTGGTGTCAATGAGATTTCTTTTAAGAAACGAATACTTTTATTCAATGATGAAATACATTTGTTAAAAGTGACAGTAAAGACATCTATAATAAAATGTCTATTTCAAAACAATGCTGTATATATATTAAAGATATATTAAGATATATTAAATCTTATATATTAAAATTGTAATTGGGTGTAATTTTTATTTTTTTCATAAAACAATATTTCATAATATTACTTTTTTAATATATTTTGTATCACATAAGTGCAGCATAATATATATACAGTATATATATATATATATATATATATATTTAACTTCAGATGACCCAAACTCTGAATCATGCACCAATGCAACATTGCCATAATCATTTGTTAACAAACAAGTATTCATTACTTCAATGAGCTCATTGTTTCTGCCTTTAATTATTACATTGTTAAATTACAATATACAACTATACAAATAAATGTGAATTGAATATATTCCCCATCAGAGCCTCAGTGCTCAGCTAGAAAAAAAACATTCTCAAGTGATATTTATATTCCTGATCTGCCTTTGTGTACAGACTGCAATTACTTACAACAATATAACCTAACATTTTGTATGATGTTAGTCTTTATTGTCTGGCACCATTCTTGTGTGAAAGAATTTGTGTGTGAATTTGCAGAAATTACACTGTAAAATGAATCAAACCTAAAAGCAATTCAATCAAGGAGATAAATAAGTGAAATCATATAAAAATAAAAGGACCAACTTGATCTAATTTAATTACTAGACTAAAAGTTCATTACTGACAGTCTGACAAAATGGCAATCGTTCAATATTTGCTGTGAGAAAATTACACCTCACACCCTGACATTATCCACAACATGATAAACTGTGATGCACAGCTCTGATCAGCAATGGTGACATTCATCACTAATAAATATCCCACCAGGTCTGCAAGAAAAGACACAATTTGATGCATTCATGTTCACAGTGTGAGTCTCTCTTGACATCTAACGGTGATAATTTCACCTGTCATTTCCAACCCAAAATGTGCCAACGCAATTTACAGAATATTGTGCATTTAAAAAAAAGAGAGCAAGATTATATACTTCAGTTTGTATGTTTTGGATTGCATGCACTTTTTAGTAGATACAAAATATTATAAAAGACCAAATTCAGTTTGGTCACCGCACAAACGTACAGTCCAGCACTTAAAAGTCAATTTTCCAGCTCACACCATCAAGTTTGCTCTTAAAAGCACCTCACCTGACAGCTTTCCTCAAACCAGCACTTGGACCTGTTCAGAAAACTAATGAGATTAGCTTCATGTCAGTCTAGTAGCAGCGGGACTGTGCATTAGTAACAGGAAGAGCAGCACGACACAAATTAAGATTAAATTTAAGAACATCCTCACTTGAGAATCATCAATAAATGTATTTAAAGGAACCGTTCACCCAAAAATAACAATTCTGTTTACTCACCTACTTCACTTACATTTATTCCTTTAATCACATGCATGGACTCTAGTTAGGTACAAACATAAATTACATCATTCACAAGTCAAAAGGTGAATAAAATCTCTGTGCTTTTTTCAAATCAGTAACAATATGATAATATATATCTGCAAGAGGATCTCGACTAGTTCTTTGTTTTTCTTCTGCTTGATATTCCCTTTTCTACAAACAACCCCCCACCGGCACATTCCAAGCCCTTGCGATGAATGACCTAAAGCAAAACAAACAAACAAACAAACAAAAAAAAAAAAAAAAAAAAAAAAAAAAAACAACAAAAAAAAACATTCTTGTATGGACAGGAGTGTTGTTTCAGTAAGGTCACATTGTTGCACAGAAAATAAGAGAAAAAAAAATCTGGAAGCTCAGTACGTAATTTTCTTTTTTCCACATTATCTTTTCCCCTTTATATTATTCTGTTCAGTCACTACTTTCCCGCATCTCTTAATCGACAAGCCACAGCCGTGATGAGGGCGGCACCTTTTCCGCTGCCATCTTCTGATTGGACGAGAGTGACCTCACAGTTGGGCGCCAGGTCTTTTAAGGTCTCCCGCATGATGGTGGAAAAGCTGATGAGACAAAAGAGGAGAAAACAGAACATCTGAATGAGGAAATCTGAGTAAGAGCAAAATCTGCTCTTTTGTGCATTTAATGTTTTGTTTTGTTTTGTTTTTTTCCCATAGCATAGTCTGCACTTTTCAAAACTTATTTTTCTATTAATATGATATAATAAAATAAAATAAAACTACTACTTTTAAAGTTTTAAACTTTTTAAAACAATGTGTGGGCGACAATTCTCAAAAGCCCAAATAATTTTTCGGCCGAGAAGCTGAGTAGGGGAAAATAATTTGCCAGACGCGCTTGCTTAATCATCATGAAGCCAAAGACTGAGTTTTGTAGATTTATTTGCGTTAGAAACAAACAAGGTTGTGTGTCCAAAACATTTTCGAAATGCGTTCTACAGCGGTCAACAAAATAAGACTTCCCCCGTCACCCCCTCTCTCCCTCACGAACCACACAGGTGAAAAGATAATATGCTCTTACCTCCTCCACCACCACCAGGTGCCTTAATTACCGTAAGTGACCGAAAAAATATGTTTAGAATAATAGAACCATACCAGGCTCTTACACAATGTTGAAAAGCACAGTACATTCCTCCAGCGAGGTTTAGGCTGTTTTTGTAGTCATTTGATAGAAAGCTTGACAGTATACAGTCATTGACACTTCCATCAAATTGTTAATTAAACTCCTGACATCGCACAAGGAAGCATACTGTACACACACACACACACACAAAATTATTCAACCCCCATTGCAAAACAGGTTTATTGGCAAAACTTACAGACTTTCAACTGTTTGCAATGAACAAATCAAACAAAAGAAATTGAACAAATGTGTCAAGTGGTTTCCCCAAATTCATCTGAAAATGCAACTTTTCATGACTTCTGCAGTCTCAAAATTATTCAACCCCCTGAATAGAATCCCTCACAACAGCACAAATCTGCAAAACAGGGCTGCGTTCAGCCCCGACAAAACGTTGCACAACGTTTTTTAAACAGAAACAGTGATGCGTTGAACACACTGTTCTGATGACGCAAGATTTGCAACTATGGCATCTGAGAAGGCCATTCTTTGTGTTCTTTGGGAAGAATATTCGGAGCCTGATGAAGTCGGTATAAATATGCGTTTAATACTACAAAATATGCCCCATGTTACAGTTACTGCACTTGCCGCCCAGAACACAAGAGAACATCCCAATCGAGTGTGGGATTGCTGAAACTGAAATGGAAGCACACATCTTACCTAATTCAGACTAAAACACATCTATTTAGCCTCACTTTATTTGTAGTTCATGCTGTTTTAATACCCTGTATTTTCCTTCTCATTTTTAGGAAAAGCACTTAATTACCATTGTTTATTTCTATACCAAATGCCATACACTTGCAATGAAGCTAAACATATAAACAACTACATCATTATGTTGATATCCTATATTTTTACAATAAAACTTACGACAAACATGTCTTCTAATATCCTTAGTTGTTGCGTATACCGCGCTGCATCGAACACATTTGTAAATTACTTTCCTTGAACCCATTGTGCGCGTTCACTTTAATACCGCGTGCTTTATATACATGTTGCTGCTGATTGGACTGCAGTTCTGACACACCCACCAAACAAGAGAAAACGCATCTCAAACCCCGTTGCACACCGGTGCATGCCGTTTCCAGGAAACATGGCGTTCAACCCGGAAACCGTAGCAAAACGTTGCGCACCGTTTTGAACTTGAACGTGCCCCAGGTGTTGTCTCAAGCACACCTGATGCAACTCATCAAGGGCTTCATTAGGTGCACCAGGTGTGCTTGAGCTAGACCACAATAAATATGTGAACTGGCTAGGGGCTAGTCTACACGTACACAGGTTTTTTTTATAAACAGATTTTTTCTCCCTCTACATGAAAACGCAAAAACACGCTATGAACCGCTGTCAAGAGCATGCCAAACCAACAGGTGGCGATATAACCCTAACAGTAAAGCCATGTTGGCCTATCAGAAGTTGTAATACGCAGTGACCTGCGTAGTATTGCATTCTGACATCTCTGTTCCTCAATATAATGGGATTTTTGTGCATGCATTTGCACACGTCATAAGCCCTATTAGCAGCAATATTTCGCCTCATGTAAACAAAGGAGATAGCATCGCACAATCTGACGTCAAACAAAAGAGATAACAGCGCGCACTCTGACGTCACAAGCCAAAATCTCAGGTTTCACCGGCTACACGACAACACTGCAACCGGAGTTTCTGAAAATCTTCACCCTGGCAGGAGTTTTCAAAAAGATTAGGTTTCAGCGTTTGCGTGTGGATGAACGGCCAAATCGCAGATTTTGAAAATACCCCTGTTCGTGTGGACAGGGCCTAGGTTTGTTGAATGTCACGTTTGACTGCATGTTAAAAATATGGCTAAGTCACAGGAATGGTCCAAAAAGATAAGAGAAGGTCGCCTTTCACAAACAAGGAACAGGATACAAAAAGATAAGATAAAGGAAGGAAGATAAAGGTTCCTAGAGACACCGTAGTTCACAAGTTCAAAGTTAAAGGAACAGTGGTTATGCTACGGGGCAGAAAAGGGAAGCTATCAATGGCTGCAACCAGATTTCTGAGAAGACAGGTTCAGAAAAATCTTTGAGTGACTGCAAAAGACCTGCAACAAGACTTGGTGGCAACAGTCACTGAGGTTTCAACTTGCACAGTAAGGCGCATACTAAACGCATGTCGTTTCCATGCCAGAACTCCAATACGTACACCATTACTGACCCAAAAAACACAAGAAAACTGCAAAAAATTATATAAATAAGCCACAGACTTTTCTGACTTTTCTGCCCCTTTGGATCTGCAGTATGCCTGGATGAAGATGAATGAAGCATATGCTGAAAAGAACACTGCCTACAGTCAAGCATGGTGGTATTCGGTGATGCTCTGGGGCTGCTTTGCATCCTCTGGCACTGGAAACCAGCATGTGGAAGGCAAAATGCATCTGGAAATCCTAGGAAAAACGTCATGCTGTCAGTGAGGAAGCTGAAGCCGAGCGGGCGGATCTTGGACAGAGCGCAGAGCGGCATTTGTAAAAGGATGGAGCGTCGGCCTATTTCCCTCTCAAATTTCGCTACGCTCACACCACGAGTCTGAAACATGCTTTGTCAAGCCTGTCTCGCACAGTCAACAGTAGACTATTTTCAGTCAAAACTCAGCTCAATAATGGAGTTCAAAAAGAAGACAATTTTGAAAAGAAAACTCCACGCCTTTCCCCGGCTGGCTAAAGTAGCTCGCATTGCGTTCAGGATCCCAACCGGGTCTGCGAGCTCAGAGAGGGTTTTCTCCGCTTCTGGCCTGCTGTCAAGAAACCACTGCATGAGTCTGAAGCCTCAGATATCATCCAAACTTGTGTTCTTGAAGGTGAACTCAAAAGAACTGTAGATAAGGAAAGCAATTCATATATATATATATATATATATTAAAAAGTTTGACAGCATAAATAAGCCAATTTTATTTTTGTTAATATACATTTTTTTTATATTATTATAAAAAATGTATTTATTTGTTTAATTTTACAGCAGTTTGTGTGTACAATGGACAGGCCTATAAGCCTATTTAAATTTTAATCATACGCTTTGCGCAAAAGTTCAGTTATCAAAATTCTGGCCTAATAGTTCATTTACTTTAAAAAATGTTATGTATATTTTTGTTTATAAAATGTATTTATATTATTAGGTCCATTTATTTGTTTAATTTTACAGGACTTTTTGTGTAGGCTATATTCCTTACACAGGCTAGGCCTAATTTGTCATTTGAAATAAAACATTTCTATTTGGAAAATGTTGTTGTTGCTCTTTAGTTCTTTGGGAGGTAAGCTGTGGTCTAAGCTAAAAGTGAAATACATGCAGATTTTTTTCCTTTTTTGGAGCGAGCAGGGGGGCGATTTGAGCGATTTGAGCAAACTGCGTTGAGCGCTGAGCGATAATGTGCGGAGCGGCCTGATGTGGCTTTAAGCGGGGGAGCGGAGGGGTGAACAGTTCCGTGAGCGAGGAGGTGAGATTCTCACCGCTCCACTCCGCTCATATGCTCTGGGCCATAACAGCAAAAGGGTGTTCTACTAAGTACTAAAGTTTAAAATGTTGCATTTTTTGTTGAATTTGGGGAAACCACTTAAAAGTAATTGAAATAGCTCAACACACCAAATATTTTGTTTAATTTGTTCAGTGCAAACAGCTGAAAGTCTATACATTTTGACAAGAAATTACAAGTGTGTGTATATGTCTAAAATATATATATCACATAATTATATTTACCATAAAGTAAGCACCATAGACAGGGTCCAAAACAAACACTAGTAAAAACTGGCTTTGGTAAGTTAGCCAATAACTCTAAGAGGAACTACAAGATAGCACATTATTTAAAGGGATAGTTCTGTCTAAATTAAATCTGTTACTGCACCTTTTGAAGCCAGGGGAGTGAGGTTTACCCGCAGAGCTCTAACTAGCTGGCCTCCGTTCCACTCACCCCCCTAAACCTCACTCCCATCCGGGTCCTACTCGATCTGCTCTGGGCGAGCTTTGAACCTCCATCTCTAGCCTCAGTAGCTAGTGCACCTCTTGAGGCCAGTGGAGTGAGGTTTACTCGCCCAGCTCTTACTAGTTGGCCTCGGTTACAGATAGAAGCTCAAGACCTCAAAAAAAGGTCAGCAACGCCTGTGATTTATGGCTCAGCTTTAACGCCTCTGCTACATTAACAAGTGTCATGGGGCACTGACAATCTTTCATTTCAGGCTACTGTGGTAAATTTTTCTTGCCTTACATAAGCAAAAAATGTTCTCACCCCCCTCACAAAAGCCCACATGCTACAAGTAGAATGTCAACCCATAGTTTGAAAACCACTAATTTAACTAAGACAGTTGCAGCTCACACAGAACGCTGCTCCCAGGATTCTGAGCAGGACCAGAAAATATGAACATATCACACCAGTCCTCAGGTCTTTACACTGGCTCCCAGTTCCATTTAGGATTGATTTTAAAGTATTATTACTGGTATATAAATCATTCAATGGGTTAGGACCTCAATATATTGCAGATATGCTCACTGAATATAAACCCAACAGATCACTCAGATCATTAGGATCACATCAGCTAGAATTACCAAGGATTCACTGGAGAGCACGGAGAGTCTGCTTTTAGCTATTATGCCAGCCGCAGCTGGAACCAGCTTCCAGAGGAGATCAGATGTGCTCCTACAGTAGTCACATTCAAATCCAGACTCAAAACACATCTGTTTAGCTATGCATTTACTGAATGAGCACTGTGCCGCTGTTCGTCCGACTGTTTTTACCGTACTGCTTTAATTCTTTTCACATATATATATATATATATATATATATATATATATATATATATATATATATATATATATATATATATATATATATATATATGTATATTTATTTATTATAATCTCTGGAAGAGATTTTGAAGGAGAGCGGGATGAGGCGAGTGAAGGAGTAAGTTAATTATACTGCTGAGAGTATAAGAAGTCGCTGAGACGCTGAGTCGTTAAGGGTAACGGCAGCAGACAGCACACGTGAAGCGTGCTCTGTGGGGGCCCCGCTGGGCATTACTGGTGTAGCACCACCACAGCAGAGTACGTCCCTGGGCTAGAGGTCCAGTGGCACCGCAAACCGGCTCAATCTCTTCCATCTCAGATAGGGAATCCCCGAATTTAGTAAATCAGGCAGTTAGGGAAACTAACAAAAAATAGGGTTGTTTGCCAGGGATGCATCAGGAACGATTCCGAGGGAAAAAAAAGAAGAAGTTGTGACCCAAATTGGCGTGGACCAGTATTACTTTATTTTATTTTTTATTCTAAACTGTTTTAATTATTCTTATTTGTTTTGATTATTTTAATTTCTTCCATTGTGTATGAAATGTGCCATATAAATAAACTTGCCTTGCCTTGCCTAAGTAATCAGGGGCAAATATTAGCTGCAAAAGAGATTCACGGTCTTATCCCATCATCATGCTGTGTGGTCACTCACTGTGGGTGAAGTTTGTAGAGCGTGCCGTCCACTCCTACTGTGATGTTGAGTTGCTCGAGGCCACGGTTTCGCCGTATCTTGTCCACCACAGCAGCCAGACCGGCTCCGCACAACTGGGCCGCCCGTTTGGACACCACGCTGCAAACCTCCTTCACAAGAATACTGTCGTCGCACGTACTGCTGGTCAACCCCAAGTGTTGCAGGATGGAACGGACCTGCCTCAGTGCCAAACGATCGCTGTGAGAAAGAAACCGATTAATTATGATGATTAAAAGGGACCCTTTTCAAAGGGTCTACGAAGATAGGTTTCCATGCTTTAATGTTCAAAAACCAAATTTTTAACATATTTTACATTATTGCAGCACCTCTCTTCATAGTCTGTCAGTAACACTGTTTAGTTCTGGTCTCTATGAAGCCCCTCCTGGTCGGCTGGACCAGTGTGTTGTGATTGGTCAACCGCTTAGAGCATTGTAGCGACTCTGACAGGGTATCCGGACAGATGTATCTAAATTAGCGAATCCCGATTTGCAAACAAAGGTCAGTTCTTCGTGAGTAAACAAAGGGGCATTCTGTATACGACCCCCTTCGGGCATGTTGACCAGATTGGTGCCACTATGGCTAGCACATGACACATTTGGAACAAGCCAGCGTTGTCTTCAACAAATGGTCAACCATTCAAACCTCGCCGTCTCACGGGACACGCATCCTCAAATTCTCAGAAGAAAACTCAAGACTGCAATGGATGCGTTTCAGGAAGTTTTAAAACAGGGCTTACTGTTGTAGAGAATAACTCTCTTTGGAGTGACATTCTGCTTTGTAACTTTGCAGACCTATATCATGCTCAAACAGCAATATTACACAGGTAAGATGTAAAAATACGACCCCTTTAATAATCAATAGTCACAAAACAAATTCTATTGCATTTATCCTCCTACAGGACAAGTAGTGTAATTAAATCAAGGTTAACAAACATTACGGTTGCATCCTCCCCCCCCTCCCCTCCCCTCCCCAAAAAATCCAACGCACAGAGATGGAATTCAAATACTACAGCCTAGATATGCAAGAATAGTCAAATCAAACCAAAATTTGCAGGCAGTCCTCACTTGGAATATTACCTTTATAAAATAAAACAGCACATCTAATTATATGTGCCAAGACGCCTTAGGCTCATCAAATAGTATTGGACATAATCAGCATGCTTACAACAGAGAAGCTCCTGAGGCTCAGACACCAATGTTAACAATTCATGCAGTCTGTTGCAGGACTGTTCTAACACACCTTTCAATCTGCGACAGGAACTTGGTCTCGAAGATTGCGCGAGTTTTCAGTCTCTCTGAAAGTTTGCCACGGAAAAGCAGACCTTTGGCAGTGAAGTGCAAGAGTACGTTTCTGACAATCTCTCCAAGATACATCCCACTGATCATCTTCTCATACCTGAAAGTGACAGAAAGAAACAAGGAAATTATTCCTTGTCCCTCAATAATGCATATTGCTGCAAAAGTTTGAAGTGATGAGTGAAAATATTGGATTATACCTTTGCACAGGAAAGGCAATTTGTATAATGTATAAGTTAATACATTAACAGTCTTGTGGCTACTTTTTAAATAGTGTCTATTTGTGTAACATACAATGGAACTACAGTGGCAAGGCAAAAAAGTACCTGACTGTAATCACAAAAAACTACACCTTAAACGTAATAATGTTTTGGGGCGACATTGCTTGCTGCCTCAGGGTCAGACAGCTAGCCATCACCAATGGAAAATACTGAGTTTATCAGGACATTTGGGAGGTGAATGAAAGGCCATCTGTCTGCCAAATGAATCCCAACAGACACTAAATGATCCAACTGGACAACAAACCAAAGCACATGAGTAAACCAACAACAGAATGGTATCAACAGAAGAAAATACGCCTTCTGGCAACCTGACTGAGATGCTTTGGCATGATCTCAAGACAACATTTAGACCACACATCTACGACTACAACTTTTAATGACCAATTTATCAATCCATCCAACTTTTTCCAGAATCTTAAAGGGACAGTTCACCTAAATTAATATAATTTACTAGTATTTATGTTGTTAAAAAGAAGTCTGAATTTCTTTCTTCCTGGAACGCAAATAGTCGTGTTTGTAAACACAGAAAAATAGACCAAAATCATTTTCACTGAAAATCATGCCATTACTCTCGTTTCTCATTCCCTTTTGGTGTGAATGTGCACAAGTGTAAATGTGATTTGAGGACAATGGCAAGACTACCTTCCTTATTTATTTTCTATCTACTGTAGCTATATGTAACATACATATACAAGCTACATTTAGATACAAAAACTGTACATGTAAACTATTCCTATGATGGAGAATGCAAAAATAAAAAGATGTTTTTACAGTCTAGACTAGAATCTGACTACTTTTGGGACACTGACATCTGATATCCTCTTGAAGTTGGTTCCAGCTGCGGGCAGTTTAGTAGCTAAACGCCGTTTCATCATATTTAAAATGAACTCTTGGAAGCTGACCTGAATCGAATGATCTAAGAGGTCCATTAGGTTTAAGTCCTGCAAGCATGTCCATAATGTATTTTGATTGAGTCATCTATAAATTAGTAATAGCACTTTAAAAATCTATTCCATGTGTGACTGGAAGCCAATGCAAAAACGTGGGGTGATTCAAACAGCAGAATTTCACATGAGCTGCACCTGGGCCTCAAATCTGAAACCCCATTAGATATGGACATTTCTCTAACGGGAAGTTGACAACATTGCATAAAGCGATCTAGTTTTGAACTCTCACCGCTGTTTCCCAGGGTAAGTGGACTGGTCATCCACAGCTCGATCAAACTCTGTGCAAACATCATCCAGCTCTCCACTGTCTCCGAACGCTCCCCACTCCATGTTCACACACATAAGGCCCTCATCTCCATCCACCAGCTCAATGTTTGACATCTCCTCCATGTAGCATGCGTTAGTCCCTGTGCCTACAGGGTGAAGAAAGAAACACATTTTAGTGTGCCGTACACAGATACACAATGGTGTGTTTGACTTGAAGCGGCGCTGTGCAGTTGAGAAAGAAATTGGATGTGGATCATTATATTGGATTTGTGTATTCGGTCTTAAAGTGACAGCAACCTATAAATACCTGTTGCTGTCTAAGCCATTAATGTTAATGAAACAACAAAAAACAACTTTAACAAAGATTAATCTATATTTAATTCATACAGTGAGTACTGTAGTGTTATTTTGCATTTACGCCTAGTTATTACATGTCTGTATCTGAATACACTACAGTTAGACCTTACTTTATTTATAACTTTGTTATACAGTATTTATCTATACATGTAATTAGTGTCTTACTATGACTGTTCACTAGCCTTTAATAATGTTTGAACTTTATTAGTTAGGCTAGTAGGTTTTACTGTGGTATCAAAGTACTTAGTTTGCTGAAAGTAATAAAATGGAAAGCAAAGCTACATTTTCAGTGTGAGTTAAATATACTTTTTGTCCCATTTAACCTTTAACAGAAAACCTAAATAAATAAAAAACCTTCTGAATATAAGCTGTTTTTCACTTCCAGCCCTCGTTAACAATTATATAATCTCTTATAAATTAATACATACAAAATGAATAGTAGTTATTAAGATTGATGCAGCTTGGAATTGGACAAATGTGCTTGGTAAAAAATATGATCAGAATATCGACTTGCTTAATAATTAAGATAGCAAAAGCACACATCTGAATTAAAAGAAGTGTGTTATGCTTTAAACAATAAAAAAAACACTATTGAAAATGTAGATAAAAGAATATTTGGGCACTTTGTGGTAGTCAAACCAGTGAGGGGATCCGACTTCACGCATTTTCTAAAAATCACCTTGACACCAGTTGCTTAAAGCTAATTGCAAAAAATGGCTCAAAAAAGTTTTGGTTCTGCAAAATGCATGATTTGTATGCAACCGATCTTTATTATTTCATTAGATTTCATTATCTAATGCATATTTAAATGAAGACTTTGTTGTTCAAATAATTATTGAGCCACCTAGATAATCACTAAACCTTTTGCGACATTAAAGTATTCCAGAAAAAAACAGGCTAATCAAAGGCAGATAGGCCAAGAAATCACACCCACCGACAATAAGTCCAACTTCACATTGTGGGTCCTCGTACCCACATGTCATCATCGTCCCCACAGTGTCATTCACCACAGCAACCACATCTAAATCAAATTCCTGTGAGGAATAAAAGACATACAGAGAGAGAGAAGTATTACCAGCAAGGCAGAGCAAATCCACCATTACTGTCTTTCAGGACACGATTCATCTGACTGAACATCTACTAATTACATCTTGCTATAAAAGGCAGGGTAATTGTGGCTAATAACTGCAGAAATTGCTCTCGCAGCAGTAGAGCACCAGCGGTGAGTGATAGTGCTGACCTCACTGCGATGGATAGCGTCTTTAAGCAGTGTGGCCACATCCTCTCCCTCACAGCCTGAGGCCTTGAAGCCCTTCGTCCACTTTATCAGAATACCCTGTGAGGAAGAGAGATGGGAATATAGTGGACACAGGACAACACTGTAGACAATTTCTTTTGAGGGAGAGTGTTTATCAAAAAATGTTGGGTACATCATCTTAAAAGAAAAAATACTTAATACATGTGCAACTTTCCATGAATAGGGTACAAATTGGTCTCCCATTGTATTTTTTAAGTTAAAAAAATCTTTTTTAGAGAGAGACCTATTACACTGTCTACTATTGAATATAAAAATTCCAAAGCTAAAATGTAACTTCTCTTAAAATAACGATTTTAGGCTGGCTAACATCAAAGGCCTTGACATCCTCTACTGCGTCAAATAACTAGTCTCACAAATGTCAAAATGTATAATATATAATCTGTTAAATTAATTTAAAAATCTCTGAAAAAAAAGGGGGGGGGGGCTAAAAAAAAGCAGTTTTGGCGCCTATGCTTGGTTGATATGTATCGTCATCATTGTCCCACGTTCTCATTGTTTTGATGGCATATGGGAGATTTCATGCGCAGGGAAAGCTGTCCAAGAACCGCTCGCCCAAGCAGAAAAATTTTCTGTTGCTGCCAGATCTCGATTAACAGAAATCACATAGCACTTGATACAAAACTTATAACTCATAAAAAAGTCAAAAAGTCATAACTAAAATTAATAAAGTCATTTTCTCCACAGGGAAATTATTTTATCTAAAACTTACAGTATAAACTGTTAAAGACAAACCTTGGCAACTGTAACTAACAAAATTTTGTTAAAGTTTGTTAAAGTCATTGCATTATTTCAACTTGTTTTTAAAGAATACTTATATTTTTATGTACTATTCTTATATTTATATAATAATTATATTTGACTTATTTTATATATTACAGGCTACTAATATTTATTATATTATACTTTTTTATTCTTAATTTTTTTTTTTTTTACTTCCGACATGCATTTAAATTGACACTTGCCATGGTGTTTCTTATTTGTCATCTTTTGTATGTCTTTTGTATGTTTTTATGTATGTTCTTTTGTATGTTCTCAGCCGATGCGCCGTACCGTTTAAAGGTGAAGTTTGTAGTTTCTACGACACTAGTGGCACCTAGCGGAATTACAAAAATACAGCATATTTTGCAAACGGCCCTTTCGCAAAAGGTCCAACATATTAAAATGTCATGAGAGTAAGAGACTCTGTACACTATAGAGCGAACGGGAGCGTCTCGCTTATAATAAACCCATCCAATGTATCTGCATCGGGCACTTTTTTTTTACATACCCAGTTAAAGTTACCACACACACACACACACACACACACAAACACATATATATACACACATACATAGGCGTAGATTACGCGGGGGACGGGGGGGACGTGTCCCCCCCACTTTTTATACAATGTAAATTCGTCCCCCGCACTTTTTCATAGGGCAAGTGTGTCTACGACAAGCTGAGGTTTTCGCGTGTGTGTACTGTATACCCTACATCGAGATTTAAAATCCAAAGAGTCAAGGATAGTCTCTATCTACATACGTAACTTTCACGTTTCCATGGTAATCAGTCACTCGTGCATTAGTGTACGACACGCCCATGCGCACTCGCGCCGAATCCATCAGTTTCATAGAGTTCAAAATGGCAAAAAACTCTTCACTCCTTTTTCACGGAAAAGTCAAGCACTGCAAGTAAGTTGTCATGTCGTATCCGAATTGTGTTGCACAATGATGAATAACTCCACCCATTTCTCTTGTTGAATAATTAACAGGTTTTGTTGTAAATTCACTACCCGAACAAACATGCAATATTTTCAATCTATTTTACTCGTAATGCATTTTATTTTCACATGTTATCAAAGCCCTTCAAATTAGAATAAACATGCTAAATGTTAATGGTGAATTTGTATTTTCATGCATCAACAGCCACGATCTGCTTGAATCATGCAGCGATGTAACTACATGATGTTAATCATAATTTGGTAACACTTTACAATTAGATAAAAAAAAGTTATCTTGAAAAAACCTAACTAGAAAGTTTGAAGTAGTTTTAAAAGCTTGAAGTTGGAAGGTTTTCAATTGGAAAGTTTTAGTTTAGTAAGACAGACTATGTTTAGGCTAGTAATAAAATGTAATTTTGCCCAAAAAAAATAACTTTAATTTTAAGTAAATGTTATTTTTAAATCAGCTTCAGTGTGATATTTAACCATATTATCATGCTTAACACTGATAATTTGAATAATTGTAATGCATGATCAGATATCTAAATCAGAGAATATCATGTTTGGGCAGTTGGATTATTTATTTTTAGCAGTGGATTCGGGGGACTCAAAGTGCACCAGATTAATGAATTTATCTTTAAAATGTACAAAATTTTCTCACGGGGGGGGGGGGGGCATGCCCCCGGACCCCCCTAGAGGTACCGAGATCCACCTACAATCCAATACAAACCCTGCATGTGCAATATAAAGAACTGGACAACTTTCTTTCTGTTTTATTGCTTTAAATATAAATAGCATATTAAGCTAATTAAGTAAAAACCTCAACAAAAGTCTGAAGAAAAAAAACTGGTATTACACTTGACATTCCGTCCCCCTCACTTTTGAAATGGTGGCTACGCCCCTGCACATATACATACACACTTATATATATATTAGGGCTGGGCAAGTTAACGCGTTATTATCACGTTAACGCATTTATTAATTAATGCCGACAATTTTTTTATCGCACGTTAACTCAGTTTTTTTTTATTTTGAAAGTCCGTTGCTCACTGGCTCTGAAAACACATAGGCCTACAGTCAAACCATGGATCACAGGAGGGGTGGGATGTTGGTCAGCCAGCAAATAACCCACCCAAACAAGCAGTGGAGAGGGCTTTGGCAGGTTCTCTCAGGTGAACAGAAAGGGAGACAGCGCTCCGCGAGTGAATGACCCAACAGACCAGCAAAATCCCATTCATTTTCTCCGTAGGATATTGATTTTCAGCCACGAGCTACGAGGTTGTGAAACGATAAAAGTTTCTGCTCCTATAAAAGCCACAAGCTACGAAATCAACCTTGTTATTTGCAAAACACTGACGTCTCTGATTGGTAGAACTTGCGGTTACCATGGCGAAGTTTAACACCCCCGCGAACCGCTTAAGCGATCTGAAGTATAATATAGGTAATTTATGTATTTATACCTTTGCCTTTTTTGCTGTTAGGTTAAAATGTTTGTTTTTTTTAGCAGAAAAAGAATTTTAAGAGGAAATGAAACGTACATATGCCAGTGGTGCTGAAAAACGAAAGCTAGCGGACAACAAAAGAAAAGCTTTATTCAGCCTACCAAAAGTGAAGTTAATCTGCGTGAAAGGGCGAGGCTTATTCCAACGTAAAATGCTTTATAATTGTATTTAGTTTTAATCAAATAAGGTTGGATTATTTCTATGTTGAGCTGCCTGTTCATGAAGCTGAAAGTGCACGTAATAAAATAATATACCATTGATGCAAACCAACAGGAATCCTTGCTTTTTCTGCTCTTTTATGTTTATGTTTTATGTGGGTAGGGGCCCCATATTAGTTATTGAAACGGCCCCCAGATGCTTAAGGCCGCCACTGACTTTACCTGATAGGCCTGCGTTTAATTTCCTTCTGTTGATGACGTCCTGATAACTATTCAGATTGTGGAAACTCACAAACAGCGAGCCGAGGATCAGTCTCTCTTCCATTGTTTTGTGCTGCGCGTCGTCAATTCAACTTCGGCAACGGGAGGGCGCGGGCACGTGTGTGAGGCGAGCATGACCGCAACAGTTTCACAGGAACGCAGCCGCTTGTCGCTGCACCTGTGCTCGACCACTTCACCTCACTCTAGGCTGATTTATAATTCTGCGTCGGATCTACGCCGGAGCCTCTACGCTATAGACTACGCGTTGGTTTTTATTTATACTTCTGCGTCGTTGTCCCCCTTGACGCGCAATTACACATGCAGAGGGAGCATGCATGTGAAACCCGGGGAGCGGTTCTAGCAATCACAGCGCTTGCGGTACGCGTAGAATTGACGCATCGTTACATTTTTGGAGAGGTGCACGTAGCTACGGCGTGAGTTTGATGCAGAAGTATAAATTGGGCTTTAGATCTGTTTAATGTAATCTAGTGTACGTGAGAAACCATGTCATGACCAAACCTAAGCTACTATCAGAGAAGTAACGTTGGTCGACTTATATCTGTAGTAGTGCTCATGACCTCTGACTACATAGACTGTTTCTGCTGCTCCCTGATAAAAGACACCTGTTGATACCAGTTCAGAAAAAAAAACAAGAAAACTGGACTCGTTTTAACAAGCTAGATAAAAGGTAATGCCCTGGCAGAGGCATAGCTTTGTTTTAATATTTGATTTGATTACATTAATGTTTAAGTTGAGATTTACAATAAATATTTTATTGCTACTGTGTAAAGGGAATACTGCTGGTATAAAGCACCTTATTTGTTTTTTTGGCAAATTTTGTAAATTTTGGCAAACCACATGTTATTGCACTTGTGTATATAGCAGTACATTTAAATCAAAAGTGCACGATACACTACTTTAGAATTCATTATTCACTCTTGCGCGTAACAATGTGATTAATCGCGATTAATCGCAATAAATTAAAAATTTTAATCGTTGCCCAGCACTAATATATATATATATATATATATATATATATATATATATATATATATATGTGTGTAAGTTTATAAGTTTCCAATTTTTATCTGTTCATAATTTTTAAGAGTTTAAGCTCCATTTTGTACCCTATTCGTGAAAATACACTTTTCAATGTTAAAATCACCAAAAATACTTCATTTTAACTTTATTTGGAAACAAAATCAGTCTATGGTTTGTCCTCATTTGGATAGCTAGATGTATGTGTATGTGTGTACTTGCCTGGTCCAGTCGGGTCTGATTGCAGGGAAACGAGAAGGTGAAACCAAGAGGCAGGGATGCCCCCTTCAAACCCATATACTCCAAGAAGTCAGCTATACAGTGCACAATGTGATCAAACAGCTGCAGAGAACCATTCATAAACACACACACAGACGTAGGTGAAGACAAAGGATCATTCATGTACAAACTCCATTATCCATGACATGTACTTGTCACAACAACTTCCATTAATGTCATGCCAATATGGAATTGAAAATCGGTACAAGTACAAGAGAACAGGTTACGCTGCAAAGTGACTGGATGTGATATTCCATCCTACAATACACCACTATGCAGCAGACAACAGGATAGTAGTACTCGAGTGCTGCCAGTGACCGCTTTCAAATAAATTGCAGAAAGGTGAGTGTTTTTCAGGTTCAAAAACAGGGATATCGTTATTAGATGCATAGTACCTCTAGTGTGCTTGACTTGCAATCCAAGACATACAATATCATCATGTGTTAGTTTTTCAACTGAGCTGCACTGTCATTTCAATTCAGCAGCTCAGTTGAGAAACTTGTAAATGAAAGGAATCCACCATGTACCAAATACACATCTTGAAAGGGTTTTAATTATGTGGAATATGATTAGTGGGCATACCTCCTCGCCGGTGCCCTGCGTAATGTCTTGGGGGATAGTGTAGATCTTATTATGCATCTCCACACTCCGTCGTTTTCCATTTCGAACACGCACCAAGAGCACCCTGAAGTTTGTGCCGCCCAGATCCAGTGCCAAAAAGTCACCACGCTCTGTAGAGCATACACAAGTGATTCAGAGACCGAAATGACTCTCACACACACATGATAGAGCACACATCATCTTGTTCAGACGTGCACTCACACACCAATCAAATTTTTCAACTAGGTTTTGGAACGGTGTAATTATAGAGGTTGTACGGAGTCAGGCACGTGCACACATAGACATCAAAAGGGGCTTGAGCACCTGCCCTTTTTATTCCTGGAGAGAAAGTGCCCTTTTTTCTGGGGTGCTTTTTTTTTTTTTTTTTTTTTTTTAAATAATATATATTCCTGTTTGCGCACAGCTTCCCTGTCAAACAAATATATTTATTTATTGAATAGTGTATCTAAATATCAGGTCAGGAGTTCTGAAGCGCCGATCAGAGTAAACGCGTCTGCTCCAGTGAGACGCTTTTGGACTTTGAGCCGAGCGGATAAACAGTCCGTGAGGCGCGCGCGGTTCAAATGAGTTTCGTTCCGCTTTTGGCATATAAACATTATCGAACATTTATCAAACTCGATACTGATATCTAGTATTGACAATATTGACTCGAACTAGATATCGTTTTATCGAGAAAAATTATATCGCGATAATGAATGAATGAGCATATCAATTTAAGACGTGGCTAAATGTAATTTATGACCTTGTATGGAAAATCCGGACGTTTTTATGACTTTTTTATGGCCTAAAATTCTTATTATTAAAGTTAATGACTTACATACATCAAGAGTCTTTCCCCCTGAAATGTAGAAATCTAAATTGGTGAATTTAGAAGAAATCTACAGATGCAAACAGATGGAGGATAGTAGGTTTAAAACAAACTCCATCTAAATGTGGATTTTGAAGGTTTTATTTGATGATGATGATGATGATGATACAGTCCTCCCTCAAATGTGAAACTAAGTCCATGTCACCATCAGGTGTATCAAATATATACTTGATTGAAACTAGTAGCATAGAAAACATGCACATTGTGGCATGGTTTCCTTTTCTGCTCTATAAACCTATGAGTTTGAGGAAGATAAAATTAACTTTTTAATAAATTTTTTTTTTTTAAAGTCAGAGTTGTGTTAAGATATTTTTTGTTTTAAAAAAGTAAAAAAAATAATAAAAAAAACGTAATTATGAGAAGTGCCCTTTTTTTCACTTGAGCCCCTGCCCCTCAAAATGTCTGTGCACGTCCCTGTACGGAGTAGATATAGAGGGGTAATTGATTGGTGTCTTATCCCAGTTAGGGTCTTACATACAGTCCAGTGTATCTATTATTTTATTTGTCCTGCATTGGTCAAAAGTCTAGATGTCCTGTAAAGAGCAAATTCAGGGCTTCTCAGGGCGTTTCACAATGACAACTGCCTCTCCTTGGACTTTAAAAATGACTGACATTGATTTAGTGATCAAATTCAACACTTATGGAAATATGATAATATTTTGTAATTATTTAAAACTGACAAATTTTCGATTTATATAGATAAATAAACATCTTAGGAACATGTTATGGGGTTTCAAATCAAAATATGACTTTCTGTTATGAAACAAGACATCGATTTCATACATGTCCACTGTAGAGGGCACCAGGACTTAAATCATGTTTATCAGGCATTTTGGGAGACGACAAAAGTGAATAGGGAAATAAATTATATTTCAATATTTCTATGAAATATTAGATATTATTATGAAAATCTGACCAATTACTACTCCTATTATTATGCTTCTTTTTTCATTACATGCTGCCCCAAGAACACATACATATGCAAATAGATACAATGAAATGTATATATTTGTTGTATTAAATATATTTTAAAGCTGAATTTATCATCATCATTACCCCAGCCTTCAGTCTAACATGATCCTTCAGAAATCATTCTACTATGCTGATTTAGTGTGCAAGAAACATTTATTATCATCAAGCAGAGTTATCAACTGCTGCTTAATAATTTTGTGGCAACCATGATGCATTTCTTTCAGGATTATTTGATGAATAGAAGTGTCAAAAGCAATTATTTGAAATATATATTTCTTGTATAAAAAAAGGTCTTTACTCTCAATTCGATCAATTTAATGGATCCTTGCTGAATAAAAATATTAATTTCTCAATTTTTTTTCTTAAAAATAAATCTTACCGACCCCAAAAGGCTGACTTACTAATACATTCTCAAATTCATAGTTTTTCCTCAAATTATAATGCTGATGAAACAATATAAATTCAGACAAATGCAACACATATGTATTTTCAAGTAGTCTTTCAAAACCTACAGTGAGACTGGAAGTGTTTCTGCTTCACTAATGTTAGCAATCATTTTGTTGATTTAAAGCAAACTATTTTAAAGAAGAGACTGATTTGAAGCAACACAGGTGAGAAGGTCCACTGGCAATCGAGAAGCTCTTTATGCAAACAAGAAGCAACGTGACACAGGTACTATCAGTGGGAGTGAAGTGAGATCCTGTGGTCAAGTGTAGGCAAGACAGGGGAGCAGTTTATGTTACCATGAACACGTTCTGTTCTGTATGATTTATCTCTGCCCACATACTGTACACAGTCAGGGATAGAATTTTATGAAATTATGCATGGAAAACATTCTCAGAAATAGTTTCTGAGAATAGTTTCCCCTCCAAATTCTCTTTTGATTCTTTGGCAAGATGGAATGACATCTTATTTTGCATGCAATACATTCCCATTTGTGATCAGAACTTCAAAGCTGTTACTGTAATTTTTTCCACCAGCACACAAGCATCAATTTTTTCAGCAGTTTTCTTTAACAGTTCATAGTTCATCTATCAATGGGGTTCAAAGAGGATAGAAAAAAACAACAATGATGAATCAAATCCACCAGAGCTTTGTATGAAGTCGAATAAATATCCAGATTAAAAATAAAATAATAAGAAAAATGCAAAACAAATCAATCAATCAATAAGTAAAATGCAAAACAAATCAGTAAGTAAAATGGAAAACAAATCAATAAATAAGTAAAATGCAAAACAAATCAATAAATAAGTAAAATGCAAAACCGATCAATGAATAAGTAAAATGCTAAACAAATCAATAAGTAAAATGCAAAAAAAAATTGCCTCAATAAACTCCTAAATTCTGCTTATTGATAGTTAGTAAGGAAGATGTTAAGTTTAGGTATTGGGTTGGATTAAGGGATGAAGAATATGATCATGCAGAATGAGGCATTATTTTGTGCTTTATAAGTACTAATATACCTAGTAATATGCATGCTAATAAGCAACTAGTTAATAGTGAGAATTGGACCTTAAACTAAAGTGTTACGTAAAATGTAAAACAAATAAATAAATAATTAAACTGCAAACAAATAAATCAATCAGCTGCAAAATAAATCAATAAATACATCAAATGTAAAACAATTAAATCAGTAAGTAAAATGCAAAACAAGTCAGTCAACAAGCTAAATGCAAAACAAAAATCAATAAGTAAAATGCTAAATAAATAAATAAATAAATAAACAATGTGCAAAAACCAGTCAAACCATTTTGGAATCCTAGGCAACTTGCAGTACATTCTGGTCTGTTCTTCACACTTCGGTATACTTGGAATATAGTGTACTGTAGTCATATGGAGCACAATTATTATGTTTCATTGTGTTTTATGTTCATTTTAGAGCTCGGCAGATGTGCTCACTATGAACTGTTTTATGAATTGTTCAAATGTTTTGTTTTTGCTTTCACAAAAAAAATCTGGTTTTGGAACACGGGGGTGAATAAAAGATCATGGCATTTTGACTTCTTTTAGTTTGCCCAAATTATTAGAAAGAATTTCTAACTCTAACCTGTTCCATCCGGTGTAGAGCGGACAAAGGTGGGCAGCATTTTAACAGTGGCTGCAAGGTGTGTATTTTTAGCCAGGCCTCGGTTCATCTCCCCTTCCATCCTTTTCTTCACCTCCAGGAGTTGATCCCGATTGAGGCGTAGGGTCTCCAGGATACGCTGACGTTCTGCATGCTGCTTTGCCAACCGGTATGCCACGGCTGTAACCATGGCAGCCCCCTTGCCGCTGCCATCCTCAGAGCGCAAGAAACGCACGTCGCAGTCAGGCACCAATGATCGAACCATTTTATTCAGTCGCCGGGCAAACCTACCGGAAAAAACACAGAGCAAAAGAGTGTGTTTGGGTATGAGAGAGAGAAAAGGGTTTAAAAGCAAAGAAAGAAGAAGAAAGGAAAAGGAAGGAAAGGTGAGAGGAAAATGTGAAAGATGCACAAGATGGGGAACAGGAGAAAATAACATTAGTTCATAATAAAACTACGGTTGCATGGTAGAGAATACATTTAAAGGTGTACTACTTTGAGTGGTGATGCAATGTCTGCAATTGTAGTTTGGTGATTCTTCAGTTAAATTATATATTAAAATTATATAAAAAAAAGAAGATCCTGATAAATCTTCAAGTGGATTTTGGAATAATGTGTGATGGTGTGGATTTTTGACATTTTTCATTTTTTGGAGAAAAAAAAAGTTGGATAAGCCTTAGACTTGCAAACATAATGATCTTCAAATTGAATTAATTTAATTTAAAGCTGCAGTCCAGCATTTTTCCTCTGTCGCCATCTCTGTACGAAATCTGCAATTGCAGTCATTCGCGGAACTTCAACTTTACGTGAGTTGTACTTCAACACCCTCGACACGGCACAGCGCGGATGGACAATGTTTGAGGAGACTGTGAGGGTGTCAGTCACCGTGCCGATGTCGATACTGGCATTCAGAATCACAGATTATTCTTTTTGGAAGTATGACCAACATAAGATTTTTCACCGGAAAATGTCCTCTGAACAAGTAAGAAACATCCACCTTTGTTCTGGTTCTGACATTGCAGAAAATCGCGCTGATTAAATCTAACAATCGCTTATAAGTTATCATATCACGCAAAACCGTGCAAATTATACTTTGTTCTCAAATTGTTAATGTTAGCAACATCAGCATTGCGTGACTACATGTAATGTCCTTACGATATGTATCCTTGTTTTCGCATGGGATCAGTTGCAGTCTCTTTTTTTCTGTAACGTTAGCCACTTCGAAGTCCGAACAAAGTCTTTTGCATTTTACATCGGGTGAATCTCTAGTTGTCACTGTTGATTGTCGTTTGAACCTTTCTGGATCCGCCATCAAATTGATAAGTTTAATTATATCAAGTGCTGTGAGAAAAGGCTATAAATCTCCACCGCCAACATCCTCACTCGCAATATAGCCTAATGACGCAAAGACATGCTCGAATCTCCCGCGGAAATCCACCAGTACCACTGGAATTAAAAACATTATTACAAGCTTACCGCTTTGAATCGAGCCAAGGCAAGCAGAGAGTTTTGAACACTGGCTGGTTATGTATTTTCTCAAATATGTATTTTGGATAATTTTTAACCCAAAAAAAGCTACGGACTGCAGCTTTAATTTAATTTAATTTAAAATAAAAAAACGATGTAAGGGTATGTTAAAAAATTTAAAACAATTATAAAATAAAGGAATTCTGGCAAAACATAACATTTTGACACAAAAAAAGCTTAAAGATACTATCAGTCATTTAAACCTATATTCAGTCAGCCTAGGGGACAAAAAAATTAGGAATATGAATTATTGAAGGAAAATCCCTTGCCATTGCAGCTGCTTTATAAAACTATGCACCCATCCAGGTAAAACACCTTTTCTTACTATCAAGTAGTTACTCAATAACCACTTAAACTAGAAGCAAGACTGAAATGAAGATAGATCGCTAGAGGAATATTTAAATTGGACATGTCAGAAAACAGTCAAAATTATGATATATTGCTCATAAATATACATCAAATGAAACATTTTCCTCTTTTGCAGTTTGCAAAATCTAATACAGGGGTTTTCAAACTTATAGGACATGCGCCCCCCTACGTTTATCTAATTTCAGTCCTGCCCCTAAGATTTGCTAGTAAAATCTCACATTTACAGCTGTTTTACTCAAGTGTATGCTTCTTTATTAACAGGTCCTCCACAGGTTGAAACCTAATATACAAATCTAATATACATATGAAGTACAAGCCGCAGCATAATGTGAAAAAACTAGATTGCTTCCATTGCAATTAATGAAGTTGTTTTGTTTTCACTCCAAGTGTAACTTTGATTGTAGATATATGAGTGAAGGTGGTGGAAACTTCACTATGTTTCAATCTCATTATTGTTGACTTTCCCTTTAAGCCCTTAAGTGTCACCGATAGCCATTGCATATTTAAAACAGTAATATCCTATACTAAACCTAAACTAATATTGACAAACTATATATCATTTGAAAGCTTACAATCTGTAGTTTTCATATTTGGTGATGTTCAAAATAAATTACAGAAGAGCCGTAATCTATCAAATTGCAACAAGAATATTTTCATACTCCTAAGGCGTGTTAAAGGGTTAGTTCACCCAAAAATGAAAATTAAGTCATTAATTACTCACCCCCATGCTGTACCAACCCCGTAAGGCCTTTGTTCGTCTTCGGAAGTCAAATGAAGATATTTATGATTAAATCTGAGAGGTTCATGACTGCTACATAGGCTCCCTAAGGGAATGACACTTGACGGCCCAGAGAGTCATTAAAGAAAATGTTTAAATATTCCATGTCGCAACAGTGGCTCAACTATAAGTTTATCAAGCGACGAGAATACTTTTTGTGCGAAAAAACAAACAAAAATAACGACTTTATTCGACTATTCCTTTTCTTCCTTGTAGGCCTGAAACGAGACTTCAAGAGATTTCCACGACGCATGCGCGAGAATTGCGATCTCCTTCAACTACTTCAGTTAAGTTCTCGCGCATGCGTCGTGGAAATCTCTTGAAGTCTCGTTTCAGGCCTACAAGGAAGAAAAGGAATAGTCGAATAAAGTCGTTATTTTTGTTTGTTTTTTCGCACAAAAAGTATTCTTATAGTTGAGCCACTGTTGCGACATGGAATATTTAAACATTTTCTTTAATGACTTTCTGGGCCGTCAAGTGTCATTCCCTTAGGCAGCCTATGTAGCAGTCATAAACCTCTCAGATTTAATCATAAATATCTTCATTTGTCTTCCGAAGACGAACGAAGGTCTTACGGGGTTGGTACAGCATGGGGGTGAGTAATTAATGACTTAATTTTCATTTTTGGGTGAACTAACCCTTTAAGACCTTTATTTTGAAATAGTGATGAACATGAAAATCATGAAAGAATAGTAGAAACCTCAGTTTGTTTTCATGCCAAGAGTTCAAAAGATAACATCCATTTTTTTTTTTTTTTTGAAAAAAAAAAGGTCTGAAAATGTTTTAAATTGAAAGAAAAAAGATTCACCATTTGTGATGTGGCAGCGAGCTATAACGCACATGTGTGTTCTTTTTATGTGATTATTACAGGTTGAATTCATATCAAAATATGCCAAACTTCCCTTACTACTTCTGAATAGGATGTCTACTTCATAAATTGTATGAAAATTGCGGAAACAATGGTTCAGATCACTCAAAACACATATGGAAATGGGGGTGCCCTTATATGGGCCGTAATGGAGTCTGGTTGTGACCAAGTGAAAAAGTTTGGTACTGCACCCAAACAAAATCTTACTGAAAGATTTCAAATATCACCCCAATCAGAAAAATATCAAAGATAAATTTGAAACACAACTTGTTCAGAATTTTGGCTTTGCTTTTCTTGCAGTTTTAGAGTCCACCGAGTTTTGAAAAATATATATTTTATATAAAATATGAATAATTAAATCTTTACATTTTACATTTTCATAAACTCAAACTACTATAACTTTTTTTTTCTGTTTCACTTTCTTAATTTATTTACTTGTATTAACTTCTACAGAAATCTGCCACATGTCGTCTTTAAAACAAGACCAATCTTACATCTATATTACAAAGCATTCTTGAATTACAACCATTTAAGTTCGGATTGTGCATTTTCATGTTTATTCAAAAAAGAGGGGCGCGACACTTATGAGCTATGCCATCTTTGCTCTACATCTACCTACACATACCAAAATAAACTGCATATTACTGGCACGTGATGGCACTTGTGAACAGCCAATCAACACAGACGCATCTGGACAAAGAAGTACAGTCATCTCTGAAAGTGCCATCCACATCTTTGGAAAATGTTCGAGCATGATCCCTTTCTATGAATGCATGTGTTAGCACCCAAGGTGGTGAAAGCTGTGAACCCAAGTTGAGTGTGCCAGATTAAAATTGCACAACTAATTAACGTTGATGCTTGAAGATTGCTTTAATTTCATAAAGCATAAGTCATGTAAATAAGTGCTCTGCACAACACCAAGGTAAAGTTCTTATCGAAAGTAGACATAGGATAGTTCACAGGAAGATTCTGTCATCATTTACTCATCCTCATGACATTTTAAACCTTTATGACTTTCTTTTGCGGAAAACAAAATAAGATATTTTAAAGAAAGCTGACCAAACGGTTTTGGTCTGTAAATATATCTAAATAACAATTCAATTTGGGGGTAATTTCTCAGCCAAATTTGATGATTAATTTGTGATTAATTAGATTAATTAATCAGAACATCATATAATTATTTAGATATAAAATTGCATATGGATGGATGGATGGATGGATGGATGGATGAAAAAAAATTATCAGACGTTAAGTTCTTTTAAAATAAAATTATCAACAATAACTGAAAATTAATGAGTTATTATTTTAATAAATGAAATTCCAAGACAGCAATAAAAATTAATCATCACTTTTTCCAGGAAATTGTCGATAAGTATCATTGCCACAGCACAGCACCCACTAACAGATTTTCAGTCATTTTTCAGTCATACGCTTCACTTACATAGTCGTTGAGGAATCAGAGAAAATTGATGCATGCAGCCGTGTCTCAGCGGGTGGTTGTTAAAAGCCCCCAGAATTTCAACTCCCTGCTGCGCTTGCCAAACTCTCTGACAACATTCAGGAGATCCACTGAGTTGTTGAAATGGGCTCTTGTGTGACAATGACAATGAGTTCATGAATGAACTGATGAACCATCGTCCTGCTCTGATCTAAAATATTACCACAGTGATTATCCATGGCCAATTTGTAAACAAAATTTTTTTCTAGCATTGTCAAACACTTAAAGCTCCAGTAGGTAACTTTTGAAAACATGTATTTGTTAAAACTGTCATTATGTCCTGACAGTAGAATATGAGATAGATAATCTGTGTAAAAATCAAGCTCCCCTGGCTCCTCCCTGTGGTCCTATTGCCATTTGCAAAAAATACACGCTCCCGGTCAGAAACAACCAATCAGAGCCGAGAGGAGTGTCTTAGCAGTGTCAGTCACGCTCGTGTACGCGCTGATCACACCCCTCTCTTGCACAGCGCGAGCGCCGGAGCGCGAGCCGTCGTTCAAACTCAAGATTGCCGGCGTGCTGCAGCTGTGCTTATGACGGAGAAACAACCTAAACTGCCAATTCTCGAGTGACATCTGCTCATAAAACAAAGAGGTAAAAGGAAAAAGACTGATGACGATAAACAAGCGAAAAAGAAAGAATTACACAGAGCCCATTGACTCGGTGTCAAAACTAACATGTAGATAAAATGTCACGCACTCTGCTAAGCAACAATTGAAACCTGCTAATTCACTGGCTTGTCATGTTGCTGAAATAATGTACTAGCACACCTTATCTAGCATTATATATCGCAAGAATAATTACTTACATACTGTAACGTTAGTTACCGTTATATTAACGTTATCTTACTAGCTATTTATAACTTATAGAAAGAGTGCAACGTTATAAAGTTACATGTAGGCTATTGGAAAATACATAATGATTTGAGGACCAAGTTTGTAGTCAAAGTATGGGCAGGCCATAGTCAATGTAAAGCATATTATTGACGTTTAGTCCCTATTAGTGAATGTGCCATATAACTTTTTATCCGCTGTTATCGGTGGGCCTGTTTACTAGCCTGCGCGTTCACGACAGGCTCCGCTGTGGAGGACGAGCTGTGGAGGGAGGGCTGTAGCGCAGCAGAGAGCAAGGGGGTGGGACCTGGAAGTTGTACTTGTTCAAATTTTCAGGCTAAGTCAACGTTTTCTCAAACCTCCCTACTGCAGCTTTAAATGAGAAATGAAGTATAATTGCGGACACAGTATGATCTATGTTTTTTAACAAATTAAATCATATTTAAAGATCAGTCTAGATTAGTCTATGGTCAGTCTATTTTCTTGTCAATCCATTACAACACAGGTTGTTTAGTCTGTCAGCTTTTTGAGTCTTCAATCAGGGAGTATGAGAGTATGACAGCTCAATTCAGATCAGATTTTGTTCACATCCAATCAGTCAATGCAGTTAAATCGTTAATATTTTTTTGAATATTTTTTTTTTTTAAACCCCAACTGAGCCAGCCAAAGGCGACAGTGGCACAGAACCAAAACTACATCTGGTTACAGTAGTGGAGAAAAAAAAACAGGCTCAGTCAGGGGCCAGGTTTCAGAAATAACAGTTGGTAAGTGTAACAAACCCTCCCAAAAGAGAGTGTTTTTTAAGTAATTGAACATAAGGCAGCAACATAGCAAAATGTGAAAAAAATTAAGGGGTTTGAATACTTTCTCAAGGCCCTGTGTCCTTCATACAGAATCTCCAGATCCTTCAGATCCACAAGTTCATGTTGGTGCTTCTTCTCTTCAGTTCACCCCACTCATTTTCTATAGGGTTCCGTTTAGGGGACTGGGACGGTCATGGCAGAAGCTTCATTTTGTGCTCAGTTAGACATTTTTGTGTTGATTTTGATTTTTGTTTTGGACCGTTGACCTGATGGAAGATCCAACCACGGCCCATTATAAGATTTTTAGCAGAGGCAGTAAGGTTTTGATTTTGTATCTGTTGGTATTTGATAGAATCCATAATACCATGTATCTGATCAAGATGTCCAGGACCTCCAGCAAAAAAATAGGCCCACAACATATAAGATCCAGCAGTATATTTAACCGAAGGCATGGGGTACTTTTTATCCCTGTTTGCACCAAACACATCTGGTGGGTTTGCTGCCAAAAAGCCCTTTTTTTTGTTTCATCTGACCACAGAATCCGGTCCCTTTTGAAGTTCCGGTCGTGTCTTACAAATGAATATGCTGGAGTTTATTTTTGGATGAGCGAGGAGGATTTTTCTTGAAATGGGGTGATGTAGGGGTTGTTTGATATATAGGCTTTCTGACCCCCAAGACTCAAGTAATCTCTGCAATTCTCCATCTGTGATCCTTGGAGAGTCTTTGGCCACTCAAACTTTTAATTATTTAAATTATTATATATATATATATATATATATATATATATATATATATATATATATATATATATATATATATATATATATATATATATATATATATATATATATATATATATATATATATATATATATATATATATAAATTATTGCCCTGATGGTCAAAATGGGGATTTTCAATTCTTTAGCTATTTTCTTACAGCCACTTTCTATTTTGTGATGCTCAACAATCTTTTGATGCACATCAGAACTATATTCTTTGGTTTTACTCATTGTGATGGATGATTAAGGGAATTTGGCCTTTGTGTTTCCTCATATTTAAACTCCTTTGAAACAAGAAGTCATAGCTAAACAATTTCATGTTCCTAGTCACCCTGGTGTGCTAAAAAAAAAAAAGTAAATATTAGTGCTGTCAAACGATTAAAATATTTAATCGCGATTAATCGCATTAATGTCATAGTTAACTCACGATTAATTTCAATTAATCGCACATTTTTATCTATTCTAAATGTCTCTTGATTTCTTTTTGTCCCATTATTTTTTCTAATTTTAATGCTCTTATCAACATGAAAAAGTGGATCGGCTTGCTTTGGGCAAATGTTTTTTATTGAAAACAACATTGACATATACTGTGTTCAATTTCACACTAAAACATTCTCACTTGGAGCAAATAATCTCTCACACAATGTAACACTGTCCATCAATAAAAGGGTGAAAGAAATATTGATGAGGTCCTGATATTGATGAGGGGCAGAGAATTCGCATCAGCTGTGTGTGTGTGTGTGTGTGTGTGTGTGCTTGGCCATCAAGTGGTATTTCAGACTGGACGTGCTGCGATAATGATAGCTCAGTTCACAACGACAAAACACACAGATCACTTTGGTCTTGTCAATGGGACCATTTGGCAACTTTTTAAAAGTAAACTTTTTTAATTCAGAATCTTATTGGCATCCATTTCGGCGTCTTTCACTCGTCATCCACTCAAAACGTAACGTTAACCAACTATTTGGCCGGCTCGCAACAAGTGTGTTTCAAGTCTAGCTAGAGCCGGTGCTTTCAGACAGGACGCGGAATGCGCGGCGCTACACCAGTTTTCAAAACTTTTTGGATGCCAAAAAGTTTCTATTGGCAAACTTTTTCTATCGACGCTGGTAATCGTCACAGCAGCAAAAGTTGAACTATTTAGAATTTTGACCGCGGTGTGCGCACCGCTGCTCTTGCGCTTTGGTCGACGAAGCAACAAAACGTCCTCGCGGGCCGCAAGCCATTGAAATCAATGGGTTTCATAGCGCAGCGCTGCATCTTGTTGCAAAAGCATGTGAAAAAAAAACCTACAAAGTTTGCCAGGCCAAAAAGACCGTTAATTTCACGATAAAAAAAATTAATCACGTTAAAATGGGTTTGCGTTAACGCCGTTAATAACGCGTTTAACTGACAGCCCTAGTAAATATTAATGGGAATATACTTTAATTCTATAAATTCTAGGGGTGCCAATAATTGTGGCCAACGTGTTTTGGAGTAAACATTTATTTCATAATGTGATTTAGTTTCTTATTTAGAGTATCACTTGATTAAAAAACTTATATTTGGGGGATAGTTTGTCAAAAAAATTATAATGTGTGACAAACCCTGTTGTTTCAAGTTGGCTAGTGCAACGCACACAGACAGTGCAACTAACTGTCTTTCTCTGTCTCGATCCTTCTCCTCTACTGTTAAACACGTGGCAAAAACTTTTTTTAGTTACATCCTCAAGAGCTTTACTGAAACACATTTACCAGGGGTACAACTAGAGGTCGACCGATAGTGGATTTTACCGATACCGATATCTTGGTTTGACCATACATGCCGATAACCGATAATTCAACTGATATTTTTTTTAATGGATACTGGATTAAAAACAAACATCATACTCACAATAAAACAGTGCTGAACTGAAATGTGCTCAATTACATAAATATATAAATATGAATATATTAAAACTTTATACAGAAAATAATTTAAACATTAAAATATTACAGGTTTCGTTAGCTATAACCTAGAAACATACGTACATTTCATAGGTAACACTTTGCAAGGTCAATTTGTAAACAAGGATGTATTAACTAGCTTTCATGAACTATATGCATAATGCAATATACCTTTTTACTGCATGTATTAATATGAGCAATACAATTGTACCTTTATCATTCATGTTAGTTCATTCATAGTACATTAACTAAGGTAATATAAGAATTAAAACTCCATTTCAAATGCATTAGTAAATGTTGAAATTAACAAACTACCGTAACAATGAATAATTCTTCTACAACTTGTATTAACCTCAGTTAATGCTAAAAATGGAATGTTATTGTAAAGTGTTACCATTTCATATGATTCCAAAGAGTCGTGCTTAAAGATGGCCATTAAAATGTAATAAAGACCTGTATTATGTATACGTAATATAGCCTATAGTCTCTCACTTTATATGCTTCTATATTTTAGAACACTTGATGATTATCTAATCAAAATAACAAGATATATTGTAGTGATTAAAAAGATCTTAAATCGAACGCGTTTCTGATTAGTTTACGTTTCTGTCGGCTGCATGAACATCAATGTTGAGAAAGCAATCACGTCACTAGTTTTAAATATGCAAATTCGTCGGCTAATGAAAGCATAAAAGTGACCAGCCGGATAAAAATAATGCAAATAGATGGTAACAATTGCGCCATAAAACATTTGGGTCAGGTCTGCGTGTGTTTTTGTCACATTGCATTAACGGTTGACTGAGGTAATGTTAGAGTCCTCACAGCCTCGACGGCAAACTCCTGTTCTTTCTCTGCTGATGCAGCATCTAGTCAACAAATGAATTACTTTGTAATGATATGGCAATATGTAGCTACTTTAGTGTTATGTATTCATACCGTTTCGCTGTCTGTGTTAGTGTTTTAAATGTCAGCGCTCTCGCTGCGTGTTCTCTCCGTGCCGCGCGCTGCCTCACGTGTTAACGTAAACAACTCAGCCAGTGATAGTTTGTTATTTGTCCTCTAGAGGCCGCTCTCACTCTGTATAATGCCAGCAGTCTCTTCTGTTCTGAGCGCTCTCGTGCTGTGTAATGATCGCTTGCGTTCTCAGCCGCTCCAGCAACGGACGCAACCCGGAAAAACTATCGGTGTGGATTTTTGCCGATAACGATAGTTCCACCAAACTATCGGTGCCGATTAATCGGCAAAACCAATGAATCGGTCGACCTCTAGGTACAACCTTACAATATTGAGCTTTCGAGTATTTTGTTGAGTTAGAATAATCTGAACAACTGAGAAGAAACAGAAAAAGGTGGAAATCTAACATCTACAATACATTCGCCATGGTATTCTTGTAAGTACAATGGCATGTAAATACAATGGTGTATGAAAATGGTGATCATTTGGTACCACAACAAGCGCACACAAGTGCTGGACAATGGACTCACTGTGGGTGGTTTTTGTAGACCGATCCATCCACGCCAATAGTGGTGCGCAATTTCTCTAGGGCTTTGTTATCTCGGATCTGCCGTAGCACAGCCGCCAGCGTGGCAGCACAGAGATGGGCCGCACGTGTAGACACAATCTGACACACACGCTGCGTGGCCACACTGTCTTCAGGGGACGGGTCCAGTCCGAGTCCTCTCAACACCTGCTCTGCACTCACCAGACCTTCGTTATTCCTGCAGAAGAGACAATGTTGATTGTGATTTATTTGGAGGTTTGAATGAATATTAACCTAAATATCCTTAGCAAACCAAACACCTACAGCATGTGAGTGGCGCAAATCGATACTACTGCGCTAAAGCGCTTCTTCTTCCCGACAGCTATCATTCTAATTACATTGCAATCAAAATATAAATTAGAATAATAATAAAAAAGAAAATACAAAGAAACAGTAAACTAATTAATCCTTCCTAGCAGCAACTATTATTCTAAAAAAAACAGAAACAGGGTATTAAAGACTGCTTTAACATATTTAAAGATTATATTAAAGATGTAAGATGCTTTGAGAATTAAAGATGTTTGTATAATGAACACTGTTGCAAGATTTTGAATGTTTCTTGGAACCTTTCTGGACACTGTTTAAAAGTTTCTGTTCAGTAACTGCAAGGTTTTTTTTAAAGAAGGAAAGGACTTACTCATCAAGAATTACTTAAATTGATCAAAAGAGAAATCAGGCACCGCCCCTTTGGGTGACCGTCTTTCTCTGGCTTACAGAACCTCACTGTGAGTGTATTGGGCAATCGGGGAGCTGTCCATGTCTCTCCCATAGGTGGATCTCGAACACGTGATGATGAAAGAGAACAAAAGGTTACTGTCGTAACCCCGGTTCTCTGAAGCATTGAGTGGAGAGATCCACCAGCTTTGCCCCGAGAAGCGAATATACTTACTGGAGAACAGCAGCGCTTGCAGGCGTTATATGCCCTCAGGTAAGGCGGTGGGGCCTTACCTGGCATTGGCTGCACGCTTCTGTCTGTCTTGCCAGACTTGGTGCAATTGGATGCTTCTGCAGGGGTCAGGTACGGATGCCCTTCCCATCGGTGGATCTCTCCACTCGATGTTTCAGACAACCGGGGTTACAACAGTAACGTATTGTTTTGATCTAACTTGTGAAGTTTGTGTCCTTGTGTTGCTGTCATTAATCAAAAGAGTGACAAATCAAATGCTAAAACATTGTATAATTCAACTTTTCAATCAAATTGTCATGCTGATCTTTTTTGTAGGGAAAAAAAATATTTTCACTTGTGGTCTTAGAATTTGGACCCGACAGTAGATATTCAGAGACACATATGCTTCTTGGTAAGAAGAACTCAGAATTAAGTTTTTGTGAGATGTGATATTTAGCAACAAATCAATGTGCATCCCAGGTGGCATAATTACTTTAAGCTCTAGGTAATTTAATTACATTTTCATTATATACAACTTACAAATGTAGTTCTAAATTTCAATTAGCACATTGCTTTTCTGCCAACTTCAAAAATTCTGATATCTGAAAAGGTTAATTATGTTCTACCCACAGTACAAATTTAACACTCATTTGTGCCCAGTCTGTGACTTGATGGTGGGTCTGGCAATAAGGTAATTTTGAGACAAACAACTGTCACCAATAAAACTGTTTTTTAAAGTTAGTTCAATACTAAATGTAAATACTACCCATACACCTAAAGCAAACTCTTCACACAAAGGAATCCAAAATTATAATACAAAAGTTATTTATAAATTATATTCCATTGCATAACAAAAAGTAGTTTAATTAAAAATGTTTAACGCTTTCTCACATAATGTCACACTGAGTAAATGTGTTACTGTAAAGAGCACTGTTGTATAAATTTACATCATGAATGTCCGCTACACAAATTACAGACCTAATAATTACACCTAGGCCTTTTTAGGCGCATTATTTGTGGTAAATCGTGATTAAATATTTTATTTTTTAACCTAAAATTGACAGCCTAGAATATAACAATGAAAATAATGAGCAGCATGGCAAAGAATCAGCTGATGCCATTTTTAAGGAAAGTACAACCTCAAAAACAGGGGCTGTATTCACAAAAAATCTTAAGGATAAAAGTTCCTCCTGACGCAGACAATAACATTACAATAATATTTCAATGACATCGACCTTTTACAAAGGTATCATCTGTATCGCGAAAGTGTTTTCTTAGTTTTAAACGTAGTCCAGTTTTCCTTTCTTTGTTTTATCTTTGGTGGTTCTGTATTATACATCACTACATGCGTGCAGTAATTTTTGAAAAGTGTTAGCCATTTAATTGATTAGGTGATAATGAATAGAATTAGCCGTGAGTGTAATACTTGATTATATTAAACATAATGTATGCTATAGCCTCTCAACACTTGATAATGTTCTATACACATAAGTCTGGTTCGCTATCTTTGTGGGGACTCTCCATAGACGTAATGATATACTGTACAAACTGGATATTCAGCCCCCTTACACTAACCCTACTCCTAAAACTTTCTGCATTTTTATATTTTCCAAAAAAAAAAAAAACTCATTCTGTATGATTTATAAGCTTGTTTCCTCATGGGGACCTCAATTTAGGTCCCCACTGTGACACGACGACTCCCCATGAGTCAGTGTGTGCATTCAGGTTGAAGTTCCCACCGGGATAGAAATCAAGTGCGCACACGCACGCACAGCACACACACACAAACAAACTGTTTGCATTTCATGTAGCCATATATACAAAAAAGTGACATCATCCAGAGAAACGAGTTCAACCCCGCCTTACTCATATATTAAAAGTTCCTTAGTAAAACTTGCTCTTAAAGAGTTTTGTGAATAGGTTTTAAGCTAAAACTCCTAGGTAGAACCCCTTAGTGGTGAGATAAAATCCTTTGTGAATACAGCCCCAGGATTTAACTCTTTTTTTTTTTTTTTACTTTAACATGTTTTTTAACAAGTTTTCATTTATTAACATTAACTACACTATTAGACATGAACAAACAATGAACAATACTTCTACAGCATTTGTTAACATGAATGTTAATTTCAACATTTAGTAATACATTTTTTAAATCAAAAATTTGTTTTTGGTAACATTAGTTAATGTGCTGTGAACTAACATGAACAAACAATGAAGAATTGAACTAACTAACATCAGCAAAGATTAATAAGTGCTGTAAAAAAAAAAATAGATTGCTCATTGTTAGATCATGTTAGCTAATGCATTAACTAATGTTAACAAAAGAGACCTTATTGTAAAGTGACTAACTTTATCAGATTCGGCTTACTTCTGCAGCCATTTTAGTAGAGCTAGAAACACACAAGCACAAAAAGGTACTGACTTTCCATTTTCGATGGCAGAGACGAAGGAGGTCTGGAAGTGGCCAGTGGTGAGCAGATCTGGAGTGGTGTGTCCTTGGAATAGCAGAGCGTCTTTGGCCATCTTCACCAGGATGAGTCTGACCAGCTCCCCCATGTACATCCCACTAATCATCTTCTCAAACCTGCATGAAAATAAAACACACAGCACGTAGAGTCAGGCTGATGAGTGACCACGATAAACACGCATGCCATGATGCAGTGTGGCGGTATGGGACGATGGTCGCCTAGAGGTTATTGATCCTATGCTGGGGCAACCAGTGAACCCAATCACTATTATTCACTTGAGTGAGACACTTAACCCCAGGATGCTTCAGGGGTGTAGGAAAGAGTTGTGGAAAAAGAAAAGAAAGAGAGGGTAAATTCACAGGCTACATTCTAATTTTTATACTACGGGGCTATTGAACACTTGAATCTGATTGGTTCAGGAACGTTCTAAGGACAGCAAAAGAACCAAAACCCACAATGACACTGACCAAGCAAATAAGTATAGTAAAAAATAGGTTAGATTTTTAATTATTTCCATGTTTTTTGCTGCAAAATTACATTTTATTCATTTATGGACAGCATAGCCTACTCACTCTCTCTCTCCCACTCAAACGAGCACATACAGTACGAACACACACTCCCACAGAAAGATGTTGTCAGTGCTGCTCAGACCACTCAGCTCCGCTCCGCATTACCACCTTGAATGTGCATTATTTTTCTATTAATTCAACAGCCAGTCGTCAATTATTCCTTACTTAAAACTCTAGAGACATGGCCTTCAAAGTAATTTATGTAGTGGAGACAGGGGTCACTTGCAACAAGAATTGAATGAATTAAATTAAAGAATTTAATTTAATGTTAAATAAATATTAAGTATTTTATATAATATTTTTTATAGTTTGAAATTAAAGTCACCATGAAATGTTTTTATGGAATATTGCACTATTCATTATAAATTTATCAGTGCACAGCATCATTTAAAAATGCATGTGGCCTTGTGCTTCTTTAAAATAACTAAATAATCAAAATTACTTCCTCTTCCAACATCTCTTCTCTTCTCTGATGACATGTTTACTGGTGTGAGGGCGGGACAACCAGTCACTCACATGAGATCAACCAATAGCAAACCACAACGATCCAATCAATCCCTGATGGCCAAAATCAAGTCCTGCCTTATTTTTTTCTTGTTTGAGAAGCTGTTTCCCTCGGATGTCACAAAAGGGAAGAAAGGACTATTGAAACTATGGTTTGATGCCGATATTAAAAAAATTGAACTGATTGAAAATGATTCCTGATCAATAAAGAAAAGGATTTGACTCATTTCAAATAATTATGTCTGAACATGTTCCACTAACACTTGACAAGCAAATTGTGACAACGTAATTTATTGTTTTATCATGTTACGTGCTCAGAGGATATGGTTCGCTGTTGTTTTTACTTTCACTTTCTCCGCTATCACCTCTCAGGGCGGTGCTATTGGCTGGTAATGCTGTCTGTTAACATATTAGCGTTGACACCTGAATGGGCGTCCCTTTGATAAAAGGCAGACGTCAACTGGAAATGAAAGGAAGGAAAAGGGAGCCGAGTCTTTGGTCCTGTCACACTTCGTTATTGGCGTTTTTTTTTTTTTTTTTAAGACTCGTTGGTTTGCTCCGTGTGTATGATTTTTGCTTTGAGCTAAATAGTTTTTTTTCCTCCCGGTGGTTTGTTTTTCTTTCTTTTTTTTGACAACCGACCAGGGAGTAGTGAACAGGAAAGCATGTCACGTGACATCCATCTCACAACACCTAGGGAATTACTTTGTTAACACACTAGGCAAGGAGCGGGTGCCATTATTGTACTGTTTTGGCTTTTCCTCAGTTAGACTAGGGCTAGGTTATGTAGGGGTTGAATGGAAAGACTTTTTTGTTACTTGTTTGTTTTCTTTTCTTGCTGTGTAAGGAAGTTTATTGGGAATGGGATGTATTTGAAGTGTGGGTTTTGTTTTCATTACTTTCTTTGATTTAGAACCCACTCAGGTTCCTACTCCCTTTGATCGGCATTTCTGTTTTTTTCCCCTCTCTTAATTGAGTGTAACCATATGCTTTATTGAGAGTAAATGGATCTCTTCCTTTTCTCTATTGAAACTATTCTTGTGTTCTTTTTGTACTAGCACATTGAGAACTTCTACCAGGGTTAAAAGATCTGGGAATTTATTCATCTATTTTCATATATATTCACCAAGTTGTGTGTTCCTTCATTCCCTCAGCCACATTAGGGCATAACATTTCATTTTAAACCTAACAAACATATTTTTGTGAAATATTTTATTTGAAAAGTGCACTATCCTTCAAAATAAAATGCCACATAAGTGCCCAGCACAACAGTTTTCATAATTTATAATAATAATAAAAAATGTCTTGAGCACCAAATTAGCATATTAGAATGATCATGTGACACTGAAGACTGTAGAAAATTCAGCTTTGCCAGGAACAAATTAGATTTTAAAAGCATAATTTTGCTGTTTTTACTGTATAAATGCAGCCTTGGTGAGCATAAGTGACTTCTGTCAAACAATGGCGCCACCAGGGGGTGGCCAGGGGTGGCCGTGGCCACCCCTGGCCGACTCCTGGCCACCCCACTGGCCACCCCAATGGCCAGTACAAATTTTAGTAGCATCAGTTATGCATTTCATAAATAAGTAAAAAAATTCTTTAGTAAAAGAAGTATTTGTGTTTGTATAAAGAAGTAAAAGGAATTATGTGTCGTGACGTGCTTTTTAAGTGCCAAACGGTTACAGTAAACTGTTTCAGCAGCTTTTTGATGTGTCTTTGCCAGGTTTTGACAAGCAGGGATGCAAACAGCGCGCTTTTCGGCGCCTCCCGATTTTTTCACTTCAGTTTGTGTGAGAAAGTCATCTGAAGTCATTCCATAGCTTAATGTGAGGGACAGAAGTCTATTTACATCATTAAAGTATACGGAAACTCGTTTTCCCTCCTCTGCGGCTGTAAATCATTCTCCATTCATATTCAAACAGCGCGCGCGCCTCTTGGATGCACGGTAAAACTCTCTCCAATATGATATATTCACATTATAATGCATTATCTGTAGATAAAAGGCTGTAGATTTGCATAAAATTACTTTATTTTGTTGAAGTTTGTTGCTGTTTTTAAACGACTCACTACCGCGTGCTTGCTAGATCACACACATCACAAGGACTATGAATCGGCATCAAACGCACAATAACTGGAATTCAAAACTGTGAAACAAAGGAACAAATCGCACTAGGATTTGTGCGCTCGACATTTCTTCGCTTTGTGACGTGAACTTTTAAATGCGCACTTATGTAGCGCAGCGCTGCACACTGTGACTCCATGTTGCTTTGAGCACATCATTCTGCACCCGCGAATCCCGCGATGCGCATACACGCTGTGTGTGCTCTGTTTTTCATGTTATCATGGGTTTGCGCACTGAAATATTATTAAAAGCCAATATATTTTGTTATACCTAGCCTGCTCAATACATTTAAAATAAGCATAATTTAATTGCATATTATTTATTTGTAGTGTAGGTTATATATGCACTTCTGAATTCTTGACATTCATATATAAATATAAAATTGTGAAATGTATGATTGCCTGATTGAATTTTATAAGAGAACTAATAGTAATTTGTTTTTATTAACATATTTAGATTTTATAAAATTACTGTGCAGATTTTTTCAAATATTGCTTTTTGCTGCTGATTTATACACTCATTAAGTTTATTAAAAATTCCTAATACGTTTATGTAATATTTAAAGGTGTTAACTGTAATCTTACACTGCAAAATAATAACTTAAAAAGGATTAAATTCATCACAATTATGTAAGTATCTGGAAATTTGCCGCGGGGCGAGGGCCCTTATATATATCATATCTATATAATATATAATATAATATATATTAGTAGGGCCCTACTAATATCATTAGTAACATTAAATATAACACAATAAACCAAAGTATATCAGTAGGAGTTTCCTTAAGTCTTTCTGATAGTTTTCTACAGGCCGGTTTACTACAACAGTAGAATACAATTCTGAAATTATGGTTTATAGTTTTGGTGTGCCACCCCAAGATTTTAAGTGGCCCCATCTGGCCACCCCTATGAAAAATTTATGGAGGCGCCACTGCTGTCAAAAACCTTTTTAAATAATCTTAGCGACCCTAAACTTTTGAACGGTAGTGTCTAAGATGTATATAAAACGAAAAGGAGGCAGATTTGTAGTAGTCTATCAGTTATGAAGGAAAATAAGAAAAAAACAATTATGTTTTTGCTATAAATAAACTGGAAAAAGTACAGTAAGTAAATGATGACTTCATATTGTGCTTCACTGCACAGCACAAATGAAAACTACTTTTCAGTTGTTGTTTTTTTCATTGTTGTTAAAGAGTTCTTATTCATGGGAACGAGAACATGTTTGCAGTATTCGATCTGGGTATAGTCTAAACATTCCTCATGTCTCAGAGAGCAGTGTATGCGAGAGAACAATAAAAGTGACTTTCAACTCTAAAGAAACGGCGTACGCAACAATGAGAAATTAAAATTCTGCTGTTAAGCAGCTCTAAAAAGACAACAGTGCATGTGCATGTGCATATCTAATAAGGCAATCGATTGCCATACTCCACCACTGAGGGCATGTAGAGAGCTCAGCCACAAGCACTCGTAGCATAATGGTATTTGATTACGGTAGTTCTGCATTTTCTGAGCTTTCAAAGTGCTGGTTCTTCACAGTGAATTGAAAGCGCACGTTGAGTCGCAGCGATTAGGGACAGGAACATTAGCTTTAAAACTCCCAAGACCCATGACGTCAGTTCGGAAAAGCAGGCTAACGCACAGTGAATGATGTGACTCACTTTCTAGCTGTTGCAGCAAGAACATACAGTATGGTCTACCCAACAACGTTCGCACTTGCCTTCTAAAAACAAATGCATACTCAAGAATGCGTACCACCTGTGACTTGGTGTCGCCATGGTGACAACCTTGTTAATCGTTTCCGTAATTGACTAGTTGCCCCTCTAGGGAAAAAGGCCTCAGTGGATTTTGGTGTCAACAAAAGAACTGTCGGAAGTGGCACTAACTGTCAGGTGCAGGACTGTCACTCACAGCTGTTTGCCAGGGTTTAGGGAGCCAGCATCAATCTCTCGGTCAAATTCAGTGCGGAGGTCATCCAGGGTGCCATCGTCACCGAAAGCACCCCACTCCATGTTCACACACATGCGACCCTCGTCACCGTCCACCAGCTCCAAGTGCCGCATCTCCTCCATGTAGCACGCGTTGGTGCCCGTCCCTGTAAAACACACGCAACTTGTTTACAATGAAGATTCCTGGAAATTTTGCAATGACGTTACATGTTGCATGCAAAGGTGTGCTGCATTTTAAAGGAGCACAGAGTAATTTTTCCCTCATAAAAAATGTTTTACACAAATAAATAATAATGTAAACAACCATGAAATGAAGACTCATATTAGTAGCCTAAAAAAAGCAGTTCTGTCTTATTTTAAATGTAATTTTAAACTGGAACTTTTTAAAGTCCTTTGGGTAACATTTCTTGAAGAGAACTGACCCATGCTGACGAAAGGGGGGTTTCATGGAACTTAAAACAGGGCACCCTTCTTGACCAATGAATTTCCAAGATTATCCAGTAGTTCATGACTAATGTACTAAGTACTTAAAAGGATTCCATAGGCATTTACTGGTGACCTTTTCGAATTGAATATATGAGATTTATAAAAAAAAAATATCTATAATATTTTTATGTATAAACATCTCCACAAAGAGAAAAAAATTGACCTGAGATTTTATTAAGGTTCAATGCAGGATTGAAATTTCGAAGACTCCATGCATAGAAAAACAATTTCTAAAGCTAGGTCTTCTAAACATTAGATCGCTCACACCTAAGGCGGTTATTGTAAATGAAATGGTCACAGATAATAATTTCGATGTTCTGTGCCTTACTGAAACCTGGCTTAAACCAAATGATTATTTCGGTCTAAATGAGTCTACTCCGCCAGGATACTGTTATAAGCATGAGCCCCGTCTGATCGGTCGTGGCGGCGGTGTTGCAACAATCTACAGAGATATCCTTAATGTTACTCAGAAAACTCGTCATAGGTTTAATTCGTTTGAAGAACTTGTGCTAAATGTTACGCTCTTAGATGTAAGAAAAAAATTCCTATTATCTCTAGCATTGGCTACCGTATATAGACCTCCAGGGCCTTACGCCGATTTCCTAAAAGAGCTTGCTGACTTTCTATCAGATCTTTTGGTCAACGTCGATAAAGCATTAATTGTTGGAGATTGTAACATACACGTAGATAATTTAAATGATGCGTTAGGGGCTGCGTTTACAGATTTATTAAACTCCTTCGGGGTCAAGCAAAACGTCACCGGACCAACTCATCGTCTTAATCATACACTCGATTTAATTATATCATATGGAACCGATCCAACCGATATAGATATCATTCCACAAAGTGATGATGTCACTGACCATTACATGGTAACTTGCATATTAAGTACTGCTGTAATATGTCATGCAGCGCCACGTTATCGACCAGGTAGAACAATTCTTCCATCCACCATAGATCATTTCTCAAATAGCTTATCTGATCTGTCTCAGCTGCTGCCTGAACCCAAACAAACAGATGAACTAGATGAACTAACTAGCACTATGAGCACCATTCTCTCTAGAACATTGGATATTGTTGCACCCATTAAATTAAAAAAGGTCAGAGAAAAAAGTATAGCACCATGGTACAATAATACTACGTATGTTTTAAAGAGAGAAACCCGTAATTTAGAGCGTAAATGGAAAAAAACTAATTTAGAGGTCTTTAGAATCGCGTGGAAAGACAGTATGTCACGTTATAAAAAGGCCCTTAAAACGGCCAGGGCTGAGCACCTCAGCAAATTAATAGAAAACAACCAAAATAATCCAAGGTTTTTATTTAATACCGTGGCTAGACTAACAAATAATCAGACGTCGTCTGAACAAAATACCTCGCTACAGTTTAGTAGTAATGATTTCATGAACTTCTTCACCGAGAAAATTGAAAGCATCAGAATCAAAATCGTAAACGTTCAATCTTTACTCGCGCCTTATAATTCAGCCGCAATTATCACCCCGCAAGAACAATTACAATGCTTTACAACCATAGAACAAAAAGAGTTAAATAAACTTATCACTTCATCTAAAACAACAACGTGTTTATTAGATCCTATACCAACTGAACTACTGAAAGAAGTGTTACCTATAGTGGAAGAGCCTCTTCTCAATATTATTAACTCATCTTTATCTTTAGGTCATGTTCCAAGAACGTTCAAGCTGGCTGTTATAAAACCTCTTATTAAGAAACCACATTTAGATCCAAATAACCTAGCAAATTACAGACCCATTTCGAATCTTCCATTTATGTCAAAAATATTAGAAAAAGTTGTGTCCAGTCAACTCGGCTCTTTCTTGCAAGAAAACGACCTCTATGAAAAGTTTCAGTCTGGATTCAGGCCACATCATAGCACTGAAACTGCGCTTGTTAGAATCACAAATGATTTACTTTTAGCTTCGGACCAAGGCTGTATCTCAGTACTAGTTTTACTTGATCTTAGTGCTGCGTTCGACACTATAGATCACACAATACTCTTAGATCGACTACAAAATTACACTGGTGTTCAAGGACAAGCATTAAGCTGGTTCAGGTCATACTTATCTGACCGCTACCATTTCGTCTACTTAAATGGAGAAAAATCGATCATAACTTCGGCAAACTATGGAGTGCCGCAGGGATCTGTGTTAGGCCCTTTATTATTCTCAATATATATGCTGCCACTTGGTAATATTCTAAGGAAACATGGAATTAGTTTCCATTGTTATGCTGATGACACTCAAATATATATTTCATCACGGCCAGATGAATACGCTAAATTTCCAAATTGACAGATTGTGTTAAAGATATAAAAGATTGGATGACGCGTAATTTTCTTTTATTAAATCCAGACAAGACAGAGGTAATACTTATCGGTTGTAAAAACCGTCCACAAAACCTTTCACAGCACGACTTTAACATAGTAGGATGCCCTGTTACTTTATCCGCTACAGTAAAAGACCTGGGTGTTACATTAGACTGCAACTTGTCTTTTGAAAAGCATATTTCATATGTTACAAAAACCGCCTTTTTCCACCTTAGAAACATTGCTAAGCTACGTAACATGCTATCAGTCTCTGATGCAGAAAAGTTAGTTCATGCATTCATGACCTCGAGACTAGATTACTGTAATGCTTTATTAGCCGGTTGTCCTGCATCCTCAATAAACAAGCTACAGTTAGTCCAAAATGCAGCCGCTAGAGTTCTCACTAGATCAAGAAAATATGATCATATAACACCGATTTTATCATCACTTCATTGGTTACCTATAAAGTTCCGTATTAATTACAAGGTATTGCTTTTGACTTATAAAGCTCTAAATGGTTTAGCTCCAGTCTATTTAACGGATCTTCTATCACCCTACAATCCATCGCGCTCTTTAAGATCACTAAATTCGAGGCTTCTGGTCATTCCTAGGATATCCAGATCCACCAAAGGAGGCAGAGCATTTTCACATTTAGCTCCGAAGCTCTGGAATAGCCTTCCTGATATTGTTCGTTGCTCAGACTCGCTCTCCCAGTTTAAAACTAGACTGAAGACGCATCTATTTAGCCAGGCATTCATATAAATTTTTTATCTTACAGTTACTGTAAATTCGGCCTCTAGTTCATAAACGCCAGAGGAGAACTGGCCCCCGACTGAGCCTGGGTTCTCCCAAGGTTTTTTTTTTCTCCATTGGGTCATCTGATGGTGTGTTAGGACACCTTTAGGTCACTGGATGGAGTTTTTCGGTTCCTTGCCACTGTTGCCTTTGGCTTGCTCAGTTGGGGATATTCAAATTAATTAACCAATCATACCATTGATCAGCTCTACCAAACTTGGATGTCTTTTTTTTTTCCAGTAATAAACAAACATTGTTAAGTTGTTTTGATTGATACTGTGAAGCAGCTTTGATACAATCTGTATTGTGAAAAGCGCTATATAAATATATTTGACTTGACTTGACTTGACTTGACTTGAAATGCCTTAGCCAAATTCTGTCATCAAAATGATTGTATTTAACTCCGGCATCTGAATGGAAGAGAACATGACAGCGTTAATTGTGTTTCCCTGTACTCTCTGAGACGCAAGTCATTTGTGATGTAGGAAAAAAGAGCCACAGAGGCCAATTTCCCAAGAAGAGAAGATTCTGTTTTCTTGAGCACATGGGATGGAAGCTCTGCTTTATTCACAAATGCTTTATGATATTCCAATTTTAAATTCGCAACTTTGAATGGAAAACTAATGACTGGTACTGTGTTTTTATTAAGGCTGGACGGTAGAGATGCACCGATTACAATTTTCTAGGCCGATCCCGATTCCAGTTTTTCCTTGAGTTTGACCTGCCGATACCGATTTTAGCCGATTCCGATTTTATTTTTTCAAACCACTTTACAGCACACACAAATATTTATTTTCTATCTTCTCTTTAATAGAACATTTTTTTAACAGATAATCGCTATAAAATAGAACTATATAAATGACTCCTAGTGTGAAAAATTCTCACACATCTAAAGTGCAGTGTTATGGAAGAACCATTTCCTTTTCACATCCAATATCCAATAAAAAAAATTGATATATTTAGCAAACTAAACTTCTGTATGAAAACAGGTAATGGCAATAAAATAATATATAAATAACAAATAAAAATTCAATAAATATAGCCTTGCAGTATAAAGATATTTATCTCTCTCTCTCACACACACACACAGGCCTATTGCAATCACTTGTATATCAATGGCAAGTTATATTTCTCAAGCAGTTCTTCTCTCATCTGACACATGTCCAGCCAAGCTAAACAGGACAAGTGGAGCATGTGCAGGGAAACAATTAAATAATAATAAAAACAAGTTTAAATGGGTAAATTTTCTATAAATATTTTTGAGTCTTCATTTTCTTTCTGACATAGCCTAGCCTACTTCAGTTCTTGTTAAAACACACCAAACATGCAAATTCTTTGCATTTTGGGCACTTTTTGGATGAAATCATATTTATTTTGTCCATCAAAAGTGTGCTTTCACTTAAATTGAGCGCAACAAAAATAGATTCGGCGCCGAAACCCACACTTCACTGTTCACGCGACGCTCCTGCTCCCGGTGTGAATGCACTCACTGATTAACATGCACGCCGAACAAAAAAAAAAACGCGCTGCACCTTGTGGTGTGAAACGGCCGTAATTCACGAGGTTTCCTACATGTGCGCGTTCCGTGTGCACGTATGATGATGCTGATGTTGCGCGATGTTAATCATGCGGCGCCCGAGTGCATTTGACCGGCATAAAATCGGATTATGTCAGACTGACCGGCCGGTCGCCGATCATGGCCGATCACGTGAAAACCGGCCGATTCCGGTCACCAGCCGATCAATCGGTGCATCTCTACTGGACGGTAAGCTGGTGCATTACTATAATATTAAAGGTTTTTATGATAATAATGTTATAATAACTTAGTAAGAGTAGTGCATATTTTTGTAGAGTTCATTTTTCTAACTATTGAGTTTATGGTCATTGAATGGCTATTAGACGACAAAAATATTTGTCAACAATTTTTCTTCCACCAGGGAACACCATTATCATGAAGGGGTGTACCTGGTCTGCAACAATGTTTAGGTAGGTGGCACGTGTCAAATCTACGTCCACATGAATGGCCAGACCAAGGGTTTCCCAGCTGAATATTGCCCAGAGCATCACTCTCCCTCCAGCGGCTTGTCATCCCTCCACAATGTATCGTGATGCTATCACCTCCCCAGGTAAACGGCACATATGTACACGGCAGTCTACATGATGTAAAAGAAAACGGGACTCATCGGACCAGGCGGCCTTCTTCCACTGCTCCAAGGTCCAGTTAAATTGAAAATTAACAGAAATAACATCCCACTGAGCAGCCCTGAAAAAAATCCCACTAAAACCCCTGGCTCACTACCACCACTTCCACACTTTTCAGCTGTTCTCGCTCTTCAGCTGTATTTCCACATCACCAAGAATACATTCATCCCACTGTAATTGTCATCTTATGTGAAAGACTGTTAAAATGATGTACAAATTAGCGAGTATAATAACTGAGGCTGTGCATGGCATACAAAGTTGGTGTGAAAGACTCTAGCCTCTATAATTACACATATTTGACACACTATTGGGGAAAATGAATCAAAATAATTAGTTCGTTTAGTGAAGTGAGGATTATAATTGTCAAGATGCAGCAAAAAATAATTTTGTTAGGCCATAATAATAGGCCTGAACAGGCTACAAAATGCCTGAAATGTGTGCTTTAGTATTCCCTCAACCAATAACCTAAACAAATGAAATGACAGAACAAAATGTCTGTCTGAATAAAGCACCTTTCATTCACACCAAGCAGATCATTTGCCTGACAATAATTGCTGACACCCTGGCTGAGTGCAAAAGTAAGACAGTGACTCACCGACAATGAGACCAATCTCACAGTGATGGTCGTCATAGCCACAGGTCATCATGGTGCCAACGGTATCATTAATCACAGCAACAATGTCAATGTCAAAGTCCTGAAGAGAGAACAAATAAAAATGTTGTTTGGTATTTGAAACAAGCAATGAGTCACGTGAAGCTATATGTTACTGCGATTTCAATGGGTTAAATTTAATTCTTAAAGCAGCACTAGGTAACTTTTCAACCTTCATTATATATTTCCAAGTCTCTTGTGATGGTACATCGACTTACAATAGGTTGAATGACACGTCTGCCATAGCCAGACGGGGTCTGTAGCGTTTTTAATCGTACTTTTAAACTTCGGGTTTCGGGTAGTAACCGGCGAACAAAGAGAACTACAAAATTCGACTGCTTTACGGCATATACGTCACTTCCACCACCACCCCCACTTCCTTAAAATCGGACGTAAAATTAAAAAAAAATCAAATGAAAGCCTATGTCTAAACGGCGTGTTCAAGTTTGGTAGGGGCTACATTCTTGCAAGTAAATATATAAGATGTACAAAATCATATTTTAGGATACCTAACATGTCTGTGATATTTGAATATTTGTCTTGCCTCAAGCTATAATGCAAATCGATTTGTAAAATTTGCAGATTCATTTATGGTAGCTTGATATTATAATATTGAGGATATATGGTTATTATCTACCACTCAAACATTGCATTGAAGTATCATATAGATTCAGTAAAACGGTAACCAATAGACTAGGCTAATGACGCTGGCTTGTAAACGTGATCATCGCAATCATTTGTCGTTAGAAAAAAAATAAAACCCATGAAATTATATTCATATGACATGCTGAAATATATGCCACTGTACCTGGGATGAAGACATTTCACACGCGACGCAAGCAGAACACCTGCACGTGACCTCCTCCTACAGTGTTCAGGGCTATCATGGTTGTCAACAAATGCACGTGCGTGTAGGATGACAGAGTTTACGACAGTAGTAGAGGACAATACTGTTTCCCAACTGTAGGGGGACCCCGAGAGCGAGAGTTACCTGGTGTTATTTTAATAATAATAATGACATTTATAAATGTTGGTTAAAAAAACCTGTATGCAGAAATACAGTGCTTAAGAGCAATATTTACATTGTTTGTTACATCTGCAATAGGGGTGTAACGGTTCACATTACTCACGGTTAAAGGGTCACGGTTTCAGTACGTTTCGGTATTTGTTATGTTTAGGGGGGGAAAGGACTACTATCAAATAAGAATATGGAAAATTAAGAAGAAATGATCAGACTACACGGATTATAAATACAATAGAACAAAGACACAAATAAAATAAACTTGCTTTACAGGTTTTTCAGGTAGGTTCATTTTTATTTTTGTATTTTGTATTTTGGACTCCATTTTAAGGGTTACATTTTAAATTTGAGTATTTAAAAAGTATGTCTAATTAATTGAATTTAACATTAATTTATAAAAAGTTAAATTTTTCCCCCTCAAATTTTAATTTGATTTTTTTTTTTTTTTGACCTACCAACTTCTGTGTTTTCTGTTTTAAGTTCCCTTTCAGTCGGTCACTCTCGGCGTTACGTCGGAGACCGACGAATAGGAATCTCGCTAGAGAGCCCAATCTACTTCGAGTGTAACTATAACGAGCCAATGCACATTGGCATGCGATAATTGCATCAGCTTTTTAAAGATGAAAACCATGCGTTCCTGGATGCGGTCGTTACCTGGCGTTGAGGGATGGTCACAATCACGGTGTCACGTGTCTGGGCTTTAAACGTTCATGATAGTGTTCATGGATAAGTCATGCACCCATTGCGGGAAGATGACCATTGCGATGTTGCGGTCGAGACAATACCTCCAAAGAGGTGGGGTCCCTGCCTCGATCTAATCCTTCCCAGAAGGTTACTTCAGGCAGTAGCATGGGTGATTTGAGGATTATAGTGAGCGCGCTTCCTTCGTGGGGAAACCAACCCCCAAGGAACTCTCCCTCCTCGTGCGCTCCACAGCCAGCCAACAGCCTAGGGAACACGCTGGACCGTCTCAAGGCACTGTACCAGCCGTATCCTTTGGAGCTCCCCCCGACGACCAAATGTCGATAGCTGCATCGGAGGGTGAGCCAGACTTCTTTGGAGATGATGATTCGGCTGCATTGCCTACTTAGGGAACTGTAGCGTCTTGGTAGCTCCTTCCCCCTCACCACCCTTGATGGTGGGGCCGCTAAGGGTTATATGTCGATTTCCCCAGTGGAAGGAGTCGTTGCTATGCAACAGTGCCCTAACGCCACCTGGCGGGGAATCCTTGTCTCCATTCCCGGGCCTGTAAGCACTAGTTGGATCTAACCGCCAAGGCTTATCAGGCCAGTGGGGAAGCCACCTCTGCCATACACGCTGTGGCGTTGTTGTAGGTTCATCAGGCCAAGGCACTGAAGGACCTGCACGAGGGTGGTCACGATCCAGAAGTTCTGCACAAACTTCGCACCGCGACGGACCTCGCGCTTCGAGCGACGACGGTTACGGTCCAAGAACACCATCTCTGACTGTGTCTGGCTGACATGAGGGAAACCGACAAAGTCAGGTTACTTAATTCCCCGGTGTCCGAGACTCGCCTCTTCCATGACGCGGTTGAGAGCTCGACTGGGGCTTCGGGTAGGATGCTGGTATGAGCTGGTATGAGTGCCATTATTCCGGAGCAGTTTCCAAACATGTCTCTTTTATATTGTCATTCTGCTCGTCCGGCACTTTGCAACAACACAACCTTGTTTCTGCAGGGACTTTCAACCCGTTTCCTATAACAATGTTTACATTTTGTCTTCGTTTCATGTTTCTTTGTTTGTCTTGTGTCTGAGTTTGTGTTGGCCATATTCTTTTCTCATCCAGCCTCGTTGTTTGCCATTATCACGCCCCCTTGTTTAGTCCTTGTCTAGTCCTTATTTGTTTCGTTAGTTTCTATTTGTTGTTGTTGTTTTTTACTCCAGTCAAGTTTTAGTCTTAATTTTTGCTTTAGTTTTTCCTAGCCTTTGTTTTTTGGGTTTCTCTCTTGATTTTGTTGCTATTTAGTTTATTTCTTTTTCTCTTTAATTTCCTGCAATGTCACAGTCTTTTTTCATTTATTTGCAGTTCCAGTCATTTTTTTTATATAAATTATTTCATCTGATTTCTTCTTGTTTGCAAGTTAAAGTTATTTATTTCTAGAATCTTATTTATTTATTTATTTTGGGGGTTTTCTAAATCCAGTTATATTTCTAGTTTATTTTATTTTCTCTAGTTGTAGTTTTGCCCTTTTTTTTTATCTCTTGTTGTCTTGTCTTGTGTGTTGGTCCCTGCCCTGCTTCCTGTGTCCTGCCTGGTCGCAGACTCTCCTAACCTGGCATCTAACTCTGATGCTTCTGCAGTTTCAGTGCCAAGTCTCTGGTTCCTTGAGCCACTGCCTTATCTCCATTGTTGCCTTGGCGTCTGGTGCTGCCTCATCCCCAACCAGTCAGTTCTCCTGTTGTGTGCCCTGTACTATTTTTTGGACTGTGTTCCTGCCTCTCCTATCTTGTGCTGTGCCTTTTGTAAATAAATATCACCTCCTGCTCATTCTGCATCTGAGTCCTCTCTCTCAAAGAACCCTAACAGCCTATACAATAGAAATAGTATTAATATAGTATTAAAATGTGAAATACGAATACAATTTAACATAATTGTGCATAATTTATTCCTGTGATGCAAAGCCGCATTTTCAACAACATTACTCTAGTCTTCAGTGTCACATGATCCTTCAGAAGTCATTCTAATATTCTGATTTGATACTTAAAGCTGCAGTCCGCAGTTTTTCCTCTTTGTCGCCATCTCTGTTCGAAATCTGCAATTGCAGTTACTCGTGGAATTATCAACTTTACGTGAGTTGTACTCCAACACGGCACAGCGAGGATGAACGCAATGTTTGAGGAGACTGTGAGGGTGTCAGTCACCGCACTGGTGTGGATGGCATTTGGAATCACAGATTATTATTTTTGGAAGTATGACCAACATAAGAATTTTCACCGGAAAATGTCCTCTGAACAAGTAAGAAACATCCACTTTTGTTCTGGTTCTGACATTGCAGTAAATCGCGCTGATTAAATCGAACAATCGCTTATCATATCACGCAAAACCGTGCAAATTATACTTTGTTCTCAAATTGTTAATGTTAACAACGTCAGCATTGCGTGACTATATTTAATGCCCTTCCGATATGTATCTTTGTTTTCGCATGGGTCCGGTTGCAGTCTCTTTTTTTCTGTAGCCACTCCGAAGTCCGAACAAAGTTTTTGCATTTTTCGCCGGCGATACCAGCTCACTTTTTTTCTTATAAGTGCAAAAGAGACTCAAAATACTCGGCTGATTTTGATCTTACATATAAGTGTTATACATCATTCAATCCTGTTAAGTGTCTATTTTTTTGGTGTATACTCACAATAAAAACAAAGTTTGTGCTTTTTATCAAATAAAGAAAAATAAACATGATGCGAATTTTGCCTTCTCTCTGTCAGTGAAGTCCATTCTAAAAACGCATATTGCCTTTCCAAACAAAAAAATGTTTTTCACAATTTAAAACAATCTATTGTTTTATGTGAATGATTAGGCAGGATGATTTTCAGATCATTTTGAAGCAAAAACTCTAGGCGATAACATCCATTAGTCAAAAGTTTTGTGGCCTTATTTCAGAAACTTTCATTTTTAGTTTTTTCAATAACCATGCATAAACAATATTCTCTCATAAATACAAACATGTACATTAGGGGTGTGACGGTTATTATATAACCGTGAGACCGACGGTTATAGTTGAACACCGTCATTAGAACTCTATAACCGCCAAAACCGTGTTATTAAAATACTTTTCATAGAGAATGTTTAAATACTAATATATGCTTACGATGGAAACGGAGGCGGAGTAAGTGGTGGTGCTTCTGCTACTGCTGGAGATGATTCGGGAGAAATCTCTGCCCCTTTACCGATCAGAGCGCGCGCTGACACGGAGTAAAGCCTTGATTATACACGACGCATCCGTTTCTTTTACTGTCTATGGTCCGCACGAGCGCGAAGGTGCGCGCGGCAAAAATGACGCGTTGGGTGCGCAAGACCCCATTTCGCATTGCTGTGTGCACAGCTTTTTTTTTGTAACAGCGCGCGCGGCGGCGCCGCATCCGAGGATGAACGACTTCAAGCCGAATCTGCCCAAGCATGTATCACCGCGCCGGCACGTCTAAATTGCAGTTCATTGCAAAGTTGTTTTTTTTTGTTAAGGTTTTGTTTACTGTGTGTGATTAATTTAATGGAAAGCACTTTCACTCTTCTAGTCGTCTTGCTGTTCATTTTAAATAAACGTAGAGCAAGTAGATCAGTGTCTGCTCCTTTATTCAAACTAAGTTGTCTCCCCCCCATTTTTTTTTATTATCAATGTTGAAAACAGTTGTGCTGCTTAATATTTTTTGTGGAAACCGTGATACATTTTTTAAAAGAACATTTATTTGAAAAAGCAAAGACTTTCACAGTGTTACAAAAAAATCAGTCACTTTTGATGAACATAATACATCCTTGCTGAATATAAGAAAGTATTAATTTATTTCAGAAAACAATCTTTTGAACGGTAGTGTATATGCTACCAATAAGTATTCGCATCTATCAATGGATTTAGTTGATAAAATGTTTTTATATTAAAAGTAGAAGTACAATTATATATTGCCTGATAGTTCTTTTTTTTTCTTTCCTTTAACACCATTCCAGCTTCTATGGCTATGTTGGCTACATATGGCTACTATGCCGAGAGCCAGGTATAATTATTCAAAAATAAAAATAAATAAGATGTTTAAGATAAAAACAAATTAGTCTGACTAAGTCTACGTCTGGATTTACTTGGTTAAAAAACTTTTCAAAAGTATCAACAGAATAAAACAATTTTCTCAAAGGGGTAGAAGTTTTACAGTCCAGCAAAATATATTTAAATGGACAGTGGATTCTGGGATCCGTATACCCTGCCATAGTTGATTTGTTGCAAAAGCTGCTTCCACTTGATTTCCAGATTCCCCAACTGTATATATTGGGGTATGTTATGGGAACATTTTTTTATTTTTTTATTTAGAAAAGGGACAGTGTACATTAATTAACATTCTTAAATGTAAATGTACGCAAATTAGCCCGAAGGCTAGTTTTCATTAGTAGTCCCTTTGCCAGATGTTATTAAGCTCTAAACTAGAAGAAAAAAAAAGAGAAAAAGAGTCTTCTTGCTCTTATGTCCAAAAATTGTTTGTTAAAGTCATTAGAATGAGTTGATTTCTAGGTAAATCCAGATTGATTTCCGTTTTTTTTTAGTTTTCATGGAGGAATTCTGCAAAAAAAAATGTGTCTGTTCCAAAATGTTTAAATCTACTTTCAGATTCTCCAGATGGGATTTAATAATAGACTGTAAAAAATTATGGACAACGCACTTTCAGTCTCTTCCGTTGTAGTAAGTGAAGCCACCAGTGTCCAAATGTGACACTGACATCTTGAGTCTTGAGTCTGCGCACCCGCCCACACTCCCGCAGAATCGGTTAGTACAGTTTACTGCAGAACAACTCATTATGTAGGTGTGAAATAGACCGTTTCTACATTTTATGGAAATGTAGAAATTAAAGTTTAAGCTCTAATCTCCTCCCGAAGATCCCGAAAAAAAGTCTGTTGTCGCCTCAGTGAAGCTGTCAATCATGACGTCACATCCCCGTTTTTATAGCATCAAATAACAAATTAAAACCAAATGTATTTAAAGAAAGAACTCTTGAACTAACATCAGCGTGATAAAAACTACCAAAAATTACAGAAAACATATTTGGAAAAAAAATAATATTTGAAGTGTAATTGGATTGTTGTGTAATTGGATTTGTTTCACGTCCATTCCATTCCATTGAGAGGGCGGGAGTTTATGACCTATACCCAGGCTTCGGAGGGTTACTTTAAAAATGTATTCCGTTACAGTTACAAATGACTTCATAAAAAAAGTATTCAGTAATGTAATCCAAGTACCACAATATGACAGTAATGTAATCTGATTACTTTTGGATTACTTCAAGGTCACATATATAAATAAAGTCAAACAAGAAGAATTTTTTTTTTTTTTTACTTATTTATTAGGAATTTCGCAGCCCTGAACATACAGTATATGTAAAGGGGTATAAATCTAGTGGCTACAGTATGGTTTTACAGATTATTTTGTTTTATTTTTAACTAACATGTACAAGGAAAAAATAAAACATAAAAACATAACATTTAAAAATTCTACACAATCTACATATTAGTTTATTTTAAAATAGGCCTACATGTTGACTAAAGCCGTGATCTTTCTTAATTTGCCTGACTGAACTTTGGTAGTGGGAGTTCCCCTACGTTACATAGACAGTGAACATCCCGTTAAGTGAGAAGAGATTAAGAAAGGACATTTTGGGTACTAAAAAAAGCTACTCTCCTAATTTCTACAGATTCCAGCATGCATTAATTGAAAGCGTTTTTACCTGCGGGCAGCATCGTTTCTACTAGCAGCAGTGATTCAATCTGCGTCTGAGGACAGCTGTAGACAGCTGTTATTTGCCCATGCACCAGCGGTGGCACACGTGAGTCATTAATGGCAACAGAACCAGGAACCAAGCAGCGCTAGTGTTATTATGCCAAAATACTGATTTATTAGTTTTAAATGAAACTATTGTAATCCCGAAAGTATTTCCCCTTTTTTCAAAATGTAACTATAATCTGATTACTACGCTTTTTGACGTAACTGTAACAAATTACAATTACTGGATTTTTGTATCCTGATTACATAACACCGTTACATATATTCGGTTACTCCCCAACCCTGCCTATACTTTCCTGGCCGATCAAGATGCCATGGCTTCACTTTTCAGGACTCGTGTGGCACGCTTGGTTTTAATGCGTAAACAGGGGCGGAGCTAAGTGGTGGTCAGGGGGGGCCACGGCCACCACTGGTCAAGGATCGGCCCCCTTGCCGGCCCCCCAAACCTCACGGCCCCACCCCCGTCTGAGGAGGGGGGAAATAAATGTAATTTTAAAAAAAACCTCCTGAACAGAAACGGTCTAAAGGAAGCTGAAATGTATGCATTATTTTTTTTATCAAGTCATTTGTCAGTTACGCTACAAGCCCCACATTAGCAACATGTTGGGTCACGCCCCCATCAACAGTGCAAGACATTACGTGCCTGCAGCATAACGTGCCTGCATTCTGACAGTGCTTAATGGAGACTAGCAGCTAACCACTGGATACCACCGTAACTAACAGGTAAACGACGCGTAAAATCCATTTTAGACGAATGGTCTTTTTTTTTCCGAACGTACGCGCCGCTATCACGTCTGGTGTAGCCTATCCATTGATACACATTTATTATTCACAATATGGAAAGAGGAAATAAAACATAGTTTGTTAAGAGTATGACTCAAAAATGCCATTAATGGGCTTATTCTTAGTCCTCTTTTATTGTTTGAATTATTGTTATCCATTCCGCATCTCCCACATGTGTGTTTTAGCAAGGCGGGATGTGTTGCAAGATGGCGCAATATATCGGGAGAGACATGTGGGTCAGACATGATTTTGACCACTTCATTAAGTTTTGTTTTGTAGAAAGCCTTTCTAAAAAGTGAATTTCGTTTTGTATCATTTGTATCTTATTTTTAATCAGTGTTTCATCAACAAATAGCCTGGATTTAATAAATAAGAAGCAAACAATATAATCAGGACACGGAGGCGCCGGCGAGATTGCATTGCTCGTGAACTGGAGCTCGTCTCATAAATGAACCGAAACTCAGCGTTTAAGCTGCCTCACAGACACGAGAAATATATATAGAAAGCTTAAAATGTCTAATTTTAAACGAAACAATTCAAAACGAAATTAGAAACCGACTACTCTCTGCTTATGTAATCCGTAAGAAGTGTGCATGTCTCTCTATAGGCGAGTTAACTACTGCAGTCACTATTTCAGCCGACACTAAAAACACTAATTTATTTTAAAAAAACTATTAAAATGTCTCCTTGCCATATTTGAAACATTCATAATCATTACTTTTAGCCGGTTCCTTGAGACAGCTTTTGCATTATTGGCAGCGTCACCCTCTGGTTACATGAACACGGCGTCACTATCGAATCAGCACTGAAAACATGGGGATTTTTTTAAACAATAATCACACAACCTGTTCGATATTCTATAATTAAATTAACAAATCGAATATTCGAAAATCGTGACTCATCCCTAGTCACTACTGCTTTATTAGTTTATCCAGTGTAAAACCCGGACACCGCCACACAAATGTGGCTTTTTGTTAATGACTGTCCTACTACAGGATTTAACACAGAGGAACAGCTCACTACCAGTTACAAAAGACACTGTAACAGTCACAGGCAATTCTAGTTGCATTTTTCATCAATTAATACCTTTAATTATGATCCCGCCATCTAGTGTAAAAAAAAATGTTTTGGCCCGATGCTAACCCTACTTGCCGACCCCTGGTTTATGGCCTGACGAGCCACGGGAAAACCGCTACTCTGAGTGATGCGGTGCGTGAGTTTTAAAATAGTAGTTTTTGACAATCAAGTGCCACCCCAAATAAAAGACTGGCCCAAGCTGGCCCCCCCAGAAATAATGTCCAGGCTACGCCCCTGTGTGTAAACCAAATGGATGGGTGTATCTTGGTTTTTTTTTTCATATATTATTAAATGCTGACTTGAAAAAACTGCTAAATAGGCTAGATTTTCCTTATTTGTTTTAAGTTTGATTGCATATTGTAGAGCCAGCTTTAGTCGTCTGATTTCCAAGGAAGGTTCATTGGCTTCCACGCGTAAACTTTGGACTGGTGATGTTCAATAGGCTTCTAAAGCCAATCATATGCCTTGGTGGTGTACAGTATCCAAAAGTCGTATATATTACGATTTCCTGGCTGATCCATAAATGATACTTCCATAGTCCAGCTTTGAGCGAATCAAAGTTCTGCGCAAATTCATAAGAGTCGAACTGTCTGCTCCCCATTTGGTTTTAGATAAAACCTTTAAAACATTCATGGCTTTAGAACATTTGTTTTTAAGTGATTTAATGTGAGGAATTAAAGACAGTTTTCGGTCAAAGGTGATGCAAAGAAACCTGGTCTCTTTTACAACTTTAAACATTCTGCATTGACAAAGTTTGTATTTTGTTTATTTTCAGTTGGATTTTTCACTCTATAGTATTCATGTACTTACTTCTGTAGCAAATGCGGATATCATCTACATTTAAACTACAGTGCACATCAGAACCAATGACTTTTGCAATGCTGTCTATTTTAATACTAAAAAGAGATACCGATAAAATACTTCCTTGAGGTACTCCAAGTTCCTGTTTATGCAGGCCAGACAGGGTGTTTGCTACCTTGACTCTAAAGAGTCTGTTCAATAGAAATCTTTCAATGAAGATAGGCAAACGACCTCTAAAATTAATTTGGTACAAAGCCTTTAAAATTCCAAGTGTCCAAGATGTCGTTTAATAGGCTTTATCCAAATAATAATAATAATAAAAAGCTACGGCATGTTCTTTCCTATTAAAAGCATCACAAATGTAACTTTCAAGACAGACAAGACTGTGGTGGTGCTACAACATTTCCTGAATCCACATTGGGCATTACTTATGAGATGTTCAGACCATCCTCTCCATTGTTTTGCATAAGCAACTGGTTAAAGCTATAGGGATAATTTAATGGGATCATTATGGTCTTTTCCTGGCTTTGGAACAGGTATTATGTCTGCTTCGTACCAAGAGGATGGAATTTTCCCCGATATCCAGAAGCATTTTCAGAAAAAGGTGAAAAGGTGAGGTCGATTCTTTAAAAATTGGTGGTGAATTTGATCTGGCCCAACAGCTGTGTTGTTGTAGTTACAAAAAACTGGTTGTATTGCTCTATATACCAAGAGCTAAACTTTATTTTCTCCCCCTCCTTTGTTGAGCATGAAAAGTTCGGAAAGCAGGAAGACAGTCAAGAGTGAATCATGCCGTTTGATGTGTTGTATTTGAGGACCACTGCTTTTGCCCTTTATTTTTAGTATCAGCTCCATATTTTGTTTGATGGAGAACTTGTTGACATGCTTGAAACTAATCTTCTCCAGCTTTCCTTTTTAAATTTAACATTTATTTCTTCTTGCTTGTGCTCTACTCATCTTGAGTTCGATAAGATTTTCAGTTGATGGATGTCTGAAGAAAAATGTTTCAGCTTTTTTCCTCTCTTTTATAACATCCTTACATTTATCATCAAACCATGGAAGTCATCTAGATTTTTTGTTTAGAGATGTTCTTGGAACAGTATCATATGCTACAGGCGTTTCTGTGAAATTCTGCATCGCATCTGGCCTGTCCTCCAGAAAGTTTGCAAATCTCTCATAACAGAGAATTTGAAACTCTGATACCAGTTTGCTTTTTTTATCTGACATCTTTGTATCAGTATTCAATTCATAAGGTATGATTGATTATCTATAAAATCTTCAATCATCTTTCCTTTTGTATTGCAATAATTACTGCCCGAAAGTTATGGCTATTAAAATCTCCCATGAGAATGAAGGAAGATGGCATTTGAGTAGCAAGGTGATCTAGATCCATGCATCAAATTTAAATCAGGAGGAATGTAAGTGGACTGTAATGGTTTTCTGCAGTGTCAATCGTACCGCTGTCACCTGTAGATTGCTGTTAATACTGATGTGACTATTAAAGGAGAAAGCACAATCTGATGATAATTGTATCTCCTGTAAAGATACAACAAGAGGATTAATAACTGCAATTAAACGCTGCGTAAAATTAGCCCTGACACCACGACAGCTCCATTGGATAATCGGAAGAATAGGAACATTTGTCCTAATTCGGTCTTTAGGACATGGGCTTCTACTATGGTGTTCACTCTCTTTCATTTTGACATCTTCAATTTGTCTTGTCTTTGAAGTTTCATCTTTTGATTGTGAAGAGCTTGCCTTTCCGTTATTTTTATTTGCCTTTTGATTCTCAGTTGTTGAACTCTGATTGAGAAGTCATTTGAAAGAGTCTCGCTCTGAATCCCTGTATTCTTCGTTTTTGAGATAAGATTATTGTAGTTAACAGTTTGGGGTTTATATTTATGCATCCAGGTGATATCTGTCTGGCAATATATTGTTATTACAGCTTTTTTTGACAGCATAAGCAAATGTTTTATTCAAATTGAAAATAGGGGGAGCAGCCACCATTTTCTTTGCTTCGGGGTAACTGATGCTCTTTGTACATCTAACCTTCTGTATTTCCTTTTCTTTGATCCATATGAGACATTGATGTAGATGTTTTGAATGATCACCTGTGCGATTACAACATTTAGATGGTTTTTCACAACTCCGCAGCACAGATAAAACAGATGTGTTTGTTGTTGCAGCCATTAGACCCGTGTCCGTACTTTTGACAATTGAAACGCAGCAAAGGGTTGGGAACAAATAGGTCCACTGGAACACTTAGATACACAATTCGAATTCTTTCTAGCAGTATCGGCTTATTAAAAGGGATGATGTACGTATTAGTTTTAATGATTCTTTCTTCGTTGGATGATCGTGAGAGTGCACAGTCGGTGCTAATGCTTTAAACCTCAGTGATAATGTGCCATCGCCAAAACAAGATGATTGTGGACATTAATGTAGCAAATCTTGAACAATGGTTGGGCATGGACACAAAATTAATCTGTCATGACTGTATTAAAATGAACTTTGCTACTGTAGCTGTGTTGATCACTATTAACACATCCATGCAGGAAAAATCATGAATATTCTTTCACAGAATTTAGTCTTTTTATTAAACTTGTTAACATGAGATTAGCAATTTGTTAATTATTGTTATTCTTGATATGTTGTTGCTAAATGTTACTACATGGATTGCAACATGGGTAGCCTTAACCAGTGACACGCTTTTCAAACTGACTTAAGCAGAAAAATCTGTTGGGTAATGATGTTAAATATTCTTTATCTAAATATTTTCAATAAAGTTTAATATATTTTCCCTTTATGGGTTTTGACTTGGTGTGTGTCAAATTTGGTGTTATTACCAGTGATTTTAAGGTATGATTGCAAAGTGATTTTCTTTTGGAACCTTCAGAAAACTTGAATAGATTTTTCTCAAAATCGACTTTGCTAATGGAGCATAACATTATATGATCCATGCACTTGCACAATAGCAAGCACTTGTTTTTTGAAAATTTGCTCATTCCGACTCATTTTGCCAGCATGGGTCACAAATACGTTTATTACTGAATGAATCACGAATCTCTTGAATGAATGATTCAATGACAAATAAATATTTTTGCAGTCACTTGTCGCCATCTGGTGGTGTAAAGATGTAATCGATACAATCGTTATTTGAAGTGACATAATACTTTCAAAAGGTGATTTACTCTATTTTGATCGCTACCGTAGACATCAGTGTTAATATCCGAACTATAAAACTTATCCCAGCACTTCTGTGATCACTTGAATTATTGTAAAACAGAAAATAATACTGTGAGGTTGAAAAGACTGTTTGTGAAGCTGTTTAACATTTACATTTATTCATTTAGCAGAATGGGGGTGAGTAATTAATGACTTAATTTTCATTTTTGGGTGAACTAACCCTTTAAGTCTGAAGTAATGAGTTTAGGTAAATGGGAGCAGAGCCAGTGGTTGTTCTGTAGGCAAAAGTCAGTGACTTGAATTTGATGCGAGCGGCAACTGGCAACCAGTGCAGTTTTGTGAGGAGAGGAGTGATGTGTGCTCTTGTTTTATACTTACATATATGACAACTGCTCTCTCTCTCTGGGTCAGCGGCAGAGTCAAAGCAGATCTGAATGTTCCGGTGCGATTTAGTCAAAAAGGTTTAATAGACACAAGCTAATCACTGTCATTTAGGAATGAGATTCCATGGGTGTTTGAATCGAGATCGCAATCTTTTAACGATTATTCGAGCAGCTCGAACGCGCACGCATCGGCCCCTGTAAGTAAGTGCATATGGAGTGAGCTATTTGGGACAGGGTCTATTAAACCAATGGCATTAGCATGTAAAAGCATGACACACTGATTCATACACTTACCCCTCTCTTCTTGATGGCTTTTCTCAAAAGGCCCACAACATCTCTCCCCTCCACTCCACTCGCCTTAAAACCTTTGGTCCATGACACCAGAAAACTCTGCACAGAAATAAGGGCAACCATAGAGACATGGCATTCTTGCTGAAGAGCTCCTTATTTTAAAGTATCCTTCATCCTTTAATAAAATTTCTCTCTCATCTCACCTCATCTAGTTTAGTCTGCTGGCAAGGAAATGAAAAGGTAAAGCCTAGAGGCAGCTTCTTCTCTTTGATGCCCAATTTTTCAAGGAAACTGGCCAAGCATTCGGCTATGTGATCGAAGAGCTGGAAAAGAAAAGAAAAAATTACATTTTAAATACATTGCTTAGCCAAGAATAAGAACCCATTACAGTCAAAAGTGACCCACACCATAATGTCTAAATACAGCCCAATATGTTCAATAGTAAATAAGGTGGATCAAAAAATGTGAAAGGAAAAAAGGTAATCTTACTAAGTCTAAGTTAGTCTAAAGGTGTCGTTATTTAAATCTTTGAAGTATGACATTTTTGAAGGCTACCAAATCATAAGCACAGTTTAATTGTTTTGAAATGAAAAGCTCGTTAGATTGAACTAAAGTGGAAACAAGCCTCAGAAAAGCTACCGAAATTCAAAAGTTCCGATGTTGAAATCCAATGGGGACCGACAATCAATATGTCGTGCAGTCACCTCAGGTCATACATTCTATATTGAAATCACAACTCCATAATGCCATGGGGTGTGTGTGAGGAACCAGGTGCAACTCATCATTTTCTGACAGCTGGGTTCCAACTATGTCTTCCACCCTCTGGTCACGCACTCTTATGAAGGACTCTTGTGGCCGAATTGCAATGATTGAAGTCCAAACAGTGAACACATCCACTGCAAAACTAACACGGAGAAGTAGGGATGAAGTATGTGAGGAAACATTGGTTTATTTTACACCAGACGTGATTCAGTTCCCAGCCACCTAAGAGACACTTGTATGCATTTTCGTTCTGCACAACAGTTAGCTTATTTAGTTTTTAGCTATTATTTTTATTTTTATGGCAGTTTATATGATTACCATGCTGAAAAGTTAGTTCTGGTATCTCAAATTGCTTCTTTTTTTCTTTCTTTTTTTTGCTTAATCAATAATATACAAATGACTGCATTCTGTCATGGAAAGAAGATATAATTCTTTGCGTAACAGCATATTTATAAAAATAAAACATAAGAAGATATAAAACAAACAGACATGTCTGTTTTATAGGCTACGTAATATATAGGATTGAACCATATGAAATGAGTTTAAGTATTAATACTTTTTTAACAGTGAACAAGTGTAGAAGAAAGAATGTGCATTAAAATGATTTTCTTATGACGCACATTCATTTGGCCTATGCCTAGAGTGGTCATTTCATGCAGAGAGACACTTCAAGTGAGAACAACAGCATTCAACACATATTACCTATTGCAAGATGAAATACAAAAAAGGATATTTTGAAGAATGTTTTGAAGATATATTATTTTTCCTACTATGGAAGTCAATAGGGCCCATTAACTGTTTGGTTACCAACATTCTTCAGAATATCCTTTTTGTGTTCAGCTGAAGAAAGAAATTCAAGAAAGATTTTTTTAATAATCTATCCCTTTAATAATGCATAATTAAAATAATTTTTCAAACAGGCCCGAGATAAAAACAGATGCCTTGTGCGTTATGGTTAATTGGTTAAATGTTCATGTGCAGAGATAGAGTGGGTCTCATTTACTTTGTTCTTAGGTGTTAAACGTTCAGGTGCATCCTCTAAATTAGACTGTCTATTAGGCCTAGATATATGTGGTTGGCCAGATTGTTATTTACATACATTACATTAATGCATTTGGCAGATGCCTTTATCCAAAGCGAATTAAGTTTCATTCAAGGCACACATTTTACATTTTTATCAGTTCTTGCTTTCCTGAGAATCGAACCCATGACCTCTGCTGTTTGAGCAATAGAAAAGTTTTGTAGAACCTTTACCAGACAACACATCATATTTGTTACTTTGGAATAGGGATACTTCACCCAAAAATTTAAATTCTGTTATCATTGACTCACATCATTCCTGATGTTATTTTGAAATTTGACGGTTTGGGTTAACATTGACCTCCATTGTGTCTAGCCAAAAACAAAAAAAAAACATTGGACAACCATCAAAATATCTTTTTCTATGTCTCGCAGAAGAAAATTAGTCAAACAGGTTTGGAACAAAATAAGGGTGAGAAAATTACAGAATTTTCATATACTGTAGGTAATATGCTGTATCCCTCTGAATACAGTATAATACAGCTAATAATAAATCAAGATTTATGCATCATGATTTCTGCATAAGAACTTTCACATTAGAACTTTCTGCATGAGAATTTTCAAAGACAGGTTTTTAAATATGTGCTGAGGCTGAGATCCTGAGATAATGAGATCCTGAGTAAGAAACACTCACAAAAACAAAAACGGAAGACCCCCATAAGAAAGAATAACACAGGCTTGCGCACACACTCCTCACCTCTATCCCAGTTCCCCTCATGATGTTCTCTGGAATGGCATAGATCTGGTTCTCCATCTCCACCTTCTGCTTCCCATTACTGGACACTCTGACAAGCAGAACCCGGAAATTGGTTCCTCCCAAGTCCAGGGCAAGGAAGTCGCCCGTTTCTACAAACAAATTTAAAGTAAATTTAACTCAAGAGAATAGATTTCGAGAATAAAGCAACATTACAAGAACAAAGGGGTAATGGTTCAAGAATAAATCACATTATAAGAATTTTACAACATTAATATTTTACAAATAGTCCAAGTTTTCATTAGAAACATCAGAACAAACAGAAAATAAAATAAAAATTATGAGAATAAAGGATTACGATTTTAAGGTGATGTTGTTACAGTCTATTTACACAAACAAGTAATACCGAGTAATATTAATTAACTACATGTTCTTACTATGGGGTTATGGTTAGGTTTAGTTGCTTGTAATTATGCATAATTTACGTACATGTAACATGTAACCGTCACCTTAAAATAAAAAGTTACCAAAAAAAGTTGTTTGTTGTGAGAACAAAGCTGTTCTCAGACTATTCTTGTTTATTAAACCTGCATTATACCAGCAGCCATATCACCCTGTAGCCCAAGACTGGCTGCCCACTGAAGCTAAGCAGGGCTGAGCCTGGTCAGTACCTGGATAAGAGATTTCCTGGGAAAACTAGGTTTCTGTTGGTAGAGGTGTAAGTGAAGCCAGCAGGGGGCGCTCCGCTCACCCTGTTGTCTGTGTGGGTCCAAAAGCCCCAGTATAGTGATGGGGACACTATACGGTAAAAAAAAGCAGGTGGATGCTGCACATTGGTGGTAGTTGAGCAAACTCCCTCCTTTCATATGTAAAGCACTTTGAGTGCCAAGAAAAGTGCTATGCAACGAATTATAATTCAAATTAGATTAAGCGTTATGACTTATTTCTCAACACTTTATGACTTTATTTTGGTAAAGTTACATTGTTTAATATGGTGCTAAAATGTCGTCACACTAATTATTACCTCTTTATAACTGGATGGGCAACATTTCTGAGCACTGTGTGTGTTGGAGGAATTCCAGATTTTTGAAAGCTCACAGTACTTTTTATTTCCAAGGATTTCACACGATATGCCCTCTATGCTTAACACACATTAAAGGTCTTTCAGAAAGAATTTGTTAAACTCTCAATGTAAGGACAGATGTCAGGTGTGACCTTCTGCCTCAACGTACAATGTCAGTATGACAACAGGCTTCATGCACCCAACCCTCACTTCAAAACGACATACGGTAAGCATAGCCTAAGCAAACAAAATGTTTTGCGAGAAGGAAGTTGCTTAAATCTACAACTATGCAACAAGAAATCTCTCTCTTCAAGAAAGCAACCGCTGAATCATGACATGAGAATAAAGTCTCTGAGTAAGCGGGGATGGCAAACATCCATTTGGACACAAACCCACCTTGGTCTCATTGATCAATATCGTTCCCTTGGCAACACTTCCTACTAGCACCCTTTTGTGGCTCATACCCACATGACAACTTTTCTGTGTGAAGGCATTTTTTCCAGGAACCCGATAACAGTTATTCTTTTCACACTCCACTTGAGACATTGTCTCATCCCACGTGCACAGTCAAACACTCTCAGATGCCAGTGACAGCGTTGGGTTGGTGTCAGTCACTGTGACAGAAACACACACTCAAACACATCAACAGTGACGGATGATAATAACACAACTGGAGAACTGTATCAATCATCTCTTCATTTTATCTCACAACAAAAAGAACCACTTCCAGGACAGAACAATATGTGTTCCACAGGATGCTTGCAACTAAAGACAACAATATACCTCCACCCATGACTTGACCCGCATGGAACCTGAAGCCAACACATTCCCACAGGGTACAAATGCTTTTCATTCACTATTCAATTAATTTTTTTCCTCATTATAATTAGATTAAGAATTTGTAATAAAAGTTGTTGACATACAAATGCCTTAAAACGGATTTGGATACTTAAGCCACACTTACAAAACACACATGCTGTTACATTAAATTTCATGAATAACATTTTAAGCAAAACATTTCACAAAAAGATGTATGTTCAGTTTGAAATTATAACACAATCCAGTTTAGGAACTACACTACTGTTCAAAAGTGCAGGGTCAATGCGATTTTTTGAAAAGAATGCATTAAATTGATCAAAGACTGATCAAAAGATTTTGTATTTAAAATAAATGCTGTTCTTTTGAACTTTCATCAAAGAAACATGAAAGCGGTTTCCACAAAACATATTAAGCAGTATATATTATGTTTTCAACATTGATAATAAGAAATGTTTCTTGAGCAGCAAATCAGCATATTAGAATGATTTCTGAAGGATCATGTGACACTGAAGACTGAAGTAATGACTGTTGAAATGTCAATACATTTTTAAACATATTAAAACAGAAAGCAGTTATTTTACATTGTAATAACATTTACAATATTACTATTTTACTGTATTACTGATTTTTGCAACCTTGGTGAGCAGAGCATAGGAGATACTCTTTCAATACTTAAAAAATATCTTACCCACCACCCCAAGGTTTTGAAAGGTAGACTTTATACATCTAAAAATTACGTTGAGGTCAGTTGGTGAAAGGTCAAAAGAAAACTAAAGTCAGTTCCGAGGAAAGCTCTTTGTTTGTAGGTGTTGCTTGGTTTGATTTTTTTACTTTTCAAATGCATTGAAATTCAATGGATTCAGCTAAATTGGGGCACTTTTGGAAATTGGGCTAAAAGTGGCCTATTTTTTCTGAATTCATACTACTTTTGTAAATGCGTTAGTGTTCAAATACCTTTTGTGATTGTAAAAAGCTAAACTTTAATGTCTTAGGCTATTTTGATGATGCTTTTTTTCCATCTGTATAGGTCAAAATCTCGTCATCACCTGTGCCGTCAGGTGTGGAGCGGACGAAGGTGGGGAGCATCTTGACAGCTGCAGTTGGGTTAGTGTCTCTGCCTAGTCCTTTATCCATCTCCCTTCTGAACCGCTTAGAGACATCCATCAGGTTCTCATCAGACAGTCGCATGTGATACAGGTACTTATCCACCTGAGAAAACCAAATAAAGGGTGAAAATTCACTACATTTTCCTATTTTCTTTTTTATAACACCGATTTTATTTTATTTTTTTTATAACACTCATAATCATACCCTTTTTATTAGTAACGTTTTTGACATATCTCACTAATACATATTCTCATACAAATGTACAACATGGCATGTGGTATGATCATAATGGCAAACTACTATACTACTCATAATAACTTTGCAACATGACATTAACTCTCCACCAATTTTCTGCAAGCATGGATTAAGACTAACCAGGGTTCTCACAAAATGGGTAAGCATTTTATTTTAAAGGATTTCATAAAGCACTCACAAAAAGGCATGAAATATTTTAGGTATGCATACTCACAGAACTGGAAATCATTTTAGGTATGAGCGTATTTTCCAGGCCTGGATATCGCAACTTTAAAATTCACTTATTTATTTTTTTCACTGAATAACCAAATTACTAATATGTTTGCCAAATTGATATATGCAGTAGGCACATCCCTTCTGGACATAGCTGTAGGCACAAAATGCGAAAGACATACTCGACTTTATAAAATCTGAGCTAAAATACAACAGCATAAAAATAGTACATTCAGCCTTACTGATTACATTTCGAACACAGAGTAACTTTCTGTTAAAAATGTAATCAGTAAGGCTGAATGTGCTATTTTATGCTGTTGCATTTTAGCTTTTAGCTTTTGATTTTATAAAACCGAAAGACTGTCTTGCACATTTTGTGCCTATGGTTCCATTCAGAATGGAATTACATACTGCATTATATATTATATATATATATATATATATATATATATATATATAAAGGCTGCTCTGAGCCACTGTATGAAACTGCTAATCATAGGCGTAGATTACGCGGGGGACGGGGGGGACGTATCCATCAGTTTCATAGAGTTCAAAATTGCAAAAAACTCTTCACTCCTTTTTCACGAAAAAGTCAAGCACTGTAAGTTGTCATGTAGTATCCGAATTGTGTTGCACAATGATGAATAACTCCGCCTATTTCTCTTGTTGAATAATTAACAGGTTTTGTTGTAAATTCACTACCCGAACAAACATGCAATATTTTCAATCTATTTTACTCGTAATGCATTTTATTTTCACATGTTATCAAAGCCCTTCAAATTAGAATACACATGCTAAATGTTAATGCTGAATTTGTATTTTCATGCATTAACAGCCAAGATCTGCTTGAATCAGGCAGTGCCGTGTACATGATGTTTATCATAATTTGGTAACACTTTACAATTAGATAAAAAAGTTTGTAGACAAACTTTAAGTTCTCTTGAAAAGCCTAACTAGAAAGTTTGAAGTAGTTTTAAAAGCTTGAAGTTTGAAGGTTTTCAATGGAAAGTTTTAGTTTAGTAAGACAGACTTTGTTTAGGCTAGTAAGAAAATGTAATTTTGCCCAAAAAAATTACTTTAATTTTAAGTAAATGTTATTTTTAAATCAGCTTCAGTGTGATATTTAACCATATTATCATGCTTAACACTGATAATTTGAATAATTGTAATGCGATGATCAGATATCTAAATCAGAGAATATCATACCCCCTAGAGGCAGGGCTGGACTGGTAATCTGGCATACCGGGCAAATGCCCGGTGGGCCGACGTGCTTTTTGGGCCGATACATCTCATACTTTTTTTTTAGCGGCCCATAAAACTCATACATCGGCGGCCCACTGGTTTTGACGGCACTGGGTTAGTGCCGGTGTAATGCATTGGTCAAAAAAAAGTAAGCGTCAGTTTTTTTTTTTCCACTGACCGGCCCATGAAACGCGTAGATCAGCGGCCCATTGGTTGTTTTCTTGATTGACACGGGGCTGGCTCAATCACATATTTAAACACCTCCCCCTTTGGTCTTTGAGTGAGCGTGCAGTGTCAAGTGTGTGTATCTGGCAAAATAGTCTGAGAGATGGTGAAGAAACGCAAGGAATGTGCAGAGAAATAGCGTGTAATAGAAATAGCAGACGCTGTAAAATGTGTCAAAATATGTTTTCTGCAGCAACAGGACCAGCTGCAGAAAACATCCAGTGGCTGATGAGGAGGATAGTAAGGAGGATCAGGAGAGAGATGAGAAAGTGTAGAGTCCGCGGTAAGCAGAACTACTTTCAAAACACTTTGGCTATGAGTGTAGGAACCCATAACCCAGTTACGCATTATTTCCACATCTGCATAGTTGACGATTACAGAAATTTACTAGAAGTTTAATGAGACGCGTTTTTATCCATGTTTTCCGCCAAAATAAAAGCTTGATGCAGTTTCCGTCAAAATAAAAGATCATGTGCTTATCTCTTTCAAGTTTAGAAATTAGAACAAACCTAATTATGAAAGTTTTCTTTATTTTTCAGTGCATTTGTTTTACAATATATGGCTATTAATGTTATAACTATTATTATGTAGTAGTGTAATATAGACAGACACTGCTATTAAAATAGGTTTAATTTTTTCTTTGTTAAATTTGCACACTGAATATGGGTTGGAGCTTTTAATTCTGAACCCTCAAACTGCACCAGATTGATGAATTTAACATTAAAATGCACAAAATTTTCTTAGGGGGAGCATGCCCCCGAACCCCCCTAGAACGACAGAGGTCCGCCCACCACAGTTTTACCAAAATTCCTGTGAGAAACACTTGTATTTCTATGCCAATGCAGATTATAGCTTGTTTTTTGGATGCATCACTGTGGAGTATAGTTCAATTGTATTAATAAAGTACAATTTTGTACTTGTTTCATCTGTTAACTCTCACTCGTTTATACTCACTCATTACATGGCATTAGTGGTTTTAATGAATAGGAGTTGAACAAAAACATATTCAAGGGCGTGCAAAGATGGGTGGTGTTTATTATCATATAGTGGGCCAGTCTGGACCAAAATGCCAGGGCCGATTTTCTGTCCCAGTCCAGCCCTGCCTAGAGGTACCGAGATCCACCTACAAAAATACTGTGCCACAGCAGACTATATGATGGTCTATGAAAAATACACATTTTATTATCTTATTAAAATACATGATCACGATTTTACCACCTCCGCCTCATTTTAAGCCAGGAAAAACCCTGCATACTGCAATATAATGAACTGGACAACTTTCTTTCTGTTTTATTGCTTTAAATAAATAGCATATTAAGCTAATTAAGCAAAAACCTCAACAAAAGTCTGCAGAAAAAAAAATGGTATTACACTTGACATTCTGTCCCCCACTTTTGAAATGGTGGCTACGCCCCTGCTGCTAATCACAAAGACCTGCTTTTCTTTGAAGGCCAACAGTAACTTGAGACCATCTGTTTATTCTTACAGTCCTGATACCAGCTGAAGAATCTTTTACAAGAAAGGGAAGCTGGAATGTCCTGGACTAGATTTCACTCAAAGGTCAGATGTTGACTTCATAAGAGAAGCTCTCAAAAGCTATCATACTAGGATGAAGAAAGAGTCTCTTTAGGCAACATCCTTCCAGATTGTAAAAGAATTGCAGCGCTCTCTCTCTCTCTCCCCAAGGTCTGCAGCATTATGTTTAATGACTGGCAATGAATGACAATGGAACTTGTTTTGTTCGCAATTCTAGCTCAATAATGGTTCGATTCGCTGTGATGAATTCACCCTGGTGAATAGCATGAACAGAGCACTGTCTGAGGCGGAATTCATACAGATACCTACAAAAGCATAGAGCATTCACAATCACAAATACTCCACCTCAGCAGGAGAAATGGCCTGTCTTGGTAAATGCTAAGAACCTATTATAGAAATGGCCTTATGAGTTTCACATCTTTACTGTATGACATTTGACACCACAAGAGGACAGAATCATTCACACAGCTGCCCACGATAAGAAATATGGTGCCAAGATCACATGGAAACGAATCAACTTTCGCCTAATACACAGGGTTCAACAGGGCTAAAGGTTCCCTTCAAAAACTGTGACTGATTCGAAGCATGAATATCAAAAATATATTCCTTATTGATTATTTCAAAGAACAAAATTACACAATTTATGTGAAAGTTAATGAAAAAAGAAGATTGTTTGATTGAATATCATGTAAATATAAAAGGCAAATAGGACTCCGGAGGCACTGACAGTGCAGACACTGTATAAAGTCACACACACATACAATCTGCATTATGGAGTCAAACTTTTCTAAGTCCAGGCTGGTCTCAAGGTCCTGTCCAGGACATACTGGATGTAACAGTACACACAGTACTATGATAAACGAGTTTATAATTATCGCGTTAAGACAGAGATAGACGCTATTATATCCTGGTTTAAACTTCAAGAGCAAACACAGCATTGCAGTTCTTACATTTGATTCATTTCTGTGAATCAACTCAAATCTGCTTAAAAAAAATCAATTTAAAACTCTGATTCAATGATTCATTTCGATGACATTTGAAGAGCAGATTCATAAAAATGATGAAATATACTTTGTTGTGCTTATTTAGTGAAAAAATATATATCTTGATCATTACTTTAATAAAATGGAATGATATAAATATTAATATAAAATTAATAATATTCATTTATCTTTGCAACAACAACAAAAAGTTTTTAAAGTTTTTTTAAAGCCTTTTCAGTGCAAATAAAATACAGACATACATCAGATATCAGAAGTGTGAGGTTTAAGATGGATCGGTTGTATTCAGTATGTAGTTGACACTTTTTGTCAGAAAAAAAGTCACGTTAAAAAAATATTCCGGGTTATTTCAACCTACTGTAGAATAAGTTAAGAACCCTGTTCAATAGGTCTACAATAAAGTTGAAAGGGTGATTATTTCAATTCATGTCTTGCCCTGGGGCCATTTCTATTTGGGGCTGAACTGAACACCTTTCCAATTACATGCCAATTTCAACACCACCAATTTCACTTTTGACTCCAACGCATGCAAAGACACTTTAATGAGGTTCAGAATGTAGGCTATTTTCAATACAGAAGAAAAGCGAACCCTTAAGTGGCCGGAAACTGATCATTTGCACAAGACGTTTCAGAACACTTGAACGCAAGACAAGTGTGTAATAACGTGAGGATATGAAAAAGGTCAGAGTGCGTGCATTGAAGACATTAAAAGGAATCTGAATCCCAGTGAAATTTTTACTGCCTTCATGTACAGACAGCTCTACAAATACAACAAAGACACGATGTTTAAACATAAATCAGAAGAGCTTAAACCACATTTGCTTATAAAAGTTCTTTTAAAGTAACACCAGGTAACTTTTGCTCTCGGGGTCCCCCTACAGTTGGGAAACAGTATTGTCCTCTACTACTGTCGTAAACTCTGTCATCCTACACGCACGTGCATTTGTTGACAACCATGATAGCCCTGAAGTGAACACTGTAGGAGGAGGTCACATGCAGGTGTTCTGCTTGCGTCGCGTGTGAAATGTTTACAAGCCAGCGTCATTATAGTAGCCTAGTCTATTGGTTACCGTTTTACTGAATCTATATGATACTTCAATGCAATGTTTGAGTGGTAGAAAATAACCATATATCATCAATATTATAATATCAAGCTACCATAAATGAATCTGCAAATTTTACAAATCGATTTGCATTATAGCTTGAGGCAAGACAAATAAACAAATATCACAGACATGTTAGGTATCCTAAAATATGATTTTGTACATCTTATATATTTACTTGCAAGAATGTAGCCCCTACCAAACTTGTACACGCCGTTTAGACATAGGCTTTCATTTGATTTTTTAAATTTTTATTTAGTATTGCACAAGAACAACATGAGGGTGGAAATTCGTCATCTGAAAAAATTGCGACAAGAATCCCGTTTGCCTCTGTAGCCATCAATAATCGGAAATTACACAATCAAGTAACTTTACACATGTAACAAATGAGAAGCTATGAACACAATGATAATATTAATAATCTTCCTCCTTTCTTTGTACATGTTGAGTAGAGTACACTTTTTAGGTCAAACATTTGCTATTTGCATTTCATCGATTGCAAAGTTCAAATCAGTACGAGAATGCTAGCGATAGCTAACCATCAAAAACTAGAATATCGTTTACTAGCTACCAGATTGATAATTCGCTACTCTACTATCATTACTTGATTCATGAAGATAAACGGAGGATAAGATAGCTTCCGTAACATAGTCAGGCAGACAAAAAAAAACGAAGAGATAGTATGCAAGCATGACAGCCAAGTCCGCATCGGTCGGGCACCCCTCCTCCTCCTTCAGCTCACGCCAGCGAGAGAATGCTGGCCCAATGTTGATCCTCGTTCTGCCTTTAACGCGATCACTTTCTCTTTTTCTCTTTTTGCTTTGCTCCGATAAAACCTTTGCTTTCTTGTTTTTCTGTGCTGCTTCCGCCATGACTATAACATTTGGCTCGCACGTCCGATTTTAAGGAAGTGGGGGTGGTGGTGGAAGTGACGTATATGCCGTAAAGCAGTCGAATTTTGTAGTTCTCTTTGTTCGCCGGTTACTACCCGAAATCCGAAGTTTAAAAGTACGATTAAAAACGCTACAGACCCCGTCTGGCTATGGCAGACGTGTCATTCAACCTATTGTAAGTCGATGTACCATCACAAGAGACTTGGAAATATATTATGAAGGTTGAAAAGTTACCTAGTGCTGCTTTAAAGCTCAACCTTAGACAGGGCTCTTATTCACATTACTCCCACATTGGCCTCGAACAGCATTTCGAAACTTAAAAACGAGTGAGTTTCATTTCATTAAACCTTTTGTCAACTAAACTTGACTTTTCCAAGCCAATATTGAATGACTTTTACCAAACAGTCCCAAGGGTATTCTTTTTATGAAATTATAATTGTGATGATTCAGGGTAATTTTGGACATTTCATAATCTGGAACGCCCAAGGACTGATGTGTACATTTCTTGCTCCACCACAAGAAAAAGAATGTTACAATGACTGTATCCCAGTCTTCATAATGGAATTCTTTTTTTTTTCCGTCCGTACAATGAATGTAAATGAGGTCTAGTGTTGTTCGAGCCCCACTGAATTTCATTGTATAGACAAAAGCAGTTGAAACATTCTTCAAATTGCAGAACTAGAATAAAACATAACAGAATAAAGTTCTGCAGAACTCACATCTCAGGATGTGAGATGTCAAGTATTGTTGTTGATCTGTACGGACCAGGCACCATGGTTCGAAACGCACGTGATTCTCGGATTAATTGCAAACTTTAACCATCATAGAGTGAAAGTTTATCATTTGAAAAGCAAAGTTGAACGAAAGTCAAAAAAATTGCGGTATATGCGTTAATTCAGAATGGTGCCATGTCTGGAGAGCGTCTGTCATCAATTTCTGAGCTTTTCTCTGTATTATTCATTGAAATTAACTATTTTATTCCAATCAATGTGCAATATGAGATCACATTACAGCAGATAATTCAAATGTCAACAAAAGACAGTCTCAGCACTTTTCGTTCACCTCTGCCTGTTCAGCTTTGTGTTGTTGTCCTTCAGACAGTCCTTAACAATACTCACAATGCAGATCATAGTCATAACTGTACCAGAGAAAGCATGTTTCAAGTTTTTATAGACATATTTCATTCCTAGTGCTCCAAACATGAACCAGCACTGTGTATGCAATGCACACATAGGCATATTTCATCATGTCTTCTTCAAATTAAATATATGATATGTTCAAATAAGGATACTGATCCTACGGTACATCTGATTATGAATGCGATGACACGCTGAATTACTGATCTGATACACCGAAGACAATAATGTAGACCGAAAATTCAAAGAAGGATGGACAAAAAAGTAACTAAGTCTTCATTCTTTCTGTGTTAAACTGATGTGTGTTATGTGTTATGTATGATGTGTTTGTGTGATTGCAGTGCTCGTAAATGCAATGAAAATATTATAATTTTTCATATAGACCAATAACTCTGGAAAGTTATAACGCTGATTTGATGATATTTCTAAGAGTAATTTATCAAAACATATTAGGAGGATTTATTCATGATAGATGTTAGTAGTCTCTACTAATAAGATATTTGTGAGTTTAATGTTTACTCAACTCTGGCACTCTGGAACATGGCAGTGGTTCTTCATTTGGTATTAAGAATTTGTGTTTGATTCTGGAATGTTCTATTCGACATTGTGAATATCATCTGATCCCAGGGACAATTGAAAATAGAAATGCAACTTTTAACCACGGTATATTCATTTCGTACAGTTTGTTGTTTGTACAATGATCCCATTCATTTGGCCATTTGTTGATAACGTATAAGACACTGAGGGCAATAGCTGACTTGGCAGACAACTATTCATCCAGTGCAGTTTCATTCACGCAGCACTAGTTAATCAAACAAAGGTGAGTCAGTTAGTTCAATAAAGGAATGCAGTTGATAGTCTTGTTTACAATCAAACAGTCTATGTATATAAAAAAGGGCTGTCAACTGTAATCTGCTAATGTGTGAACAAACACAGATTAAGCTTTGGCGTATATCACAATGAATATAAAGGCGTGTAGCCTATAGGAGTGCGGAAATATAAATATCTTGGTAAGAAAACATCTTGTCAATTCCTGAGTTGCTCTGAAGAGTATCGGACATCATATCAAATTAACTTAATCACAGTTCTTATTCTTTTAAGTGTGACACTTTAAGTACTTGTCAGAGGTCACAGAAGTCACTGCATGCTTTTGTCATAATGAAGTCGAGCGCCCAGGAGGTGACACACGTGACTATCAGGGCGCTCGAGTCTCAGGTTACCAGAGCAACACTCGCTCAGTTAAAGGTAACTTACGTCGTGGCAGGAAGCGCCACAAAAACTCGCCCAGCTAGTTTATCCAATATCATTTTTACCTTTATTATCATTGTTTTTTATAGACCATTATTTCAAACTGGCAGACATACGGTTATGTTATGTTATGTTATGTTATATACTAAAAATATAGCCTAGTATATTATAGACACGAATATCATAATGTTATCATTGGTCTGGAGCAGCTCCCAACTCCCAAACTACGCACTCTTCATACTTAAAAAAATGCGGAAACTGACGTTTTGCGACTGACGCACGGGACTCATGCGGTAAGGGGAAATAACTGTTACACGATGTGGGGAAATTTTAGAATAGGAAATCAATTTAGTGCTAGGCCTAACGGAATATTCAATAAACGTACAGAATCTCAAAGTTTGTTATTAGTAGGATCGTGATATTATCTTGTGTCAAGTGATGTAAAACTGACCTCGCTGCCACACACACACACACGTGTAACTTAGTGGATGCGAAAGGATGTAAATGACTTACAATAAAAACCAACCAACAAACAAACGAACATTGTAACTGACCGATAATGATCTTCACTCATCCATCGGCCTGATTAAGCCAATATAGCCTAACGTTACAATGTGATGTCGATAAGCCGGCTTTTAGCGCGAGCCGGCTACTTTAGGCTACTTACTTTCTGGACGTGGTCATGATGAAGCTCAGTCAAGTAGTATGCCAGTAAATGAGAGGCGATCATCGTCTTCTTTCAGCTTGGGGTGTCTTAAACTTCTTAAGTGTGTTGAATGTGAGCTGAACTGATTGTAAGTCACTTTGGGTGCGAGCTCATGTTCTTCAAGTTTCTCAAACTCTTTCTTGGACTTGCGCTATCCGGTACAATGATGATGCAAAGTGATGTCACTATTAATTCCACCCACTTCACACTAGTCATTTGAGTAGTTTTACGTCACTGAGATTCTTGCTGCTGATTGGCCGCAAAGAAGGCGTGTCAAACTTAACAGACTCTGGGACCCCCCCACCCAGACTCTCAACCAATCCCAGTATAATTTATGATATAATAAAATGATCATTTTGTATTTTTTTTATCCAATTTTCTGTAGGCAAACATATGTCTTAATTTTTTAGCAGTTTGATCATGTCGTGCATTAAAAAGACATGATAAAAATTCCCATTTACTGTAGCCATACTTCTAGATCATTTGTCCGTGAAAGCTCAGGTTAAACCGCATAATGGGATGATGTTTTTATGTATTTAAGAATAAAGGAGTCTAGGTTGTTGCAAGAGTAAGTGCTCTTCATCTGAATTAGTTCGTTTGGTCTGTATGACACAACCTTGAACTAGATGTGCAACTTGGCACGTCTCCTTGTATGACATAATAGCAATAGTTTCATTATGACTTCTTTATTAGAACAGTGTCTTGACTTCAAACTTTGCATTTGTCCCCCTACACATTTGGGAGTCTAAAAGATGTTTTCCATATTGCTCAGACATGATATGAACTAGAGAAAGTTCAGAAGGTCAGAAATCACTGAAAATGTGTTTTAAAAAAAATTGTTTTATTAAAAACCATGTGACCATCTTTTACAGTCTAAAAAACAGTCATGGTATTTGTTGGCAGATTGTAATTAGAATATTTCTAATTGCATATACTTTGACAACATTATGTCACTGTATTATTTAATATGAGGTTTTTGTTTTTTTTACTAAAAAGCATCAAGAGTGTTGTACAAAATAAATCAGTTCTTCAAGTGACTAGTGTTGTCAGTACTCCTTTCACTGAAGCTCACTTTTGAAATACCTGCAACACCACTTTGCCTACTAATTTGGGTTAGTATACGATTATGAATTCACAGAATGTCTTTGGAGAGAGCTGGTCCCCTGTTATCAGATAAGCATGAATTGAGTTCCTGACATCCCACAGGCACATTAATGTAAGGCAGCAGCTGATCAGATTCCAAACCCACGACTGCCTCAGTTGTTCTCAAAATCATAACTGTGAGGACAAAGTCTCTTGCATGAACAAATGGGAGCAAATTTTTTTATCTGTTTTCGATTTTTGTCTTATAGAATAAATGTTTGTTGTATTTTTATTTAGTCATTTCTTCTCGATGGTAATATCAGACTGCTAAAAATGTTGTGATGGAAACAAAACTGTTCATATATATTTACGATTTAAGAGGAAGGGGAAATTTTAAGAATCATAGATTTAGAACAACAAGGAAAAAAATATGTTTATCAATTTGCGGTGTTAAATTGTGGAATAAACTAAATGAGAAATCAAAGCAATGCACAAACATATTCCTATTTAAATAAATGTACAAAGAAATTATTTTCAAGAGGTATCAAGAAGCACTGTAGTAAAAGTAGGAGTGCTCCATTGTTTATGTTGTTTTTCTTTGTTTGTTTTGTTATTTTTGGTGGTATTTGTTGCTGCTTGAATACATTATTGAGGGTAGAAATACTTGTCAGTGGTCACTATGATGTGTATTTATATATGTGTGTGTGTGTGTATGTGTAGATGTATAGAACAACATAATAATAATAATAATAATATAAAAATTGTAAATTGAATGACCGTAAGAATTAAGGGGGTAGGAGTATAAGTTTTACTTCTTCCTACTCCTTTTCGCACATGTAATAGAAGTATGTTAACAGGAAAGAAGTGTACTTTGGTTGCTGCTCTTTTGTTGTTTTTTTCTCCTATGTTTTTAAACATTGTTTTATATTTTTATATACTTTCTTTTCCATGTTCGAAATAAAGATTTCAAATTCAAAATTCAAATATATATATATATATAAGCTGTAAACTGGGTAAATGTATCTTTACTTGCTGAAATGAATGCAACAAAGTCGTCTGTGATGAATGTTTTCATAACACTTCTTCTTCTTTGTTTACATACTAAATTTTTTTTTAAATTATAACAGCCAAAAACAGAAAAGAAAAATCAATTTGATGTCTTTCACAATGGTATCCAAGGCATTGGAAAGTAGGACATTAGCCCATTATAGTTGTGAATTATGGAGAGAATTACTGATACTGTCCAGCAGACTGAGTTTGAGACATTGTTTGCTTCTTTTTTATTTCATTTCATTATGTTCAAAACCAAATGTGATAAGAAGTGTGATAAGAGTTTTTTTGTTATGGGGAACAACAGCATATAATACACTGTATCAAATCCTTTACAGAACGGTTATGTCAGATGTGTGTTGTATGATGTAAGACAAAAAAGAACAGGACAAATGACTCACCAGTATGATGCATTTCCACTTAACTGGTTCATAAAGGATGATTTCTTACAAAAGAAAGAAGGTGATAAGATAAACAGTATGTGTTCAGCACAATGCCACTCGCTCAGGCTAATGAGCGTATTTGTGTAAGTGTGTAATTATTCTCAGTGAGTTATGTTTATGACCAGTGACACTTATGTTACACAGTTTTCACTGAGTCAAGAAGTGGGGATGGATCTGTAGTAGGCTATCTACTGAAAGGGAAGAAATACAACAAAACAAAAAAATAGTAATGATGATGCAATGTTTGTGCAAATGCAATCTGCTATTTTGGTATGCTACAAAACTTGACCTGACAGGTATGAGGTAGCTTTCAGAGGTAGGCTATAGCCTACATTGTTGTTGCTGTTGTTCAATGAAAATTGAAACACTACTGTTGAAATTTTGAAACAAAGGAGAAGCTAAGACGTAAGTCGGGACGGGATCCCAATTCAATCTTATTTTTGCTCAATCGTATATATTTTACGAGTTGCCCAATTCGTATGAATTCGTACGAATGACCTACCCCTGACCCCGCCCCTAAACCTAACCGTCACTGGGGTTTAGACAAATCGTACCGAATTCATACGAATTAGTTACATTTTGGTCGTGAGAAAGCGTTGGAACTTCCCCACGTGGCAACTATCCCAGTCGTCCCATTCAATTAATTTTTTTTTTTTTTATCAGGATATCAACATTACTGCCAGCAGAGTAAGAACTTTACGTTCAATCACAGGAAAGGATTCAGGGTGAAATGACTTTTCATGCAGATTCAATATGACCCTGCACTGCCATCTAGCGGTGAAGACTGAATAGCACGTAATCTACATCGGTTAGGGTGGAGTTTGTCGCACAGGTGCTATTAGTTAGAATTAGATTTTTATTGAGTCATTTGACCAACTTCTAGACCAATAGATTCTACAGTATGATCAATTAAAAAGCTTTTTTTCTTTTCAAATATATCATTTTCTTTATGTTATTTTAGATTATAGGCCTGCAGAGCAATTTTCTCATTTAGTATTTTAAAGAAAATACACGAATGTCAGGTGAAATGACCGGCAGGAAGTTCAGGGCCATTGTGGGTCTCATGAAAGTCCCAGAGCGCGAGCTTATGGGCGATATTTTGTTGTGCGAGAGCGCTGAACCTTCACTTCCCGTTCACGTGAATATTGGTAAATTTGTCCGTTTGGACGACGGCCAGTACCTCGATACGGAGGACCGAGATAAAGCTGTTAAGAGACGACAGCTTGCAAACGCAAAGGAGCGATTGCGGGTGAGTGTTTGCAAAGTTCAAGACAGCAAGCATTGCCTAAGTTGTTTCCTTCCAGCATTTATACATTGCTGCCCTCTTTTGGCGAGTGAAGCGCTGCAGGTTTACTACAGGTTTAGTTCATTAGTTCTGTAAGTCACGGTGCTGTTTTACTTGATGCCATTCTGTGATGGAAACTTTAATTTTAAACGTTTCTCGAATAAATCGGCAGACTTGCAAAAAGTAATGCTAAAAATAAATGTTTTGCCCTTTTTTGCATAATGTTTCCATTTACAGCTTGACTGAAAAATTGGCTAGGCTACTGGTCAAAAATATTCATTCACAAGTCTCATTTCATCTAATGCTCTTCACTGACTCTCTGTCCATGGTAATTGCTCCAAGTACACTAACTTTTGATAAAACTTTAGGGTGCAAAGCGAGCACAACTAAAATACTTGGAATTTGTGTAAAAAGGGCTGAATGGTTTTTACGATAAATATTGTAGTTTTATTTTATCCTTTGTGATGGATTGTCATCTTTTTAGCCTTTCCTGGTGCAGTAAACTCATCTTAGGAGCAAGTTTCCAGTTTTATTATTAAGTAAACCGTAACAAAAGAGAGAAAATCCGTTTGTTTCAATCAAAATGCATGTGCTAACCATGCAGACGTCTTTCAATCCTTTTGTTAACCTCGTTGTTTTTTATGGCTTTACAGAAAGATTGCAGTTCCCTTTTTTTTTTTTTTTTTTTTTTTTTTTTTTTTAAATCTTTAAGAATCTTAAATTGACTTTCACCTGAAAGATTTGCTATTCAAAATCTCAGGGCCAGTGATGGTGTAATAAATGCCTTCCTGCTTCAGCTGGAATGCTGTTCTCCATGCTTCGTTGACATTTCAGTAAATGCATTTCTATTTTAATAACTACAGCTTTGACAAATAAATGTTCAAATGGCAGGTCTTAAAGTTCCCCGGTGGTGAAAATCAAGCTTTTAATATTGTTTGTCTATGTGGTGTTTTTAATATGCTTTAAGACAAACCATGTACAAATTGCTGAGTATTTTCTCCTTAAAACTGCAGTGACAGTCTCAAAAACAGGTGTAAAATCGCTGGTGTTTCTGACTTCACAAACTACCTTGTAACCAATCACGTCAACGTGTGATCTCAACGACTGGATCTCTGAGCTGGTGTGAAAGGGTGGAGGTGGGGCTAATTTGTATATTCATAGAACCGCAAATACTAAATGAGGCAATGGTGTAGTTGCATAACATTCAAGCTATTTTAAGGCATGAAGAATAATTGTTTTTGCAAGGAAAATGTTTTTAAATCTCATTTTGGTTTTTAAGGGATAAAATTACCATGGACTCTTTAAGCTGTAATGTGTAATTGTTTCCTTTAAGCCTGCTCTCTCTGAATGGAAGCTCTCAGGATTCCAAATATACAATTTTTAATTATGGAAATTTTCAAAAATGTATAGCCTAATTAGAGAGACTTGCTGACTTTCTCCGAGTTGATCGAATGCATTGACACATTCACTTTATAGTCCATGATGGTCTTTCACTGTGATGCTGGGCTACAGTAAAGCATTTCTGTGTTTTCAAGTCATTATTTTGTAAAAGCATGTAGTAGAAATGTGAGTGAGTCGGTATGGGTTTGGGAGGGGAGGGTGAGTAAATTATGTAATTTTCACTATTGGGTAACTTCCTTTAAAAACCAAAATACTGCTCTTGATCCAGCCTATTGTATTCACCAGGGCTGTGTTTCCCAAGAGCATCGTGAGACCAGTTTGTTCCTCAGCTCCATTTTCGTGTTATTTCTTTGGTTCAGTCAAAGATGTTGTGAAATTTTGCCTGTTAATAGTGTCATCTGCTGCACCACACAGGTGAGGAGCCTGAACAGCATGTTCTCGTACCTTCGCCGTATTGTTCCAGTGATGCCGCAAGATCGAAAGCCCAGTAAAGTGGACATGCTGAAGGCTGCAACGGAGTACATCCGGCTCCTCTCAGCGGTCCTCAATCACACCTCTGCCACTGTGAGTCAAATCCCACGCCATTCCCTTTTGTCCTAGAAGATATTACAAGAGCATTCATATGCAGTACGAGTGCAAAGTACTTGATCCGTGTGTGTGTGGCAGGGAAATGGGAATGCAAATGTTTATCTGGACACTGGAATCAACTACTCCAGCATGGAGAGTGAGTGTTCTGATCTCTGGAGCATGGAGGATGTGAGTTCACTGATGAATTTTTCCAGTTCTAGAAGTGTGTAAAATGCATTCAATCAGATGTCACACTAACATTCAAAAGTTTGGATGTTTTTGTTCCCCTCTCTCTCTCTTGGACACCAAGGCTGTGTATGTTGGATCAAAAATACAGTAAATCTGTCATATTCAGTATTGGGGAGTAGCTAACTACAAGTAGCAACGCTACTACACTACATTTTTCAGTAGCTTGACAGTAGCTATGTTGCTTTTAAAGCAGTGTAACACTGTGAAAACATTTTATTTTACAATATTACCAGTTTTCTAGTTGAATATATTTAAGAAATTTGTATTCCTATGATGTAGAGGCTTTATTTTAAGCATCATCAGTCTCATGTTCCTTTAGAAATCATTCTAATATGCTGATTTGCTGCTCAAGAAACCTTTATTTCTTCCTTTTTTCCTCTGAAATCTCTCTGCGTGCTGTGGTTCGTCTCGATCTCCTCCTCAGGCCCTGGAGTTGAATCCCTTTCTATCTGAGGGCGTGAGCTTGGCTGCCCCACTGGTCACCATGGCAACAGGAGCGGATGATGACATTGATCTCAACAACATGACCGTACAGTGTGTCGTACCAATGTACATTGTTCAGGTCGGCTCAGAACAATCGGTGGTAACGAGTACACTCTCGTCTTAGTGCCTTCGTTTGGTGCCTTGAATCATTCACATTTTTCTATATGTGACTTCAAGATCTTCACTTCATGCTATTTGTGCCTTTATCACTAATATTACTAAAATATTTGAAATGTCAGCCAAGATGAGTTTGGATGGTTGACTGATGCTGAGCTCTCATGAGACTTTAATTTGTTGGATTATTTATTTTCTCATAAATGTAAACTCCATTAATTATGGGAGGAAAATCTCTATAAAGTTTATTTTGAGTCTTTTCTGCTGCTTTATGGTTTACAAATATGAATAAATTGTAAATGCTAATCAATGCGTTTTAATTATTTTTACAATTTTTCAACATCAAGTTTAAAAGGCATGTCAATGACCAAGGATGTTCAAGATTATCTTAGAAAATAAGTCTTTGCATGTTGAATTTATATAGCTAAAAAACATTTCTGCGAAAAGGTGCTGTAAAAATCAACTCTACAAACTATTTTCCATTAAAAGTGCTGTTTCAGCTTTGTAATTAGCTGGGTTTTTTATTGACCGATGTCAAAGAAAAGTGTTTTTTTTTTTTTATGACTTAAAATTATGCATTACAAATCTATACTTTTATTCCCCATTTGTACTTCTTAAATGGGAAAATGAATCCTCTAGGCTTTATGCAGAACGTCACATGAACATTGCATCTGCTTGTTGGAGACCTAGATAGTAAAAAGAAATAGACACAGCGACCACATAGACTTCAACGGAGAAAAGTAAAAGTCAATTAGAAACACTCACTTCCTGGTGGAGCGACTGCGCAGGCTCAAACTGAGCTTGACGGCATAGATGTGACGTGAGCAACCTGTCTCACAGTTGTACGTATTCTCAGTGTTGGGGAAAGTTACTTTGAAAAGTAATGCGTTACAATATTGCGTTACTCCCTTAAAAAGTAACTTATTGCGTTACTTAGTTACTTTTTTAGAAAAGTAATGTGTTACGTTACTTTTGCGCTACTTTTTTTCCACCTGGGCTGGCTTGTTTTTTTATACCAAAAAAGATATATTTTTTGGCAAATGTAAAGACCCTTTCACACCAAAAGTGAAATAATAAGCCTCAGACTGAAGGAAATGCAGATTTACTCCTGTACAGTAGAGTACATTAGTGTTCAGTAGAGGGCGCCGCTCAAACAAACCTTTCAGCTGCTGCTGTTCTGGGTAACAGAAGAAGAGGATGCAGGAGAAACAAATTTAACACTTACTTTACCAATAAAAACATATAAAAAAATCTATAGTCATTTTTGCTTATGGTTTAACTGAAAAATCGGAGGTCAGAAGCAAGTACTTTGGTCAATAAAGATTAAATGCATAAAAAATGTTTTGTTTTATTTAACATATTTAGGTATTGGAGGTTTGCATAGTGTTCTGATTCTGCATTTCACTGATTTTATTCATTTTGAGGAATATTGAATCTTTTTTGTGCAAGTGAGATGAGTAAATCCACGCTTACATTTAATCTAGAACTATAATAACCATCATGTTTACACACAACGGCTCTGCACTTCGATTTGTCTCAACATTAGGACAGAAGAGCTGTCAGTCAATAAAGGGGAAAACAAAGTAACTTGCGTTACTTATTAGAAAAAGTAACTCAGATATTTTGTTGTAAATTTTAAAAGTAATGCGTTACTTTACTAGTTACTTGAAAAAGTAATCTGATTACGTAACTCAAGTTACTTGTAATGAGTTACCCCCAACACTGCGTATTCTATCGGTGCCAAGAGGAGTCTGAATCATTCCCTTCCAAATCTTGCAGAGCCGGAGAGCGCGCGTAGGAGCTGAGCAGCAGCAAGATGAACTTTGACTCTCTATGGGCTTCTCCCTTGCCTTTATGCCTCCACGTCCCCCCGATTGACATGAGCTTCTGCTCCTGTCTATACGGTCGTTTCTCTACTGTGCGATGTTATGACACAATCGTTAGCCCATTTTTACAAAAACTGCACGGGGTCATAACGTAAGATGCTAGGTAATGGAGCCTTTTATACATTGTCGTGTTTCTTTAGAAATAAAAAATTGACAAATGGAGTCTTTAAAACGCCTCAGATGTAAAGTTATTCGCTGTCAAAGTGACGCCAAAATGAATGGGAGTCAATGGAATGCTAAAAGCAGGTGAAGGCTTGCTAGCCAACGGCGGCCCCAAGGCAGACTTCAGTTTTGGGCTGGTGGATTATCCCCTTGGTCGGAGACCGTGTTAATGGCAGCACAAACCCTTTTACTTTCTATGGCACAAACTGATAGCGATCGGCTAACCTAGCTATTTATTTTTATTTTTTGTTTTATTTTGTCTATTTAAAATCCCCCCTGTAGTCAATTTTATCCCTTAACTCATCTTTGATCACAAAAATGACATATTTAACGTTTTATTTTCTTGAAGAAAAATTCTTCATGCCTTAAAAAGCTTTAATGTGGTTCTATGAATATACAAGTTAGCTCCGCCTCCACGCACTCACACCAGCTCAGAGATCCACTTGTTGACAAGTGTTGACTGCAGGCATTTGTGGATTTTGAAACATTTCTAGAAAAGACATGCAGACAAATCCAAGCTGACTCCACCCACCATCTACTTCAGCCAATCAGATTACAGCCACAATCCACTGACCTATCATAGCACATTGATGTTAATATATTTATTTGTGAATTTAAAGGGGCACTTGGCAACTATTTCAACTTAAAACCATTTAGAAATCATTTGAATGGTTCAATAACCTGTTCTGGAGAGAATGGTGACTTTCCCCGCTCCCCTCAGCGTGCCCATTTTCCTAGGTGGAAAACCAACCTTGCAACATGGGGACTAACGTCCCGGTAAGTTGGAAATAGAAGTCTCGTGAGAAGCGAGAACGAGCGAGAAACACGAACTGCTTTATGGCAATTCGACATAATGCTATGATACTGTGTATGATGTATTACCCACTCGGTAGACATAGCTGCCAAGTGCCCCTTTAATTCATATTTGTGAATCTCAATCTATTTATTTGGGATAATGCAACAGTTCTAACCCCATATTAGTGAGGAAGAAAAACAACTTTTAGAAATCAATATGGATATGCAATGGACATCAGTTATGCTTGTCTTTGTTCACTCCTTTTAAAGGTGTTTTGAGGAAAATGCCTCTATATTTAACAAGGCACATACAAAAGACCTCAAACAGAAGCCATGTCTTTTTTACAGAATACTGACTAATCTAGACGTACTACAATCGTCATGTTGTCATTATCATGTGACCAGTGCCAGTTGCATGGTTCACTATAGCATTAATAAATCCTCTCCCGGATGGAGGGGGTTCAAGATGGCGCCTTTGTAAGACGAAATTTCCAGAGCTCCTGGCCAAACTTTACTGTTTTAGAAAGGCCCGCTGTATCTTATTACTTTTGATACATCAGTTGTCATTCAATACATCAAATTACGAGAGCTGCAAACATGCCAAAGTTTGAAAAACGCAAAGAACGATTAGATGCTGATGTTGTCGACGTTAGCATGGATGTCCACGATTATGTTTCTCCTGCTGGTAAAGAGACAGATCTTTATGCGACTCCGCTCCCTGTCACTCCAAGCAAGCCACCTGTCAATAAAAATAGGTAAACCGTCAAATCCAGATGAGCAGGCTGATTCTGCCGTCATTTCCACACTCTCCTCTTTGATCAATACTCGGTCTGGTGCGCTTGAAGGAATGATTAGCGCCAATGCCCTCAATATAGAAGGGCTGAAGAAAACTGTAGATTTTGTTTGGGCCGAAGTACAAGATTTAAAGAAGAATATGTGAAAGATGTAGATGCAGGCTTAAAGCTCAAGAACGTCTCGCGTACACATGTGAAAAACGCATTTCTAGGTTACTCAGATGGAACTTGAGATTGTTTGGGGTGTTTGAAAATTACAAGGAAGATGTCAGATCCGAGGTAATTCGCATCTGCTTGCGAGACTTAGGCCAAGAGCTAGTAGCCTACCCTGACGCCGTTGACACTGTGCATCGGCTGGGGAGGAGAAGCGACAACAAGAGACCTCGCGACGCGGCATCATCATGCAGTTTACCTCACGGGTTGTCCGCGATGCCTAAAGGAGAGCTGCCAAGAAGTCCCAGTTTTTAAAAAGATAACAGCTTGCACTTCGCTGAGGATCTGACTTCAGCAGACCGGGAAAGCCGGAAGACCTTGTGGCAGAGAGTAAAAGAGGCGAGGGATGCTGGAAAAACTGCCTATTAGGCTACATCGGAGCGCGCGCGTTTATTGAAGGTGTGGAGATTACTTTGTGAATTCCATCAAGAGAGTTACGTAGGCTATATGATAACTGTTTTTCGAAAAATGTGACAACTGTCACTTTGGCATTTGAGTTGTCGTCCTATTACAACTGGACCTTTCAATTTGGTCGTTTTAAATGGTCACATAAGCTCTGTTCTTTTCCATTTTCTTCTCATTGGTCAATTTTGACTTTGTGCCTTTGTTTTGATTCTTGTTAATAACTGTTCTCTGTTGTTCATTTATTAATGTCAATATCGTTCATTTCTCTGAATGCCAGGGGATTAAGAAACAATGTGAAACCCTTTTTTTGTTCGTTAAAAACCACGGATCAGATTTTTTTTTTTTTTTTTTTTTTCAAGAAACCCATTCCACGCAGGATGATGCTAAATGTTGGAGGCATAGACAGTATAAGAAGTGGACAGAGCCATCTCATTGAACTCAGTTGAGACAGTTGAAGCCCATTTTTAGCGATTTTTGAGCACTTCCGTTCCTGACGCGCAGACTCAAACCGACTCAAACTAAGCTTGATGACGTGAGCAACCTGTCTGACAGACGTAAATCTTCTAGTAGCTGTGCGTGTAAATTGCCCACGTTTATCTTGCAGAGACGGGGAACTTGAGCAAAGAGTTCTTTGGCGTGAGTGAGCAGGAGTAAGTATTCTGATTAATTATTAATTTGTATAGTATAGCTTTTATGGACTCATTATCTATGGGCTTCTCCCTTGACGGGACGTCCCCCGATTGCCTGCGAGCTTCTCCTGTCTGTACGGTAATTTCTGTACAGCGCGACAGAGAGTCGAGTGGTTATGACGCAATCATTAGCCTATTTTTACAAAAACTGTTTCTACGGGGCCATAATGTAACATAGAAGGTAATGGAGCTCTTTATACATTGTCGTGTTTCTTTAGAAATAAATAATGGACAAATGGAGTCTTTAAACGCCTCAGATGTAAAGTTATTCACTGTCAAAGTGACGCCAAAATGAATGGGAGTCAATGGAAATGCTAACGCAAGTGAAGTTCTGCTACAAGATGGCGGCACCCGGCCGGCTTCAACTTCCGATCGATGGATTACCCCCTTGGTTGGAGGTCCCAGTGGGGCAGTGATATATGGATGTCTCACGGTACAGAGCGATCAGCAGGTGTCGCTATTTTGAAAAATAAGTTTGCTGGTGAAATACATCACCTCGTCAGTGACCCTAAGGGTAATTTTCTTTTGTTAGTGACTTTACTTGACCAGACCACCACAGTTCTTATAAATATGTATGGATATAATTATTTTAAGGAAAATACCACCTTAATGGATTTGATTAGTGATCATATACAGTACTGGATAAATAAATACCCAAATGCCGGGCTTATTTTGGGTGGGGATTTTAATTTGGAATTAAATAGTGATTTCCTTCAAGAGCGGCTTCTGTGTGTCCAATTATGAATACATTTATGATGCGATTTAGTGTTGTTGATATATGGAGAGAAACAAATCCACAGCAGAGACTATACCTGGAGCAGCAAGGACCACTCTAACCGTCTCGTATAGATTATTGGCTTATTTCCCAAAGTCTAGCAAGCAGTTGTAACTCAACCAACATTCATGCTACGCCTCTTACAGACCACAGTGCTGTCTCTCTTAAGGTTAGTCTTTCAGCATCCCTTGATTTCAGCGCAACTCCTTCTTATTGGAAATTGAACAATTCTCTGCTCCAGTTTAAAGACACTAAACAAAATATTACATTATTGATTGAGCAGTATTGGAAGAGAGCTTTAGCGTTAGATTCATGTTGTTGCCAGTGGGAGCTGTTGAAGTTTGAAATCGGTAAATATTTCAGAAAATTTGGTAGTAACTTAGCTAAATTTAAAAGAGCAGAAGAAAATAAGGTGGTGTCTAAAATTGCAATACTTTCTTCCAAACTCCAAGAACAGCTTCCTGATTCTGATAAGCTTGAGTATGCTGCACTACAATGCAAATTAGATGAGCTGGACACTTATAAGATATAAGATCTAGACAAAAATGGATCGAGGAAGGAGAATCCAACAGCATATTTTTTCAGCGAAAAGAGTCGTTTAAGAACCTCTTAAATTGAAACTCTAAATATTGATGGGACCGTGACTAATAACCCTCAAGAAATTGCAAGCTACATGCGCTAATTTTTACAGTAATCTTTTCCGTAGAAATTATTCTGAAGAGGCAACCGGTACTTTTCACGAGTCTGTTAAAAACTGCAAGATTATCTCAAGAAATGACAGAAACATCTGTAATAGTGAAATTACTTTATTAGAAGTGAATAACTCAAATATAGAACTTAAAAACAATAAATCACCTGGAACTGACGGAACTGACGGGCTAAGCGCAGAATTCTACAAACAATTTTCTGAAGAGTTATCCCCTTTTTAAGGTTTTTGAAGAAAGTAAAAATTTGGAGTAGGATTTACTTGGAAAAAAGCTAGGCAACTTTTTCCACTCAGAAAATGCTAGTAAATTTACAAAGATTTGCCAAGTAAAAACCTAAACATATTTATCAGTAGCTTTAATTAGACATCTTTAAGTTAAAATTTACTTGGAATATGGAATTAAGTAAACTTTACTTAAACTAGTTCAGTGAAAGTAACAAAGAAAATAAGTAATTTTAACTATAGTAGAAGGTTGATTAATATTGATTTAGTTGAAATTTCCTTAGCATTACATTTCACTCAAAAAATTTTTTTAAATTTATATCAGTCATTTATAGTATGTGTTTTACTTAGAGTATCTAAGTACTTTACACTTCATCATGTCAGATTATGTTAAACATGATGTGAATGCAAAGACCTCAATACTTGGTAGACAATACACAATGACGGTAACATTTGATGGATCGTTTTTGTGTTTGAATGTGTCATTTTGAGCAGAAAATTTACTCGAAATGTCACAAAATGGCAAGTTACTAATCCTGACAACAAAAGCAATGATAAAACAGTGTAAATACAGCTGGAAACCAGTGAAAAATGAACCTCATTAATTATTCAAGGTCCAGTGCATGATGGGAACCCCAGTATCAGAAAAGTTGAGTAATTTTTACTTAATTTTATTGAGTTGATATTCACGCTTTCATTTCTACTCGCTTGAATTAAGTACTGATATGGAATTTACTTAGTTTTTTTTTTTATTCTTGCCTGAACTAACTTTTTCTTGTAAATTACATTGGGGTTTTTTTCAGTAGTATTTTCCTTACCAAAAAACCTTTTTTTACAGTGCAGAATGAGACTCTCCCCCCAACTCTCACTCAAGGATTAATTAGACCCTACTTTAATTCCAAACCCCTAGAAAGACTTACTTTTAATTGACAATTGGCGTCCTGTATCTCTGCTCAACAATGATTATAAAATCTTAGCTCTTATATTTGCTAAAAGATTCAAATCTGTATTGGATTCTGTAATAGATGAAACACAATCTGGTTTCATGAATAAAAGACATATTGTTAATAATATAAAATCGGCTCTTGATCTTTTAGAGATTATTCAGAATTGATACAGGAGGACAGCTTCATTCTTTTTTTAGATTTCTATAAGGCGTTTGATTCTTTAGAGCCCCGATTTATTATTAAGTCATTTGGTTTTGGAGATATGTTTTGCAAAGTAATTAAAACTCTTTACAATAATGGACGCTGTTCGATTAAATTAAAGAATGGCACTTCCCCAAGGTTTAGTTGGAGTCAGACAAGGCTGTCCCATTTTTCCCTATTTATTTTTACTTTGTGTGCAGCTACTCAACGTTCATCCGTGAAAGCGGTATTCAGGGTATCCGTAACGGATCGAAAAGTTATTATTAGCCAATTAGCGGATGACACAACCATATTTTTAAGAGATGCTTCCCAAATCCCTTAATTGATTGTATAAAACTGTTCTCTAAAGCTTCAGGACTTAATCTAAACTTAAGTAAATGTTAATGTCTATTAAAGATTGCACAGCACCCTCCTTTTATAATATTCCAGTTAAACCTGAAGTTACCTATTTAGGCATCGTGACCACTAAACATCAAGATAACAGAAGTACCTTGAACTTTGACCCTGTTATAGTAAAAGCACAAAGAAGATTTAATGCATGGTTGCAGAGAGACTTGGCCTTGAGAGGCAGAACACTGCTTCTATTTGGAAGAACAAAATACATTATGTTAAGAAGTCGGTGATAATGAATACGTATAATAATGGCGGTTTCAATTTTCTTGATTTCTCATCTCTGAACAACACTTTTAAAATGAACGGGCTTAGACAGTTTTTATGTAATCCAAATTCAATTTGGAACTTTATCCCTAATTACTTCTTTTCCAAATTAGGTGGTCTCCCTTTCCTATTGGTGTGCAATTATAATATTGCCCTTACAATTTATCAAAGTTCCATAAGCAAGCATCACTTGCATGGTCATTAATCTTTGAACACAACGTTTGATACTTCATTTGGAACAATCAAAATATTGTATATAAGAAGAAGTCTTTGTTTCTTAGTAATTGGTTTGAGAAAAATGTTTTGACCGTTTCCCAGTTACTGAATTCAGAAGGTTTTGTTTTAAATCATGAAGAAGTTTTATGTAAATTTAATTTCCCAGTAACTCCCAAGGAATTTTCCATTGTATTGGACGCAATCCTTAAAGGAGCTGTTATGCTTCTAAAGGACTCTGTTAGATCATCGTAACACTTCTCCTACTTCTTTAGACCCGTTTGAACACATCCTTCATCACGTAATAATAGAATTAGATCTCTCTTTCAAAAGGAGCTTGTAACAATTCCATATGTGGCTTCATATTGGAAGAATTTGTTTGATCATATTGAGTGGAAAAAAGTTATTAAGTTAAAAAGTTAATAACTCACAGTTATTTTGGGTTGAATTTTTAAATTTTATTAAACGCAATGTGCTTGTTTCTCTGAAAAAAGAAATTGCGTTGAGAAACGCAATTTCTCTTTGCTTTTTAAGGATGTTTGGCTTCTTTGATATACAAAAAGCTAAATTTAATGAGTATTTTATTATGAATCTATTATTGTTCCTTGCAAAATTTCACATTCACCGTTGTAAATTCACTCAGCAGAATCCCTTATTCATTGTTTTTAGAAGAGAGGTCCAACAATACATCCAACGCATTTCGTCATCTAAGAATCTTAAAGCTCTTAAGACAATAAACTTGTTTCAACTTTTTAATTAATTTTATTAAAGCTTTGTTCTGCTTCTTTTATTGTTTTTTATATACAAGCTATGTAAATGTAAATCAGCACATTTACATAGCTTGTTGCTTTATTTCGTTGTATTGTAATTTGTAATTTTTGTAGGCCAGCTACTTATATTTTTGATACCTTGGCATTAATTAAAATAAAATAAATAAATAAATAAATACTCTGGATACTCTGGAAGTCAATGGCTACTGTCAACTGTCTGGTTACCAACATTCTTCAAAATATCGTCTTTTTTGTTCATCAGAAGAAAAAAACTCATAGATTTGAAACAACACGAGGCTGAGTAAATGATGACAGAATTGACATTTTGGGGTGAATTATCCCTTTAATATCAGAAAACACCAGCAGATGGAGCCAGTGGCCGCGTCTTTAATCCACAGCTGCATCATTTAGCAGGGAAAGACATCCAGAATAAATCATCTGTGATCCCGACAAATCCACGATATTCAATGCTCTGCGGTGGGGAATAAACCCCTTCCTGCTCTTTTCGTTTTATATACGTGTGCTAGTAGCCTATTTTTCCACTTGAGGCGAACAAACTCAAGGTTCTCGTGAAAAAATACGAGCAGGATCTGGATGTAGACAGTGAGGAGGTCATGAATCTGGCAGGCGTGGTCGTGGGCTGGTCCAGCCTGCAATAAACGTCAAAAACAGAGGAGATGCGGATCTCTGGTAAAACACAGACTCAAAACAAAACCATTCAGACTGGAAAACAAGACTAATTCTCGATTGCTTGGTGCACGCGGCTGTTTTGACTCATTGCATTGTAGATTTATAGGCGACTGTGTGCGTAAAGGACAAAGAGGAGAGGATGTTGTAAGGTAAGCATCTCTTGCCTCGTTTCATTTCTCCATCACTATTTCAGCCAATAGTTGAGATTTCATGGGATTTAATCAATAGTGCTTGAATTTGTGTATGGAGGAATTTTGGACCCCACGCATCCATCACATACATGGTGACCGTGATGCTGGACTGCCATGATATTGAATGATTGCACGAATATATTACAAGTTACATCATAACACCAGAAGCAGGAACAGTATAGAGGTTAAACACTTGGCACTAAAGAACATGGAACCAGAATGTGTTAAGACTATAGTTTAAAGACCGTTGTTTGTGATGTAATCTGAATATTAAGTAAACGATATTCTATTTTGTTAATGAGACGCCTTGGAGCTTTGTTTTCATTTAAGCGTTAGTGATTGTACGAGTTTATGACGCTTCATCTTTCAGGCGCCATACTATTGGGAGTTTCGCGTTAACTGGAAATCTGTTTTCTTCACTCGGTAATCTGTTTTTTTTTTTTTTTGTTCTTTTTGTATTGGAGTAATTCAAGCACGCTTATGTCGTTTGTGCTGCGCTTTGATATGAGATTTTGTGTTCGTTAACATGTCATGCTCCCCTCAAAATTGTTTAATTTTCCCAGTGGGCTCTTGTACTGATGCCCGGCGGCTGAGCCTCGCGCTGCTGGTGGTGATGATGCAGCGGGGCTCGTGTTGTTGCTAGGCAGCCGCGTACAGGCCCTGCTGCGCGAGCACCGGCTACTGCACAAAACAATCGACACAGCACGGTTCATAATGCTTTTTTAAATTAATGAGTACATAAATGCCTCTTTGACAAGAAAGCAGCATTTTTAGTATCATTTCTTTTAACAGTTCAGATGGTGCTTTTGTCACCAGCTGATGCACGTCGGTCTACCCCCTCTCATGGCAGTTCAAACTGGGTGTTGTTTTGCTGTAGAAGAAGTGGGCGTGACACGTGAATCTTTCCCCCTGGAATCTGAGCCCGAGAGAGAAAGAGAGGGTGGCACAGACCCTCTCTGCTCAATCTACAGCCGTCCTAAAATCCTAATACGTTTGCCAAATAGACGAGACGATATGACCTTTTTTTTATTAGGGTCGGCTGATTACTTTTCCTTTTAATCATCTTCTTGTGCATCAAGAACTAATGGATATTATCATAATGTATTCGTTTAATTTGCTGTTTCCATGAGGTTTAGCTGCAGGGGTGAAGGAATTATTTAAATTATGTGGGGTGGGGTGTGTGTGTGTGTGGGGGGGGGGGGACTGTCCTTTTTTCCACTACAGATTTCAACTAAATTGAAGATAATCTGCGGTAACGCTTTACAATAAGGTTTATAAGCACTAATAATGAACTGCACTTTTACAGCATTTATTAATCTTTGTTAATGTTAATTTTGACATTTACTAATACATTTTTAAAATCAAAAGTTTTATATGTAATATGTAATATGTGTAGTTACATGAACAACCAACGAACCGCTGTTATATTACTACCGTTAACAAAGATTAACAAACTCCGAAACAAATGTATTGCTCATAGTTAGTTTGTTATAGTTAGTACATAACTATAACTACTAAACTAAAAAATCTGGGGGTGATATTTGACGCCAATTTAACAGTTGACCATCATGTTCGTAACACAGTCAAAACATAATTTTTTCATCTCAGAAACATTGCCAAATTACGCTCTATGTTGACTTTCTCTGTGGCTGAAAAGTTCATCAACACTTTTGTTTTTTCACGTATTGATTATTGTAATGCTTTGCTGGCTGGAGTTTCTAAAGCTACCCTAAGTAAATTACAGTTGGTACAACATTCAGCTGCTAGAGTTCTGATAGGACCAGTGCAAGGGAGCACATCACTCCTATCCTGGAAAAATTGCACTGGCTTCCTGTTAGATTTCGTATTGATTTTAAAATTCTCATGCTCACTTATAAGGCCTTGAATAATTTGGCCCTCAATATTTGTGTGAGCTCTAACCCCCTACACTCCTACACGTGCTTTACGATCTTCTGAAGCTGGTCTTTTAACTGTCCAAACAACACGGCTAAAAACTATGGGTGATCAGGCTTTTTCTTCTTTGGCTCCTAAATTGTGGGATTCCCTGCCCTCTGAGATTAGGAATGCAGAATCCCTTAGAGTTTTTAAATCGTCCCTTAAAACGTACTTCTTTAGGGTGGCTTTTATGTGATTCGTGTGATCTGTTTGTTATAACATGGCTTTTTATTTTTATTGCTTGTTTAGTTTTTACTGCCTATACTGTGATGTGTATCCTTTAATTTCATTATTTTTATGTAAAGTGCTTTGAGATGCTATTTTAAAGGCACTATATAAAATAAAGTTTATTATTATTATTACATCAACTATTGTTTACAAATGAAACCTTATTGTAAAGTGTTACCGATAATCTTTAATTTACAGGTTAAAAAAAAAATTTTTTTTTTTTTTTTTTTTTGGTCAGCCGAACCCATTTAACCTAAAATATTTACTTAAAGTACCCCCTATATTTTAGGTTAATTGAAATAATTTAACCAGCCATGTTCACGGTTCATGCAGGTAAACAAAATATTTAATCTTTGTTTTTGTTTTTTTTTAAATAATATAATCTTGCATCTTTATTATTTAGCTAATTAATTAGCTTCTCATCAAGTCTCAACCCCCTGCAGATCCCCAGGTTGGGATACCCTGGGCTAAATTATTTTTTTAAAGAAACTTTAAATAAAAATAGGAAAAAAAATAAATGTAAATGCACTTTAATGTTCACTGTCTGTCTTTATCTCTCTTTTGTATTTTTTGTGGTTACATTAAAGTAAATAAATGTGTATTATTGGTGTAATTTTAGATGTTCATGCTACATTAAAAAATGTAATTCATCATGGAAACAATTTTGACAAATTTGTACACAATCTTGTTCAAACATGAGGAAAAAAGCCATTCACTGTGTGGAATTGGAAACGGAGTCAGAGAGTAGACAACACCCATTTTAAAACTCCAAACAAGGGTAATCACTCATAAAAGGCTTTTTTCTTTCCTGAAAATGTTCCAAATCATTGTTGGTTTTAAAAAGCATTTTTTTGTGCATGGGTCACCGATTTCTCAGTGCATTATACAGAATGCACCCATTAACTTAATTATAAGATTCTTTTCAAATCAATCCAGCCTCACTTTAACCATTATACATCTCCCTCATATACTCTCTCTCTCTCTCTCTCTCTCTCTCTCTCTCTCTCTCTCTCTCTCTCTCTCTCTCTCTCTCTCTCTCTCTCTCTCTCCCTCCCCACTTCCTACAAGCATTAAGATCTCTCAGTGGGGGAGAAAACCCTCATCCGGTCAGGAAAGCTCTGTTTCAGACCGATCAATAAGTAACAGACACATGTACTTGTCTTTCATCCCTCAAAATCAAAATCTTGCTGTAGCAGAAGCCAAAGTTCTTCAAGTTTTTGAGATTAAAGTGTAGGTTGAAGATTAGAATAATTGCATACTGATTTTTGCTGTTATAGCAGCGGGACCTGATTAATTTGGAAACTGTGCTTGAAACTGATCCAGGGACAGGGCGGCACCAGTTTGGTTCCAAAGGGGCCCCGCACTCATTATACAGTCTCCCCAGAGAGAGGACCTCTCAGTAGGGGTCCCAGAGCACCTGAGCCCCTGACAGACTAAGATGTTGTGACTGCTAGTGCAGATGTGGAGATGTCAGTGTTGTATTTTGGAAATGCAAAAAAAAAAAAAAGACATTTCTAATAGATGATTAAAACATAAGTTTAGCATATTACTGTTCTTTTATTCAGCAAGGATACATTAATTTGAACAAAAGTGACATTTATAATTACAGAATATTTCTATTTCAAATAAACTGTTCATTTGAACTTTCTATTCATTAAGAATAACAAAGCAGCACAACTCTCTGAAGGTCATGTGACACTGAAGACTGGAGTAATGATGCTGAAAAAAAATTATATTTACCGTTTTTGCCACACCCTTTACACACACAAGTCAGTCAAGTCAAGTCATCTTCATTTATATAGTGCTTTTAACAATGGATTGTTTCAAAGCAGCTTTACAGAGATAAACATATAATTTAAGGTAACAGATTGTTTTGGCGTTATAGCGGTTCTTGAATAATGTTATTTCCAGCTAAAGTTAACTTTGATTGATTCACCTCCGTCGAAATTATCAGACTTTAAACGCGAACCTGTGATTAACGCTGACGGCGTTCACATGCTCATTCAGAATTGATTCTATAGTTATGTGCTTTTTAAAATATGTGCGCCGGTTTGTAATTCATACAACCCATGCCTAAACAAACTACTTTTCTTGCCTATAAATTTTGATACAGAATTTTGTTTTATTTTATCACTTCGGGGTACACACACACACACACACACACATACGACATGATAGCATCATGCAGTTGCTGCAGATTTCTCTGCTGCACATCCATGATGGGAATCTCCCGTTCCAGCACATCCCAAAGGTGCTTTATTGGATTGAGATCTGGTGGAGGCCATTTGAGAATAGTGAACTCATTGTCATATTCAAGAAATCAGTTTGAGATGATTTGAGCTTTGTGACATTGAGTTATTCTGCTGAAAGTAGCCATCAGAAGATGGGTTCACTGTGGTCATAAAGGGACGGACATGATCAGCAACAATACTTTAAAAGATGCTCAGTTGGTATAAGAGGCCAAGGCAATCTCCCATCACACCATTACACCACCAGCAGCCTGAACCGTTGATACAAGGCAGGATGGGTCCATGCTTTCATATTGTGAACGCCAAATTCTGACCCTACCATCTGACTGTTGAGACTCATCAGACCAGGCAGCGTTTTTCCAATCTTCTATTGTCCAATTTTGGTGAGCCTGTGCGAATTACAGCCTCATTTTGCTGTTCTTAGCTGACAGGAGTGTCACTGGTGTATCTTCTGCTGCTGTAGCTCTTCTGCTTCAGGGTTTGACGTGTTGTGCATTCAGAGATGCTCTTCTGCAAACCTCGGTTGTAATCAGTCTGGCCATTCTCCTCTGGCATCAACAAGGCAGTTGCTATACATTTTTCTAGATTTGCTATGTGCTTTATAGTTTATGTTTTGAGAGATTGCTAAGTGTTTTTGTTACTGGTCAAAAGAGTCCACCACCAAGTCTCTGCCATGTTTTTATTTTATTTATTGTTTTTGCCTGATTTTTTTAATCCAGCATGTTCAAAGCTGAGGTGTAAGTCTGATTGTAATAGCCATATAACAACAATAATAACAGTTTTCAAACAGACCGATGCTGTATTTCCATCCCGAATTCAGTGCTGCCATTCTGGGCTTTTCAAACAAACCGAGCAATATTTTAAAAGTGGTTACACTTTTGAGAATTGAATTTACAGTGGCTTATTTATAATTGCCTTGGAGATTAAAGTAAGATTAAGCACGAAAATATAGTTGAGGTGATGTTTCCGGTCCACCCACATCATTTTATTGTGCAGGCTGAAAGAGCATTTATTTACAGTATGTGAATAGGAGTACAATGTTGAGGGAGAAATAAAAGATATTCAGGGTCAATGTTTTAGATTATATGCCATCAATCATCTGTTATGCATCCTGGAACAGTGATAGACTGGTTTCTCTAAATGCAATTTCTTAAATAGACCTTCCTCGACTAAACAAGCAAACTAATCGATCACATTTACTAATGCACATAAAGAACTACATCTTGCTGTCAGCACTACTTGCGCTGTGTGTGTGTGTGTGTGTGTGTGTGTGTGTGTGTGTGTGTGTGTGTGTGTGTGTATGACAGTTAGTGCGGCCCCCACATGACTTTGGGTGTGGTGCAGAAATACTTATCTAGTATTTGCAGGACTGTCTGTGTGCTTTTGCATGCGTGTCTATTATTAATATGTGCACATCACTATTATGTCCCCATGCACATATATGTAAAATAACTCTTCCATGATGTGCATGATGGGGATCTATCATTACCATAACTCCAGATTATAACTGAAATACCGGTATTTACATATTGTATTTTTTGTTTTTTTCCTTCAATCCCCCCATCTAGCAATCTCGCCTGGCCCTGCTTTGCCTATCCTTTCCCTTCTCTCTGTCTTCTGTCTATCCTTCTCCTCTATTCCACACTGGGGAAAAGAAGATGAGTAGGTCTCCCACCCCTAAAGGGACTCCGGTCCAGCATAGTCCTGTAGACGGGGAATGTCTGGAAGGAGAAATGGTCCAGTCTCCCCAGCAGTCGACGCCGTCCAGCGGCCTCAAGAAACGTGTTTCCAGTCTCCTGCAAAGCCCTGTGAGTAAAGAAGTGTGCACTAATGAGTGAAGCTAATATATTTGCATTTGAGACATGACACCGATTTGTGTTTATAGCCTCATGGGTTTAAAGAGTTGATTGTTTAGCAGCTTTGATTCCGGAAGCATTTTTCTCATTGATTTTCTCCATAGGGATTCAAGAAAGAGTTTAAAACAACCACCGCTGAGTTAAAACGCAAAATTACATTTGATACAGAGAGAAATGTGTATAAAATCTGAACAATAGGACAATATTAAAGCAGATTACTTCATATATATAATGAGTATTGTTAATATTTTAATATTACTAACATTTCAATAATACTATATGAATACAATTGTGTATTAATAAAATATTATTATGAATATTATTTGAAATTATTATTATTTAAAGAAACATGCGCTGTTTTCCTCAAATTTAATATACTTCCATTGCAACATTTGAGTCAGAGCAAAAAATATGACAATCTGAAGTCAATTAAATCACAATACTGTTGTTTTGAAGGCTTTAAACATTATCACCATCAATACATTTCTCTATGGAACAGAATGAATGGCATTTTTACTTCAGAATCCTGCTTTTGCACTCTAACGGGAGTGATATGATATTGATAACGAGTGAGATTGTAAAAGTGAACAGGCATTCAAAGTGGCTGCTATAAGCTTTCAAAATGCTCCCTGAACAGCATATCTCTCATTCGCAGAGGACCCACATCGGGTTGCCTGCTTTTATTCGCCTGTTCTGTCCACCCTTTAATGTCCTGCCTCCCAATCCCTATGTCCTCTCTCCCCTTCCCCCTCATTAGGTTCCCAATGATATGATTATCTCCACAGCTCAGATATAACAGATATAATCTGGCCTGAATCACCACTGACAGCTGGAGAGAGAGAGAGAGAGAGAGAGAGAGAGAGAGAGAGAGAGAGAGAGAGAGAGAGAGATAGAGAGAGAGAGAGAGAGAGAGAGAGAGAGAGAGAGAGAGAGAGAGAGAGAGAGAGCGAGCGCAGGGGAAAGCATAGATAGTGCAAGTTTTGTGTTGTTGCAAAACAATAAAAACAACTCAGAATGGAGGGAACGTGTTGAAGGACAGAACTGAAGAGCTCAACGTTTCATAGGAGGATGATTAATTCAGTCTTTCTCTGTTGTGGATTGTTCTGGAACCTGTAACTCAAATATTCTTCCTGCTGTTTGTTTCCGTATGTTTATAAATGTATTGTTTGATTTGGGCTTTATGTCTGTTATACTGTGTTTGTGTGTGGCATTATGTTTTAAGCAGTGACAGCAAGGTTTAATGCTTAATTTAAAACGTTTAAAGAAATGTCTGATTCTTGTATAAGAAGTACAGTGCTTACAAGTTAAAACTATTCCTCAAACGTTATAGTTTATTATCAACTTTATTATAAACCCCTGACATTCAGTATTAAACATGTGCAATTAATTCAGCCAGAACCGTTTAAAGCTTAAACAATTCAAACTTTGTTTTGAAGATTTTTTCATCTGTTTATTGTAAACTTCACACTTTTTAAGAACTTTAAACATTAAAAAGTATCAGTGTTAGACTTCTATTGATTTCAGCAAAGAATGTTCAGCATTCAAAATGTAATGCTTAATAGTGATTGCTATAGTGAAGTTATTATATATATATATACATACAGTATAATATATAACAACTATGTTACATTATGTGTTCATTATCATGTAGAAAAACAGAAAAGGCAGTATTTAATAATGCAGCATTTCTTTTAGAACCAAAGCCTAAAAGCTAAACTTGTGAAACTTTAATACTGTTCTTTTGCTAGATTGCAAGCACTGGTACTGGAAATATGGTTACAGTATACAGTAAGTTTTTTACATTAATTATGGAATATACACTACCATTCAAACGTCTGGGGTCAGGGGTTTTTATTTTATTTTATTTCTTAAAGAAGAGAAGACTTTAACATTGTAAGTTGTAAATATTTCAAATTAATGCTGTGCTTTTAAACATTCGTTTCATCAAAGATTCCTGGAAAAAAATTGAAAATGTTATCATGGTTTCCACAAAAGTATTAAGCAGCACAGCTGCTTTCAACATTGATAATAACAAGAAACATTTCTTGAGCAGCAAATCAGCATATTAGAATGATTTCTGAAGGATCATGTGACACTGAAGACTAGAGTCATGATCCTGAAAATATATTTAAAACTGCTCAAATATAAGCAGTTTATTTGTAATAGAACTATTTGATCTTTTGAACAGTAGTGTACTTTTCCATGATACTTTTTTTTTAATTCATGTATCATTGCATTTCAGTAGACCATTGAAGTGAAATGCAAAAGAACAAAATTAGGTTACCAGTTACATTCTGTAATAATAACACTTTTCCTGAAACATACATATACATTTTCACCTAAATTTCAGCAACAAAAAAAGAAGAAAAAAATCATGGACATTGTTTATTTATCACCCACCAATGTGCACAATGTGCATTTTCCTTTATTTGTGTGTAGTGCATGGTGTTGTTAAATGACTGAATCTTATTTGTGTGTTAGTCCTTTAGAGAGGAGCTGGATGCGTTGATTCAGGAGCAGATGAAGAAAGAAGGAAGTTCCTCCAATCTGTGGGCTCTCAGACAGATCGTAGACTTCATGTCCACTCACGGATCTCCGGCCGCCCTGCCCGTCGCTCAATCCAGTACGTACTGTAACACATGCCATCATTTACATATACTTCCATGGTTCCATGAAGAACCTTTAACATACATGGAAACTTTCAAATGCACAAAAGGTTCTTTAGTGGAAAAAGATGATGTAGATGCACTATTAATCGTTAAAAGATTGCAATCTCGATTCAAACACCCACACAATCTTATTCCTAAATGACAACGATACAGCTATATCTATAACATTTTTGACAAGTCTAATCACAGTGAACATTCAGATCTAAGTTAGTACTGCTGAACTAGAGAGAGCAGTTGTCATGTTTATTATTACAACAGTAGGTGGTGACAAGTGACTGTAAAAAAAAAGATGTACTTGTCATTGAATACATTCAAGACTATTTGTTCAAATATGCTGATTCATCCAGTAAATAAATTGAACAATTGAAGTCTTTATGAGTGAGTCATTGAATCATTCATTCAAACTGATTAAAAAAAAAATATTATTTAAATTATTTACACATTTTCACAGTCTGCGGCAATTAACATTTTGTCAGAACCTCTTGTAAATGACATTTTATTGATTTAGAATTCTATTCAGAATGTGATCTCTATTTTAAACAAAAAAAATGGATTCCCAGTTTATCTAGAAACATGCAGCTCTGATTTATTAAAATGTAAGAAAAAAAATGTGCTTTTAAGAACTGTGCACTGAAAGAAAGAAAAAGGAAAAAATGGTTCCAAAAATGGTTCTTCTATGGCATCGCTGCAAAAAAAAAAAAAAAATTGAAACTTTTTTTCAAAAACCTGTATTTTTACCTTTATTTTTTTAAGAAGCATGAGTCAAGAATGATTTACTTGTGTTTCATAAATAAAGCCGGATGTTTACACTATTTCATATAAATGCATGGACATTATACTGTATATATATAATAGAAAAAGGTATGAGTTGTATCTATCGTTCAGAGTTTCCATTTTATTCAGTGTTCATGCGCATATCATATAGCATTATTCTTTTATTCAGACACTTTCAAATAAGAGGAGTTTTAGTTTCAAACTTAAATATACAATATGTAAGAATTTTGTAATAAAATATCCAAAAATCACTTGCACAGTGTGATATATTTCCTGCAGTTGTGTACTTACAATATCCCAAAAGTCTCCAAAGATGTTTAATTTCAGATAAATTACAATTTTAAATAAGTGGCCGTCCCGGAAAAAAATGTCGCCTGTCAATGACGCAATATCCGCGCTATCCTCGGTTTCCGCTCATACTGCCATAGCCATGACGTAACCATGGCGACAGACGTGGACAACTGCGTAGTGCGTAACGTTTAGCGGCACGCAGTTCTTGTTTCTTTCAAACATAGACCATGGCAAGCAGACTTTAGGACAAACAAGGATAACTAAAATGAGGATCAATATCAGCGTGGCGTTTTTGAGATGCCGAGAGCTCCACGTCCGCGACTAACTTGGACTTGACAGAGCTTCACGAGTCACGACTTGACAGCTTTATTAGACAGGTGAGCAGGGGCGATTCTAGGATTTTCCTTTTAGGGGGGCTAAGCCCCCAATGAGGGTATGATTTAAAAAAAAAAGAAAAAAAAAAAACAAGGTAAAAGTTTAATTTAGGGTCTAATGCTCACTTTCATTACCATGCAATTGCAGGCTTTTATAATCACTGTACCGTAGTCCTGAATTCGAGTTGTGTTAGTTAGGGGGGTTCGGGGTTTCCCTGAGAAAATTTTTAATTCTCTGAACTATAATGTGCATTTTAAGATGTTTTGAAGGCAATTTTTTTGGGGATAAAACCATTTCAGTTGGCAGCTGATTATTTTTCTCTCCTCATCAGCATCACGCTCTTTATCTCTTTTGGGGTCAACTGGTTGATTTTGCCTATGAATCATTTTCTCAGACGTGTTCATTTACTGAAAACTACTAGGAAAGGTAACTAAGTTTATAAAATTAATTCACATTAAAGGCTACACATTCATTATTGATCTTATGCCTTATCACATATTTGTATATGTGCACTGGAAGCATCAGCACCAAAACCAATTCCTTGTGTGTGCAAGCACACTTGGGATAAAGCTCTTTCTGATTCTGATGCCTAATACAGGGCTGTAGACAGGGCTTTATAATCAAAGAGGTCCTGCATTTGAGGTGGAGTTTTGGGGGTTACATTTTTTTAATCTCTGAAATGTGCATTTCAAGACATTTGAAGACCAAAAAAAGGATAAGAAATAGCTTTAAAACTATGTCAGTAGACTATTTGTCAATACTTGCTCTCTCCTCATCTCCATCTTCCTTTCTTTTTTTTCAGTCTCCTCATCATACCCTTTCTCTTCCCCTCCTAAAGCTAAGCTTTTTTATTTTTATTTACTAAAGGCTACAATTTGTATTAGGTATATTTTCAATATGTACACATTCATTATTGATCCTGTACCTAACAGGATGAAAACGGCTTTAATGTTTTTTGTCCACTCACAATGACAGTAAACGAATGATTACATTAGGCTGACGTTACATGCCTAGTTTCAGTTCAAAAGGGCGAAATTAGACAAAACTATATTAGTTTTCCTGATTATTTTTTGTCATTCGTTTAACTTTCATGACCTCAAAAAACTGTCAAATATATAACGTTATAAGTTTAGCTACTTGCATCTTATCTCGCACTTGCCCGTGCACTGAAGCGTCGAGTTGTGCTGCTAAAATTCGCACTCAGCGTCTGTGAATGTAAAGCCCGCCTACTTTGATTTGATTGGTCATCTCAAATATTCTGACATTGACGAGCAGTGACAGACCAATGGGCTCAGATGAACACACACACACACTTTCCTCTCTTTTTGACGCGCTCTCTGCTCGGCGCCACTGCAGATTTAAGATGAAGAACGCGCTGAATCTGATTAAAACAAGACTGAAGCGAACACGAATTTGTGTAGCATATTAATCACAAATTTTTAGGGGGGGCTAGGCATAAATTTAGGGGGGCTGAAGCCCCCCTAAAAAGGGCCTAGTGACGCCCCTGCAGGTGAGCAAATGTACATAAAACAAATCAATGTTATATAACGTTAGCTCAACATGATGAAATGTTAGAATATGGCCAGTATGTTATTCTAATGTTGATCTAGCTTACTGCTAGTTTCGTATAGCAAACGAACTAACACGTAGTAAAAAATTATAACTTTCAACACACATTTAAATGCCGTTTAGTGTGATAGTGTAACGTTAGAGCAAGTGAAGCAGCGCTGCGTAACCTCACAAGTTTAATTCGTCTAATAAACTGACCTGTGTGAGTAATCCAGCACTTGCGGGTAGTTCGGTAGAATTAAATATCCTTTAGAATTAAATGTACTCGCGTGTGATATCTGTCTCTTTAGCAATCGCGACCTGCTTCATACCACTGCAATGTTAAAAAACATGAATGTTTGCACTCATCCATAAACATTATTAGATCCATCAGCTTGACAGCAAGTCCCATCGTTCAGCTCATCATTTTTTTGTTGTTGTTTTAATTGCTTGCTTGTTGTTGTTTCCCATGTTTTTTTTATAACTGTGTCTGAAATTATGTTAATGTCCAGCACTTTGGTCAACCTCGGTTGTTTTTAAATGTGCTTTACAAATAAAGTTGGTATGGTATGGTATGGTATCACTGCGTCATAAACCTACGCCTTTGTTATTGTTGGAAACTGCGCCCTCTTGTGGCGAAAAAAAACCTACATATTGTGCCTTTAATGAATTTAATTGTGAGAAAGTGAATTCAGTCCAACTGAACTGTTCACAGTTTCTTTGATAAAAAGGCTGTCGCACCAATTAAACTGCAGTAGACTAAGTAGTGCTGCTCTTTTTACACAAAGTCTTTCATGACTGAGACTTTCATTGACACACACTCGCGCTGTTTCTCTTGTTCCTCATGCCTGTGCAGCCGTTACCATGGTGACCCCCATTAACGACGTGCAGGGATGGGAGCCGGGCTCCATGGTGAAGGGAGAGAGACTGATGCGCTGCAAACTGGCTAGTGTTCACCGACTTGTGGATCTGTACGGCTGGGCCCAGCTGGCCAACACGTGCCTCACAGTAAGAAAACACTTCTGTCAGTATGCCAAGAATCCTGAGAAGTGCTCCCTGCGCAACGTTTAACTTAGAGCTTGATTGATTAAACAGGCTCTAATGAAGGTTGAAATGTGATTTATGTGATTAAATTATAACGTGCCCTATACTGTTCAAAAGTTTGGGGTTTGGGATTCTTATTATGCTCACCAAGCCTGCATTTATATACAGAAAAAAAATTGTATGGCAATTTACTCAAAAACTGTTTCACTCAAAAAATGTTAATTCTGTCATTGCTTTCCCTCGTGTCATTTTAAACCATTAGGACTTATTTTCTATCATGGAACACAAAAAGAGATATTAAGATGAACGTTGAAGCTATTTCATTCCTAAAAAGTTATCCAAATGTGAATGAAACATAACGTGACTGCACCATAAAGTTCAGACTTGTACGCTACAGAAATGTAAGTCACTATCTCTGAAAATCGTATGAAAAGCTGTACAGGTTTGGTAGGACATGAGGAAATGTCCGATTTTGTTCATTTATGAGTGAACTGTCCCTTTAACCTCAGGTTGCTCCAGGGAGATTGTTCTTGTAAGTGTAGTGTACTATAAGTTGCTTTGGATGAAAGCATCTCTTTCTCTCTGCAGATGCGTGTTAGTAAAGAACAGGAACATTTCCTCGTGTTGCCGAATGGTCTGGCCTGCGGGGAGGTGACTGCGTCCAGTCTGGTGAGAGACTCTCCACACACACACACCAAACATGTTCCTCTTGTGTCTTTCAAGATGTCTCCTGATGATAGCGTTTCACTGTGCTAAAGCGTTCAAATGAAGGTCACTGGAAACATCACAGTTTGAGATTGTGTGTATTATTTGCTGATAAAAACTGAAAGATTCAGTGTTCAGCATTTTGCTGGGCATATTTTGTACATTGTTGCAAAAAAGAAGGTATTGGAAATTGTTACTCATGAAAAATTTCTCGTGTCCATGAATGTGCACAATTTGTATCATAAATTGTGACTTGTAATGGATAAAATAAGAAGAAAATGCAGTTCAAAGTATTGGTCAACTAAAGGGATAGTGAAGTAATTTATGTGCACGTCCTGATTTTGCATTGTTAGACGCATTCCTGGGTCAACATATTTTGTTGATCCCGGAACAACATTCCTGTCCGAAAATTAAATGCTAACCATATCCCTACCCCTAAACTTAACCCTACCCATAAGTTATCTGAGGGAAATGATAGATGAATGACACTGATGTTGTAAGACTAATCTTGACATGAACTGTGTCCCTCAAATCTGATTGGTTGATTAGAATGTTGTTCCAGGATCAACAAAGATGTTTATCCAGGATAAACAAGAAAGGCCTTTCAAGAAAGTCCTTTCATAATGCCAACCAGTATGTTGATTCATTAAATGATAGAAGTAATATGATCAGATTCAGGAGGGTCAAAATGAATCACATCGAATCACTTGTTTTTTTAAGGATTTTGTGAAGGCTTGATCAAAGCGTGTGCTCTCTGTGATGTCCAGGTGAAGGTGAACGTTCTGGGGGAGGTGGTGGAGAAAGGCAGCACTACTCTGGGAGTGGATCTGTCTGCGTTCAGTCTTCACTCTGCGATCTACTCTGCCCGACCGGACGTCCGGTGTCTGCTGCACCTCCACACTCCTGCCACAGCTGCGGTACGACACACACTGGCCTGAGAACAGTCCACAGTGCTCAAACAGCAACTTACAGTGGAGGAGAAGGGCATTGTTTTCTAGAGTTTCTTGAGTCGCTCATCAAAAAGAATGTATTTTAAGCAAATATATTTAATACTTGTACAAAATATTAATCTAAAACTAAATACTAGTTTGTCTTACCAATTGTTTCATATTTAAATGCCATAAATGTATCTATCTATCTATCTATCTATCTATCTATCTATCTATCTATCTATCTATCTATCTATCTATCTATCTATCTATCTATCTATATATTGTTCTATTGTTCTATCTATCTTTCTATCTATCTATCTAACATTCTATCTATCTATCTATCTATCTATCTATCTATCATTCTATCTATCGTTCTATCATTCTATTGTTCTATCTATCGTTCTATCTATTGTTCTATCTATCTATCGTTCTATTGTTCTATCTATCGTTCTATCTATCTATCTATCTATCTATCTATCTATCTATCTATCTATCTATCTATCTATATATTGTTCTATTGTTCATCTATCGTTCTATCTATCGTTCTTTCTATCTATCTTTCTATCCATCTTTCTATCTATCTATCTATCTATCTATCTATCTATCTATCTATCTATCTATCTATCTATCTATCTATCTATATATTGTTCTATTGTTCTATCTATCGTTCTATCTATCGTTCTATTGTTCTATTGTTCTATCGTTCTATCTATCATTCTTTCTATCTATCGTTCTTTCTATCTATCTATCTATCTATCTATCTATCTATCTATCTATCTATCTATCTATCTATCTATCTATCATTCTATCTATCGTTCTATCATTCTATTGTTCTATCTATCGTTCTATCTATTGTTCTATCTATCTTTCTATCTATCTATCTATCTATCTATCTATCTATCTATCTATCTATCTATCTATCTATCGTTCTATCATTCTATCATTCTATCTATCTATCTATCTATCTATCTATCTATCTATCTATCTATCTATCTATCTATCTATCTATCTATCTATAGTTCTATTTATCTATCTGTCTGTCTGTCTATCTGTCTTTCTATTTATCTATCCATCTATCTATCTATCTATCTATAATTATATTTATCTATCATTCTATCTATCATTCTAGCTAGTATCTATCTATCTATCTATCTATCTATCTATATATATATTGTTCTATTGTTCTATCATCGTTCTATCTATCGTTCTATCTATTTATCTATCTATCTATATATCTATCTATCTATATATTGTTCTATTGTTCTATCTATCGTTCTATCTATTGTTCTATCTATCTATCTATCTATCTATCTATCTATCTATCTATCTATCTATCTATCTATCTATCTATCTATTGTTCTATTGTTCTATCTATCGTTCTATCTATTGTTCTTTCTATCTATCTTTCTTTCTATCTATCTATCTATCTATCTATCTATCTATCTATCTATCTATCTATCTATCTATCTATCTATCTATCTATCTATCTATTGTTCTATCTATTGTTCTATCTATCTATCTATTGTTCTATTGTTCTATCGTTCTATCTATCTATCTATCATTCTATCTATCGTTCTATCATTCTATTGTTCTATCTATCGTTCTATCTTTTGTTCTATCTATCTATCGTTCTATTGTTCTATCTATCGTTCTATCTATTGTTCTATCTATCTTTCTATCTATCTATCTATCTATCTATCTATCTATCATCTATCTATCGTTCTATCATTCTATCTATCTATAGTTCTATTTATCTGTCTGTCTGTCTATCTGTCTTTCTATTTATCTATCCATCTATCTATCTATAATTCTATTTATCTATCATTCTATCTATCATTCTAGCTAGTGTCTATCTATCTATCTATCTATCTATCTATCTATATATTGTTCTATTGTTCTATCTATCTATCTATCTATCTATCTATCTATCTATCTATCTATCTATCTATCTATCTATCTATCTATCTATCTATCTATCTATCTATCTATCTATCTATCTATCTATCTATCATCTAATCAAATATATTTATATATTCTGAGGTCCTGCCTTCCACTAACCACAAAAATACTTATTCCATTATTAAAAATAATTATTATCACTCTCTTATTTTAGAAGCAATGTCTCAAATTACCTACACATGAGAGCTGACAGCTGTTGGAGATACTTCATACTGCATTCTCTCATTTATCTTAATTGATGGATTTTATCATTCTAGCAACGATCATCCCCTATAACCGCTATTAATCTTTCATGCAGGTATCAGCCATGAAGTGTGGCCTGCTACCGCTATCCCATGAGGCTTTGCTGGTGGGTGAGGTAGCTTATTATGACTATAATGGAGTAATGGAGGACGAAGAGGACAGAGTGGAACTCCAGAAGAGCCTCGGCCCTACATGCAAGGTTAGATCCTCGATTACAGAACATGATGTTGTGAGGCCCGTAAGGTCGAAAAGGGGTTGATGAAATGTTGTTATTGTGCAGGTGTTGGTGTTGAGGAACCATGGAATCGTGGCTCTGGGAGAGTCGGTGGAGGAGGCCTTTTACACAATCTACCATATCCAGACCGCCTGTCAAACACAGGTAGCCAACAACAACAAAAGTTACAGCCCTTCCCATGATGGAAAAACATGGAAGAGTGATAGTGGTACCGTTGGAGTGAAGAGAGAGAATGCTAGTGTTCAGAGACTGAGAGAGCCAGTGAAAGGGTGTGTGCAAGAGAACACACAGAAAACTCATATTTGTAGTATAAATATGCATATTACTTTAATATAAATATTTATAGTAAATATACACTAAAAGTTAGGGGTCGGTAAGATTTTTAAATGTTTTTAAAAAGAAGCTTTATGTTTCAAGGCTGGATTTATTTGATCAAAAGTACTGTAAAAACAGTGAAATATTATTACAATTTAAAAGATGTGTTTTCTATTTTGATTATATTGTAAAACATCATTTATTCCTGTGATGGCACAGCTGAATTTTCAGCATCATTACTCCAAATTATCCTTCAGAAATCAGTTTAATGCTGATTTGGTGCTCAAAAAACATGCCGCTTAATATTTTTGTGGAAACTGTTGTGCATTTTATTTTCCGTATTGTTTGATTAACAGCATTTATTTGAAATAGAAATCTTTTGTAAAATTGCTAATGTCTTTTCTGCTCATTTTAATCAATTGAAGTATTAATTTCTATTCTTTTTTTTAAATCATAGTGACCACTTTTTACAGTAGTGTAAATATTTATAGTACATATACATTTTTCTAATTTCTGCTATATATTTCATCATCAACATATAATGCTCTGTGAGCGATTTCTGTACAGAAAAAATGCCCATGTATTGATCGTGTAAAGAACGTGTATTTGCGGTTAAAAACGCGGGTTACTCAAGCAAGAGACATATTTTAACTTCTTTTAGTTTTTAGGATGCCACATCATGCAAAAATGAAAGCAATCTGCACAGTATCAAATGATTTTTAAATCATTCCAGGAATGACTGGAAAGGCCATGGAAAAGTCTTTTAATTTCATGAGTCAAAACTGTGGGACCCATGACAGAAAGACAATAAAAAGGATCGTGAAAACTGAAAGAAGTGCACGGGTTGAGAATAGTTGTATTGTTAGCTGTATTGTCCACACTGAGTCATGATGCAGTGTTGTGCTGTCCTGGCAGGTGGCAGCACTGTGCAGCGCTGGAGGGGAACAAAACCTAATCATGCTGGACCGCAACATTCACAGGCCCGTCGTCACAGGCACTGTGGGTTGGGCTGGATCCACCTTCGGCCCCATGCACAAGAGCAGGCTGGGAGAACATGAGTTTGAAGCATTGATGAGGACGCTGGACAATCTGGTTAGTTGATTCCAATTAAAAGTGCTTTTATGTTATTTTAAAGGTTGCTAATTTTGTTTTGGAGGTCTCCTAGGTTCACATTCATCCAAGGTCAAAAAAACATTTAAATTCTCTCATAATATACATTGCAGCATCACCCCTTTTTCTCACAGTAGCCTATCTGAAACTGTTTGATAAAGGATTCAGTCTCACTAAACCCCCCCTTTCCGAGAGCCTACTCTGCTTTGATTGGTCAGATGGTCCAGTATGGTGTCGCCGGAAACCAAACGCATGTTACCACACCTGAATTCGCGGCGCAGAAAACAGTGTGTTCTCGATATGTCGCCAACTCAAACCAAACTCTCTCAGCTACAGTTACAGTGTTTGAAGGCGGGTCAATTTAGACGTTGTTTACAGGCACACAATGAAGACCCTAGACAGGCATTATGTAAATTTGATTCAAACCTAGTAAGACTGGAATTAGTGACGACTCAATTCAGGTCGTTCAGAATCGGTTCCTTTTTTTGGGTGATAATTCACTTTGTAGACCTTTTATACTCACAAACGAAACAACTATATTACACACTACAAGAAAGGTAATGTCTGAAAAAGCATAATAGGGCACTTTATTTGCATGATTGTGTTTACATACAATATTGCCGAAGCATTAGAAACAAGTAATAAGAAAAAGAAAAATACAAAATGCCAATAGCAAAAAACAATAGAAAAGTATTCCAAAAAAGGTGCTAAGATATTAATAAAAATAAGATAAATAAATAATACATATAAATTGCACATTTATCAAGACATTGTGAAGAAAAAAATACTGTGATTGCATGTACATGGATGGTAAAGTCTAATCTAAAACAAAATAGACAGTCCAGACCAGAGCAATTTACCTAATTCTAATTTTATTGCTATTAGACTTGACTTTAGAACATTTGATCATACTTTTATAGGGTTACCGTACAGGATACGCCTACCGTTTCCCAGTGCTGTTGGAGCGCACCAGAACCAGGAGAGAGGTGGAGGTACCTGCCACCGTCACGTCATTTTCTTTTCATGACGATGGGGTTCAACCCCACCCCCGTCTCAATCCACACACCCAGAGACAACAGCAGAAGACTAGATGGCTGAACACCCCAAATGTCTATCAGAAAGTCAACCAGGACCAGGCCAGCCCGGGACATCGGACTACGGTGAGAGAGATCTCATATAGCTTGTGTAAACTTTATATAACTTGAGTAATCAAAATGTCTATTCTAATAATGAGATCTGGCACTGACCTGCCAAGTTGTGACTAATACTTTAGACTAATAAGGCTAATAACTAGCCTATGTATTAAATTCTGGCATGCAACTCATGCAACATATCTCAAATTGTGTGACCTATAAGGTGACCAGATTTCTAATATTGAAACCGGGGACATTTCCTAGTATGGTCAAAATATAATTGAAATCTAACTTAAAAAATGGGGACAATACATTTTTTTCTATTTTTACTAATACAATATTTTGGTTTTTAATTGTTGTCGGTTCCAGATACTATTATTAGAATAATAATTATTTTGAGGTTAGCAGGTCAAACAAAACATTACTGGTTTTAATACAATTAATCAAAATCGCACTATGAAAAATAGCAAATGGTAACCATTGCAAATGTAGAAAATCAGTATTATATATATATATATATATTTTTTTTTTTTTTTTTTTTTTTTTTTTAATTATGACTTACAAAAACACATACTATGTTCTCATATTTTTCCTTTTGTAATTATAGTATATACAAATAAAACTGTATTTATTGTATGAATTTTCTAAATGTATTAATACATTAATAATAATAATTGTTCATAATACAAATTTTCACAAGCTGAATATATTGTAAACAGTAATTACAACTTTTTAAACATTTCAAATATTATTTTGGTAATTTTCACTATTAACTATAGTTGCTTATTAGCATGCATAGGATATTGGCTGTTTAATAGTACTTATAAAGCACATGTTAATGCCTTATTCTGCATGATCATATTCTACATCCCTTAATCCAACCCAATACCTAAACTTAACAACTAACTTACTAACTATTAATAAGCAGTAATTAGGAGTTTGTGGCAAAGTCATATTTAATAGTTAGTTAATAGTGAGAATTGGACCCTAAACTAAAGTGTGGCCGTTATTTTATGTTTGTGCTTTTAGAAATGGATCTTTACTATCCCTATAATTAGGCTTGTTATTTTGCATTATAGGCTCATTTTGAGCACAACGTATCTGCTTTCTGAAATTGTTTTTTTTTATTAATCCATATAGGGGTGTACTGTCACCCATTTGATATAAAATATGTGTGTGGGAACTACTGCATTGTGACTATACTTTCAGAAATGTTTAAAATGATGTTTAAAATAATCCTGCACCCTGTTCAGGCCCTGTTATATAGTACATACTATTCGTGTTGAATTAAAGTCATTCTGTTTGTATGTTACTACCTTGAAACCGATAATGGTGTCTCTTTTGATAACTGATGATCATAGTGATCTGCTCATGTCCATGTCCATGTTCTTCATTGCTAAAGTATGAGCGTGTGAACCAGTAATCAGTGTAGCTTGCAGTGTATTGTAGAAATCAGAGTAGCTTTTCTTCTGAAAATGATGTGACAATTTGAATGACTAAGCTAGAGACTGTGTTGCAGTTCAGAAAATAGTCCCGAGTGTGAGTCATGGAATATTATTGGGAGAATAATGGCGTATTCGCTACATCACTGTAATAGGACTACAGTTTGGCTGTCTCTTCCACCATGTTCCACCCACCTCCCTTTCTGCTTCTCTGCAATGCAGGGGAAATATTGTATTGTCATAAATCTCACTGCAGTTCTTGCACTGCCCTCTGCTGGTTCCTTTTAGACCTGCTACATATTTCCCTTGCATCTTTGCCTTAAACTGTCTGCCTCAGTTAGCTTTTTAACATAGGCTGGATGTCTCTGATTAACATACTTTGGTTCAAGCAGCTGAATTTCTACTGTATTGATTTCTTTTCTTTTAGTGGCAGAAGGCAGAGGAAATCGCACAGGCCAGTGGACAGGCCATTAAAATCGAGAACCCAAACCAGTTTGTCCCTCTATTCACCAATCCAAAGGAGGTGCTTGAGACTAGAAATAAGGTACAGTAAGCTTTTTTTTTTTTGTCACTGGGTTTAAATGACAAATGATTTGTCATTTGGTCCTGTATTGAAACTGCAGATTTTATTGATGTCAAAACTGAAATCAGGACAAATTGTGCATCTTTTCTAAGATCTTGTTCTCTTATGCTCAACAAGGCTGCATTTATTTTATTTGAAACAGTGAAAACAGTCTTTTTTTTTTTACAATTTAAAATATATGTTTGCTATTTTAATACATGTTTAAATGGCGACAGCTGAATTTTTATCATCATTATTCCAGTCTGCAGTGTCACATGATCCTTCAGAAATCATTCTAATATGCTGATTTGATGCTCAAGAAACATTTCTTATTATTATCAAAGCAGTTGAAAGCAGTTGTGCTGCTTAATATTTTGCAGAAACTGTGATACATTTTTCAGGATACATTTTTCTGAATAGAAAGTAACAGCATTTGTTTGAAATACTTTTTCATTTTTTTTTTTTTTGTAGCAATGCAACCGTCCAAACTTTTGAACAGAAGTGTTATTCAAATTTAGTTGTAAGCTGCAATACTCAGAGGCTAGCATGTGGAGAAAGACAGTATAAATACAAAAATAATGATGACTAAGATTTCTGTGTGAAGTGTGCAAGTATTTAGTATTCAAGAAAAAATACATATTTTATCATAATCAGTTGCTATCATTAGATGTTCTGCATGACTGTCAACTGCCAACAGAACTGAGAGCAGATCTCAATATGATGGCAGAGAATTGCAATCTCACCAACAGTGCGAGACAGAGTGTTTGTAGTGGCAGAAGTTTTGCAACATGTAGTTTCAGTTATTTACAATCATGGCTGTGAAGGGAGGAGGGAATAGTCACAGGGAGAGCAGAATATTCGGCAGAGAAAGGATAGCGAGAGAAGAAATGGACAATGATTGGTCAGACAGAAGCAAAACATTATTAAAGTTCACTTAATAGAAAGTTCAAAAGAACAGCATTTATTTGAAATGGAACCGTCCAAACTTTTGAACAGTGGGGTGATTCAATTTTAGCTATTATTGTATTACATTTCTATATATAAGGTTTAAATTAATAGGAAGATGTTGTACCCTGAAATCATTGCATTCATTAAATGATTAAAAGAAAGCCAAACATTGACTAGTAGAATCATTGAAGGATTATAACTGGATTTATGCATAGAAAAGAGCAGCAAATACTTTATAAGATGATAAATAACTTTTAATATTATGCTAACTTAATATACTAATTAATAATATACTAACTTAAATCATAATATTATTAAGAAAACTTAGGATAGATCTTTAGTTGTTAGTTGTTTAGTTTAGGTGACATTCATTTTGGAGGCAAAATTAAAAAAAATTATGCAGAAGCAAGACTACAATAAATATGCACACACAGAGAATGTCAAGTACGTCCAAGCTGTCTTATTGCAGCTATGTCTACATAAACACAATACACTGGAAAGGTTAGGGTGGTGGATTTTCTTTTTATTATTTTATTATTTGTGTTTCAGATCAGGGAGCAGAACCGTCAGGACATGAAAACAGCTGGACCTCGGTCTCAAGTGTTAGCCAGCGTCATCACAGATAACAGTCCACCGGTAAAATCACAGTGTCATTCAGTTCATACTCAAAACAAGATCATATATACTCATACACGTCAAACAATTAATACATGTCCTTTCATATTCTTTCTCTTCTTAAAGTGCCCCTATTATGATATTTTAAAGGTTCCTAATTAGAGCTCTCCTACAATTGGTTTACATGAATCCACAGTCAAAAAACTATCACATTTTTGTTTAATTTTTGTTTGTAATTGCAGCATCAACTCTTTTTTCACAGTGTCAATAAAGGATTCATTCTCTCTAAACCCCTCCTTTCCAAGAGCTTCCTTTGCTCTGATTGGTCAGATGGCCCAGTCTGTTATGATTGGTCTACCACTCTCACTCCCTGTGTCTGTTATGATTGGTCTACCACTCTCTGTGTCAGAAATGAGACTCCCATTACCAAATATGAATTTTAGCCCGAGAGGCTTCCTCAGCATTTGATACGCAGTGATACAAACAATAGCGATGACGTCGGTTTAATTCGAGCCTCAGTCCTCATCCTTTGGAAGTGCATGCAATGTGGATTTGCTTAGAACAGCGTCGACACACTACTCTTCCAGGCCTCAGCTACAACTACTGTGCGTTTTCTTTTTACAAAACTACCTAGTTCATGCAGGAAGCAATGCTGCCTTCATTTGCGGATCGGATTTATCGTAAATATTTGTTTCCTAGTTGGAAATTGGACATGAACCCTCTCTAGTCATATTTACAACTGGAAAACTCTAAGATAATTCTTAGATAACTCTAAGATAAATTTAGATAAATAATTTTTTTCCACAACAGCTACTGTACATCACATTGCCTTGTTGTTAAAAGTAGTATAATACATACCGGTAGTTTTAATTTTTGAATAACCATTTGAAGCATATTGTGTGTTTTGTACACGATGAAAGCACCAAAATTCCACAATCATCAGCAGACGTTGCTAGTGCTGTGATTCGGTGAATGTTTATATGGTTGTCAATGAATGGGACGCCACATTTCATTCAAAATTAAATATCTTCAATACATTATGGCTTTAATAAGATTTCCCCAAGAAATAGGAAACTTGGTGTCCTCCATGATCCTTATTCTGTCTGACAACAAAGCACTTGAACGCACCAAGCTCGTAATCACCACTTCAGTGTAAGTAGGAAATGTCCAATGGCATGTGAAGGCAGGATTAGACTGATATTGCAGTCATTTACATTACATTCATTTCAGGCAGTTCAGAATCGGTTCTTTTTTGGGGAGACAATACTGTAACTCCAATTATAATGCACTTTGATCTTTGAAACTTTGTGCAAACACAGCTATATACGCACTACATGAAAGTTAATATCTGAAAAAGCATAACAGGGCCACTTTAAAGTGAGTTTAATCTAATAAGGAAAAATGCTCAAGGAAAAATACTCGAGATTATTAACATTCGTTTTCAGAGAATTTATCCTAAAGAAAAACTATTTGACATGAGAAAACAAATCTAATTCAAGTATAAATCTAACAAATATAGTGGATGTTTAGATATGTATTACTGGAAAACACGAGAAATACTTAGAAATTGTTATTATTTAGCTATATTATTTATTATATTATTATTTATACATTTTAGATAGATAGATAGATAGATAGATAGATAGATAGATAGATAGATAGATAGATAGATAGATAGATAGATAGATAGATAGATAGTAACACTTTACAATAAGGTACATTAGTTAACTTACCTTAGTTAACATGAACTAAGAATGAACAATACTTCTTCAGCATCTATTAATTAATATTAATGACAAGATTTACTAATACGTTATAAAAATCAAAGGTTGTACTTGATAACATTTGTTAATGCACTGTGAATTAACATGAACAAACAATGAACAGTTGATTTTTTTTTTTATTAAAAACTAAAAGATTAATAAATACTATAACAAATGTATTGCTCATTGTTAGTTAATACATTAATGTTAACTAATGAACCTTGTGTTACCAAATTGTTCAAGGTAGTTCTGTTTTATAAAATAAGATCTTTTAATCCTACCCTGTAAATATCAGTAGTAATAATGATGACTAATGAATATTTTTCATTGCTCTAAAGACTTTAGCTTGAGCGTGTGCATGTGTTCATGACGTGAGCATGATTGTTCTGCTTCCAGTCTCCAGAGACCGTCGAGCCCCCAGCCGTAGCTGAACCCGAGACTCCGAATCCCTTCAATGAGCTGACGGATCAGGAGCTGGAGGAATACCGCAAGGAGGTGCAGCGCAAACAACACGGCCAGCAGGACGGTACGAGCTGACACTGTCTTAACTAGACTTAGACTGTGTAGTTTTGTAACCCACTGATTTCTGACCCAAGTATTGATGTTTTATTGATTTTCTCACTGGATTAAAGAAGAGAATTCAATAAACACCCCCTGTCTTATACAGTACAGACAAATATTGACTTGATGTCACCGCTATACCAAAGTTTTGCTTTTTATTTATTATTCACTTTTAAGAATGAACGTTTGGAGCAATATATATTTTAATTCAGGAAATACATAATGCATGTATTTAATACTTTGAAGTGTGCCTTGAAAATAAATAAATTAAAGTTGTTGAATTTCAGTATCTTTCAAGACACTGCTAACTTGATGTTTTGTGTCCCGACATCATTTCTTCATGGTTCAGCACCTGTTCTGAGCACTGATCTTTTTGCACTGTGTCCTGTCTGACAACCTTCCCACACACACTCTAAAATCCAAGAATGCCTTTACAGTAACTACCATTGTTGGGGACGTTACTTGCCAAGCTACAAACTACCCATGACTTAAAGTTAAACTATTGTTTAGATGGGTAAGCAGGTTACATCAGTAAGTCAAATCAGTATACACTACTGTTCAAAAGTTTGGGGTCAGTAAACTTTTTTTGTTTGTTCATGTTTTTGAAAGAAGCCCCACCAAAGCTGAATTTATTTGATCAAAAAACAGTAGAAACTGTAATATTGTGAAATATTATAACAATACAAAATCAACATCATTACTCCAGTCTTCAGTGTCACATGATCCTTCAGAAATCATTCTAATATGCTGATTTGGTGCTCAAGAAACGATTACTATTATTATTATATAAATGTTAAAAATAGTATTGCATCCATCTATCTATCTACATTATCTATGTAACTATCCATCTATCTATGTTATCTATCTATATTTGTTATCTATCTATCGTTCTATCTATCTATCGTTCTATCTATATCTATCTATCCTAGATTTATTGATAAAAAGAACAGCATTTATTTAAAATATAAATCTTGTGTAACATTATAAATGTCTTTACTTTTACTTTTCAATTTGATGCATCCTTACTGAATAAAAATATTAATTTACTGTATCCCCTATATATATATATATATATATATATTTTTTTTTTTTTTTTTTTTTTTCTGGCAGTATTTTTTCTGGTACAGAAACGATAGGAATCTTAATTAAACACAATTTAAACACATATTTTGATAGAACTAATGAAATAAAATACAGGCATTTATATATATATATATTCTTTTTTTTATTAATGTTGAATTGAAATGACATGCAAGGACTCAAATGGAAAAATGAACTTGTTACCAGAAAAGCTACATTATTTTGAAATCAGCTGAGTTATTGTCACATTGCAAAAATTGTTTTATTAATTTAGCTACAACTAGCTATTTTTAACAAGTGACTCCTCAACACTGGTTATTACTTACTGTACACCTCCTCCTTATCTCCCTCTATTTCTGTTTCCTCTCCTCTTCTTCCCTCTACCCTGATGTTGTGTAAAAGGTGTGGAGGAGGTGGTGAATGACACGGGGACTTCCCCGACTACCTCCCCCAAAAAGAGCCCAGTGTCAGGTGAGACCCGGTGGTGCTTCCCCTCACACCTGTGCATGTGAACATGACACTGCTGAAACTCCTGCTATGGGCACACATGCTGATCTGTGTGTTGCATCATCACAACCCCTGTTACTAAGCGAAATAAAAAAGTAGTGCTTTTTTTTCAGTAACACTTTACGATAAGGTACCATTAGTTAATGTTATTTAATGCATTAACTAGCATTAATGAGCAATGCATTTTTACAGTATTTAATCATCTTTGTTTGTTATAAAATTAAACTTTAGTTCATGTAAGCTGAGGTCCATTAAATAATGTTAACAGAGACAACACTTTTATTTTTTAATAATGTATTAGTAAATGTTGAAATTAGTACATTTATTAATCTAAGTTAATTTAGTTAATGTTAACAAATGGAACCTTAATGTAAAGTGTTAGTTTTTTTGCGCTCAAGTAGATTAATGCAGATTTATTTTATAATCTGGTATCAATACTTATAATGACCTTAAAGGAATAGTTTACCCAAAAATGACTATTCTGTCATGTGCATATATTGCTAACACTTTACAAAAAGGTTTGATTTGTTAACATTAGTTTACTACATTAATCAACATGAACTAACAATGAACAATACTTCTACAGCATTTATTAATCGTAGTTAATGTTAATCTCAGCATTGGCTAATTTTTTTAAGATCAAATGTTGTATCTGTTAAAATGAGCTAATGCAATGTGAACTAACATGAACATTTTTATTAACTAACATTAACAAAAGTTTATAAAAGCTGTAAACATTTATTGTTCATTGTTAGTTTACTAATATTGGCATGAAACGGAAGTTGCGATAGTCTTATTGTGGTGTATATTTGAGTGAAAAGGCCCTTATTTTGTCCATTGGGTATTGATTGGATGATTGTGGTTTGCTATTGGTCGACGTCGATATCGCCCTCGCGCCAGTAAACTCGTCATAAGAGAAGAGTTTTGCAAGAGGGAGGGGAAGTTATTTTGATTGAAGATTGAGATCACATGATTATTTTTGTTTTAAATAATGTGCACGGATAAATACTTTTGAATAAATTCAGCAATATTCCACAAATAAAATAAGAATGGTTGATTTTGATTTCGTTGTGACTTACAAATGACCTTACTGTAAAGTGTTACCCATACTGTTATTTTCCATGAATATTTTTTGAAGAATCTAAAAATGATACTGACAGAAGTTTCCTTTTTGGGTGAACGATGCCTTTAACTGTTAGTGTAATGTACAGTAACATGGGATGTCTGTATTCAAGTCTGTGTCAGTGTTTTCATTTCAATTGTCATCATTTTTTATTTTTATGTGTGACATTTTCAGCTCTGTACTGTAGCCTCCATCTGTCTTCACATCTTGTCTGTCTGTCTCTGTCCCTCTATTATAATTTGTAGGACAATCGTTTGGTACTGAGATCTTGTCTCACTAGTGAGTATATAGAAAGACATTGCACACAACTTGAACGAGCATGTTGGCCAAAAACTGTAGCTGCTTCTGTGCAACGGGATAACCCTTAAACAACTGCTTAACTGCTTTGTTTTCTTTATTATTTTTACTGTGCTATTTCTTTCCCATTTTTATTTCAATTTCATTCACATGCAGATGGGAAAACCACAGATGCCGTGCAGAACGATAAAGGCGACAAGAAGAAACAGCAGGAGGAGCTAGAAAAACAAATGAAGGCTCTGTCCACCACTGACACTTCTGAAACCACACTCTCGGCCCCGCCCATTGCCCCGCCCACCAAGCCTGCAGGAAACACCCCAGAGGGGTCACCTTCCAAATCTCCTTCAAAGAAAAAAAAGAAGTTCAAGGCCCCCTGTTTCCTAAAGAAAAGCAAGAAACAAAAAGAGAAAGCAGAATCTTGAACTCAGACACGCTCTCAAAGTGTTCTTCACTAATACTTACACGCAAACACATCTTCACATCCACTGTGTATCCATTTACTGATCTTTACATGCCATAAGAGTTTCTGATTATGGTTTTGTGACTTGAAACATGTTTTCGGTCCACGCCGATGCAAATTTCACAATGCTTCACTAATGCACATTGAATATGATCCTTCCCCTTGCTTTAAAATGAATTGCACTTAGTACTTGCATAGAAAAAAAGAATGTGGCATTGAGTAAGCATTGGTTGTTCATGTCTATCGATTATGATTGTTGCTCATTATCATGTTTATATAATTACATGTGGCATTAGCGTTGACTAAAATCTTTTTTAACCACTGTAAACATCCTTCATCTCACTTTGTTATGAATAGCAGGGATAAACTAATTGAAAATGTTTCATTCACTGGAAATCATGATCGCAGTGGCTTGCTAACAATACATATCAAAAGGCCAAAATAAGCAAGATAATGAAGAAAATTCAACACTAAATGCACGACTTTATTCCACTTGTTTTTTTAATTGTTATTATTTAGCATCTTTATTTTGTATGTGCGCCGGAGACTTCTTTGCAGTTGTAACTATTTTTATGATCAGCCACTGTTATTTAAATGCATTTGTGTGTATATTAGCCAGTTTATAAACTTAATTCCATGTCAATATTAGAATGTAAAATTCTAGGATTGGATGTACCATTCATTAAAGATCACATCCATGTGAAGTTGTAGTCTGTCTTTGGGGTGGATTTCAAAACAATAGCCTACTTAATTGTGACTGAGAAAATCAAAGGTGACATTTCTTTTCTAGTCGTGTTAAATAGTTATGCCAAATTTTTTAAAGAACGTTGGTAATCAGACAGTTGTCGGTAGCCATTGACTTCCATTGAGCCATTGAGTTCCATATAATTATTTTTTCCTAGCCTACTATGGAATTCGAGGGCTACCATCAACTGTCTGGTTACCAACATTCTTCAAAATATCTTCTTTTTAGTTCAACAGAAGAAACTCATACAGTTTTGGAACAACATGAGGGTAAGCAAATGATGACAGAATTTGAATTTCTAGGTGAACTAACCCTTTTACTTTAAAGAGGTTACTTTCAACTACAAATATGTTGCAACCAGTTAATATTTGATGTTAATGTTTTTCCGAAGTATTTAACTGAAAAGCAAATACATAATGATTTTCTTTTCATTTGACATTGCAGCTATATATTCACTGAGGGGCGTAATGTGGGATAGGAACTATTTTCACGGCACCTTTGAAGGCTTCCGGATAGCTTTTTGTGGCGCACAGTTGATGGCGACCAGCAGACGATTGAGTCTGGAATGTTCTGCAAGTTTGTGAAAGCGCTGTTTGAAAGAAAGGAGTTTGCTTCATATTAGTCCAATAATGGTGAGAAGCAGGAGCCGAACACCACCACCACCACCACGACGAGGTTTGAATTCAATTATTGCTTTAAATATATGGATGGTAACTTAACGTGTGACTGGCTAACGTTACTGTTGTTAACTTCGCATCTGGCGCACATTAAATTACACCAAAAAAAGGATCAAATTATACTTGTACTTATAATTATACAAATTATTCTTGCTCATCAAGCTCTTTCTACGAGTAAAAATTTGCTACAGCCCAATGTAATACAGATAACCATTTTGCAAGTGGAAGTAACGTTATTAAACTAGCATTATAGCATTTCATTGGTTGCTTAACTGTATCTTTATCGTTATTTATTAACATCTTGTTATTACTAGCTATAGAAGATTGATTTTGTTCTTAAATGTTTATTTTAATTCACAAACAATGCAACAAATTCTCTTAAAAAAATATTCATTTTTAAGATGTCAGTAGCATCTAAAAAATGTGTTCACACTGTTATAGCATTACAATTATTTTTCTTATAGAAAAAAAATAGAATATAACTTTTAATTAGTTTTAATGGGAAAAAATAAAAAAATAGTGTGTGGGGGGGGGGGTAATTTTAATGGGAAAAAATAAAAAAAATTGTGTTTCGGGGGGGGGGGGGGGTGTAATCAGAATTTTTTTTAAAATAATATGGTTAGTGTGGTAATGAGACATGTCATAATGTCATACGCACATTGAATATTATTTTTATTATGCTAATTATTCATTTTTTTTAACTGGTTGGCCTCATCCTAATGCTTATTAATTATTGTTAAGATTTTGAAGAACCAGATGAAGGGTTCAATGGACTTTTCAGGCAGCTGGCAAATTTAAATATTCAAACATAAAGGTTATTTATTTTGTTTCAACCTTTTGTTGGTAACGGCTTTGTGGTTTCTCATTCCAGAGAGACGGCGTTCACGCTCGTCTTCACGAGATCGTGAGAGGAGGCGCAGGGAGCGCGAGAGGTCCCGGGACAGAGACAGACGAAGGTCGCGCTCACGCTCCCCCCAAAGGCGTAGATCCAGGTGAGCTTGTGCCATCAGACACTCGCTGTACACACATTTCATTAGTGAAGAACATAACAGGCCTGTGCATCTGGTTTGATAAAAAGTGGAGCTCTGGGCTCAATGTTTAGTTTTTGATAACCCCTCCTCCAGCTGTGTGCCTGTCTTGTTTATGTAGGTCTCCACGGCGACACCGCTCCTCCTCTTTGTCTCCAGTGCGGCAGAAGGACAGACGCGACGATGACAGGAAGGAAGTTAAAGACAAGCCAGCAAAGGTCCATCAGATATCAGGTGGAGCACTTTATTTTATCCTACAATAAATTTACTGCAGTGAAGTTAGCATCACCCTGATTCCCTCGACAAAAAAACAATAGGATTTTTCCGTTTACTTTTGGATTATTGCAGAAAAGCTCTGTGACTAACAAAAGTTTATTCTTACACGTTTAGCCACTCGTTAGCAACCACCTTTTTCAAGGTGTAAAGAGTTAGTTCGGAATACAAATGAAGATCTTTTTGATAAAATCTGAGAGCTTTCTGTCCCTTCATTGACAGCTACGCAAAAGCTCAAAAAGTTCATAAAGATGAATATGTTTGAGTGGTTTAGTCCCAATTTTCTGAAGAGACTCAATCACTTTCTATGATCAACAGATTTAATTTAGGCTTTTATTCACATACTCACACATCAGTTGTGGTAAACAAAAGCTCAAGCATGTTGAGCTTCTGTTTATGTTCGCTGATCAATGTTTAAATGAGAATAAAAGCTTAAATTAAATTGTATGTAGTAAAATAAAATTAAAATATCTTAAGCTTGTTCACCACAGACCTTTTTTCTGGTATTTAACCAAAAACCCATTAACTTCAGAATGATGGAACTGAAAGTGCTGAAATTCAAACTCGCTTCTGGGTTTTAGCCTACAAAAATACTGTCTGTTATGATAGTCACTGTGTCAGACTGCCAGACTACAACATTCCCAACTAATCATCGCTTGCCGTCTTTAACGACCTCCGTGATGTCATTGAGAAGGCGGAAGGAACTAGTGACTAGAAACGAGTGTAAACAAACAACGGTTTGTGTACTGGCTGTCTTGTCATCAGAAAGACAAAAAAAGAGAAAGAAAATTGCGTAATTCTAGCTAGCAGCACCAATACCATCATCTCTCTCTCTCTCATTTCGCCATGTTTGAAAGCTGTGTATGGAAGAGCTCCTATTGGTCAATTTCACAGATGTGACAGAACTCGTCATGAAACATGCTTATTATCTCATATAGTGTCTCATAGTGGACAAAAAAATTATAAGTCAATTCTTGCATGCTCTGCACCCATTGTAGTTTACAAATCACCACATCACTATGTCAAATAAAATGTGCCACTCTCAGGCTGATATCATGTAGTGTGAACCCCGGCATTATCTGCATCTTTGAATTTTCCCAATTAGAATTGTTAAAACAGTCAAAGCAAAGTGATATACATAAACTTTTTTCAGGAAGGTGAGAAAATAATTCTAAAATTCAATGACCCATCAATATTCACTGTTTACTTTATTAATAAAGTTAAAATGTAAAATTTGTCACATACACATTGTGCATATGCAGTGAAATGTACCCACCCCCCCATCTCAGGTCAGCTACACATTCCCGGCATTGTGCTTGCACGTTAATGCAAAGAAAAAGTAGTCTTTCATAATCATTCATCAAATGTTATAACTTGCTTTGCCTCGGAAATAACTGAACCACCTAACCTAAACCATGCGAAAAAATGTGAATAATGTTAATCAACAAATCTTTCCAATAGTTCAACCGCAGTAATTTAGTTCCCGATAATGTAATAAAAGTTATGGCAGTAATAGCGAATAACCAAGGCTGCAAAAAAAATACTGTAAAAATGGTAATATTGTAAAATAATATTACAATTTAAAATAGCCATTTTCTATTTGAATATATTTTAAAATGTAATTTCTTCCTCTTATGCAAAGCTGCATTTTCAGCATCATTACTCCAGTCTTCAGTGTCACATGATCCTTCAGAAAACATTCTAATATGCAGATTTTCTGCTTAAGAAACATTTCTTTTCAACAATATTGAAGCCAGTTGTGCTGCTTAATATTTTTTGTGGAAACTGTGATGCATTATTCTTCAGTGAATAGAAAGAACAGCATTTATTTAAAATGGAGACCTTTTGTAGCATAATAAATGCCTATCCTTGCTGAATAAAAGTAAAAAACTATCTGAATCCAGACTGAATGATCGTGTTCATTCTTTAAGATGCTTGAACATGACCTTCAGCCTACACTTCTCAGTCAAAAGCCCTCCACAAAAGGGTCAACATACAGAAGTAAAATGGGTTGTGAGCTTGAATATCTTTTCATTCTGACATCATGATGCTGAGAACAAACTCCAAATGTACCCATTCATGGCACTTATAAGTTGATGTCCTTTCTCATCTGATTGCTTGTGCAGCTGAGGACATGCAGGGAAAGACTGAAGAGGAAATAGAGATGATGAAACTGATGGGCTTTGGATCCTTTGACAGCACAAAGGTGAGGTCACTTTCTTTACTGCTAAATCATGTTAGAATCCATCCTACAAGAAAGACCAAACGAGATTATCACTTTGTGATAATATGTCAAGTATTTTGTATTGTTGTCAATCACGTAGAGTTTAGTATGTTAGTATGCATTTACCCATGATGACCAAAAACCAAGACAGTGGCCAAAGTACATACTGTTTCCACAAAGCTGCTTGCAGTTTTTTTTTGTTTTTTTTAATGGCAAAGCTGATCATCCAAATAACCACAAGATGGCACAGCTAGACAGAGTGCATGCTAAAAATATTCCTGTTGAAAACCAAATTAACTTGAAGATAAAATCTTAAATATTCTGTGCTGTAATATTCTTCCCTATTTTGTATTAATGCACAGTTATTTTTACTTCATTTAAAAAATAATGTATGGTGTATGATTGTCATTTTTAATCAACAGGGCAAAAAGAAGGAAGGAAATGTTGCTTCGTTTGCAATTAACGTGTCACAGAAGAGAAAATACAGGTATGTGTATTTACAGTATTTGTTTTCTGAGATTAAATAGTTTGTCTGCCCGAACCCCAGATCCTCCACTTGATGATACGAGTTCTGTGATTTGTAATTCCTGGCTTTATTTTGTAGTTTTATCCTTTTTTTATATGTATATAAACGGCATTTGTGTTAAGAAAACTAACTTAAGTTAATATCCAAGCAACAGCACCGTATTTGGCCAATCACCTCTGCAGGTACTGCACAACTAAATGACAAACGTTCTCATTGGTGGGCAGTGATGTAATGTTTTGGTGCAGGAAGGCGATCAATGATGTAATCATATTTCTCTTGCAGGCAATACATGAACAGGAAAGGTGGTTTCAACAGACCCTTGGATTTCATTGCTTGATGGAGTCGCCAGAAACCATGTTTTAACGACTTTGTCTTTTTGATGAAATGTGTATTTCTTTTTCTTCCCTGAGTTTATGTAAATATGTGTTCCAGCGGTTTTTCCATATGTTTTGTTTTTCAGTTGATAGCTGTGATGTAAGTGTAGTTTAGTTTGTAGTAGCTAATTTTAATTTTTTGATATTGTGGATACATTTCCTTGAATATCTTATTTAGCAAAAACATTGCAGTACTAAATAAATGGGAACTCTTGATGAATGTTTTTGTCCATTATTTTGTTATTGTGCAATTTTAGCATAATTGTGTTTATTGAAAAATATATGACAATCAAATTGCTATCACATATTTCAATGGTGTTTAACTGGTCTAAAAACAACCGAAGAAATAAAAATAATTCCGTTGCTATATGTTTAAAACGTACAAATCATGTGAAGTCATTTTATCTATCAGCATGTTCAAGGGAGGTGTGTCTGTTATGAGTTCCGGAACATTTTAAAGGCGTCCAATCACAGGCGACAGTGCTGTGTCTGTCCAGCCAATCATAGCATAACAACAATACATGATTTGCATAATAATCCATTTTGGCTCTGGAGCAAATGGCAGAATACTACGGCACAGGTTGTACCTTCGCTCCAAAATGGCGCTACAGTGATGCTAGTTGCACCATTATCTTGCAGAATCGCATTACAGCAGTCATTTATTCACGCTTTATAATGCACCTCAGCCATTGGTCCTTTCTAGACACGAGCAGTTAGATTGACAGCAAACACATCCAATGAGATGATCGCTTCCTGTATCGTCCATCCAATAGGATCGTGTGTTCTCCAGAGCTCCTGACAGGCATACACAGTAACATGACAGCAGCTAGCAAACATCTCATCTGCCTGGCTCAACGACGTTATGGTTTCGCTAGCTGTGTGTTTTTGTCCTATTTTTGATTAATTTTCCTCAGTTGCACACAGCCACAACTTAGCATGTGCAACTAGAGCTTTTTAATAAATAGCCAGATCGTCTGTCACGCTTGAAATATCGAAACCAGCGATTGTTTGGACTTTTCGAGGCCGTGTAACGTTACTTTATTTTAAAGCCTATTTTCAACACATTTCTTTTTCAACGATCAATCAAGATTTTTTTTCTTTTTTTATTATACAACATAATATTGCCTGTTGCCTACTTCTTTTTTACAACAACAACAACAAGGAATTGGGGTTGAACGCTGTTTGTTTTCCAACCAGCACCAAAGCTCAAAGATTATTAACAAAACATAATATCACCAGCTGCGCAAATACACTTTTTGTGTCAATTTATACAATCTGGCAACCAGTATCCTCATCAGATCGATCTGACCGAGCTGTCAATCCAGTATTTTTTTTTCCAGACTCAACGATGGTCTCTTGTTAGCAGCGTTTGCTGTCAATATCAGAGCCTAAAAATTGACCAAGTGCAGAACTAAAGATCTTATCTTTTTGACAGATCATCTATAAAAGTCTTTAGACCTTCCTGAGTGTCACCACTTACATGCTTTCAGGAAGAGTTGCCAGATTTTGCAAACCTGGAAGGTTTTTTTGTTGTTGTTGTTGTTCGTGTCGTGTTCTCACAATTTTAAAATTTAATGTCCAATGTCTCTTTTAATATGAACAGGACTAGTTAATTTAGTTCTTTTTTGGCAGCTGAGGGACATTTTTTTATTCGGTTTTTATCATCCAGCTATTTGGAAACCAGCGTGTTTATTTGTTAGATTTTTCTTTCTCCTCATTTTCATTTTTCGCACATATTATCAACAAGCCCCATATCTAAACATTTCCCTCGCTGCCTTGTACAAAATATTTAGTAAATTCGTCTGACTGGATTTTTTTTTTTTACTCTATACGCTGGAGGAAGAAGAACCGTGAAGGAACGAAAGGCTGCTGCTTGTTTTTGTTTTTTTCCTCATTTATTTCTGACCCGGATTGTCGTTTTTTATCGTTGCTTTCTGCTTAAAATGACGGCTATTGAGAAACTGCAGATGTTGATCGAAGCAGCTGAATATCTTGATCGAAGAGAAAGAGGTAAAATGATGTAATACGATATATATATATATATATATATATATAATATATATATAATATGCATGCACGCAGACATACACATAATGATATTTTGGCATGCAAATTAATCCTGACACTGTTGCTAAGGTGCTTGTTTGCTAAATAGAGAAAAATGGTGCTTCGACCTATTTATTATAAGTGAATGCATGAAATGCAGACGGGTTTTTTCCGTTGTTATGATATTTGGGGAAGATTTAGACATCGAGAAGTGTCCACTTAAGCTGTCTGAGACTGTGCTGGTCAGTCACCATGCACTTGTCTTTCACAGGGGACACCAATGTGTTGTGAACACTCTCTTGGGATAAAACCCAAGCGTATAAGGCATATTTATATATTTTTAATGGTGCTTGATGACATATTTGTGTGCATATGTGGAAGTGAAATGCATTTTTCAAGCACTGCTGTTGGTTTTACAGTGGAGGGTTTCCTGTGCATCCCCCTTCCCCCCCTATCTGTTGTGGTTCGGCTGGCTACTGGGTTTACTCCAGTTCAGATGACATCATTGACCCAAAAGCAAGACACTTGTCTAGAAATGGTCCCATTGTGTTTTATATAATAACCGCTTTTCTCCCAGGAACAAAAAAAAAATGGTCAATATTTGTAATCAATCGCTTTAAATTTTCAGGTAGTCAATGTGCTTTGTGGTCTAATGAACTTCTAAATGTCTCTGTTTGAATTTGCAGAAGCGGAGCACGGCTATGCCTCCATGTTACCCTTCACCAGCAACAAAGAGAGGGATGGCTTGAAACGAAAAATCAAAAGCAAGAAAAATTGCAGCAGCAGGTACTTCCACCTAATTTCTGCAAAAAACAAATATGATTTCATTAGCATCATGACGGATCTATTAGTGTGCACTGTATGTACAGTGTGATTGGTCCCAACATGAACATGATTCACACACATCACTCGTGAGTGATTTCTAAATTAGACTTTATATCTGCGCCGTGTGTGTGCGTGACACAAACACACCCACTGATTCATCTCCGTGCAGATGCAGTCAGAACACGCCGTCCCACGTTCAACATGGAGAGAGACGTACACTCACATGCTGCTCGATTCTCTCCTCCTGTGACTCTCACCACCCACATCCCACAGTCACAATTTACTCACTCAATACTCAACACCTCAGATTTCATCAGCATCATCCGATTAGTGGGCCTGGAACTGTCCATCGCCTGTCAGTGGGTGAAATCAGTGGCCTTAAATTGTTTTCAAAGTAGAGCTAGTAAAATGATTACTATTTTGTTTAATGTAAATGACTTGTTTTCCACCTATTATCAGGCAGTGCTGTTTTTATGTTTACATCAGTAGTGAACCATTCTTTAAACTCATGATTGTTAGTTTTATTATGTTTGTTAGTATTGAATTTGGCAGTAATTGCTCACATCAGCATGAGGTTAAACTAAAATTACATTTAAAAGTCATCAAAAGACAGACCAATAGCAGATATCGTCACAAGGAATGCTTTAAAGTCAGCATGAAATTAAATTCACCCCATTTTCTGAATCTGATCAGACACAACTGTTCATGACAGAACCTGATCATGTTTAATCAAAATGTCATAACTGGAGCTTCTCTCAGGTGACTCTCTTAGTCCACTTAAACCCCACAGACTTGCCTTCATCTTACTCCACATTTGAGTGCAACGCCCACATCTCAAAGTCCAATCAACAGATAATCTGAAGAGAAAAAAAAAGACCTGCCATTTCATTGATGAAACTTGTAAGGAGATTATCATCAGTATTTCAGCTTTATGCCTACTTTAACTCTATTCTCATTATGACGTGAAACGGGTATCTTAAACTCCACGTTCTAGAACATGTTCCGTTACACTATGTTCTAAACTGGTGCAAGCGATAAATCTTTCATATCAATGAAGGTTTTTGTTCCAACCAGCTGCAATCATGACAGGAGTTTTTGTTTGGTTTCTATTGTGCATTTGTTTTTGGTGGCCTTGTTTCTGGTAGTGTTTTTCTGGTAGGGATTTTGAAAAAATTTTTTGTTATAAGCCATGAACCAAACCAAACAACTACAAGCTGAATCACATCATTGCAAAGTTTGAACTTGAAGCAAAAAATGTATCAGAAAATCAGACAAAAACTAAAAGACTGTGTACTTAACAGCTTTAATGAGTGAAAGAACTACAATCCCATGAAGCATTGCAAATGAAATAATACAATTAAAAACAATGGCAAAATGTAAATTTATTGATTTAAAGAAGTTGAACATTTAAGTAATATATAAAAACAATGTATTTATTGCAAAATATTCGCATATATTAATATTTATGATATATATTGATATATAGTGCTCAAGACACATTGATCAATGCTGAAAACAGTTGGCTGCTTAATATCTTTGTGTAAACTGCTAAAAAAACAGTATTAATTTGAAATGTTTGGATATATAAATGGGCAAATGGTAACATCATGCCATTTATTTCCATCAAGAGGTGCATACATTTTTGGTCAAGATCTTTATTGACAATGCAAGAGTCGAGCACTCTGTAAAGTCTTCTCTTTAAAGACTTTCAATGGATTTAAGGTCTGGACTCAGAGGTGCCAATTCATGTGTGAAAATGATTCTTCATGCTCCCTCCAACCATTCTTTGACAATTTTAGCCTTATTATGAATCTTGACATTGTTATCCTGGAATATGGCCACGATGTTGGTGATATGGTGATTTAGGAAGTGAAAAGCTACTCACTCCATCAGTTAGGGTTAGAAGAACTCTTTCCAAGCATATAACATGCCAGAAACATAATAATCACTGCAAGCAGTGTTTTGTTTTTTTGCCCGGGCAGTGTATATATATTTACTACTACACTAAAGTTTTTGGTGTGAATCACTGATATGTGGAGATTTTCTTTGCAGAATTATGGGTAATGTAGTTTTTTTCACCAGGAATTCTGCTGTTAAACACAAATTGCTTAAAAAAAGAAAGCAAGTAATACAGGTTGATGGCTTTAACAAAAGCACATACCATTGCTAAACGAGCTTGTTGCTTACAGTAGATCTGTTTTTAAAGGTTTAAGTTTTTGTTCAATATCATTTCCACTATATGGAAAATTAATGGGATTTTTACTCACAGAACCTCACTGTTGCACTCTCTTTCTGTGGTGTTGCATTGATTAGCCCCACCCACTGTGAAATGTCATTGATCCATACACAACTGTATATTAAACATCAAATATGTTCTTATTGGCTTGGATGCGGTGTTACTCTGAATCTGACTGGTCTGATAAAGGTTAGCAGGGCTTTAGGGACAGATCAACTTTATTCTTGCACTAAGGGGAGATCTTTTAACTGTAGCTGATTGACAGCACATGTTGCTGTCATACTCTGGATACTGATTCACAGCCACAAGGTCCCTTTTAAGCAGGTCAGCAGAGGGTCATAAAAGCTGCTGCTTCTGAATCATGGAGATTAACCATTTTAAGTATATGACCTTGGATAAAAATCTAGTTATTGTGTGACCCTGCTGAAAACAGTCCCCAACTCTAATCTGTGTCTGGATGTTTATGTGGTTTGTAACTGGATATTAAGGCCTAACAAGGGAAGCAGGGGGTTTGTAGCTATTTATATACAGCCGTATGGTGCGTGCAGAGGAAGTCGTTGTTTAAATGTTGGTTTAGTTTATAAAGAAATCGTAGGGGCTGTCTTTTTATTGTAACAGGTGGGTCTCATGATGACATGCTATTGCAGAAAACAAGTGATCACCCAATGTGTTGCCATCACCTTATATTATAAGGGGTCAGAAAACTCTTTTTAAAAAATCTTTGAAACATTAAATGCTCAATTTGACTAAAAATACAGTAAAATAGTAATATTGTGAAATATTATTTTAATATATTTAAAAATATAATTTATTCCTATGATGTCAAAGCTGAATTTTCAGCATCATTACTCCAGTCTTCAGTGTCACATGATCCTTCAGAAATCATAATATGCTGATTTGGTGCTCAAGACATATATTTATAAATGTTGAAAACAATTGGCTGCTTAATATTTTTGTGTAAACAGTGCTAATTTTTTTTCCCAAAATTCTTTGGTGAATAGAAAATTAAAAAGAACAATATTAATTTGAAATATAAGTCTTGTTTAACATAAAAGTCTCCACTATAACTTTTGATTAATCTAATTAATTTAATGCATCCTTGCTGAATAAAAGTATTAATTTCTTTCACACACAAAAAAAATATGTATATCTGACCCCAAACAGTATGTAGAGTCACCATGAAATCAAAATGGACAATTCTTTTTTTTTTTTTAATGCTGCAGTGTTTATTATAAATGATTCATCACTGCATATCATTATTTTTTTTAATTCACATGGCCTCGTAATCTTTAATTAAAAACGATAACCTCCCCTCCAAACAACACCTGTTCTCTTCATGACGTGTCTCTGCAGAGGGTGGGACTAAATATCCCAACTGACTTCCATTTAGTTGTCAACGCCCAACTTCCTATGATCCAATAAATTGATGAAATCAAGTTCGCCCAACATTTGTTCTCATCCCAGAAGCTGTTTCACTCAAATATACGTCACAATAGGGAAGAAAAGACGGTTACACTTTATTTTAAGGTGTCCTTGTTACAGTGTAATTATATATTTAAGTACAGAGTAATATTAAGTAACTACATGTACTTACTATAGGGATAGGGTAGGATTAGGGTTCGGTTGAGGGTTAGTTGCATGTAATTACGCATAATTACTACAGTAAGTACATGTAACATATGTAACAAGGACACCGTAAAATAAAGTGTTACCGAAAAGACTATCGCAACTTTTATTTCATGCTGACTAACCATGGATATACAAAATATGGCCAGTTTTTGTGCCTCGTATTTTGATGTACAAGGGATGACAAAAAGGACTATTGCTAATATTCACCACAACATTTTCTGTTACTATTAGTATTAAAGCTGTAGTCCTGTTCCACTCTTTGGCACAGCAGTTTAAACAGAATATGGTACCATGATGTGTTTATTTTCCATTAACTGCTATAGACAGGACAATATGTCTTTAATTTCTGGAAATTGCATGTTGCAATATATTTTATTATATTTTACATTTATTTTAAAGTTCCCCGATTATGATATATTAAAGGTTCCTAATTTTGTTTTAGAGGTCTCCTACAACAGGGTTTCATGCATCAAGAGTTAAAAAACACTTTAATTTTCTCATAATATACATTGCAGCATCACCACATTTTTCAATGATTTTGAAAGAACTCGTCCGAAGATTCAGTCTCTCTAAATCCCTCCTTTCCGTTAGCCTACTCTGCTCTGATTGGCCAGATGGCCCAGTCTGTTGTGATTGGTCCACCGATTACAGCGCGTGTCAGAAGCTAAACTCCCATTACCATAACTGAATTTCAGCTCTGGATGCTTCCTCAGTCCTCAGCGATTGGTCACACTGTAAAGACAGTAACGATGACGTTGTTTCGACCATATCAAGCCAATCGCGAGTCCGATGATGAAACATTGTAAGAACTAGTCATTCAACCCGAACCTCCATCGCAAGGACGACTTGAGCAGAGCGTTTCTCAGTGAGACGCTACTCATTTTGAGGTACATTATGAGATGGTGCCACTGTAATTCCTCACCATCAGCATTAACAAGAGTATGTCCATCAACAAACCGATCTGTATATTTCTAATATATTGCGGTGCACATGCGGGAACTGTATCAATAACGGTGCAAACGTTGGCCGAGGACTAACGTGAAAGACTGTTGTAACATTAAAGTTTGCCAAACAAATCTTGCTCCATCCTTTATCTTTATTCAAAGTAGTAATAACGAAAGTCAATCTGCATTAATAGACACAGTTTTAGGTAACGGTGGCCCACAGCTGCTTAGCAGAAGTATTTCAGTAAGACAGTAATAACATTTAGCCAGTTAGCCGGAAAATTACACAATATAAAGAAAAAAACTACATATTATGAACACCCAGTATAAAATTTAAACATCAATAATTATTCATACTTAAAGGTTGTGATTCTGAGGAGCAAGCTGGTCCAAATAAACTGGGTACTGACCCATCTTTAAAGAGCAAGCGTTTTGCGAATCCCATGTTGGAACTCCGAGATTTGAGAAGCAGTCGTCAGTATGAATGATGTTTTAGGGCTGGTCAAGTTGTTCACGGGCGGACAACGTTCAACATAGACGGGCATTATGCAAACGTATTGTCTAAAGACATAGAACCGTAACGCAGTGGAATTCGAATTACGGACGACTCGTTTAGGCGGTTCAGAGACGATTCTTTCTTTTGGGAGACAATAACTTTATTTATCGTGCACTTTCGACTTAACTTTGTAGTACATTTACACTCATAAACAGCTTATACACTGCATGAAAGGGAATATTAGGGGCCATTATAAGGGCACTTTAAGATTAGCAGGTGGTGGAAAGCAACTGGGTGCAAAATGATCGTAATCTGGCTGCTGTGAACTTGAGCATACGTTAAAAAAAAGTTTTAGTGCACCAAATGCATCAGAAATCATCCGCACAGCTTCAGAATATGCAAGTAACCTACATTCACTACACCAGCACTGGTCTTAATGCATCATGCATGAAGCGCTTTTGCTCTAGAGCACAACCGGTGTTTCTGCGCTGAATAAACTCCTCACATCTCTCCAACTGCACGCCTGACTCATTAGATGGCTCTCCCGTCCATTCACTGCTTGAAGGATGGAAAGTCATTCAGTCGCTTGAGCTTTGAGTGTGCATTCGATGACAGAGCTACTGAAAAGCATCTCTGGAATGCCATTTACGTTTGAGTGTGTGTTGTGTAAAACCTTTATTATATGTAGGTCAGGTGGAGCTCCTACATAGTGGATCTCCCTTGCAAACCTGCCTTCCCTTCCAGCTTTCCGTGGTTGCGTTTCCTGATGTATCGTGGGGGAAGGGTGGCAGTGTGTGTCCCTGATCTGTGTACGTGTGAGAGTGGTGGGCTGGTTCCTCCTCTCCCCTCCCCCTCTTCTCTTCTCCTCGATCCAGGCAACCAGAGCAGCTTGGACACCCGCATTATATATATGACGGAGCTCCTCCTACCTCTCGCTTGCATTCAGATGGTATGTGGGCTAATGCACATAGCAGCAGCCGTGGGTTCTCCTCTTATTCCTGTATGAATGTGTGCACTGGTGCCATATTTCAAGTCCTTTTTGTATTCACTATGAACTCTTTGCAGTGTTATGCCTTTGGGCCATCACATGGTGAACTGGATGTATGTGCGCTAACCGGACCAGATATGTTGTAAGAAACTGCTTGGCCTTTCAGGTGTTGGAACAGGTGGTCTGGCAAGTACAGTAACAACGAGGGGAGTCAACTTGGCGTTACACAGTATACGGGCTGTTATGTCACTGGTATCTGTCGATCCCCCTCACTGACCCAACAAAATCCACCTCCCGAGCGAGATGCCTGCCGAGCAGATCAGCTGATCTCTTTGCATGGGTGCGCTAATGTTTGGAAGCTTGTTTATAAATTCCAAGTGCAATTGTGGACCGTATTCAGGGTAGATGCAGTGTTATTGTCCGTATATCCTTCACAGCTTTGTCAAATGGTGTCTACCCAGACAAAGGCCATAAACAATAAATGTGATAAGAAGCGTTTTGAAGTTTTCTTTAATTCCTGGCACACATTGTACGATATTGGGCTGTCCCAGATGATAGATGTCCAATCATGGCGATTTCGGTGGTCGTGGCTACTAAACGGTGGTTCTACGTCGTACAGTGAGAGAGGTTCAAAGACGGCAGTTTACACTGTCTTGCGACCAAAGATCGCCTGAGATAATTCTCTCACAGTGTCAGAAATTTAACATGATCATATCAGTGCGTTTGCTGCTACGACCAACTGACTGGCCATTAAAAATACAACATGAAATGGCGAATTGATCAATGCAACATGGCGCTAAAACTTAAAACTACCGGTACTTACCTCAAGCTCCATTTGCAAAATTGGCATGCCAAGTTAGCCTTTTTTCTCTAGCCTTGACCGCATCCATATTCTCCTCTTTCGCTTCCTTCTCTTTTCTTCAGCGCACAACATGCGATTCATCTTGCTCTGTTTGTTTACCACTAGCGCATGCTGATGACATTTTATACTAACTTGCATCATGGCCTACGATTCAACAGGTGTCATCATCGTTCAGTCTACATACATGTCGTACCCAAGTTTATTGGATCCATGTCGTACAGTGTGATTTGTAATGATCTTATAGGACTGCTGAAATCGCTCAGGCATAAGGGGGTACAGTTATTGTGAGACTCTGACATGAGATGTCTTCTGCTCCAATATTGGAGGTATTTTTAGAGTGAGGGTTACTGTAGAAGGGGTCATAAGTTCAGTTTGAAGGATGAATTAGAGAGAGATGATACGATCCTTCTAAGCTCCCTTTTCGAGTCCCAGTACTTTTTGCAGGTTCTGGCGTTTGCAGTGAATGTAAGCTCTTGGACAGGTAGCATTCAAGGTGCATGGTCCACCTTCCACCAGTTCCAGTCCACTAATTTGATTTGGCAAGAGTGTTGAGTTGCTGATGTATAGAAATCCTTCCTTCAAATTTCCTGGGAAGGTTCGGTAACACTTTAGTTTAGGGTCCAATTCTCACTATTAACTAGTTGCTTATTTGCATGCATATTACTAGGGTATTGGCTGTTTAATCGTACTTATAAAGCGCATATTAATGCCTTATTTTTCATGACCATATTCTACATCTCTTAATGCTTCCCAATACTTAAACTTAACAAGTACCATACTAACTAATAAAAAGCAGCAATTAGGAGCTTATTTAGGCACCATAACTATTAAGTAGGTAATAGTTAGTTAATAATGAGAATTGGACCCTAATCTAAAGTGTGACCGAAAGTTCTACTTTTTACTTTGGAAATCGTAAGCATAATTATGATGTTATTTGCAAGTTTTTTCGTTTTTTTTTGCAAGAATTTCTTACGTCTATCATATTTATTTATTTTTTATTTCCACTACTGTTCTAAACTTTAGGGTTGGTAAGATTTTTTTTTTTTTTTAAAGAAATTGCAATTTTTATTTAGGAAAGGCACATTAAAATTGATCAAAAGTGACTTACGAAATGTACAAGTTACAATGAAACAAGACTATTTCAAATAAATGCTGTTCTTTTGAACTTTCTATTCATCAAATGATCCTGATGATAATAAGAAACGTCACCTGAGCACCAGATTAGCGTGGCTGCTGACAAATCAGCTTTCTTCACAGAAATAAATACAATTTTAAAATATATTCAAATAGAAAAGTAATTTTATAATGTGACAATATTTCACAATATAACTGTGTTTACAGCATTTTTGCTCAAATAATTTCAGCCTTAATGAGCATAAGTGACTTTTAACAGAAACATTTTTAAAAAATCTTACCGACATCAAACTTTTGAACAAAAGTGTATTTTTCTCTTTTCCACTTCCCATTGAAGAAGGAAGCTTTTTAGCAAGACAACAGTAGATTGAAAAGCAAGAGATCTACATTTATTTGAAGTAAAGCTTAATTGGTGTGTTTTATCATTCTTGTGGTGGCATTGAGAATAATGGGAAATGTGTCATGTTTTATATAATCTAAATTGTAGTCAACATTCACATTTTGAATGGAAAACAAGCTCCCAATGGCAGCTATGGTGTTGTGGTGGAAATCATTTGCACTAATTTCATGATTTTGACCAGTTTGTCATGACTTTAAGGCAGCAAAAGCAAGATATTGGACTTGTTGTCTATTGAGCTCTTGTTTTTTCCTCATCTTTCTCTCCTCTGCTTTGCCTTTCTTTCACTTCTCCGTTTATCTAGAAATTGCCTTTGTGAAGCGAGCCTTCATTCACATGGTGTGTGAGGACTCTACCCCCCACTGCCGTCTTGTGTCTCAGGCTTGTGTTTCTAGTTACTGTTGCTAAGTGGGGCCAAGAACCTCTATGTGTTTTCCAAATGTAGCGAGGGAGAGAGACACACACACAGAGGACGGAGTACAGCATTTTGACAACTCCTGCATCCACTAAACAAGCCTAGGGGCCCTTAAAATCTTGTTCCTATATTGCCTTTACACCACGTACACACACACATGCACGCACGCACATACACACAGACACCAGTTCACCTTTGTACTGAACATTCAAATCAGCAGTGAGCACAGAACACTCTCTGTGTGCCTTTCAAACCTAAGAACATGGAGGTGATGTTGTAGCCTGTCGATTAGTTCAGAGTCCCCAAATATGAGAATACCCTTGTAAGGGGAGTTATTTTATATATATATATATATTAGGGCTGTCAGTTAAACGCGTTATTTACGGCGTTAACGCAAACCCATTTTAACGGCGTAAATTTTTTTTATCGCGCGATTAACGGTCTTTTTTGCCTAGCAAACTTTGTAGTTTTTTTCACATGCTGTTACAACAGGACGCGGCATGCGCGCGCTGCACTAAGAAACCCATTCATTTCAATGGCTTGCGCCACGCGAGGACGTTTTGTTGCTTCGTCGACCAAAGCGCAAGCGGATCTAGCTAGAGCGGAAACAAAACAACAGGCGCGCCGCACACACTTTTGGGCTTGCGAGCCGGCCAAATAGTTGGCTAACGTTACGCTTTGAGTGGATGACGAGCGCGAGACGGCGAAATGGATGCCAATAAGATTCTGAATGGAAAGTTTACTTTTAAAAAGTTGCCAAATGGTTCCATTGACAAGACCAAAGTGATCTGTGTGTTTTGTCGTTGTGAACTGAGCTATCATCATCGCAGCGCGTCCAGTCTGAAATACCACTTGATGGCCAAGCACACACACACACACACACACACACACAGCTGATGCGAATTCTCCGCCCCCTCGTCAATATCCGGACCTCGTCAGTATTTCTTTTACCCTTTTATTAATGGACAGTGTTACATTGAGAGATTATTTGCTCCAAGTGAGAATGTTAGTGTGAAATTGAACACAGTATATGTCAATGTTGTTTTCAATAAAAAACATTTGCACAAAACAAGCCGATCCACTTTTCCATGTTGAGAGCATTAAAATGAGAAAAAAATAATGGGACAAAAAGAAAATCAAGAGACATTTAGAATAGATAAAAAATAATTGCGATTAATCGCGAGTTAACTATGACATTAATGTGATTAATCGCGATTAAATATTTTAATCGTTTGACAGCCCTAATATATATATATATATATATATATATATATATATATTTTAAACTAATAGTTGCTAATAGTATGCTAATAATAACTAATAAATGCTAAAACTATAAAAGTTTTAAATGCTAACCCCCCCCCCCCCCCCCCCATAACATTATATAATATAATGTTATATTATAACATTATTATAATATATTATTATTATATACTTAAACATTTGATTTAATATTTTAATTTAAAATATTTTTTAAAACTACTTTAAAATTTGCTTTAAAGGGTTAGTTCACCCAAAAACCAACCCCGTAAGACTTTCGTTCGTCTTCGGAACACAAATTAAGATATTTTTTATTAAATCTGAGAGCTGGATCACTCCTCCATAGGCTTTTTAAGGGATCGAAACTGGCCTGCCCAAAAGTTATGAAAGACATCGTTTTAATCGTTTCAAAAGTATTAAAGGGTTAGTTCACCCAAAAATGAAAATTAAGTCATTAATTACTCACCCCCATGCTGTACCAACCCCGTAAGGCCTTCGTTCGTCTTCGGAACACAAATGAAGATATTTATGATTAAATCTGAGAGGTTCATGACTGCTACATAGGCTCCCTAAGGGAATGACACTTGACGGCCCAGAGAGTCATTAAAGAAAATGTTTAAATATTCCATGTCGCAACAGTGGCTCAACTATAAGTTTATCAAGCGACGAGAATACTTTTTGTGCGAAAAAACAAACAAAAATAACGACTTTATTCGACTATTCCTTTTCTTCCTTGTAGGCCTGAAACGAGACTTCAAGAGATTTCCACGACGCATGCGCGAGAATTGCGATCTCCTTCAACTACTTCAGTTAAGTTCTCGCGCGTGCGCGTCGTGGAAATCTCTTGAAGTCTCGTTTCAGGCCTACAAGGAAGAAAAGGAATAGTCGAATAAAGTCGTTATTTTTGTTTGTTTTTTCGCACAAAAAGTATTCTCGTCGCTTGATAAACTTATAGTTGAGCCACTGTTGCGACATGGAATATTTAAACATTTTCTTCATTGACTTTCTGGGCCGTCCGGTGTCATTCCCTTAGGGAGCCTATGTAGCAGTCATAAACCTCTCAGATTTAATCATAAATATCTTCATTTGTGTTCCGACGACGAACGAAGGCCTTACGGGGTTGGTACAGCATGGGGGTGAGTATTTAATGACTTAATTTTCATTTTTGGGTGAACTAACCCTTTAATGCACCTCTCCTTTACAAACTGCATGATTTGAGGTATCATTCATGTCCGTAGCACAAACAATGTGGGGCAAGTTTCTTTCTAAAGTTTAATACCTAGGGTTAGGGGTTTCAAGTATTCCAAAAACTCAATTTATCTCATTCGTTTGATTCCCAGTGAATGCATGAACTGATAAAATGCAATGCAATGCAAGTAGGGATGGGGCCGATCCGATCCAGTATCGGTATCGGGACCGATACCAGCGTAATTCATGTATCGGATTTTCCCGATCCAACCTGCGGAGATATCCGATATCCATGAGCTATGTCTGCGCTTTACCGTTGTCTGCTGAAACGACTCCAAAAGTGATTCCCGCGGCCCGCCGGCTAGTCTGCTAGCTGGCTGCAAACTGTGGAATGGATATCCTGAACGGAGGTGCGGCTCAATGAGACACAGAGACCCCCCCTCAGGAAATCCATTCCGCAGTTTGCAGCCGGCTAGCAGGATAGCATTGAGCTGCCAACATGTACGCTGTGTGGAAATCCTATGGTGGAAATATCCTCACACTGGAAACACCACAGCAGAGCAAGACAGTAAAATGCAATGTTTGCAAAGCCGTATTAATTAAACCATTTGTCTGTAATGCATGTTTGCTATTCGCAGTCCAGAAGAGAAAGAGAGAGATCTCTCACGCGGTGCCACAGCGCGCACAACACGACAGCCCATCAGCATGATCTGTGTTTGTTGTAAAATGCAGTCTCTACTGTTGCTAAATTGCGGGACGCTTTTAATAATAAAAAGAGCTATTAAAAGCACAAAAATCTGCGCAAGAGATGCTGTTCCCGCGGCGCGCGCTCCGAAACAGGCCGCAACGAGACAAGCACATTATACTTTGGGCTTCATATGCGCGTCTAAACGATCAAATGTAGCCTACACAAAAATGTCAAAATGACCGGCTTGGAGATTAACTTAAACAGTTTATGTCTAAAATGTACATAGTTATGGAAATAGTTGGGAGAAAATATGGTGCACTCGTTCTTAAAGGGGAAGCAGTCTAATAAACATGCTGACGATTGCTCCATTACTGAGAATCAAACAACAAAAGGCAAAGAGAAAATCACTCACAGCTCTTGAATGAATAACATTAGCTTTAATAAGCATAAATCTATCTATGATAACTTTGCAGTGCTATTTTACTTTTGATTACTTTATTATAATTCTTTTTAGACCATACCTGAATGTTAGTAGACCTTCCTGAAATTAAAGCACTGTGTAGGCCTGTATAATGTGTATCTTTGTTTAATTAGTTGTTCATCTTTTGTTTATCTATTGTTTAATATATATATATATATATATATATATATATATATATATATATTGACATACTTGCATACATACGTACATATCATACTTGCCTGTAGAGAGGAGTTTATTTCAGCATCATATAAAATCAACAATAATGATAATAATAATATTAAAGTAAACACAGCTCTGGTATCGGAAAAGTATCGGTATCGGCCGATATCCAAATTCAGGTATCGGGATCGGATCGGAAGTGAAAAAATGTGGATCGGTGCATCCCTAAATGCAAGTCACTTTAGTTAAAAACGTCTGCCAAATGCATAGGTGTAAATGTTAATAAAAAAGACCAAGCACAGTGATTCCTAACATCTCCCTCTTTCTGTCTCTGCAGGTCTACACACAACGAGATGGAGAAGAACAGGTATGTCCATATAACTTTCATGTTATTGTCACAGTTGTTAGTTCTTATCTGTGAGCTTGCAGGATTATACCTCATTACATCCTTACTGATTAGATTAAGATTAAACCTCTGTAATTGAAAGCTAAACGACCAGCGAATGTGACCGAATGCCTCATTTCAGTCTTTTTGGGGCCGTTTCTTTTCACGTGTGTCCACTAGCACCCAGATATTGCTCAGAGATAAGTATTAAGGTCAGTCAATCAGCTGATATATCCATTCAGCTTTGACCCTAGAGATAAACCCTCAATAAATGGGTGATCTGACATTTTGAACGCGAAAGATCTCGCTAATGAACCAGGCTTAACGTGTCCAGCGTGATGTGGTTTGGGTAACACACGCGCACCGAGCTCAGCTTGCCAAACGCCTTGAATAATACATGCCGTCAGGCTTAGCAATGAGCAAAACCAGGGTGTCTGGACTTTGACTTTACGCTCCTAACAATGCACACAGCTTAAGTCACACTCCCCTCCTATTCGTGCCTAGGAAAGTGTGTCTCTTTCTGCATACATCAGCTCAGACCAAAGCTCTGAGGTCACAGTGCTGCAGACAACTGATCCGCTATTCATTTCTGAAGAGCGGCTTTCATCTACTGTTTAGAAATCCATAGAAGGAAAACCAGGCTCCCCACGTCTCTGCTTTTGTTTCACACTCGCTCAAAATGGAGTATGGGCTGATATTCATAAAGCAACTCAAGTGGGGAGTGCATTTGTGATGCAGATTTGAATTAAATGGCCAGCATGTCTGATGTGAAACCAGCACAGCTGTGTTGTGATGATTCATGTGTCCGTGAACCTCTCTGGTTAAAAAAAAATATAACAAGGGTAGGACTTTAGCCGAGCAGTTGTAGCATGCAGCGCATGTTATTTCGACATTAAGCCCTGGCACTTGTCGGAAAATGCAAGTTTAAATCTGGCTCTTTCCTGATTCCATTCTTACTGTTTCTCTCTTACTTTTATTTTATTTCATAATGATTTTCTCCCATCTAAGTACTAACCAGGCCCAAGCCTGCAAGATCGGACGAGATCAGGGTGGTACGGCCGTAAGCTATTATGATTTTTTTTTTTCATTTTTTTTTCATGTATGTGTGAATTTATTACTATGAATTAATTTTTCATTACATCAAATCTAGTTTGTGATGCTGTAAATAAGCTGAATTAAATTACTTGGATGTTTAGATATGTTGTCTACAAGTAAAGAGTAACTAGAAGTAAAGACCACAATGTGCTACACTATAAAAAAAAACTAAAAAAAAACCTGTGGTCTCCAGAAATTCACCATAAAAAATACAGTAGGAACATTTTAGGTTTTACAGATTTAACTTAAATTGACAGTAAAAAACGTATTCATTAACTGATATAATGTTAATTTACCAACCTATTGACGTTCTAATATCTGTTTTGTACCTTTGTAATACACTAACAACCACCAAAAGCAGGTGGGGATGAGAAAGTCAAATGATGAATCAAAGCTCATCACAAGCAGCTTTCCTCCAAGCTGAGAAGGTAAATACTAATATATAGAAGGTGCACAGTGTTATTCACACGAACATTATGGTAACACGACATTAAAAAAATGCAATAAACATTAATTCAACAACATTAGATGTAACATAAAACCCTAATGTGCATAACTGATTAAAAAACATTAAAAGGAAACAGTTATTTCAATGAAAATACATCAAATGTGAAGTGTCCTGCAGGGAATTCTGGGAATGTCAAATTAATTTTTTTCACTGTAAATTATACAATGACTTGTTCTTTTTCACTTCCAAAACTTTCAATTTAATGGTATTTTATCGTAATGTAATTAAATGTACGGTAAGATCTATTACAGTTATTTACCGTGTATAGTACGGAATCTTTCACCCTAGAATTTTTACAGTCTTTTACCATTAAAATCACTATAATTTTTTACAGTGTATGAATATTTCTGGACAGCTTATGTCGTAACATAGTTCGACTCCCAAGTCAGTACTGTGATTGGTTAGCAGATATACATTACTGTTCAAAATTAATACATTAATTCAGCAAGGATGCATTGCAATTACCAAAAGTGACAGTAAAGACATAATGTTACAAAAAATGTTTGTTTCAAATAAATACTGTTCAAAAAATCCTGGGGAAAAAAATGTATCATGGTTTCCACAAAAATATTAAGGCAAAGCTTTTTCAACATTGATTATAATAAGAAATGTTTCTTGAGCACCAAATCAGCATGTAAAAAGTATTTCTGAAGTATCATGTAATGGCTCCTGAAAATTTAGCTTCTTAATCACAGGAATAAATACAATTTGAAAATATTTTCAAATAGAAAAGTTATTTTAAATTGTACTAATATTTCACAGTATAACTGTTTTACTGTATTATTGATCAAATAAACAGACTTTGGTGAGCATAAAAGAAAGCATAAAAAAATCTTACTGACCCCAATTTTTTGACCTATTGTACCAGATCCATTTCATTGGTTAGTGATATACGATATATGATTTCCCTGAATATGAATTTGATTCCTTCTTAATTGAAAATCGATTTGTTTAAATGTTTTTTACAATTCTTTTCACCCATGTTATTGTCCACCATGTGAAAATCTCTAAATGTTTGTGAAAAGTTGAGCAAAAGTGAAGTTTTGTTTGCACCTGGCTCATAGTTTATAGCATAGTGGCGTTTAAATAAAAAAAAAAGCTGTTGTGAAAGTTAAAATCTCACCTGAAATGCCCCTGTCTTATAAAATGTCACACACCTGTATCATGTAAAACTGTTACAGTTGTCCCAGTGACCTCAATATCACACATGGCATGCATTTTCACCCTGCACCAGTTATGGGCTAAATGTCATACACACTCACCCTATAGGCAGAGCGAAAGACTGCCTAAGAGAATATGCAAACAACTGCTGTTAACAATGTTCTTTGGAGCCAATGTCAACAGGAGCCACAATAGCAGACACACACCATCTCAAACATAAGCACAGGTTAAATTTTCCTGCAGTTTGTTTGTTCTCAAGATGGACATCGCATACCCGTGGCCTATTTGTCTTGAGAGAGAGAGAGTTTAAATCTGTAACCTGAGCTCCAGGCCACCACACATGCATTGGCATGTACCGTTCTCTAGTAGGGTTAATACTATTACTGAGAGGTCAGAAGTCAAAGGCTGGGAGAGAATGGTGATTTATGCTAAAAGTCATATGGCTCGAATAGATAAAGGCTGACCTGTTTAAAGGATCATGGTAGAACAGATATATGGTGTCCCACAGAACTGGGGTGGTCTTTTTTTGTATAGGGACACAGCATGCTGTGACTGTGGACTGGGAATATCCTGTTCCATATGCAATAAAGTTTAAAAGCTTGGGGTCGCTGAGATTTTGAAAAAATGTTTATGCTCACCAATGCAGTATTTATTTGATCAAAAATGCAGCAAAACAGCAATGTAGCTTGGTTTTAGGCATCATTACTGCAGTTTTCAGTGTCACATGACCCGTCAGAAATAATTCTGATTTTGTGCTCAAGAAACGTTTCTTATTACCAATGTTGAAAACACTTAATATTTTTTTTTAATTTTCAGGATTCTATGATTAACAGAAAGTTCAAAGTTTAATGCTTCCTTCCTAAATAAAAGTATTGATTTCTAAAAAAAAAAATATATATATATATATATATATATATATATATATATGTATATATATTAATGACCCTAAATTTTGAAACAGTAGTGTACGAAGAGAGAAAACGGTTGAGAAAGAGAAACAAATCTGCACGTATTGTGAGTGACCCTGTGACAGCAACACCCATTGTGTGTAAATGGCAGACGACACACGAAGTCTGTATTTGCTTAACAAACACCAGGCCACTTAGGTTATGTCACCACTTTGGTGGCAAATTCTGAAGTTATACAATAGTATTCCTGACCTTCGGACCATTTGACCTCGCACTGCATGAAAGCGATGAGCAGTGGTGCAAACATTACCCTTTGTCTGGGTGTGTTCTCCAGCGCATGTTTATGTGTAGGCGTGTTGCTGGAGAGGGCAGGTGTACACACAACCTGTCCTTTGGCATTATGATATTGCTCTTATTTACCCTGTGTTTGCACATTCTTTTTAATATTTGCATTAAACTGGTCTTGAACTGCAGCAGCAACATTTAAAAGAAACACAATTGGCCACTATTTCATGTGAATGTTTTTACCAGATTTCTTTTCTTTTCTGTTTATTCAAATGATTTTTTAAATTTAGTTTTGAGATAGTAAATTATAAAAAGCAAGTTATTTAGTTATTATTCATTATAATTAATTGTAAATTATTTTTGTAAATATTAATAACAAATTTTGCAGCAACAGTTGCAAAGCTTTTTTCACTGTATTATGTATTTAAGTGTGTATTTCTGTGCAGCTGAAATTATAATTAAGTTAGTTATGAATCTTGTTGCTACAAGGTCAGAATAGTATTTGAGGGTTTTTTTTGCGTGATGATCTTAACATTTGCATATGGCAAAATGACACCTTTCATTTTAGATCCTCATTTTCTATATTTAAATGATTACATACTACAGTAGCTTAGAAAGAGCTGCCCACAGCCAACACGTACACACTTATCTGTTGGCAGAACACGCATTGCTAACATGCAGACGTTCATACGCAGCCGCTGAGCAGCAGCAGGAAAATAGTTGGGTTGTGACCCACGCCTCCATACAAATACAGCAGGAAAGCAAAGCAGTCTGCAGTTTCTGGCAGGTTGCATAACAGGTCATGTGGCCGCTGGCACCTATCATCACCACACCCCAGCAGCTGTGTATCCCTTTGGCACGCACAAGAGAGGAAGTTAGAGAAGCGTTTGGAGGAATGAACTTAATGATCCTTATTTAAATAACAGGTTTATGTGTTGGATTCGTACCATTAAATGTGAATGACAGAATAATAATGTATCGATGTTATATTCATTGACTTATTTACTGGCATCTTAGGCATTTCACATTATTAAAGAGCACCTATTATGCACTTTTTCAAAGTCTTAACTGTTTGTTTTTTTGTTTGTTTGTTTGAGGGAGGGAGGGGGGGTCTACTTGAATAGATTTTCATGCTTCAGTGTTCAAAAACACGTTAATTTTCACATATTTTACAGTGTTGCAGCACCTCTCTTCCCAGTCTGTCAGTAACGCTCTGTTTAGTTCCGGTCTCTATGAAGCCCCTCCTTCAAAAAAGCACAATGTTCTCTGATTGGTCGGCTGGACAAGTGTGTTTTGATTGGTCAAGCGTTGCAGAAATGTCACATCCCTCACCATAACCTCGAACATGCTACAAACGCAACTCAACCAGGCCTTGCAAGCACCACCCCTCCCTCCTTTTTTTGTCCATATGCCTTGGGCAGGAATTATTTAAATTAAGAATATTGTGACGTGAACATTCCTGGAAGAAAACTCATGACTGCAATCGAGGCGTTTCAGGGAGTTCAGAAACAGTGCTTTCTGATATAGAGAATAACTTCCTTTGTAGTGAACCTTGTGCTTTGCAGCCCTTTTTGATACTTAAACAGCAACATTACACACTAAAGAAAGTTGAAAATGTAAGAAGCATAATAGTTCATCCAACATTTTTTCCCCCAAATCTGTATCACTTTTTCTTCTTTGTAACAGATTTTTTGAAGAATTAGTTTGTGCTTGTTTTTTGCCCCCATGCAGTTATAATGAACAGGAACTGAAGCTTTCAAACTTCAAAAATGACATAGAAGTATGATAAAACTAGTTGGTATGAATCATGCACTATATTCCTAGTCTTTTGAATTCTTACTATACTATTTTGTGAGTGGTGTTACTGAAAGGTGTTAACTTTGCAGATCGCAGTCACATTCTTCCTATTTTTATGATTCATGTTGTTGCTACTGCTTATTGAAAGTATTGTAGTTGCACTGCTTTTATAACTAACTCTCTTTCTCTTTTCCACACGTCAACCACCCAGGAGGGCACATTTAAGACTGTGTTTGGAACGCTTGAAATCTTTCGTGCCCTTAGGACCAGACTCAAACAGGCACACAACCCTCAGCCTACTTATGAGGGCTAAGGAACACATCAAGGTATGTGCCAATGTCCCTTTGGCAGTTCATATTGTTTGGTGGCATGAAAGCAAAAGACCAAAATGCAATGATCTGATAGTAAAGCAGCAAGTCACAAGAGGCAGTTCCTGAGATTTTACTACAGTTAAGTGGTGTTGTTTGTTAGGCACGACCCTGAAGTGCTTAAAACGTCCTGTGAGCTGAAACCCCCAAAGCTTAACAGGGTTATCCTTGGTTTAAAAAGGGTCTTTGGTGGTGGCGGACGAACACAGTCATCCACACACACACAGTACGAAGTACCCTACCCATTTGAACTGCGAGCACAGTACTGACAGTAAATGCAAAGAAACAGTTTGTAATATTAACTTAACCTATTTATTCATGAAATGATAAATACTCACTGTCAGGACAGATCATTAAACAAAGTGCTTAGAACTCATTTATATTTAAAAATGTTTAAAAAAAAATACTAAGTGACTGATTTGAAAAGTTAGTAATAAAATGACCCATATAATAACACATTACATAGAAAAAGTGGCAGATGTATTTGACATGCAGTATCATTTTGTTCCATTCCATCTATTGCTATGGTTATCGCTGTCAATTAGATTCAATTGTGTATTTAAATACGGTTGTCAATCCAGAAACTTTGCAATGCTCATTCATTGTTAATGTTAATGCATTAACTATTGTTACCCTTATTGTAAAGTGTTACTGTGCCGAGCAGGACGAGGCCGAGGGCCGTGGGAGAGACCGGTCTCGTATCTCTCACGGAGGAGCGGAAGCATAAAAGGAGGAGCGACGACAGTGGAGATCGAGAGAGGAACAGGCCTGATTTTCTCTCTCGATCTCCACTGTCGTCGCTCCTCCTTTTATGCTTCCGCTCCTCCGTGAGAGATACGAGAGGAGCCGCTCACGGCCCTCGGCCTCGTCCTGCTCGCCACAGTTACCAACAATTCTTACAAAAAAAGTAGGTTACTTCATTACTATATGTTTCTTAGAAGTCTGATGCATTCAGTACCGTTCAAAACTTTTGGGTCAGTAAGATTTGTAATTGTTTTTTGTTTTTTATAAAAAATACAGTAACAATAGTGATATTATGCAATCTTTTGTAATATAAATGTCTTTAATGTCTATAGATGGCTTTAACTTGTGAATTAAAGTATTATCTCGCTGACCTCAAACGTTTGAATGGTAGAGTAAATACAGATTTAAACTCAACTGATGCGCAGTCACACATGAATGTAAATCTGCAATTTTATAATGGCTGTACTATCCATTTTACAATAAGACTTGAGCACATCTTTGTCTTTGCAGAGGTTGGAAGATGGCGAGCGGAAGGCCCAGCATGCTATTGACCAGCTGCAAAGAGAACAAAGGCACCTGCGCAGACGCCTGGAGCAGCTGGGTGTGGAGCGCACACGCATGGACAGCATGGGCTCCACCATCTCTTCCGACAAATCCGACTCCGACCAAGGTATATACTTACAGTTATGGTCAACAAGAGTCTTTAATTCTTAAGCCTTGTTCACACTGTCAGTCCAAATCCAATTTTTTTTCATATCCGATTGGAATCCGATTATATTTGGCAAGTGTGAACGGCAAGAAAATCACATGAAATCCGATTTCAAGCCACATTCAAATGTGTCAGATGTCGTTTCAGTAACAGGGTTGTGTTGCATTGTTGTTGATGTGCAGGTCGCACAGAAAATGATAATATAATGGAGACATCTCGTGGTCCAGTGATGAGGTGTTTTCACTTCTTTTACTGTGTGACGGAGACGGGAGCGCAAAATAAAGCCGTGCATGATGCCAGCCTCCTACATCTCTTCATTAGATGCAGTAGTCCAGCGCTGCAGCTTCACATCGTCATATTGTTAGGCAACATTTCAAACCAGTCAAACCCGTCCATACCAACACAACGTAATTGCCATAGAAAACATAAACCCACACAGATATTCTGTAAAACAAAAGAGCACTACGGGACACACAAATTGGATCTGAACAGTTGCGATGCACAATGTGGATAATTTAGATTAGAATACAATTGGATTCACAAATAATCAGAATTGGGAAGACTGTGAACATAGTTTAGATACATCAAACATCTGAGAGCTTTCTGTCCCTACATTGACAGCTACTCAACTACCACTTTGACGCTTCAAAATGTTCATAAAGAGATTGTAAAACTAATCCATATGAATTGAGCGGTTTAGTACACATTTTCTGTAGAGACATGACTGACATTTACATGATGAACAGATTTATTTATTTTTTCCATTTTTGGTTGAACTAAGCCTTTAAACATTAGACATAAGACTGTAATTTAAGGCATTTTCATATATTTTTCCTCATGATTTCATTCTTTGTAGTGGTCAACCAATATGGGATTTTCAGTGGCCAGAGCCGATAATCTCAAAATGGCAAAATACTAAATGGTCTGGTTGTTATATCTGCATTTTTTTTTTATGACAAACTGTGGGCGCATAATGACAATTTCCGATTTTCTGTGACCTAATCTAAAGTTAAATGTTTTAAAAGGAAATAATAAAAGAGTAGAAAAAATAAATAAACAAGATGATACAGTGCAATCAATAGGACGCAGGACAGTGCATTCAGTTTGCATTTAAATGCAAATGCAAGTTAAATGTAAAACATTAGGTTTGATAACAAAGCAAACACGAATGCAGATAAGAAAATTGGCTACAGACTACACAGAAAGTCAAACAAGAACTGAACTGTTTGCTTTTGCAACATGTCGAAACTTGTCCTACTCATTTAGTACACATTAAAAAGAAGCCGAGAAGTAGAAATTGTTTTCCTTTTAATCATTTAAAATCTTGCTTTTATGCATGTCACATTGTCAAACATGTATTATTTACCTTGGAGACAACAGGGTCAAATAGGTAAGATCCATTCGAGGCTTCTAAGAACGCTTTTAAAAAAAATACCCAGAAGCTCTTTCTTTTTAAAAGGTTTTTTAGTGGTAATGCTTCTACCTAGAAATGGTTGTCATCTACGGCCTTTACACTCCCATACACCGTCACACACAAGATTCAGGTTCACTTGCGGACACACGGTGGAAGTTTGATGATCACACAGGAAGCTCAAATGGTTTTTCTCAGAATTCAGACAAATAATAATCCTGGGGAGTTTATTTCGTATATGCTGTGGCCTGTCCTAGAAACAGATGGCACATAGATCGACTGTAGCACGCAGCACCACAATGAATGCTTTAACACCTAAATTGGAATGTTGCCATGGAGATAATGGGCCAGATTGACTAAACGTAGCACACTTCAAAATGCACATGAAAATGCTATAACCTTAATAACGATCGATTGAAAACAAGTCTTAAACGAAATTACAGCTCACACCGTGCAATTTTCACGTAATTGTAATTTATGCGCATGTGAATAGATTTTTTAACATCTAAAGGAATAAATGCTGCATAAAACTGGGTGAGTGTGCTGTGTGTGACACAAGACAAGCATTATCAAGGAAAGTTGTCCTTGATAATGGTCTTAAACGAAAGTCTTAAACGAAATTACAGCTCACACCGTGCAATTTTCACGTAATTGTCATTTATGCGCATGTGAATAGATTTTTTAACATCTAAAGGAATAAATGCTGCATAAAACTGGGTGAGTGTACTATGTGTGTGACACAAGACAAGCATTATCAAGGAAAGTTTGGCAGATGATGTTAATATGAATGTTAGGCAAATTAAACGACAGAAAAAACTAGAGCGCTCCCTTTATGTTAGTGTGCACTGTTGACTGCTTCATTGATTATAGCGTGATCAATCTTGCTTGTCTTGTCAAACCACTTGCTTGCAGTGTAGACATGCTGTCAGACATCTGTGTCAACATCATCCATCAGATCTTTGTGGTTTGTGTTATTGTCTGAGAAAAATGTCTTGTGTTTTTACCTTTACATTTAGCCTAAAGCTGCATAACAACAATTGTGATAATCCATTAACCTATCGATCGTTTGACTAAAAAGACACATTTTATTTTCTGTATTTTACTGGAAAAAAAAACATCAACCAATAAATTATGAATAATAATAAAGAAAACAACATGCAATTGCTTCTATTAAGTGTATATAATATAATAAATGTTGATAAATAATATAAATTCTATATTTATAATATAATATATAAAACGTTAATACGAAATGATCTTGTGCTTGGATTGAAACACCTTTGTAATCATTTTTATTTTCACAGAAATGCATTTTTTCCAATATTTTATAGTGGAATTCACCATCTGTGCATTCACTGTTCATTCAGTATACTGTATATATTACATGCTAGCACCATCAGTTTTATTAGGGCTTTCGATTCAAATATCTTATCTCAATTAATCTCATCATTTTTCTTAGTTTTTGTAGATTTTCATAGTTTTTCGATTTCACTCTGCAATTAACTTCAGACAAAGAAGAAATATATGCCAATCAATCCTAAGAATGTAAAATATAAATAATATAAATTGTATTATAATATAATATATAATGATAATATAAAACATTAAAATAAAATGATCTTTTGCTTGGATTTCAACACCTTTGGAAATGCATTTTTTCCACTTTTGTAAAGTCACTTATAGCACACCCCCGGCTGTGCATGCTGCATAGACCCGACTTATTGTTAAATTGTGTAGATTTTCATTATTGATTATTATCGATGTTGTTGTTGTTGCTGCCATTTGGGAGACATTTTTGCATTTACTTTGAAATTCACAGTATACTAGCACCATCCTCTACCAGTTTTTATAGAGCAGGGGGTTTTTTTTCGTGATCAGTTGTTTTTTAATGGTTTTACATAATGAAGATCACCCAGATTCTACACATGAAACAGAACAAAAAACTGACTCTCCATGCCTCCAGTCCCCCTAGTCCACTCCAGACCACTGATACTTGCAAAAAAATTGCAATCAAAACGAATGACTTAATTATTATTTGATGATTCTTTTTTTGGTTTCACACTGTGATGCACTACAGACATAGGAAGGATAAAGAAGGAGTATCTGCCAAAGAATCCTACGAATGTTTTTCCTGTGTTTGCTTTGCAGAAGAGGTGGACGTTGACGTGGAAGGAATGGACTATCTGCTGGGAGACCTGGAGTGGAGCACAAGCAGCGTAAGCGACTCGGACGAGCGGGGCAGCTTGCGCAGCAGCTGCAGTGATGAAGGCTATTCCAGTGCCAGTCTCCGTCGCCTCGCCAACCCTCAGGAGAAGAGCCCAGAGCTGGGCTGCAGTCTATAAGAGCACAGATCACCCCAGTTCCTCAGCCACTCATCTCCAACCACTTCAACCTGAACCTCCAATCACCTTCAGCCAGGTCCTCCCCTAATACTTGAACGGTGTTTTCTCCTTTGTGACCGAAACAACGAAAAGGTCTTTCCCTTGCTCTGACAAATCCAGTCTAGGTGTGCGTGTGCGAGTCAAGAGGAGGAAGCACGGAGAAAGTATTGGAGTTTGGATGTGCCGCCCACCAAACAGACCTCATATATGCAGCACTAACTGGGAGAAAAGGCCGACCCTTCTTAACCAAGCCGCACCAATCAGATCTTCCCACCCATCTGCCTTTGCTCCCACCCCACCATCCTGGAGAGAGGCACACGATTTGGGACATTCCCATTCCCGGAAGACCCTCAAAAGACCCTTAAAGACCTCATAGCCAGATGAAGAATGTGTACCATACCACACCCACTGCCTAGTCACTGTCGCACTCTGGGACAACGCACCCAGGCTGTCTTACGTTCCTTCAATCAAAAACTGAACCGTCCAGACACAGGGCTGGGTCATCTGACCAGTTAGCTAACCAACCAGAGCATGGTATTTTGCACTTAGATGACAACGTCCGAAGGAGTGGCCTTTTTACACTCGTCTGAAGCCAGCTTTGCCTCGTCCCACGTAATAGCCAAGGACCGGATTTGGGAAAGCTGTGAGATCAGAGCAAAAGGGTTACTTCTACCGTACAGGCAAAGATCGCTTCGTGTCAAGAGATGTGCTGTCATGTCGTTTTGTTTTCTAAAACGTCTCTCCGAAGGGACTGCAGCTACTTTAGTGATGTACCAGGCGTAGTGTGTTAGCTAGTCTTAAACAAAAAATATCTACCTGCACTGTCTAATACCGACACTCCCGTCACTGCACGGGCAGAGATCACTGACGTGTTGTTGTTGTTTCCTCTTTTTGTTTTACCCAGCAAGCACTCCTAATACTCATGCTGTGCGAAATCATCAGGGCGGTAGCAATACACCCCTCAACTGGACTTACCGACGGATTCCTGACATCCCAAACGAGAACATCTCTAATTGATGTAGTTGTTTAAGCATATGCTATACTTCAAATGCCCCCCTGACCTGCCATCTTGAATTTTATTACTACAACCAAGGGGCGAAACGACTGAAGCGTTTGCAGCATGAGATTCTTCAAAGGGTTTGTGGGTTGGGTTTATGAAACTGGGGTGGGAAGAGGGTTGACGTCTGGATCTCAGGTATCTCTTCCTCTCTCTCTAAGGACAGTGGCGTTTTTTTGTGTGTGATGCATCTTCTTCATGTTTGTCCATTTTCTTTTCTCTCGACTGTTTAGCCCAAGAAGTGAGAGGGCAACTCTAGAAGCACATTCCATGGTTTAGCAGAGCTTTGCGTTATTGCATGGACTGCAGACACTTATACAAAGGTCTGAGGCTTCAGATTACCTACTGTATGAGCGACGGACCCTTTCTGCTCCTGCACCATCAGGCTCATTGTAAGAGGTGTGTGTGTGTTCGTCGATGACTGCAGCACTGCATTGCAGTTTCACTCCTGCTACCCAGCTATTACCATTTCAGCTAAATGTAGTCATGATGTGTATATAGTTCACAGAAAAAGAGAGATATCTACCCTATATGTACGACGTATATGGATAAAGTATTTATATTTGATCTACATTATATGTTAAAACAGAATATAAATATATATATATGAGAGAATATATTTAAGTAGTGATTGCCTTAGTTGCTTCGGTTCTCCTTATCGTTAGTTTCAATGTGTAGTTGATTTGCACTATATATAGATACGTATAAATATATACCTATTTTACACATCCTAAATTCTAACTCCGTGCTCACAGAGCCAAAAAAAAAACTTTTTTTTTCCTACACAAAAATGAAAAAATTAAGAAAAAAAAGTAATATAACCTGCATTAAAAAAAAATATGATTGGGTCGTATTTGTTAGTTTGTTGGTGGCATTGCATTTGTGGAAAGTGGGTAATCAGTAGCCTGTTATTATCGTGCCTGATCGGACTTGAGAGAAGCGTTTTCCTAAAACACTAGTGAGTAAAGTGGGTTCTGTAGGGAGCCTAGTGAAGGATGTGTGTGTTTGAATGTACTGAAATCTACTTTTGCATCACAAAGTGAGATCTTGAATTGTAGAATATATAATTTTTTAGACTGATGCACCAAAAACAGAATTTAAACAAACCGGATTGTTCATTCTTTCCATATGGAATGCTGCTGTTGGGTAGTTTTAAAAATCTTAAATGAAAAGAAATAAAACATAAAAAAGTATCAAACTTGTGTGAGTTGTAGCCATGAGAGCATTAAAGCACCGTGTATTTTGGAGGGGGGAAGGTGGTGTGTACATGTTTGCTAGTTTGTGACGTCACTGTCCACAGACAGAGAGAAAGGGTTTGATTTTTATTATTTTTTTCTCCTTGAGAGGACAAGGGGTTTTGGGCTATATGCCTTTTGTATTGACATGCTTGTTTTTATTTGTTACGAGTGTGTAAAAAAAGTGCAAACAAAAAGTGAACTTCCTTCTCAAGATTGTGTCTTGTTCAAATTTGGTGTCTTGAAGTTTCTCACGACCCACTCCCAACAAAGTAGGCTCTGCTTTCTGTGTAGTTCAACCTTTTTTCCCCCGGCTTTCTGAGTCTGCGCTCTGCGTTTCTCCTCTCATACGCCGTCTTCTGTGAACACCAGTGGCGGGACATAGCTAACGTGTTGCACTTATGAATGTTACGTGAAAGACTATATGGTGCTGTCACTCACACGGATGTGAATTCCTGCTTTAACATGATGAATCCTTACTTTGTCCCGTTGCTGCGCTTGTCACAGTCAATGATGTCACCGCGGGGGGTAGATGTACTACTTTTGATTTGTATATATTGGTTATGTACCGTACGTAGAATACGAAACGGCTAAAGCCTTAAGACATACAAATGTATGAAAACAACAATAGATGTTATCAGAAACTGATTGCTGAAATGAACCCATCGCCAGTCATTCCCACTTATCGTGACTGCGTCTCAGGTGTTTCACACCTTTCCAAATATACATAGACACAAACATGTGTGCACACACACACATCCTTGAACATATACTGCCTCTTGTAAGCTAAACGAAAGAGGTTTTATGTCTGTTTTACATCCAATCAAAAATGGACATTTCTATGCTGTTACTTTTTAAGAATTGGGCTACTTTGATGTTGACTGCTAAATATGTGGTTAAAAGGAATGAACTTAAAATAAAAATAAAAAACTGAAAATGTAGAACGCTTGTTTCTGTACTGTACACCATCTTAAAAATGTATATTTTGTGGTTGTGATTGATTCGGTGGCAATAATGGTCTTGGAGGTCTGTAATACTTTGAGAAAGTTATCCTTTAGCATTCTGATTCATCTCAATGAATGTCAATGAATTGAATTAAACACACCCCTCCCTTCATCGCTCCGCCCCCAAATGCACGAATGAAATGTCTTTTTATCATAGCTGAAGCGAAGCAAAATAAAGAAAAAACGACGAACAAATGAAAAATAAACATACAGTACACATATTCAGTATACTGGCAAAAATTGGTTGTTAGTCTCCAGCAGCACATCCGCTCCAGACAAACATGCCCCAAACCAGTTGTACAAACCCACGACGGATTCAAAGATTTCATTGGTCATGTAAATCACAGTTCTTATTGCCTACAAAATTATTGAAACAAATACTAACCCTTTACCTTAGTATTGCCTTGGTAGCACATTCTGATCAAATAATATTACTGCTTGTCGGAGTTGTATCTATCTATGATTTTTATTAACTGAATCCATGAATTTTGAAGTAAGACACACCAACAAATCCTGATTTTCTTGCAGTTGCTAGTCGACGGTTGCAGTTTTTTTTTTGTTTTTTTTTTGTTTGTAAGTACAATCAACTTGAATGTTTAAGTCATTTTAACTTAAATTACATTAAACTGACTAAAAATTTGTTGAATCTTGTATCAAAATAAGTTTATGAGTTTAAGCAATGTAAAAACGTATTGTCATAAGTTATTGATCTTATGATTTTTGACAATGGGGGGGGGGGGGGTCTTGTCATTCTAAGATGTTGGATAACAATTTCATCAATCATTTTGGTCCTAAAAAAAAAGGCATATACCCCGATTGTTTTGGAGTACGCTATCATATGACATCAAAGCAAACATGCATGGACTAAAGGCCACAAATCTATTGTGATATTTATGGGGTCTTTAAGGATTTTACAAGTGGGCTAAAGGCCCGTTCACACACCACAGGACAATAAAAATAACTGACGGTTTGAGATAGTTCTAGAAATTGATCTAAATATAAAAGAATAACAGTCCACACCACAACTATTACACACAGAGAACAGATATACCGGTAGTTGGAATCACTTTCAGAACGATTTTCTCCAGCTGACGAACTGCAAATCTGAATCCATTCCGCTTTAAAGAGCTCGAGCATTCATCAAAGCCACAGACGAGAAACCTGCAGCGCGCGCTTCTCACTAACAGCCCGTGCTTCTCACTAACAGCCCGTTATCGTTTGTTGGCGTGGACGCTAATATAGTTATGGTTATCTTTATAGTTATTGTGCTTGGTGTGTAAATGGTCTTTAAGACTAAACTGACATTTCTGTAAGAATTAAATGTGCCAGTTATGTGAATAAGTGGCTATTTTGCTCTCTGGCCTCAGAGATCTTCTAATATGCTGTCGAGTCCCTGAATATGGCCAGATAATATCTCAGCTGCCATTCAATAACTAGATCAGAGAGGGGAACGGAGGTTGGAAGCACGAAGGGGGAAGGGTAGGTGTCGTTTTTAGACAGCGCACAAGTGGAAGCGATAGACCAGACTAAGAAGAAAGAGAGATGAGTGCTATCAGGGTTTGGACAGGCTAGTTGGATTATGGCTGCAAAGCTATAATGCTAAAGGTCACCATAATGGACCCGTTTCCCTCCCCTTCCTCAGCACTCTTATTGTTTTCTGAGCAAAGTAAAAATAGCACTACTGTGTAGTAAAAAAATAGTGTGCGCAGAGAGAGAGAAGGCGTCTGAAAAAGCTTGGTTTTCCTCATCTTTCATTCAGCCACAGTGTTGAACTGTCACTAAAGATCCTGATGTGACCAATGTCCAGCTGTCAATTTGTCCTTAACTGAAAAGGAAAATTCTTATTGGATATTGTTTTCTAGTAAAATTGTGTCTATAATATCTTCACATTTATAAATTTACTAGTGCTGTCAAATTGATTAATCGTGATTAATCACATCTAAGATAAAAGTTTTTATTTGTGTATATATACGTATATGTATAAATGCACACACACGCACACATATTATACGTATTTGAATATAATATATATATATATATATATATATATATATTTATATATATATATATATATATATATATATATATATATATATTTATATATATACACACGTAAATAAATAAATTAAATATGATAGATGCAATGAATCGTGATTAATCGATTTGACAGCACTAAAATTGACCAAAGAAGTAAAATTGCATTAGATAAAATTCATTTTGAAGGAATGTTTGTTGCATAGTGTATAAAACTGTATTTTCAGTTTATAATTGTGTACTTTTTCACCTGTTTATACAGTATAATTCTGTATTTAGTCTATATTTGGTGAGGTTTAAGCTTAAAACTTGACATGCTTTGGATAAAAGCGTCTGTTAAGTTATTAAATGTAAATGTAAGACAGAAACGTTTGCTTAGTTATCTTGTTTTATGCATGGTTTACTGGAAAACAAGTCAAAGATATTGATTTATGTATTTATTTAGTTCATTATTTGTAGTGCACTTACTGTAGTCTTGACTAGAAAGAGTGCAACGGATAGAGGATTAGTAGCATTTTGTGGCTCAATATTTTTTGACAGGAACTTTGCATTAGTGCTGCTGTCTCTGGGTGGGTTTGCGTGTGTGTGTGTTTGTTTGTGTTGATGTGTGTGGGTCAGAGTCTGTTTGACCCCTCGCTCCACCCTCAGCTGTCAGATTAAAAAAATCCGGCGGCTTATCCAGAAGCCATGCGCAGCGACCTTCGCGTCACACACACTGCAGCTCATCGCTGTCCTGGTTAACACATGCCCGGGAATCAACCCCCAGTGTTTCTCAGTAGTAGGCCTACACTATTATTTTTATACTTTTGAATATTATATTGTATATTTAATTGTTTAATATTTTTATTTTATTTATTATTTTAGTAGTCTAAACATACAACATGGCAATCTTTTTGTGCATTAGAATTCAACTAATGTTCTGAAACGTGTGTGCATATATGAGCTTTTTTTAAATGGTTTAGGATATGCTAATGAGTATAGAAAGAGTATAGAAATACGAGTATAGAATTTAGAGTATAGAAATACGGCTATCTATCTATAGGCCTACTGTATATGAATATATATATGTTTATGATTGCAAGATTGCAAAAAGTATTTAATTACACGGAGACAATAATTATGGCCAGCGTGTTTTGGAGAAAAGCATTTATTTCATAATGTGATTTCTGAAAAGATCAAAAGGATAAACAATGCAGATTTATTTTTTACAGCCATTTTGGATCATATTTACCAGGCGTACCACTAATTCTGACCACAACTGTGTGTATATATATATATATATATATATATATATATATATATATATATATATATATATATATATATATATATATATATATATATATATATATATACACACACACACTCATGGTTAAAAGTTTGGAATAATAAAAAAAAATATATGTTTTTTGAAAGAAGTCTCTTCTGGTCACCAAGGTTGAATTTATTTGGTGAAAAATACAGTAAAAACAGTAATATTGTGAAATATTATTACAATTTAGAATAGCTTTTTTCTATTTGAATATATTTTAAAATATAATTGTATTCCTATGATGCAAATCTGAATTTTCAGCAGCCATTGTATACTATCAATGTTGAAAACGGTTGTGCCGCTTCATATTTTTTGTGGAAAACATTAGCCTATACAGTATATAGACCTTATGTAGCCACGCCCCTTTCCAGCGCTGAGCTCATAGAGTGCCGAAGTGATGACGTCACTTTGTAGGACAACTCGGAAGCTAGCGGCGCATGGGTTCCCTCGATCGAAAAGCTATGCATTTTCCCCATAGACTTTTGGAAAATCGCAAAAAATAAGATCTGTGTTTAACAAAGAGTTGTGACCCTTGATGACGTCACTCTGTAGGCCAAAACGCGGAAGTGAGTTAGCATTTTAGCCCTAGGGTTCCCTCGCTCTAAAGTCTATGGGATTTTTGAATGGGTTTTTGCTAAATCGCCTGAAATAAGGTCTGTGGTGAACAAAGCCTCTAAATATTTTCATGTTTTGATCTATGACATAGAACACACAGTTATAACCTGCTTGTGGTTTTTTAAACTTTATTGTGTCTGCTTGTGTTTTTTAAAAACTTTATATAAGCTTCAAAATGTATACATTTTGGATTAACTTGTAAAGATGATCTTGATAGACAAAACGTGTAAGGGTCACAACTCTTTGTTAAACACAGATCTTATTTTTTGCGATTTTTCAAAAGTCTATGGGGAAAATGCATAGCTTTTCGGTCGAGGGAACCCATGCGCCGCTAGCTTCCGAGTTGTCCTACAAAGTGACGTCATCACTTCGGCACTCTATTGTCTTTTGACTTCCGGTCTGTTTTTTCACAGCGATCTTGCGTAGTTATGAATGAACGGCTCCTTAAAAAGAATCCCAAGGTCCATTTGCTAAGACATATGCTTTACAATGCTTATGATAAACATTACAATGCTCATGATAACTTTCGTTAACTCTACAATAAGTAAATCAACTTCACCAGCTAATTACTCCTGGACAATGATGCCATAGAAATATACAGAGCGACCGCAAAAACGGAAGTTCAAAGACAATATTCTAAAGATGGCGACGCCCTCGATTCTCTGGTGCATAAGGTCTATACCATTCTAAAGTTTGAAGTGTGATCTTTTTTTTTCTTTTTAAACAGAAATTAATGCTTTTATTCAACATGGACACTTTAAATTGAATCAAGTGACTATAAAGGCATTTATAAAGATTTCTATTTCAAATAAATGCTGTTATTTTGAACTTTCTATTCCGGAAAAAAATGTGATTTACAGTTTCCACAAAAATATTAAGCAGCAAAATAAAAAAGGTTCCAACATTGATAATCATTAACAATGTCACCAATAATCATTTAAAATAACTGAGCTGCAAATCAGTATAGAATGATTTCAGAAGGATCGTGACACTGAATTCTGGAGTAATGATGCTGAAAATTCAGCTTCACCATTACAGGAATAAATTACATTTAAAATATATTACAATAGAAAACAGTTATTTTAAATGTGCAAAGAAAATATTTAACAATTTTACTGTTTTTACTATTTTGATCAACTAAATTCAACCTTGGTGAGCAGAAGAGCATTTATAAATCTACCGTTACTTATAAATGTGCTATTGTGAAAATGTTTAGAAAATGCAGAAATGAATCTGTTTTTAATTTTCCTTTAAAAGTAATATTCAATAGTAGTTTATGATTTCAAATGAATGTGCTCGGGTGCGACGTTACATCATATAATAAATGTGATGTGGCATCACCTGAGCACATTGATGTTCAAAGAGGCGAGCGACACTCACCTTCTCTATAAGCAGAGTTTCAGATGATGGTGAACTGTAGTACGGTCAGTGTGAGTGGGCCACACTCATGCTCAAGCTGAAGCTAGCCGCCACAGGCCTGTGAGCTGACAGATGGAGAGCAGAGAGCTGGATGTGGGCTGTGATCTCATGGGAGCAGAACTGAGGGAGAGCGAGAGAGAGAGATTAGAGAACTGGCAACAAGAGAGAGAGAGATCCACCCTCTGCACATGATAACAGTCCACAGAGCACAGCGAGAAGATGAGTGAACACACTGCTTTACTGACGCTCAAGCACACACACACACACATTTGAGCAATCAGCTGTACTGAATGTGTGAAACCAACGAAAGCAAGCCCATGTCATGTTTCATCCAAACATCAGAAGGAGAAAAAGATGGATAGATAGATAGATGGATAGATAGATAGATGGATAAATCGATAGATGGAGATAGATAGATAGATAGTATTTTTATCAATCAACCACTAGAGGGCGTTATATACTCATGAAATCAGACAGGGTCCTGCTGATCTCTGCTCAACAGCTATGCATAAATTAAGGCTCCTCGAGTTTCTGAGACAAATGTCAAAAACACACATCGCATTCTGTTTAAAGTACCTCTGTGACATTATGATGCAATATATTTGTTCAAATATAATTTTTAAAAAAACAACTAAATTTAAGCTAGTTGCCAATGCAACATTTCTCATTTTCATTTGGGTTAACTTTAACTAAAATAAATAAAACTAAAGCTAAAATATAAAACCTATATAGACATTAAAAAGAGAAAATAACTTATAAGTGACAGCAAAATTACTAAAACTTTAACTATAATGAAAATAGACGATATAAAAACACCAACAACAACTCACCCATGTCACCTGAATTGAATGTAAGCCAGAAAAGGGCTTTAAAGTGTTAGACGACCATCCCTTTCTTTATTTTTTTCAAAGTCTGTTTTACAACAATCTATTTAGAAACGCTGGTTGTATTTCTCCTCTATTTTAATCTTTAAGAGGATTTACACAGGGAATTCCATCCCTGGACACAAAGTCTCTATTTTAGTCTCGTGACGGTGTGAGTGTGTGTGTCAGACTTCTGATAACACAGTAATGTAGTCGACTCTTTAACTGAAACATTTTGGGGTGAGCTTTGTTTGTCTCTGTGCTTATTCACAGTGGGATGGGGTTTCCCATAATAGATACCAAACAACAGTTTCAGTTCAAGACATACAGAAAATTCCATTCCATTTATTAGGATCAGATCATATTTTGTGACAAATAAATTATGCGTAAATAATATCTTGCTACAAATATATTGCATCATAATGTCACAGAGGTACTTTAAACATAATACGATGTGTGTTTTTGACATTTGTCTCAGAAACTCGAGGAGCCTTAATTTATGCAGTTCTCTGCTGTTGAGCAGAGATCAGCAGGACCCTGTCTGATTTCATGAGTATATAACGCCCTCTAGTGGTTGATTTATAAAAATACTATCTATCTATCTATCTATCTATCTATCTATCTATCTATCTATCTATCTATCTATCTATCTATCTATCTATCTATCTATCTATCTATCTATCTATCCATACATCCCTCTATGTCTGTCTATCTCTGGACAATTTGCATATGCTTACATACTATTTTCAACCTAACAAAATGCTTAATTTTTACAGTAATACAATATTAAATTATACAAACCATATTACAAAAAAAACTATATCAAAACAATTGCATGTAGCTGAACACCTACACAGGTGTTAGTCTTTCATTACCATCTGTACAAAAATAAATTAGTTTGTATTGTAATGCAAATATGGACCATGTAACAGTGCAGTGAATTCTAAAGAGATAATATATCATTCTTGTTTTGTAAAGATTTTTTATTATTATAAAAAAACATTTTTTACAAAAGAAACCGTTTTTGTTGCCGTTTGTGGAGCCTGGGGTGTCAGCAGAGATCGTGTTTTTTACAGTGTGTTCAGGGGATAGTGAGGAGATAGTTGCTGTATGTGACCAAAAATGTTTTGGCCTAAAAAACTCGTGACATCGCTTAGAGCACCTTTAATTCAGCTCGAAATATCTTACATGGCTTTGACCAGCGGATGTCGCTAGCGTGGCACTCCCTTCTCTCCACTGCTTTGCGCATGCGTAGAAGTGCGAGAAAATAAGTCATTATTACGAGAAGGCTATTCGTAGGCTATTCATGGTTCGGGCCAACTGTGTAACGTCTAGCGGTAAGATGACCTCTGAATAATTTTACATTTTCTTCTATAACAACTTAATTAGCAAATGATTATATTTATACTACTATTTATACTTTATACTTAGAATTAAACTTGAGGTTACGCAACGCTGTTTCACTTGGTCTAACACTACCATACTAAACTGCATTTGAGTGTGTTGAAAGTTAGAATGTTATGTGTTAGTTTGTTGGCTATATGAGACGAGCAGTAAGCTAGATCAACATTAGAATAACATACTTTTTTTTTTTTTTTTTTTATTTAATTAGTTTATTTGTCAGGGACAATGTACAAAATGCATTAATCTTACGAGAATATGTTTTGTACCAGAGTTAGCAAATGCTAATTTCCATCTGCAGTCCCCGGGCAGGTGCACACAATATTAAAACATTATATTACAAATGACTGTCAGTAGCACTAACAAATATATGCAATATTAGTCAAACAATGATCATTTAAAACTAATCAGATGTTTAAATGAAAAGACTAATAAAAAATAATAATAATAATAAAAAAACATCACACCCTAAAATATAATTTTCTCGGCATCTCGAAAACGCCACGGCGATATTGATCCTTGATGATTTATTTCTCCTTTTGTCCCAAAGTCTGCTTGCCACGATCCATAATATTTGAACGAAACAACAACAGCGTGAGCGTGCCGCTAGACGTAACGCAGTTGTCCAGGTATGTCGCCATGGTTACTATGGCAGTACAAGAGGAATCCAGGGATATCACGGATATTACGTCATTTACAGGCGACAATGACCAGGGACGAGCCATTATTTAAAATTGGAATATCTCTGAAATTAAAAGACTTTGGGAAATTTGGGGATATTGTAAGTACACAACTGCAGGAAATATATCACACTGTGCAAGTAATTTTTGGATATTTTATTACAAAAATCTTACATATTGTACCTTTAAGGTGGCATCTTCCCCCATATATTCATTAATTTCAGCCAATTTCCACTCCGTTTTAAATACTGTTCTTGTATTTAAATTAAGCGTGGTCCACTTCTGTGGACCTGCTGCGGAATTATAGAAGCTGCTGTTGATAGGCTACTCCTATCAAGTATATGATGATGTATCGTCGTAACGATTTATCGAAAACAGCCCTATATCTATGTGTGTGCGTGGTCTATGTCATCCTTAAACAGAGAAAATCCTCATTCTCTTTTTCGTGTCTTTTTCTCTCTCTCTACTTGTAAAATTGAAACATCAGCCTCAGAAAGTGCTGAGTGAAGACAGCGAGACCTGCAGCAGGTCTCCAGGGGTTTGCTGGTGTGATCACGCTAAACCCGTCCTGAGGTGTGGCTCCTGCCTTTGGCCTCAACCCAAGTCTGTGTGGTGCGACAGTCCTGCACTCGAAACACAGCCCCCCATCCCCCCCACCACACACACACACACCGCTCCCCGACAGCCAATACTGATGACTCATCAGAAAAAAAAGTGTGATGGGATGCAGCTTCCTAAAGAATACTGACTTTAACAGCACTATGCATTTTGTTAACATGTCTTCTGTAAACTATTTTAGATGCACTATATGTTTGAGATGAATGAAAACTGCCGGCTGGTTTTGAGTCTGCACAGGATTCTGCATCGAGGAGGGTCATCGGGGTAAGACCTCCGTGTCTCATTCAGTATTCAGACACTGCAGAGGCACAGGCTGCCACCCGCATTACAACACACACACACACACAGACACAGGCACAGTCAGACACTCCCTCTCACTGCAACATGCTTCAATCCCATGCACACATGCAGCACCTCTGTTTACACACATGACATAAAATACAGTTATATCTTGACTTATTTATTTTTGCATTGCCATATTAAGTTTTCAAAAATGATTTTTAATGGCCCTAAAACGCAGCCTACTTAATTTTCTTTATTTATAATATATATATATATATATATATATATATATATATATATATATATATATATATATATATATATATATATATATATATATTATAAATAAAGAAAATTAAGTAGGCTACGTTTTATATATATATATATATATATATATATCTCAAGTGACTTCAAATCTGAAATCGGTTGTTTTATCACAGCAAAAACAGAAAATATTGTCATAAAAAGATTATAAACTATCTCTGTGTGATTTTCCACCAGTCGTTCTATATGTATATATATATATATATGCAGACATGCAGCAACACATGAATGATAAGGTGATATGCAAAACACTCACAAAATCAATCAGTTTGACTGCACCACATTTGCGTCCTTAAGGTTTCCGCATTACTTTTGTACTGATTTTAACAAAGAATATGTTAAAGATCCTTAGTAACAGAAAGTAACAATTTCAGCTACACTGCAAAATAAACTCAAGGCAATATTTCGGTTCCTCTGAACCTTCTGGAAATCCAGAAATTAGTGCCTCAAACTTCAATATATTTCAAGTGCTTTGAAAGCTTAATTTATGAACAACGGACTGCATGCCTTTATTGCAGGAACTTTCAGGCTCAGTTTTGGCTTTTTAAAAGGTGTCCAGTGATTCTCCAGAGGTCATCCGAGGAACCCCATATGTAGTTTTTTATTTTATTTTTACATCTTTTGACCTTTATTTATCCTCAGTTCTCTGCATGATGACAATCTCCATCGCGTGATAAGGGATGAGTGGCCACAAATGCAAAGGCAGGGAATGAATGAGCTCTCTCCTGGGACTCTGTCTTTTTGCTCAGAGTTGCAGGTTTCCCCCTTCACCACCGCCCCTGCGTCAGATGATGCTCGCGGTCTGTGTCTATAAAAGATGCCGGTGTGACAACCCGACCGGCACTCTCCTTCTCTCTTTCTCTGTCTTCCCACATCCACACACTTCACTCACTCGGTCTGTGATCTTGAGCATTTCAGCATGAGTTATTCCGGCGACATGTACACGAGCAGCTCATACAGGAAGATTTTTGGAGATGCGCCACGGCGCGTCCCCGTGGGCAGCAGCCCGTCCCGGGTGACGGTGAGCTACCGCTCCGTTCCCCAGCAGCAGCACCACCGCACCTACGGCTCTCCATCCCCCATGATCACATCCTCAAGTTACCGGACCAAACTCGGATCCGGCCGCGGCGTTGGCTACCAAACGGACACCGTAGACCTAACGCAGACCACCGCCGTCACCAACGAGCTGAAGATCATCCGCACCAACGAGAAGGAGCAGCTGCAGGGCCTGAACGACCGCTTCGTGACGTTCATCGAGAAGGTGCACAACCTCGAGCAGCACAACAAAGTTCTGGAGGCGGAGGTCGCGCTTCTGCGCCAGCGCCACAACGAGCCATCGCGCCTGCACGACCTCTACGAGCAGGAGATCCGCGAGCTGCGCGGCCGTGTCGAGGAGATGACGCACGAAAAGAGCCAGATGCACCTGGATTGCGTGCAGATGAACGAGGCGCTGGAGCGCGTCAAGGAGAAGCTGGACGAGGAGACCCGGCTTCGGGAGGAGGCCGAGAACAGCCTGAAGGGATACCGCAAGGACGTGGATGACGCCACACTGTCCCGCCTGGAGCTGGAGAAGAAAGTTGAGTCCCTGCTGGATGAGATCGCGTTCCTCAGGAAAGTGCACGAGGAGGAACTGCAGGAGTTACAGGCGTCAATTCAGGCCACCCAGGTATGAAAAAGTTATGAATGATATTTATTTTGATCTGTTTGCTGGTTTTAGAGGGGTTTGGACACTTTTTAGCTGGTCAGGCTGTGATGCCAACTAAAACCTGCATTACCAGGCTGGGAGATCATCTTTAAACAGTTAAGATCAGCTTGGCCATGCTGGAGACCAGCCTGGAATTAGTTGTTTTTTGGTGGCTAATGAGCATTACATTGCAAATACATAACATGTAATAGTTGCAAATGTGTATGTTTTAATTCCAGAAAGATAAAACTAATCAGTTAAGCCAAATATTGCATATATGCTTTAGATGGTATTGAAATCACCACATTCAATATTTTGTCAATTATTCTAAAATATGATTTGCATAATAACTCCTAGTGTAAAATGTACAATTTGCAGCGTAAGACCTTATTTGGTGAGATAAAATTATAAAAAGCATACACATTCTGTTCCCAGAAATGTTCAGTAATATCTCATATCATAGTTTTGCAGTGTAAGACTGTGTGATTTATGCAGTGGCATAATGATGCAGATCTATTTGGGAATGGCATTTTTATTAACTTCCAGTCAAATAAAACAAGTTGTGGTTAAGCCAAATTTCCCATATGCTTTGGGTTTGAAAATTGCTACATAATATATACCCTAAAATGCTTTCTCAGGAAACAAACATGTCCTTCAATATTAAAATTAATTATATTTGATTAGGTTACAGACAATTTAACATGAGTGAATTAACCTGACTATAGCTTTACATCAATTAAAGTCATTTTAAAGGTCTTATCAGGTAGAAATAAGATAGAAACTACATTGAGAAGACCAGATTAAGCAGATAAAGCCTAGAAACACCATGTATCCATTAATGCTTTGAAATACTATGTTTATTAATAACTCATAGTGTGGGCATGCGTATCATGACTGCAGTGTCATTGAGTGCGGTGTGTGTCTGGGAGAATTTACAGCACTGCAGCTCAGACTGAGAATCTGACGCTGCACTGCACCAGGACCTCAGTCAAAATGTGCATTTATAATGCCAATCCCTTCTCTCGTGCAACTTTAACATCTACGAACAGATTATTTACCCAGACAAAGACAAGGAGAAGCCCTGGAGAGGGAGAAATCTATTTGAAGGTTGAGAGAAGGTTCTTTAAACTTCCTAACCTCCTGGCAACGAGGAGAGAGATGAGTAGCGCAGGATTTTAGGTGTGGCTGCAGAGTGGGTGCAGCGGGACCCTTGCGGCGCAGCGTCCTTGAGAGGGACTGCATCACTTTAGACTCGCTCTCAGAGTCATGCATTTCTTCTACGCTACAGAAGATTACATTTCCTTCAGTCTTTTATTTAATAGCCCTGAGTATAACAATTACACTGTGACTGTAACTGCTGTAAGCTGATGCTCATCATGCATGGATTGCTGTTCTCTGTGTTGATGATTCATTGGATGAATCGGATCCTTATGAAAGCGTTCAGGCAGTGTCATCTTTCCTTGAGCATTAAAACCCCTGAGTCTGTGCTCCATCCTGCAGCCTCAAGGGCCCAAAACTTCATTACCACAAATTACACTCAAAGACTGATTAAACACGCAATGGCCAATATTAGCACTGCATATATCAACTTTCACTAACTGATGGACAGAGGTTTATTGATTACATTCACTGTAAAACTGTTTATTTATCAGTATATTCTCTGAAAAATGTAAGCAACTTTCTTTATATGGACAGAATGTCTCATTTGTGCCAACAAATATATGGCAAATTATCTATATGTATAGCTATGATTTATACTCTCCTTTTGCCTCAAACATAAATGCCTGTTTCGGGGTATTAATTATTCATTAGAAATCAATTATGAATCAGCAACTAAATTACACTTCCTCCGCCAATCAATTTTACAGACTAAAGGGTATTTGTGGCTATCATTAACTACTATTCAAAAGTTTATGCTTACCAACAGCAAAATGATGTGATGGCAAAGCTGTCTTTTCAGAATCATTACTGCAGTCTTCAGTGTCACATGATCCTTCAGAAAGCATTCTAATATGCTGATTTGCTGCTCAAGAAACATTTCCTATTAATTCCTAGTTTTAAAAACAGTTGTGCTGCTTAATGTGTAAACCTGACCTTTGCTCAGGATGCTGTGATGAATCGAAAGTTCAGAAGAACACGATTTATTTAAAATATCAATCTTTTTGAACTTTTCAAATGGGTTAATATTAGATTATAGTTGTATTAAACGTATTAACAATTTTTTTCTTGACTGTTTTCCATGCTCAGGTGTCTGTCGAGATGGACGTCAGTAAGCCTGACCTTGCCGTGGCCCTGAAGGACATCCGTGCCCAGTACGAGACTCTGTCTTCCCGGAACCAGCAGCAGGCAGAGGAATGGTACCGCTCCAAGTTCGTCACCGTTACGGAGGCGGCGGCGCGCAACAACGATGCTCTGAAGCAGACCAAAGATGAGCTGTCCGAGTACCGTCGACAGCTGCAGTCCCGCACCCTGGAGATCGAGTCCCTGAAAGCCCATAATGAGTCCTTAGAGAGACAGCTGGCAGAGATGGAGGACCGCCACAACAACGAGATCGGCGAGATGCAGGTCAGTGCATTTCAGTCAATGTTTTTTACATTCAAATTATACATATACAATACAGTAGAGCCACTAGAGAACTGCTCCTGTTTGCATTTGTATAATTTCATTTAAAAACTATTATAAATTCTATAATGAACATGAGACTTTGAGTGAGTTTACATTTAAATGTACTCATTTAGCAGACACATTTTTATCCAAATTTGTAAAGAAAAAAGCTAAAATCACTCATGAATAAAACCAAAAAGAGCATCCAAAGAACTACAAAGGAAGCAGTCATATGATGAACGCCACAAATTTGCTTATTTGGTTAGTGACTTATTTGAAAAGTTTCTCGGTTTCAATTTAAAAAAGTTTTTCAATGTGCTTCCAAACGTTTTGGACCCCACTGTATTTAAAGGCATTTTTTTATGTATATTTTGCTGGTTGTGGAAATCTTTAAGCACCTCTCGATCCGATCATGATTCTGGAAATCGTGATCCGATTCTAAAATGATTCTTGATTTATATATTTGACCTTACATTAAATATCAAATTTATTTGTGCATTTTATTAAATTACAAGTAAATTACAAATTAATGATATATCAAAAAATGATATGTTAAGACTAAATATAGCAACAAATACAAGCAAATATAATGTAATGAAGGGAGACGAAGTAGAACATTACAAACAATAAACAAAACCGGTTTTCAGTATCTGAGAGTGCTTTAAAGTTTGACACCAAGTGATGACACCATAGTCATCCTAGTGGGAGGTCTAGGTTGTATTCATTTGAACATGTTTTGTCCAATCCGCAAGATAAGATCGATTTTTTTCCAGAGGAAATGCATACCCAGCTAACAAAAATAAATGCTAAGAACATTTTGCTAACATTCCCATCAAGTTATGAAAACATTAATACTGAATGGTCCCTGAACACTCAAATTATCCCCCAAAAAATTTGTGGTTATATGAATGTTAAGGGAACTTTCCATTTTATAATTTTGCAAACATTAAAGGAACGTTTCTTTTAATGTTCTCTGAACATTCTGAAACAATTAGTAACATTTAAAACAGTCAAACGTCCAACTAAAATATTCAAATATTTCAGAAAAAAAATGTTCCATGAGCGGTGTATAAATAACATTTAGAGAACATTATTAAAGACTTTTGAACGAACATTCTTTTAACGTTACTGTAACGTTAGCGTAAGATTTCGTCTCAGAAAAGTTTTTGGAGACATAAATGTCTTGTTTGTGGTGACAGGACACCATTCAGGAGCTGGAATCTGCTCTTCGGAGCACAAAAGGTGAGATGTCCCGCCACCTGCGGGAATACCAGGACCTGCTGAATGTCAAGATGGCACTGGACATTGAGATCGCAGCCTACAGGTCAGACTCTTTTCATATGATGTCATTAGTTGATACCTTTATAAATGTTCCATCCTTATCCATATATGGTCGTTCCCAACAGGAAGCTGCTGGAAGGTGAGGAATGCCGTCTGAGCTCCGTGAGCGGAGCCATGTTGCAGTCCGCCTACTCTTATCCATCGAGCCGCACTTATGCCCTGAGCTCCTACAGGAGGAGCGTAGCCAAACCTGAGACAGAGGAAGAGGAAGAGCAGGAAGAGGAGGTGGAGGAGGAGGAGGACGAGAAGGAAGAAGGAGAGGAGGAGGAGGGAGCAGAGGAAGGAGAGGAGGCCGAGGAAGGAGAAGAACAGGAAGGAGGCGATGAGGCGGAGGAGGAAGAGGAGGAGGATAAGAAGGAAAAGGAGGATGAGAAGAAGGAAAAGGAAGAAAAGAAGAGTCCAAAGGAGAACGAGAAGGAGAAAGAGAAAGAAAAGGAGAAAGAGAAGGAAAAGGAGAAGAAGAGCGATAGCAAGGCAGATAGCAAGAGTGAAAAGGGGGACAGTAACAAAGGCGAAAAGGCCGCTGCGGTTAAGAGCAAGTAAAGCTGCGTGCGTATCTTCACTGCTTCCGCCACATCCGTCTGGACACATCCCTCCATGTCCCTCTCCCACACACAAACACACCTCATCTTCTCATCTTCACTTTCATTTCACTAGGTATGGCTGATTTCACCTGCTGATGCAACAGGATATCTGCGCGAAAGCATCGAGTCGGTAACAAAAGCATTCAAACGGATGTTTTCTGTATAGCACTCAAGAGATTCAACAAGGTCTATGCAGAGAGTATATATGGAGTAGTTCACCCAAAAATGACACATTTTCTTATCATTTCTTAGTTTCCATTTTTCATACAACAGAAGTGGATGCTTTCAAGCTTTCCAAAAAGCACCATAAAAATGTCATAAAGATTGTCCATGCAATTCTGTATTCCAAGTCTTCAAAAGTCATATGGTTTATGTGACAGAAATCCTAAAACTTTGAAATCGTGAGGTCGTGTTAGGATAGGTCATGTAATAGCCTAGTGCAATAGTGCGCTAGGTTTTTATTTAACACAAGTGCAAATGAGATTTGTGTCCTCATATGGACCACTATTAGACACCATTCACACAGCATATGTTTTTGCATCATATTGTTTTATGTAAACATGCACTAGATGGACGTGTTGGACCTCATGCATGACGCAGTGCCCTAAAAATGCAGTGCTCAAATTAAAAGAAGTTTAAATTTGACAAAACACCCCTTTAGACCTTGATTTGTATTTCTTTTCCCCCTGCATCGTACGTTTTTAAATACAAAAACACGTTCTGTGTGAATGGCACCTTTCTGTGTACCTTTTTGGGTTGTATAAATCACTATGCACTTCTTTTGTATGGAAAAGAGGAACTGTTAGGACCTGTCCCAAATGGAGGGCTTCATATGCACTTTATGTCTTGTGGACTTACAATGGCTGCTGCATAAGACCGTAGGGTGTCCCACTTTTCATTTTAGGATTCAGAAGGGTGTTCGCGAGTCTTTCGATGCGCACTTCCCGGCAGTCAAAGCTGCGTTACGTCGCGAAAGGGCGGACTAGTAGGAAGACCACAAGTGTTTAAGGTGCCATTTGGGACAGGGCCTTAGTCTAAGCTACAACAACATTTTATTTAGTCTAAGCCAGGGGTGTCCAAACTCAGTCCTGGAGAGTTTAGCTCCAACTTACTTCAACACACCTGCCTGGAAGTTTCTAGTGTGCTTAGTAAGACCTTGGTTAGCTTGCTTTTGGTGTGTTTAATTTGGGTTGGAGCTGAACTCTGCAGGACAATGGCCCTCCAGGAGCAGGATTGGACACTCCTGGTCTAAGCTATTCTTTGTGTCGCACTAAAGACAATAATACGGAAAGATTAAATAGATTGACAAAATGTTCATTTTCGTGTCAAGACGGCAACTTAAGTGAAGATCAGACAGCAAGACCCCATTCACAGCTGGTGTTTACGTGCCATTAGTAGTGCAGGACAGCACAAAGGAAGGTGATGCCATGCAAGGCAAAATGAACTGGTTCCAACCTCTCGGTGCTATTTGATTTAAAAAATAAGTGAGTTTGGACTTTGGAAGAGGTAATTATTCACAGAGCAACAGCATATCCATTATATAGAGCTTCACTCGAGTCCTGAATGTATGTCACGAGCCAAGCACAGGAACAGGCCACATCTCCTATTTTTTCCAGCGATATTATGGCATCTATACCCACATGAACGAAATTGTCCAAGCTCATTTCATTAAGTTCACTTGTAGGGTAAAGAATGTTCATTCACCTTCTCATGCAAAGCATGCATAATTTTTTAACTTTAATGAATGCATCCGGCCATCCCTTCATGGTTTCCTCAATTGCAATGTCACAGCACGGCAAACGTGGCGGCATGGAGTTCATCAAGTTTGGTGGGATTAAAGATCAAATATTTATGGATTTCTTGGGGAGGGTTTCAATGTTTAGATTTTGGAGAGAGGAGTGCAACTGTAGTGTGGGAAAATCCTTCTGCAATTTAGATTCTGACGCTTTAGACGATGACTGCTGCTAAATATCCCTCTATTCCTTATTGTGTTCAAAAATGACCACCTCTTGATTGATTCATTCGTGATGGAGCAGATCACACTGTTTCTGAAGTAAATCTCCCTCTGTCTTATTTTCTCTTTCTGGATGTCTTTCTTCCACTTTCTCTTTCTAATCTGTGTCATGTCTTCCTTCTGAAACTAGATGAGGTTCCCGTCTTTAGCTCTTTCCTTTAGTGTGTCTGCTCACAAATAGGTGAATTTCATGAACAAATGTCCAGGTCACCCCTGAAATCAAAAGAAAAAAATTTGCATAATGAAAATGAGGACGACTTTGAGGACAATTAAGATTTGTTGCGCCCCCTCCTAATGCCCAGCTAACAGGGAATGTTCTCAGAACTTTGGCTAAAGCTCTGGCAAGGAAAGAACGAGCAAACAATCTTTCAGTAACATTAGTAGAAGGTTTGGTCAGAGTTATCTGGTCTTTAATAATGTTCTCAAAATATTAGCCAAAAACATTATTTATACATTGTTCATGAAACTTTTTTCTGAAACAGTTTAGCTAGATGGTCATCTAATGTTTTTGAAATGTTTAAAGAAATTAGAGAACATTAGTAACGAACAAGTAACGTCTCCATAATGTTTGCACGTTTTGGCAGTTAAGAGAACTTTAAATAACGTTTTCATAACTTAATGGGAACGTTAGTACAATGTTCTTAGAACATGTTAGTTGGGTTCTCATTACCATAATGCGTCTGTACGTTTTACTTGTTTTATTTCTCATTACTCTTATTATTCTGATTATTTTTACTGTGTTACAGTAAAAAATACTTCTCTATTACAGTAAAAATTTAATTATTTTATTTCAGTTCATTAATGGAGCCTTTTCATATTTCCAGGGTTCTCAGAAGTCGGATAGTTGGGTAAACTTCTAGGGGAGGTGACAAAAAATATAATTTTTGTATTTCCATTTGCTCTAATAGCAAAATAAACGATCTGTGATAGAGTTTCCACAACTTTCCAAAAGGGGGAAAAAATAAAGAGAGATTGATTAGGTAAGAAAGATGTCAAATTTGCTGCCACTCCCTCAGCCGTGGTATTATAATTGTGTATATTTGTTCTGGGGTTGATTTGTTTTTGCGTAAGAGCTTTCAGGCTTCAGGAAGCAGTGTAAACATGACGGGTCCAGTTCGCTTCTCACCCTGCAGAAGACAGGCTGGCTATAGAGAGGGCAGAGGGGTCACAGACAGTCACACTACAGCCATACAGCCGTCACATTAGTACTCCAGATAAACAGCCACTACAAGAACCCATTTAGACAGCGATATCAACCACCTCCAATGACCCATCACAAACCAAGCCTGCTTGATCGATGATTACAGGACACAGATTCTGTGACATTATGGGTTGGTGTCTCGTTTTATCAATTTAGATTTATTTACAGCTGTGAGAAAGCATCGGGATTGTTTCTAAAATGCGATCTGATCTTCATTTGTCACAATAAATAACCTTATGAAACAAACAGCACTCAATACTTTGCTAAATCTTTATTTAACAAATGATTACAAATTCAACATCATGGATGGAAAAATAACTAATGAATCCAGTATTTTGGCTTCTTCCTTTCACATTTGAAAAATCTTTTGGTTAATGCGTCTTAAATGGGTGTTTTGAGCATAAACCTGTGTGCAATTAAAGAGTTAAATGTCTGCCCACAGAATACTGTTGTAGTAGTAGTGTTTTGGTAGTGTTTAGCAAAATTGGGTATTTGATTCAATGTGTCCCTTTGACAAAGACTGACTGGAGATGCACCCGCATTATCCTTGATTTGAACTATTTCCATCAATGGTCTTGATTTTTTATACAGTTTGATCAATAAATATATGGCGATTGAAAAGACAGCTACATGATGTTGCCCAGATACGGCCCACATCTGGTAGGCGTCGAATCCACATGTACCGGATGTGGCCCGGATCTGGGCTGACACTATGTTGCTGTCTGGGATGTGTTGTTTGTTAAATAAGACTTGCCCGATGAGACTGGATCACACTTCCGGAAAAATACCATTCCAAAGAGTCCTTAAATGTAAAATCGTATAAATGAGTCATTGGTTTCTAAGAAAAGTCTATAAAGTGTTTCGGTCGTATTTTGAATTACGTGTAACGCATTGTTTTAGAGCAACATGAAATGTACACGACACTCAATGGATAATGTCCTGGCTGAAAATTACGGTGCATTTTCCAGTGTGGTGACAGTGATGTTTAAGTGTGTTTACTGTTCGGACTCATTTTTGCAGCAACCTTTGGGTTGTAAAAATAATCCAAATAGTATGTCTGGATTATATTATAATTCAAAAGAGTAGAAGAGGGAAGAGCCAAGAGCAAGATTTCCAATAAATGTAATAAAACAGTTGTCGCAATTATTCATGAAATGAATAAATCAAGAGGAGTTTCAATTTGCATGGCTTGATTCACTTGGAGCTTGACAATATGAGGGGGTGGGATAGATTTGCTTGATGTGTGTAAAAATGTACGTAAATGCCTTAATCATGAATCTAAACTGCTTAAAAGAGTCCTCACGTTTTGTGCATCTTGACGACACTGTTTCAGAGATGGTTCAGGAGTGCTGACACTTTAACTGTATGGCTGCTAACTGATACAGTGATGTCCCCCTAAAGCCAAATAAAGCCATTTATCAACCAAACGTACCATATGTGACCTCTTTGTCTCATGTTATATCAAGCAAACACAACACACATACTACAGTTGTTTTATTTAAAGACTTGATTTACTGATACATAAACATACTCTTAAAAAGGATGTTTTTTTCCAAGAGGACTTTTTTTTTCACGGTGATGCCATAGAAGAACCATTTTGGGTTCCACAAAGAACATTGCAGTGAACTATTCTTAAAATAACCTTTTTTTTTCCTTGGTTCTTTTTCCCGTGTGCTTTTTTCCGTGTGCACACTGCACACTGAGTGGCCACTCCCCCTCTCACACTGCACACTGAGTGGCCACTCCCCCTCTCACACTGCACACTGAGTGGCCACTCCCTCTCCACACTGCACACTGAGTGGCCACTCCCCCTCTCACACTGCACACTGAGTGGCCACTCCCCCTCCCACACTGCACACTGAGTGGCCACTCCCCCTCCCACACTGCACACTGAGTGGCCACTCCCCCTCCCACACTGCACACTGAGTGGCCACTCCTCCTCTCACACTGCACACTGAGTGGCCACTCCCCCTCTCACAGTGCACACTGAGTGGCCACTCCCCCTCCACACTGCACACTGAGGCCACTCCCCCTCTCACACTGCACACTGAGTGGCCACTCCCCCTCTCACAGTGCACACTGAGTGGCCACTCCCCCTCCACACTGCACACTGAGGCCACTCCCCCTCTCACACTGCACACTGAGTGGCCACTCCCCCTCTCACAGTGCACACTAAATGTGGCCACTCCCCCTCTCACACTGCACACTGAGGCCACTCCCCCTCTCACACTGCACACTGAGGCCACTCCCCCTCTCACAGTGCACACTGAGTGGCCACTCCCCCTCTCACACTGCACACTGAGTGGCCACTCCCCCTCTCACACTGCACACTGAGTGGCTACTCCCCCTCCACACTGCACACTTTGGGTTGTAAAAATAATCCAAATAGTATGTCTGGATTATATTATAATTCAAAAGAGTAGAAGAGGGAAGAGCCAAGAGCAAGATTTCCAATAAATGTAATAAAACAGTTGTCGCAATTATTCATGAAATGAATAAATCAAGAGGAGTTTCACTGCACACACTGCACACTGAGGCCACTCCCCCTCTCACACTGCACACTGAGTGGCCACTCCCCCTCTCACAGTGCACACTAAATGTGGCCACTCCCCCTCTCACACTGCACACTGAGGCCACTCCCCCTCTCACACTGCACACTGAGTGGCCACTCCCCCTCTCACAGTGCACACTAAATGTGGCCACTCCCCCTCTCACACTGCACACTGAGGCCACTCCCCCTCTCACAGTGCACACTGAGTGGCCACTCCTGCTCTCACGCTGCACACTGAGGCCACTCCCCCTCTCACACTGCACACTGAGTGGCCACTCCCCCTCTCACACTGCACACTGAGGCCACTCCCCCTCTCACACTGCACACTGAGTGGCCACTCCCTCTCCACACTGAGTGGCCACTCCCCCTCTCACGCTGCACACTGAGTGGCCACTCCCCCTCTCACACTGCACACTGAGGCCACTCCCCCTCTCACACTGCACACTGAGGCCACTCCCTCTCTCACACTGCACACTGAGTGGCCACTCCCCCTCTCACACTGCACACTGAGGCCACTCCCCCTCTCACACTGCACACTGAGGCCACTCCCCCTCTCACACTGCACACTGAGTGGCCACTCCCCCTCTCACACTGCACACTGAGGCCACTCCCCCTCTCACACTGCACACTAAGGCCACTCCCCCTCTCACACTGCACACTGAGTGGCCACTCCCCCTCTCACACTGCACACTGAGGCCACTCCCCCTCTCACACTGCACACTGAGTGGCCACTCCCTCTCCACACTGCACACTGAGTGGCCACTCCCGCTCTCACGCTGCACACTGAGTGGCCACTCCCCCTCTCACGCTGCACACTGAGTGGCCACTCCCCCTCTCACACTGCACACTGAGGCCACTCCCCCTCTCACACTGCACACTGAGTGGCCACTCCCCCTCTCACACTGCACACTGAGGCCACTCCCCCTCTCACACTGCACACTGAGTGGCCACTCCCCCTCTCACACTGTACACTGAGTGGCCACTCCCCAAAATAAACATTCTGACATTAGAGGGTTGTGGTTTAAAAATATCTGAATATTATATTTTATTCACGGCCATCATTTGTAGTAGCCCATTCACAAACTGTTTGCTCAAGCGTATAGTGTTTTCTCAGAGTTAACTGTGTAGCTGCTCCAGCCAAGGTCTGAACCTCCCCTGAATCGGCGCGCTTATTCATTTGTGGATGTTAACTGAATCTGTAAGTCAGCTACACTGTTTAATTCTGAATATTATATTTTATTCTGATCCGCTTAACGTTAACGTTATCGAGTTTAGGCTCCTGTGTAATAGTAGCCTAGGCTATTCAGCAACTCAAACATACCAAACCAACAATTATTAAAAACAGATTTTGCACGGGCATTGCACTAGTCTATCTATAAATTACAGGAACGTATGTCTGTCTGTCTGTGTGTGTGTCTGTCTGTCCGTTAATCGAAAATCTCTCGAATCGTTAGTCCGATGGATTTAAAACTGTTCAGGTGTCTTGCTACGGGCACGAGTAAGTGCAGTGCCGGGTTTGACATTGTTTGGATTAGAAATGCAAAAGATATCGTTAAATATATCTGTAAAAGAAGCACACATTGAAGTTGTGGTTTAAAAATAAACATTCTGACATTAGAGAGGGTTGTGGTTTAAAAATTGTGGTTTAAAAATAAACATTCTGTCAGCTAAACATTAAGTCAGTTACACTGTTTACTTCTGAAGTAAAAAAGTAGCGATTCTTTTCGTGAAATGTAGCGATTCTTTTCAAGGTTGTTCTTTTACATTTATTACAATGTAATTATACGTTTATTACAATGTAATTATATGTTTACTACAATGTAATTATACATTGTTTACAGTGTTATTATACATTTAATACAATGTAATTATACATTGTTTACAGTGTTATTATACATTTAATACAATGTAATTATATGTTTATTACAGTGTTATTATACATTTATTACAATGTAATTATATATTTATTACAGCGTTATTATACATTTATTACAATGTAATTATACGTTTATTACAATGTAATTATACGTTTATTACAGTGTTATTATGCATTTATTACAATATAATTATACATTAGTGTTCTTATACATTTATTACAATGTTATTATACATTTATTCCAGTGTTATTTAACATTTGTTACATTATTATTATTATACATTTGTTGATTCTTTTTGGAAAAAGTAGTGATTCTTTTTTAAAAAGTAGTGATTCTTTTCTGAAAAAGTAGCGATTCTTTTCTGAAAAAGTAGTGATTCTTTTTGAAAAAAGTAGCGATTCTTTTTTTAAAAAGTAGTGTAAAAATTTAATTATACATTTGTTACAGTCTTATTATATGTTTATTACAATGTAATTATACATTGTTTACAGTGTTATTATACATTTATTACAATGTAATTATACATTTATTACAATGTAATTATACATTTATTACAATGTAATTATACATTTATTAAAGTGTTATACATTTATTACTGTTATTATACATTTATTACAATGTAATTATACATTACAGTGTTATTATACATTTATTACACGTTTATTACAATGTACTTATAAATTTTTTACAGTATACATTTATTACAATGTTAATTATACATCAATTCTTTGAAAAAGTAGCGATTTTTGAAAAAGTAGCGATTCTTTTTGAAAAAAGTAGCAATTTTTGAAAAAGTAGCGATTCTTTTTGAAAAAGTGGCGAATCTTTTTGAAAAAGTAGCGATTTTGGAAAAAGTAGTGTAAAAATTTAATTATACATTTGTTACAGTCTTATTAAACATTTATTACAATGTAATTATACATTGTTTACAGTGTTATTATACATGTATTACAATGTAATAATAAGTTTATTACAATGTAATTATTCATTTATTAGTGTTGTACATTTGTTACAATGTATTTATACGTTTATTACAATGTAATTATACATTTATTACAGTGTTATTATAGTGTTATTATAGTGTTATTATACATTCATTACAATGTAATTATACGTTTCTTACAATGTAATTATACATTTTTTACAGAGTTATTATACATTACAATGTAATTATACGTCAATTCTTTTCTGAAAATGTAGCGATTCTTTTTGAAAAAGTAGCGATTCTTTTTGAAAAAGTAGCGATTTTTTTTGAAAAAGTACTGATTCTTTTTTTAAAAAGTAAAGATTTTTTTTAAGTGGCAATTTTTTTTTAAAAAGTAGCAATTTTTGGAAAAAGTAGCGATTCTTTTGGAAAAGTAGCGATTCTTTTTGAAAAAGTAGCAATTCTGTTTGAAAAAAGTAGCAATTTTATTGTTTTTCAATAAAATTGCTACTTTTTTCAAAGTAAAAATTCTAAAGAAAAAGTAGCCTTTCTTTTTGAAAAAATTAGCGATTATTTTTGAAAAAGTTGCGATTCTTTTTGAAAAAAGTAGTGATTCTTTTTGAAAAAAGTAGTGATTCTTTTTGAAAAAGTAGCGATTCTTTTTGGAAAAAGTAGCAATTCTTTTTGGAAAAAGTAGCAATTCTTTTTGGAAAAAGTAGTGTAAAAATGTAATTATACATTTGTTAGTCTTATTATACGTTTATTACAATGTAATTATACATTGTTTACAGTGTTATTATACATTTACTACAATGTTATTATACATTTATAACAGTGTTATAGATTTACAGTGTTATTATACATTTATTACAATGTAATTATACATTTATTACAGTGTTATTATACATTTATTACAGTGTTATTATACATTCATTACAATGTAATTATATTTTATTCTGGTGCGCTTAACGTTATTGTTTTCTCAGAGTTTAGGCTCCTATGTAATAGTAGCCTAGGCCAGTGTTTCCCAACCCTGTTCCTGGCGGCACACCAACACTGCGCGTATTCTTTGTCTCCCTAATCAAACACACCTGATTCAACTCATTAGCTCATAATCACATGGGTTAATGAGCTGATGAGTTGAATCAGGTGTGTTTGATTAGGGAGAAAAAGAATACGCGCAGTGTTGGTGTGCCGCCAGGAACAGGGTTGGGAAACACTGGCCCAGGCTATTCAGCAACTCAAACATACCAAACCAACTAAAAACACAAAAACTGATTTTGCATGGGCATTGCACTAGTTTTAATAATTAAAAGAACCTTTTTCTACAATAAAGAACATTTTGTGGAATAGAAAGGTTCTATTCCTTTAAAATAGGATGTTAAAAGGTTCTTCATGGAACCATCGATGCCAATAAAGAACCTTTATTTTTACGAGTGTTAATCATTCAGAAGGCTACCGTAATTTATACTAATACATGCTTTGGTAAAAACATAATCAGAGTTTCAAGGAGGGCAGTTAGCATGTCTGAAAAAGGTTTTAGTCTGATCGAAATGCATAGTTTTATTACTGCATGTCATATGAGGGAGACTAGACAAAGCGTATAAATTATGCATCTAGCAAATAACCATTCTGCTGACGGCACATCTCCTGTTCTCAGCTAGACGAATCCAGAACAACTCCAAAATGTAATGCTCTCAGCTCTTTGGGAATCAATCACATTTAAATCTAAACCATTGGGTGATTCTCATCCTTTACTGTATGAGATTTACCTCTGAGAGAAAGACTTGAATGTTTTTTCTGATATTGTACTTAGCATACGTACAAAAAAAAACAGCATTAAGAATTGATTCTATAGTTATGTGCGTTTGAATATATGTGTGCAGGTTTGTAATTCCCTACAAACCATGCCTAAACAAACTACTTTTCTTGCCTATACATTTTGATGCAGAATTTTATTTTATTTTATCACTTCGGTGTTGGTACGTGATGTGAACCCTAATTTCCACAACGCTTTATCTGTAGAGTGGAATAGGGATCCTCCATAGGGAGAGGATAGTGGACACTTCAGCACTGCATTGTCATCGGGTCCAGGCGGATCTCCTTCGTCAGATCTGGAAACGGCCTGGGTCCGGCAGGCTGCGGGAAAACCTCGGGATAAACAAAGACACTAAAATTAGCGTAGATGCCATTCTTCTTATGATGTAACAAGTACATCAGGATTTAAGGGAAATGTTCCCAGTTCCGGCTGACCTAATCTATGCAGCCTAACATTGAATTATAGAAGTCTATAGTGTGTTATGTGTATGCTAGGTAAAAAAGATATGTTTTTAGACTAGCTTTGAACTGACAGAGTGTGTCTGCTTCCCGGACAATGGTAGGAAGGCTGTTCCAAAGTTTTGGTGCTAAATAGGAAAAGGATCTACCGCCTGCAGTCGATTTAGATATTCTAGGTATTATCAACTCGCCAGATGTTTGAGATCGCAATAGACGTGAAGGACTATTATGCTTTAAAAGCGGTCGCTCAAGTACTGCGGAGCTAAACCATTTAGTGCTTTGTAAGTATTTCAGCAATATTTTGAAATTTATACGATGTTTAATATGCAGCCAATGCAGCGTTGACAGAACCGGGCTAATATGGTCATACTTCCTGGTTCTGGTAAGAACTCGAGCTGCTGCGTTTTGAACTAGCTGTAGTTTATTTATTAAGTGTGCAGGGCAACCACCCAGTAGAGCATTACAATAATCTAGCCTTGAGGTCATGAACGCATGAACTAATTGTTTCCGCATTTGTCAATGAGAGCATATGGTGTAATTTAGATATATTTTTAAGATGGAAAAATGCGGTTTTACAGATACTAGACACGTGACTTTCAAATTAAAGATTGGTATCAAAGAGCACACCCAGGTTCCTAACTGACGACGAAGACTTAACAGAGCAGCCATCAAGTGTTAGACAGTATTCTGGGTTATTACGTGAGGAAGTTTTTTGTCCAATAATTAGAATCTCTGTTTTTTCAGAATTTAGTAGTAGGAAATTACTAGTCATCTAATTTTTTATATCAGCTATGCATTCCGTAAATTTGGTGAATTGGTAAGTTTCGTTAGGTTTTGACGAAATATACAGCTGAGTATCATCAGCATAACAGTGAAAGCTAATTCCATGTTTCCTCATGATATCTCCTAATGGTAGCATGTACAGAGTGAACAGCAACGGTTCTAGTACTGAGCCTTGTGGTGCGCCATACTGAACTTGTGATCGATAAGACATCTCTTCATTTACTGCTACAAACTGATAGCGGTCAGATAAGTATGATTTAAACCATGCTAGTGCAATTCCACTAATGCCAACATAATTTTCTAGTCTATTTAAAAGAATGTTGTGGTCAATGGTGTCAAATGCAGCACTAAGATCAAGTAACACTAATAGAGAGATACAACCACGATCGGATGATAAGAGCAAATAATTTGTGACTCTAATTAGAGCTGTCTCAGTACTATGGTACGGTCTAAATCCGGACTGAAAATCCTAATAGAAAGATATCATTTCTATTATCATTATCATTATTTTGAGATAATTATTGACAGACTGCACATTATTTGTGTCTTGCTATATATGGCTATTTTCCAAAAAACCTAAATAAATATTGAAAAGATTACATAATGCAAGAAAGAAATAAAACTAGCTGTGGAAATAATTTTTCTGACATAACTCATAAATACAGTTTAGTAGTCTACAGAACATATTTTACCACAGAAAGATGTAGGTGATTTAGCCTATTTTATCATTTTTAGCCAATCACAGACTCAAATGTAAAAGATTCTGTCTAAAATGAAGTCCTGAAATATTTCATCAGCTAAATTATTAAAAGACAGCGGATTCTTCTCAGAAGTGATTAAGTGCCAGAAATATCATAAAAATGAACAGATAATATTAATAGTCAGTTGTAGAGCAGAATAGTAATAGAGATATTTATTCATGGGTAATGTAATGCCACAAACTAACTATAACACAAGGAAACAAGATGATGAGACCTACATAATACATAAAAATGCCCTATATCTGTCAGTGCATGGTGATGTTCAGGAGTGCAATGATTCTGCACATAATTGAATGTTTAGAGTTAAAACAATATTTTGACTACTAGTTTAAAAAAAACTCAAAGAAAGGCTAAAACCCTGCAGAACTGAATTATATTTGTGGGATTGGCAACTTTATCATTGATATTATTATATCTTGTTCTCAGCCCCGTCCCTCCATTACTCTATTGCTATATATAGGCTTCTGCATTGCAGATGCCCCATAAAGCAAAGCCTGCAGTCGTGTGTGAGATCTTGTTTTAATTCCCAGGTTAAAGCTGTTCGATCTCTGTCTCTCTCTCACACACACACGCAATGACTGCATAACTGATACAGCATGACACAGCAGAACATTGAGGTGTGTAACACGCACAAACATGCTGCATGGTCGGTACAAATCTGACAAAGCAACAATAATCACCTTGCTGCAGTTGTCTAGGACATTTGAAACCAACGATTTTGCATTTGACATGAACGTTTTTAGGTTTGTGAATCTACAACAGCTTTCTTTAGACTATTTTGATACCTAAAGGGTTAATTCATACTAATTAAATTAGGCATAAATCAGTGCTTGTGTAGCTGCCAGTACTGGAACATGAGTTTGACCGGAAGAAGCAAACCCAGGCAAACACTCTATTTGGATGATTTCCTGTTAAATGCGCCAGTGCATTTCTGAGTGAAATAAAATGCTTAAAAAAAATCACGCTGGTGGTTTAGATAGAATATTTTTAACTTACGTGCGACATGTTAAGCAACTTAACCGACACAACAAAAGTGGATATTATGACAGATTTACCTGCAGCACAAACGAATTCTTATTCCGACACGCCTGTGAACTGCACACACGACACGAGTGACTGTCATCAAAAATGTGTGTTTGTTGTCGTTTTATTATTGCTTAAAAAACGTATACGGTAAACGGATTTTTTTATATTGAAATACACAAATATATCCTCCCACACGCAAACAGGATACTTAATCTCAGCTAGACTATTCGTGAAAATGTGGTCTTTACCGCCACCTAATGTACACAATTGGCGACGACATTTACTACCCAATGACAGAAAAAATAAGTTGGAGAAAAATTCTGAAAATTAAATGCTGCGCTCTTTGCTTTAATGATCTGTGAAATCAAATTACTATTATAAAACGCAGTTTAAAATTCATACTTTTAACTAGATGATCCTCGTTTGCAGCAGATTTATAACAGCCGTCTGGAACTATAACTGCGTGGATAAATATTTAATACAATTTTACGAATTAATAATTAACTGTTAAATACATTTTATTTATCAGGGAATAAATAACATGCACTGCTGTGCACCTATTACTATACTGATCACCACACAAAATTATAAATGCACAGTTAGCAACTCTTTAGAAGACTGATACACATTTTTTTTTTTAAATGTTTTAACCATATTTGATTATTTAAATTTCATAAAAAGGTGTACTTTAAGTTGGTCAAGAAGCACTCTTAAGTTAAACTAATTGCATTTAACAAATTTTGTAAATAACATGCAATTAGGTGTCCAAAAACATTACACTCAATTTGCACCCAAGAATATTATTTTAGTAAATTATTTCTGCTATCCTTATTTTTTAAATTATGCTAAAGTGTACTTTCTCATGGTTGTGTCATTAATTTTCTGTAAATAACACACATTATTTCTGTATTAACTATGATTAAAATTAATTGGTATCACTTTGTCAAAAGAACATACCAGATTAAATAAAAACAAACATTTTGGTTTTGTATAAAATGTTTTTATCACTTCCATTTTTCAATATAAAACAGCTCCATAGCTCTGGCCAATTCAACAAACAATTCCACAGTCACATCAGGAAAGATCAGACACGTCCTGTTTGTCTCTCTAAAATACCTGACATTTGGGTTGGGGTGGAGGAGGGGGGGCTTATTTGCCATTCTAGTTTTGGCGATATAACATTAACACAAAAACTCTAACAAATCACTTGTGGTTAGCTAGTATAACATTAATATTAACTTAAAAAAAAAAGAAAAAGAAAAATAGAACGGATGAATGGATGAACACAAGCCGATCTGGTCACGCATCCCAAATGCAAGTCCTCGAGTCCATGTCAGCATAGCGACCCCAAAGGGAACTACGCAGTCTTCTGCTGGCCCTTCTTACCGATCAGAGACTTATGGATGTGTGGAATCACACCTGCGAGAAGACACCAAACACACAAGTGATTCACATCCTCATCTGTCAACACATCAGTACGTACGTAACATAAACAAACTCCAACTTACCACCACCAGCAATAGTTGCCTTGATGAGGGAATCCAACTCCTCATCTCCACGAATGGCCAGCTGTAGATGGCGAGGAGTGATACGCTTCACCTTCAGATCTTTTGAAGCATTTCCTGCCAACTCCAAAACCTAGAACAAGAATTAAACCTGATTAATAGCTTGCCACACATCAGCACATATTTGATTTGCAACATGCAGGTCAATGGCAGAGTCTTACTTCAGCTGTGAGATATTCAAGGATGGCTGCGCTGTACACGGCTGCTGTTGCTCCCACACGACCGTGGCTTGTAGTGCGGGTCTTCAAGTGCCTGTGGATACGACCCACTGGGAACTACAAATGTCAAATATGCATTCCTTAGAAAGTTGTATCTGACTTATTTTGGGAACAGAAAACCAACATCGCCAGCAGAGCAAATAAGAAAAACATTAGCTTACCTGAAGTCCAGCCCTTTGTGAGCGAGACACTGCTTTTGCCTTGGCTTTGCCACTGTCTTTACCTGCCTTTCCTCCTGCCTACAAAACAATATATAGACTCAGATCCAGCACATACAAACATATTTAAGTTTGCACTTGAACAAACTAGCAGCATAATCAATAAAAGTATGAAAACAATTATTGGGGGTTTAGGCTAATTGTACTCCACTATATGAGCTGTGCAAATTAAATAATATTATATTAAGAGATTATTTTTATATCTAAAACAATAATGAATTATTTTTTTGTATGTAAAAATATATGTAATAAAAACAATTTTACATATGAATTCAATTAATACAAATCAAATAATATTATGTATTAATATTTCATTTTGTAAAGCATTACGTTTAACATACAAAATTAAATTACACTTAATTTTAATATGAAAAACGTATAGCATCTAATTTTTTACATGTAAAAAAATACACGTTCTTTTTATACGTAAAACTTATATGCAATCAACTGTAAAGTAATATATTTAATTGTTCATACGTTAAAGGTTTATATAGAAATATGTCGTGTGTCAATTATTGTACAAATCATCAAGGCATGTATTATTAATGCATTACTCGTTCAAATGAATAATTACAGGTAACGTTATAGTATAAACAGAAGGCCTTTAAAAAAACGCAGGTTTGGAGAAAATACTCCACTTTTCTTGGCCGTTTGCACCGTTTCCCATTCAGAGGGTATGAGTAAAACATATCCATTAGGAATGAGATCATATTCTTCCTTCACATGAATTAAAGTTTACCTTAAAACTTAAAGCAATGTTATCTGCCACTTCACTGAATGCCAATGAGTCCTATTATAACAGGTAAATCTCCCGCTCATATGACTGACACCCTAAACTGACAATACAGGTTGCCCGTGTTTCTGACATAAACCTGCACATACAAAAAAAATGCATAACGCAATTCCTAGGAGTTGTTGGTCTTTGAAGAACTACACAATAAATGAAGAGTATACTGCTATAAACTGATCAGCGCGAGCTCTCCACTGCCGCTGACGGATTAGCTTAGCTTTGCTGCTTGGAGAAATTTCCACAACAGATGCGACGTATATCAACAAAACATATAAGATAGTTATGTTCAAGACGCAAATATTTTGCATTGGGACAAGAAACGTCGTGATTAATTAAATAAAAAGTACAAAAAGACTATTAGCACGCGCTACTCTCACGGGCTAAGAGCGCTGAATCCAACCTGCGTTAGCTCAGAGCTAGCCGTAGAATATTTAAACAGACGACAAATGAGCAATATAACAAGCGGATGGACATTTCGAGTTCAAGAAAATGGTTTTACGGACCAAGATCGAAGAATTTCATACCATTTCAGCGAAGTATGACTTTGAATGGGATCCAGTGAGGTTTGGCTAAAATCTATTTCGCCTCTTGACTCAGAGGAACAATAAACTCCGTTCAGTAGTGAACGCTTGAGGCATACCGAGAAGTGGAACCAGCCAATCAGAATATCCGTTGTTCGTTCGAATTTCGGGAAGGCCAATGAGATTTCAGCATGTATCTGCTTCTACCATCCCCCATCGATGAATGATGTTCGTAAAGGATAAAACGTAGGCGGGACTTTAATAGTGACAACTGCCTGAAATTTACTCGATTTACAGAAAACGTATGATTTCATGTTAATAACAAGGATTAAGAGCAAGATCAATTATAAAACCAAATAAAACCAAAAAGAAATTATCATCAAAATGTAACTTATAATTATAATCAAAACAAAATCAAATATTAAAACATTTTCTGTTGATAATAATACATTTTTTGTCCTTTTTATAAATATCAATTTATATTGTAAAATGTCAAAATGAGACTCTGACTTTGATGTATAAAGAAAGGGAGTTCTAAAACTCTATCTTTGATTCAACATTTTTTATACAGATTTGTACTATGGATTATTACTTACACTTATATACACTAAGTCAGGGGTTTTGATGTCAAGGACCCTCATATGAAATGACCCCCTTACCGAGACACCCTTCCTCGCGAGAATATAGGAACGTGTTGTTTAGTATATTTGTATGCATAAAAAGTTAAAACCAGACTATAAAAACTTAAAAAATGCGAGAAAGGGCACAGAAGGCTGGTAAGCATGAAATGATAAAAAAAATAAGACGTTGTACGGTAAATAATTAATTGTGTGAATACTGTCATTGTATTAAGGCCAAAACAAATGAAAATATTATCAGTAAAATATTTACTTTGCTTCAGGTTGGCAGTGCGGCGGTCTTTTTTCTGACTGTAAACCTCAAGGTAAATAATTCCAGTTATTTTTTTTATTTGCATCAATAGTCTCTGAATTAAATCAAATTTTCTGTCTTATTATTTATAAATAACATGTATTTTAAAATATATCAACGAGATACATGTATAATAAAAATTTATTTTTAACTTTTTGTGTTAACTTTATTTAGAAGTTCTTATTTGTATATTTAAAGGGCTAGAAAATTGTGAATACCGCTGTAGTGAGCGACTGCGAGTGATGCTTCTGTATGTACAGTTCGAGTGGTATCTGCAATAAAGTGCTTGTTTTTTGTACGTTATCGACACCACTGTACGCCAATCACCCATGGTACTGTCAAAACAATAAGGTGGGATTTACACTTTGACAGGCAGTCCAAGTGAGCCAAAGAGAATGGGAATGTGGTATTTACTCGCATAACGGACAGGTTACGGTCCAATTGGAGAAGGGAATTTATGACTGACATATCAAACATCCAATCACAAGATGTTCCTTAGACAGTGACGTTCCAGAGCTATGGGCCATTCACACGACGTTCTCATGCCTCTGAACGGGTCAGAAGGCGGAACCTAACGACATACGGATGGGAAAAAATAACGCAGCTCTGGGTGATGGTGAAGATGGCGGATGGGGATAGTGGGAGTGAGCGCGGTGGAAGCAGCGGCGGCGGCGGTGGTAGCGGAGGAGGAGGTGGCGGTGGTAGTGGTGGAGGAGGGGGTGGAGGCAGCGGATTCCAGCCTTTCCAGAGGGACCAAGAGACCCAGGAGCTGGCGTCCAAACGCCTTGACATCCAAAACAAGCGCTTCTACCTGGACGTGAAGCAGAACTCGAAGGGCAGGTTCATCAAGATCGCCGAGGTCGGCGCTGGTGGCTCCAAAAGTCGCTTGACACTTTCCATGTCAGTCGCGGCGGAGTTTCGGGACTACCTGGGGGATTTCATTGAGCACTACGCTCAGCTCGGACCCAGCACCCCGGAGCAGATCGCCCAGTCCACCAGCGGCGAGGACGGCGGGCCTAGGCGGGCCTTGAAGAGCGAGTTCCTAGTGAGGGAGAATCGCAAATACTACCTCGATTTGAAGGAGAACCAACGGGGGAGGTTTCTCCGGATCCGTCAGACCGTTAACCGCGGGCCTGGTGGTTTTGGCGGCGGAGGAGGTGTGCCCGGGGGTGGCATGCAATCCGGGCAAACTATTGCCCTTCCTGCTCAGGGTCTCATCGAGTTCCGCGACGCCCTGGCCAAGCTGATCGACGACTACGGCGGGGATGATGAGGAGCTGCTCGGCGGCAGCGGCGGCGCCGGAGGTTACGGGGAGCTTCCTGAGGGCACGTCAATCACGGTGGACTCCAAGCGGTTCTTCTTTGACGTGGGCTCCAACAAGTACGGGGTGTTTCTGCGGGTGAGCGAGGTGAAGCCCAGTTACAGAAACTCTATCACAATCCCCTTCAAAGCGTGGAGCAAGTTCGGCGGAGCTTTCAGCCGCTATGCCGAGGAGATGAAGGAGATCCAGGAGCGACACCGAGATAAAGTGTACGAGCGGAGAGGAGGAGAAGAGTCGGAGGGCGACGACATCGATGACGACTGACAGTGACCCGGACGGGTGTCCCCTTGCTGGGGGGGGACAACAACTTCACACAGAGCGAGAACCGCGCGCTGGAGTGGAAAGAATTACCGTGCATGAAACGACGAACATTAAAGCTCTATGGCGAATAAAGATGTTTGACTGAGAAACACTGTCATGTATATGTAAGAGAATCCCTTTTAAAGCAGTATAGACGATGTTTTGCTAGATAAATGGATATTTCAGCTGGCTGCTCTATAGGTCTTGTCATTTTGAAAGTTCTCCCTTTTAAAAAAAAAAGACCCACCCCACCACCCAGATTCTGAGTTAACAATAGAGTCAACCGGGACGTTTAGTGTTAGTGTATCCAGATATGATAAATATCTCTACTATAGGTGTTTTTGGTGTTGTACCATATGATGGAAAGCAAACCAGCATCATCTGAATGAAGTGGTGTGAATCTTATAGTTAGCTCATTCGGAAAGTGTTCTCTGCAAATGTGTGTGTGTGTGTGTGTATATATATATATATAATAAGACTCAGATCAAACAGTGTAAAATTTGGAGAACGTTAAAGAGTTCAACTTGTGGGCACACAATACAGTTCAAGCAACAATGTACAAACATTTCAAATGGTGCTATAAAACCATGCTCCGCCAACCTGCTCTGACTATTGAGGTTCACGCGGGCTGGTGAGTTTTATTTTGTTTTCCTCCTGTTTCTTGTCAGGGTAGAGCAAATCACTCTGATTGTATGTACTCAATTTGGAAGTGCATTAGTGCTGATGCCCCCAAAATACTAATGATACTGGGCTTGATTTGGCTCTTTTAAAGGGAATGATACTGTAAGCCTGGTATAGGCTTAACATCAGGTCATGACAAATTAGAAGTTTTTTAATTGAATATGTGGAGAGCTTCAGTGACAAAACTGGAAAGGAAATCAAATGTAGAACAACACCCATCTGGGTTTAAATAGATTTATTTTTAAAAAAACAATATACAGAAATATATATATATATACAGAAATATATTTATACATAGACATATAGAATCAATTATAAATGCTTCCTCAACAAGCTATTTAAACAAATAAAACTCGGATGCAATTATATATAGGGGGATATTTCTTACTGGTTTTCCATACATAGTCCTTATGGTTGGAAGAGCATAGAAAAAAAATAACACAATTGTATACAAACTAGACTTGACGATGTTCTGTTTAGTTTGTATTCCTTTTTTCAACAACCCAAATGACAAAACAACACACTTTTTTCCCTTAACATTCTCTTCCTCCGCGTATTAAGTTGTTTTTAGGTGTTACATTTCTGAGTCTTACTGCAATTTGTCAGCTTCTCTTCTAGATCTGTCAAAATGTGTGTGCCTGTTTGCGACTTCCCTCTGTTATCCTTTTTTTTCTTACTGCTGTGTGTGGGTGTTATACATTTTTCATTTTAACGAGAGAGAAAGGAGTGATGTTCAATTTTCAGGCCTTCTTTAACCACATAAATTAGCCATACACATCATCTGGGAGCCATAGTGATTTTTTTTATTACTAATTTCAATATCCATATAAGTTTTGACCTAATTCTTGTCTGTACTGTGTTATGTGATAAAGGCAGCTGTTCAGTCAAGTGTGTACTGCTGTAATTCTCCACAAACTTCCTTTGAACAATAAAAACTATCTTTGCTGAGAACATGAGTGTTCGTGTTTCCTCTGATTTAATGTTTCATTCTTTCACAATCTTTGAAAACTGAACTTTGCTAACATGTTTCTGCACCACAAACATCACCCACTGGAATTGCAAAAATAATGATTATTTTTAAAGCTATCCCAGTTTACTTCAGCTTATAATAAAAATAAAATAAAATGCAGTAGATCATAATAATCCATCCATGTGTCTGCAAACTCCCAAAACAATCATATTTATACTTTACAAAAGTCTTTTGTAATGTTTAGTCTGTAGCCTGTATTGCTTATATTTATGCATTTTAGCTTAACTAGTCTTGCTATTTCACATTATAATTTCTAGTGTAAATGCATTTATGAGAAGGTGCCCTAAAAAGCTGAATTTATGCATACTGAGGGTCTGATTTTAGGACTGCTCTTTCACAGAGCCTTGCTCTTATCTGTGTGAAACAGAATCTTGCAAACTCTCCGTTTGTTCCACTTCACAGATTCAGTTTGGCCTCAAGGACATTGCAAGCAATTTCTGCAGAAAGGTTTTTGCTTATGATGGTGCAGAAGAAAACCCCTGAAACCGCCTCTCATTAGTGGTGTTGGCTACGGCAAGAACCACTAATACGATTTATCATACTTCGAGATTTGAACATACTGCATTGTTTGTCTTATGAATGTTACTTTAAATCATGTTGAGAAGAGCTGTGCTAAAAGGGCAACTTTTTTGACTTGAAGGGATAATTCAAACATGTCTTCTGTCATTACTCACCGTCATGTCATTCCAAACACGTAAGACTTTCGTTCATCTTCGCAACACAAATGAAGATCTTCTTGATGAAATCTGAGAGCTTTCTGTCCCCTCTTTGACAGTTACGCAACTGACACATTGACGCTTCAAAAAGTTCATAAAGAGATCATAAAACTAATCCATATATGAATTGAGCGGTTTAGTTCAAATATTCTGAAGAGACTCGATCGCTTTAAATCATGAACAGATTTAATTTAGGCTTTTATCCACATATAAAAATTAATCAGCGAACATAAACAGAAACTCAACCGAACCTGCATGACACTCAAGAACAAACCTCATTGGTTCTTGAGGAAACTCAAACTTGCTGCGCAACACGAGAATGAACCTCATTGGTTCTTGCACGTCAAGCAAAAACGTGACAAGTTGGTTGCTCGACAAAAGGAAATAATAAAAAACTGGCAATAAAAACTGGCACATCAAGGCTCCAAAAATGCAAAAATTGAATAGTGGACTTTCACACAGGTAATGTTTAGACTAGAGCATGCAGGCTGTTCATCAGACAATTAAAAACGTCAAGCAAACATGCTTGAGCTTCCGTTTACCACAACTAATGTGTGAGTTGATGAATGTTTATATGTGAATAAAAGCCTAAATTCAATCTGTTCATCATAAAGCTATTGTGTTTCTTCAGAAAATTTGGACTAAACCGCAATTCACATAGTTTTACGATCTCTTTATGAAATTTTTGAAGCGTCAAAGTGGTAGTTGCATAGCTGTCAATGGAGGGACAGATTTCATCAAAAAGATCTTCAAAGTCCACCCAAAAATAAAGATTGTAGTCTTTCTTCTCTGAATCATAGAATACAATCTTTTGAAGATTGTTGGTAACGATCGGTTCCCATTGACTTCCATTGTATTTTTTGTCCATATAATGGAAGTCAACTGAAATTATTTGGTTACCAACATATCTTTTAAATTCCACAGCCTACGGGTTTGGAACAACATGAGGGTGAGTAAACCTCTTAGCAATGCCCTAGCAACCACTTGATTTATTTTCTATTTGCCATAGATTCATTTACATATGTGGTCTTGACACTTTCAGAAGTGTTCTATCATAAATGTTGAGATTAGATCAGTTAGTGCCATGAAGAAAATCAGAGAGCGAGTTACAGAGACGCTGCCTCTGTGGATTACAGTTCCTAGGGAATGGATTGAATCTGGAAAGCAAGTCAATTGTTGCAACAGACTGTGCAAGAAAAGGAAAATTATTGCTTTGGAATTTATTAGCAGTTTCTTTTTTTCTATTTTTATGAAATGTGGTCATTTTGGCTTCAAAGAAGAATGCATTCTTTATAACAGAAAAGGCGTGGTATTTTAACCATACATACATTTAAAATAGTAAATAGCCCAGTCATGTGCACAAGGTTGGTTTCTTCAGAATTGCTCAGAATATCAGAACATTTATGAAGAATTTCATAACTCGCATATATATAATCAATGCTTTATATAGTCAACTGGCAAGAAGAATATTTAACATCTCATGCTTTTTAGGAACAAGAAACTTAGCTCCTGATGGGCCACCGTCCTGGAAAAAAGTCCTGCACAAACACACTTGACATGAAGTTTGAAGTAATCCTGAAGTCCTTCATTAGCTGGTTCATGTGCATGTGTTTCGTTAAAGTTGGAGTTAAACTTTGTGAAACTGAGTTTGGCACTACTTCACAGATTTTTCTTCAAATACTCTATTAATCTCACATTCAATTGTTAAATAAAGGCTGTAATAAAGACAAACACAGAAAGATGAAGTTAAACGATGACGAACAGCTATCCCTCTTCAATCCCACAACATCCTATTGCATCAATACTGAGATAAACCCAGTGACCCTCATCTGACATGATTTCATAACTCACACACACACACACACACACACACACACACGTCCTAAGCTTCACTGATGACAGTTCAAGGGTATGCATTGGCACGCCTGGCAAAGCTTCCCTGATTTAGGAGATTATTTCACATCCTCTGCCATTCTGAGATGGATGAGGATAAGATGCAAACAGCTTTCAGCCAGACTGTCGTTCATTCAGATTTTGCTGAGAGCTTCATGAACAGTCACTCTCAATCCTCTAATCCCGGCAGATATCCATTCACCTTGCCGTGTTTGTATGCCAGGCAGAGCAGACATGGTTACTAGTTCCACTTCCTTGTCGGCACAGTTTCACCACTGAATAATCAGCAATGTTCTCTAAAATATGTGCGCACTTAAAAATTGGACACAATGAGTATTGTGTTGTGAATTAATGGATCGATTCATGTAATAAACAATATTAATACATTTTAATGTTTGATTTTACATTTTATATTTAGCAGACGAGTTTACATAAAGCAACTTACAAATAGTAGTATGCATAGAAATACATACTTATGTACATATTTATACAAATGTCAAATGTGCCGGTGTTATTTTGAGTTAGAATTAATTTTTACATTTATTAAATTTTCATATTTAATTTTAATGAACTTTTTAGTAATTTTGTTGTGTGCTTTTGTCATTTTTATTAGTATATATATATATTATAGTACATATAGTATATATATTATTGGTTATTATAGTACTTCAACTTAAAATTTAAATGAGAAATGTTGCCTGGCAGCTAGCGGAAATTATAAAGGTTTAAGTTTTTAAATAAAATAATCAAGTAATAAAAATGGTTTCGTTTTTTTTTTTACGTTTTTAGTTTTTGTTAATAATAAGAGCTCCTTAAAACAACAACATATTCATGTGTGTTTTTGCACACTAGGTGAAGAAAGCTGTTCTATTCTATTCTATATTCTCCATCCATTAATTATCTAAACTGGTTTATTGTTCTTGGTGGCTGAAGCCTAACCCATTCTATTCTATAAGCGATTCATCACAATACTCACAGTACCGCCATGTTTCAAGGACATTTTAAGGACATTTTTTGTTTATTTTGTTAATGTGTTTTGTCACCTCTTGATCTACCAACATGGAACATTTCTTTAACTGCAAGTCCTTGTAATGTCTATAAGTTATGTAGGATAAAAGTATCTGTCAAAAGTACTACCTAGTCAGAACAACAAGCAGGGATGGAGATTTGGAAGCAAGTACACCAGTGATGAGGAGGAGCTTAAGCAGGAGGGCATCAGAGAGATGTGACTGCAGGGTTTCCAGGGCTATATTTAGCTTTTGTGTTGCCATGTTCTGATATACGTGGCGAAACCAGCTAAAACACATATCCTTGACTTTCAATTTTACCATATCATTTGTCCGATTTGTGAAAGTGCAGACGATAGGCTTTTTCACTTTCTCATTGTCATTAATGCATAACACAAAGGCACTAGAAAAAATATGTTTATTTGGTATAAAACAACAATAACAGAGTTGAAGACCAAGAAGCTTATACTATCCATGTGCTTAATTTTAAAATATGCATTTTTGCATTATATTTGGACAAACTATATTTAGTAAATGCATAATACAGAATTTAGCTGTGCTTAGATTTCGTCAAAGAAACATTTCAGCAAGCTCCTCATCAGTCAGTTCATTTGTAATTTCTGGTTCTTTTTTCTTTTAGCCTCACGGAGTTCATCACTATAAAAATATAATCATCTCTCTCTCTCTATCTCTCTCTCTCTCTCTGATAGAATGTGAATTTTAAAGTAAAAATACAGTATATTAATAAAAAAGAAATACATTAGAAGATATAAAATTCATAGTCAAACAAAAGGGTCAACAAGAATAATAAGCTTGCACGGCGATTATTTGGTTAATAAAGACATGAATATGTGTGTGAAGATCCCTACTAGAAAAACAATGCACATCATCAACTCACATCAACAACTGTAGTGCAAAGCACATAAGTGATAAAAGTCGTCCTCAAATACTGATCTTACACATGCTGATTTTCTAATGCTCATGGTTCAGCAGAATTGAGCAAATGACATTACACGTCATCCGAGTCTGCAGTTTAACCACTTCACCACAAGTGGTCGTTCTTGACTGAGTTTTACTGTCTCCCTTTGAGTACTAAATGACATACTGTGAACTATCATGTCTAGTGTGTGACTTTTATAAGGGTATTTTGTCATCCAGTTGTTCCTCCACAATGTAAGGAAAGCTGGAACTATAATAAGTGCATGAAGTAAATGCATCATCTGGGTAACTGAAGAACTTATTCTTGTTAGAATTTTCTGTGTGTACAAACTATTCACACTATTGATACTATACAATTGCATTGAATAGTGCATTCAATACAGGTTAAAACTGCTTAAATGCTTTTGAAGAAAGTCTCTAAAAGTCACTAACACTGCATGTATTTGTTATATATGTTTCTTGAGCATATTAGTATGATCACATGTGAATAAAAGCATAAATTAAATCTGTTCGTCATATAAAGTGATTGAGTCTCTTCAGAAAATTTGGAATAAACCGCTCAATTCATATGGATTAGTTTTACGATCTCTTTATGAACTTTTTGAAGCGTCAAAGTGGTAGTTGCGTAGCTGTCAATGGAGGGACAGAAAGCTCTCAGATTTCATCAAAAAGATCTTCATTTGTGTTCTGAAGATGAACGAAAGTCTTACGGGTTTGGAACGACAATGGGGTGAGTGATTAATGACAGAATTGTCATTTTTGGGTGAACTAACCCTTTAACCTCGTGTCGAATTACTGTTGAGATAATACGATGAGTAGCCTAGTGTGTTCAGAAGTCAAAGCTCTCAATTCCATTAGTGAGTATTTCAGCAAGGAATGCATTTGATTTAATGCAGGAAATGACGTTAAAGGGTTAAGTACCTGTATTGTCTGTTAATGGCTTTTTAAAACGGATGTAATTATCTTTAAAAATGACTAAAAATACTTTTATTGTGCCAAACTATACAGTGCCTGCTGTGTTTTTATAGTAAGAATGCAATTGACTTTACACCTAAAACTGCATGTCAGTAACATTTATAGGTCTTGACAAAAAGGCAAACATGCAAAGAAATGGACAAAATACCCCTGCCTTGAAGAACAACATATAATTCATAATAATTTTCTCTCTCCGATTTTCTCAGCATCCAGGTTTCCCCTCAAAGAAAAGAACTGTGTAGATGCAAACTGATCAGGGTCCTTTTGTTAGTGAACACTCAAAAGCATTTAGCTTTTAATGAGCGTCTTATCTTCGTGGGTTTCCTGAAAAATAGTGAGAGATTCCCTTTAGTTATTTTTTTTAATTCTCTTTTTTTAGCCTACTGTATCATATTTGATACGCAAATTTCTACGGCCTCTAAATCAACATGTTAAAAAAATCTTCTGATTGATGGTTTATCCTTTTTTAGAAAGTAAAAGGCCTTTTATATGATTCTAAATATTCACCTTCAGGTTACAGTACATTATTTTTGCTGTGAAATCTTTACGGATTTTTATCAAATATATGTAAAATACACTTTATATTGTTGGTAATATTTCAAGTAATTCTTATGATTATCAAAAATGTGCGCATCAAATAAGATAGATCAGGCTTTTAAGGAAAGCCTTACAACGTTTGGCCTTCACAATAAAACTACAGAGCTTTAATCATAAAACTAAGCATTTAAATATAATTAAATAAACATTGAATTATATATACTAGTACAATATTCCTCTTGAAATAAATTAACATTTAATTATAAAGCATTTAAATGCTTTACTGTTATAGAGATTTCATTGTTTTACGTTACAAGCTATCAGAATTTCCTCCTACTTTTTGACCATACAATATCAGCAACAACATCAAATTGCATATTTTTGCTCAGCTTGGGCCTCTGAATAAAATGTCTCCTCGTCTAGTATGAGCTCCCTCACTATTTCATGAGTCATAAAACTAGACTGATGTAGGATACTCAACAAAAAACAAACAAAAAGCATGAAAACTTTGTCTAAAGGTTCAATAAACTGTTCCATTTAGATTTTTTGGACTATTACTTCACATGTCAGGCTTTACAGGGATACAGTCAGCATAAAAAGCAAGTAAATGCAATTAGGGAGATTCTATACCGGTATGTACTAAAACTCACTATTTCAAGGGCTTGTTTACAGTATGCTCAAAAGTGTGTTAAATTAAAGTCAGTCAATAGGAGAATTATGAATTATTTATAGTATATGTTACCAACTTTAAAAACATATCTGGATTTCTAAATACAGTGATGAAAGGAATATAGTGATCAAGGGAATATATAAAAGTGAAGCCTACACATATAAGAATAGTTACCTTTTGTGGCAGCGGGTTGATTTAGTGGAAAGCGCTGTTGCCTCACAGAAAGAAGGTCCATGTTTCGAGTCCCGGCTGACCAAGGAAACACTTTTGTACGGAGTTGTCATGTCGAGTTTGTTTGGGATACAACACCTCTGTAACTTTGATGTTTGTGTTGAACCTGATAGAAGGCAGAAAGAACATCTTCACTCCTGTTTAACATACACTAGTACAATATTCCTCTAGCAAACATTTCACAAAAATACCTTTTTGTACGATTCTAAAATGCGGCATTTCAACTGGTTTAATGGTCACTTTATTTTCATTGTCTTCAAAAAACAGGTACATGCTGGGTTCAGCCACTGATTTCAAGCTCCGCCAGTCACTGCTTCCCGCCTCACCCCATTGAAATAAGAACGTTTTATTAAACGTATCTTCTGTGACCTTCTGTTGTGAGGATAATACCTGTGTATGTGAGAGCCAGCAGACTTTGTTAAAAATGTCAGATCTTATCAAATCAAAAATGAGATAATAAAAGCACAAGAAATATATTTGACACCATGTCTAACAATATTCCAAAAAGAACTTACCGTAAATTTGACGTCTTTACCATCAGTAAATGGGAAAATGGCCTTATCTCCCACCTTAAAACAAAACGCCATGCATTTCCTGGTTTCATACACAATATCATACACCTGGACTGAAGAAGAAAAAGACAAATCATATTTAGCTTAACATTAAGTCACAAACACTTTCATTAATAAGCAACACTGTTTATAATAACTTTCACTGATAACATCCACATACAGTAAATTACACTTCACATAAAGTAAATATATATATTTTATTATTTTATTATATTTTCTTTTTTTTTTTAAATAAATATTTCTTCCCATCCGATCAAGGCAACATTTCTCATTTTTAGTTAGTTTAACTTGATGTACTAAAATAACTAAAACTGAAAACCTAAAATCTAAATTAATAAAAAAAACTATATTGACATGTTTAAAAAATATAAAAATTGACAAGCACACAACAAAAATTACTACTAAAAATTCCCCCCCAAAAAAAAAAAAAAATATATATATAAGCTATAATAACACTGTTGTATACTGTATGGAAGCCCTTAACCAGTACGTAACAAAAAAACAATTCTAGCATTTCGAGAATAAAGTCGAATTATTTCGAGAATAAAGTCGAAATAATCTAAAATTACGAGAATAAATTCGAAATATTCCGAGAATAAAGAATTTTTTTTTTTTTACGTTGCGGTTCAGAGCTTCCGTAGGAGACAGCCCTACTGTTGAGTGTTCTCGGCCCAGATGGCGTTGCCTAGACGAGCACGAAAACACGTAGAAAGTTTAATTTACGGAAGACTGTATTCTCGTAATTTTGACTTTCTTCTCAAAATATTACGACTTTATTCTCGTAATGTTTCGACTTTAATCTCGAAATGTTTCGACTTAATCTCGAAATATTTCGACTTTAATCTCGAAATATTTCGACTCTATTCTCGTAATATTTCGACTTTATTCTATTTTTTTACATTGTGGTTGAGGGCTTCCGTATGTTTCAGAACGTTTATAAAAATTTCCCATAATGTTTACAAAATGATCAAATTTTATGTTCATATTATTTTAAAGTTTTCATAACCAAGAAATAATGTTTTAAAAACATGTATTCATTTAACATTAATGATTAATAATAGAAATCTCATCACTCCTTGAACAGACAGCGACTTAAGCGGTAGGCCTACTATGCCTAACTTGTTGCACGTTAATTTTTTTTTTTTTTGGAAACAGCTGTTTAGTTTTTCCTCTGATTTGTCTGCTTTTTAGTGTCATTCGTTTCTTTGCTGCTCTGGATTTGTTGATGTTTCCTGGACTGATTCCGGTTACCGACCTTTAGCGCCGGCTTTCGACCCCCCCCCTGTCCGCCGTGTACGTTAGGCCTACAGAACCCGGTTTTGTTCATGAAATGTTCTGATCTGCCTTTACTTTTTATTTTTTATTTATTATAGCCTACTTAAAAGAAATTTGTATATTCTTTTATTTAGTTTTTTTTCTTTTTTTTCCACAAACGTAGGCTATGACTTTTGGAAGTGCAATTTGATTACCATATGCAGTTGAAATAAAGTTGAATTAACGTAGCCTAACCTTCTGTCATTTTCACTCTTCAAAGTATACACTCGCAGGTGTTGATTGACTGTTTGGTCCATCAAATAGTAATAAGGATAAACAAAACAATATTTAAAAAGTAGCCTATATAATTATCTAACATCTGACTAATTTAAAATTAACCTCAAAATGTTAAATGGGGATATATATTGCATAAAAAATTTAATTTGTCAGGGTGTCGTCTCTCAGTTGCTGAATGACGCGCAACAACGCTGCCACAGCCCTATTGCGTCTTACAATTCTACGTTGTTATAATGTTGCGAGCACGTAGACAGCGACGTTGCCATAGTAGAAATGCAACGTGCCACAGACGTTGCCACAACGTAAATGTGTTTGCTGAGCTGTCACTCATTTAAATTCATTTATTTAGGAGTTATCACTGAGGCTAGTTCTGGATATGCAAAGAATTATTTGAAGCATTCAGTGGGAAGAGCAGAGACTCCGTCTTTACCGACGCCTTCATTGTCAGCCTGCATATTCTCCGTGACCAGCTGATGATGAGATGGACTGGGCTTGCGCCTGACCTGGACGCACACACACTTTCCATCGCTGATACACAGTAGCGCTGGTGTAACTTTGCTGATTTTCATCTTGGATAGCTTCTTTCTGGATACTAATAAACAAACATCATAGACAAACAGGTAATAACAGCTGAAGACCAAAAAGGAAAGTTACAAAAATTAAATAAAAGACGTCTGCAAATATCAAGTGTTATGTTGCACTTTAGCTAGCACAGACTATCACACAGTAGCCTAAGGCTAAAATCTCTCAGTGTCACAGTCACTGTACACAACAAACATGAAACTAGAAATATTATTAGCCTATTAAAGTTAACGCAACATAGGCTATATATTTCGTCTAGTATAGTCCAATTGTTAAGCTTTCCCTTTAGTGTCTCCGTATGCTATAGCTCGTATTTTCAAAAGATCAAAATGCAACAGAGGGTAATAATGACTGAAGGGTGTTTGACCGTGATTGTATTTAATAGCCTATAGCCTAGTAAACATAAAATAAAAAAACAATTTACGACAACCCGCTTCTTGCATCTATTTTGCCGCACTTTACAAATGATAATGCATGGAATTTACCTCAGCTGGTTTTCGGATAAATATAATTTCTCCTCTCCGCGGTTCTGGACCAAATGAGCGTCTGCAGATAAAAGTGATGTCGTGAGCACTTTTATGGCAGAACTGTGTTTAAATCCAGCACGTTTGACGCCCCCTTACAGGAGTCATTAACGCAGGCTGCTTTAATCTTTCTCCCGTCTGGATCTGTCGTGGTGGGAAGAATGTTAAGAATGGAACGCCCTCGGCCCAACATTGGGCCGAGGGCGTTCCATTCTTAACATTCTTCCCACCACGACAGATCCAGACGGGAGAAACATTATAGGAGGAGTTGCAACCTTCCACAGTAGGACATCTATTTATCGAAATACAGCTTGTCTCGTTTGCAACTGCGGTCACGCCATCTGTGCTTCAGAAAAGCGCGGTCACGCCATCTACACTTAAAAATATATTGCGCGTCTACACGAGGTTGCGTGGCATGTTGTGCCGAATTCCGACTCCCTGCCAGAATCTGACTGCCCTCGCGAGCACGCGCATGACGTCAAATTCGTGCCGCCAGTTCCGAAAACAGACAGGCATCAGAGACGACGTAAGAAATTACATGATGGCAATTTGTCTTTTGATCTTTGATCATCTATTCATCAGTTATTTGTCTTTAATCATGTTATTTGACCATACTCGTATGATTTACAACTTGAACTGTCTAGCTGAGATTTTTTGCTTGTATTGTGTTTTTACTACAGTATTATAAAAGAGTGTTTTTGAAACCCTACAGTGTTTTTGTAGTAAAACAAGGGTTTAGTTTCGTAAGGGTAGCCCACACCTAAACATGAACATGATTACTAAAGGGATGCAGACAAATTTGTCATTTGACTTTACTGCCTGCACATTATCTTTATAAAAACAACAGTGCTGCCAAAATCATACTCCCCTATGTAAAATACTTATTATTGGACTTGAACACTTGTGCTTTTTTACAGGTAGTCTTTAGGGTGAGATGTGTCCCCAGAATGAGTATTTTGGGTCTCTGACCCAGCAAAAGGGACATCAGTGTGGGGGGTGTGAATTCGGCAATGCTGCCAAAATCATACTCCCCTATGTAAAATACTTATTATTGAACTTGAACACTTTTGCTTTTTTGCAGGTAGTCTTTAGGGTGAGATGTGTCCCCAGAATGAGTATTTTGGGTGTTTGACCCAGCAAAAGGGACATCAGTGTGGGGGGTGTGAATTCGGCAATGCTTCTAAAATCATACTCCCCTATGTAAAATATTTATTATTGAACTTGAACACTTGTGCTTTTTTACAGGTAGTCTTTAGGGTGAGATGTGTCCCCAGAATTAGTATTTTAGGTCTCTGACCCAGCAAAAGGGATATCAGTGTGGGGGGTGTGAATTCGGCAATGCTGCCAAAATCATACTCCCCTATGTAAAATACTTATTATTGAACTTGAACTCTTTTACTTTTTTACAGGTAGTCTTTAGGGTGAGATGTGTTCCCAGAATTAGTATTTTGGGTCTCTGACCCAGCAAAAATATAAATTTAGCAGTACTAAAATAGTAAATAGTCAAAATAGACTACAGTGTCCTGATACTTCACTCTGTGGTGTTCTGACCGACACACCTGGTTCACTGTGATCTAACTAGTCCTAGCAGCTTCAGGTAGCTTTTCGCTACATTACCAGTGGATGATGTTGCCATTACCAGATTACTCATGCAACTGCATGGGTCTCTATTGACTAACCAAACCTCTTTTTAGTGTATATTGTGTATGTTCGTATAAACTGCCTATGATTTAACATATCAGTTTTTCAGATTTCTTTTTACAAATTGTTATTCAGTTGTTGTTTAAATTAGAAATCAGATATTTTACACCCTATTATATCAGATAACATTCTACCATACATAATTCACTTGTATTTTCTATTTTCAGTACTTTCAATACTCCATATTTACCATTCTTGTGCATTAAAGTATTCTTTAGAAGTGTCATTGTATTTTATTTGTATATTGTATCTTTTGTTAATAAAATCTATATATTTTTTTTAACTGTCTTTTGTGTTGGTTATACAGAAAGTTACCCAGAACCAAGGGATTTCCTGCACTAATTTAAATGATTTTTCTTATTTTAAATTATTTTGTATAATTTTATATTTGCTAAAGTTATTTCCTGGTGCATCACCGTAAACCCACCCACTCAATCACCTCACCAGCTCGCAGACGTTTCTTGACTGGATTATTTTGTTGAATTAGTTTGGTGATTAACATGGATCCTGACATATACAAAAAAATAGTAAATTATAAAACAAATGGTTCATACCCTGAAGGATATTCCAAAATGGAGAAATCAAATTTTAGAAAAAAGGCCAACACTTTTTACCTCCAAGGTAAGAGCCATAAAACAATTCATATTTATAATTTTAAAAATTATTTTATCAGTTCTCTTTGTAAAAATGGTGTAAAGTTGTATCTGAAATGTGTATCTCATATGCTAAAGGTAAGGTCAGGTACGTGCAATATAGCTAGCCCAGCTTTTTGCATTCGTACTATTAGGTTAAAAAAGTACAGAATATACTACTACTTTATAGTTACGCATGATTAAACAATGCACACGTTAGAATTATAATGAACGTTGCAAAGTTGAATCGCCATCAATAAATATTCGCTGATACGTTGTGTATTAAAAAAATTATATAATTAGCATAACTAGTCAAATATGGCTAAAGATTTTGAGGTAATCACCCACTCCTTTGTAATTTACCATTTATGCCATTTATATTCGCTAGCAGTATAAATTAGTTGAGTTTTTAGATGCATAACTTTATGCCATTAGGTGTCAATATACAAAATGAACCATGGTTTTACTACAGTTTAAAAAGACAAAAAAAAAACAAAAAAAAAACACTGCAAAAAACATAGTTACTCTATTAAAACTATGGTTATTGTAGTAAAACCGTGGTTTTGCCAATAGTAATCAACACACACACACACACACACACACACAAAACATGATTACAGTTTTACTTCAATGAAACGATGGCCAATTTTCTTAAGAAATAGCACTGGGGTCTCTAACCTATTCAAAAACACCTGCCATGATGTTATGTATATGTACTTAGTTTGGAGTAGTTCTCTGCCTATATATGCGTGTATGTATGTACAGTGGTGGTCAAAATTGATGGCACCCCTGATAAATATGATAAAAAAAATGGCTGTAAAAAATAAACCTGCAATGTTTATCCAATTTTATGTTCCTAGTCACCCTGGTGTGCTAAAAAAAAGGTAAATATTAATGGGAATATGCTTCAGAGATATTTTTCTCATAAAAAATTCTAGGGGTGCCAACAATTATGTCCAGCGTGTTTTGGAGAAAAACATTTATTGTATAATGTGATTTACCCCCCACTTTCAATTCTTTTACCGGTACTTCAATGAAAGGTTATATTTTAGTGAATTTTTTGAATGAACGATCAAAAGGATAAACAATGCAGATTTATTTTTTACAGCCATTTTTTATCATATTTATCAGGGGTGACATCAATTTTGACCACAACTGTATATGTATATGTACCCCTTGGTACATATGACTACCTGTAAATATGATCAAAGATGGCTGTAAAAAAATAAATCTGCATTATTAATCCTTTTGATATTTTACCCAAAAAATGTTATGAATAAAATGTTTTAAAACACTTTGCGAAAAATGATTTCCGCCTTTTTATTAAATACTTTTTTCAACCTCCTGCTGTATCTTTAATGCTGTGGGCCTAATTTTCCGCTGGAGGTCCTGGACATCTTGTTCAGATACATGGCATCATGGATTCAATCACATACGAACAGATAAAAAATCAAAACCTGAAAACCTGTGCTAAAAATCTTATAACGGGCCATGTTTGGATCTTTCAACTGGATAGTGATCCAAAAACAAACATAAAAATAAAAAAAATAAATGGGTTACTAAGCACAAAACCAAGCATCTGCAATGGCCATCCCAGTCCCTGACCTGAACACAGAGAATGAGTGGGCTGAACTGAAGAGAAGAAGTACCAACATGGATCTGGGAATCTGAAGGATCTGGAGAGATTCTGTATGGAGGAATGGTCTCTGATCTCTGGTCAGGTGTTCTCTAAACTCCTCAGGCATTATAGGAAAAAACTCAGAGCTGTTATCTTAGGAAAAGGAGGTTGAAAAAATTATTTTATATTTAAAAAATCATTTTTACCAGCGTGTTTTGGAGAAAAAACATTTATTTCATAATGATGACCCCCCCCCCCCCCCTGTAAAAAATTGTTTTACAGCCATTTTTGATCATATTTACCAAGGGGGAAAATCATTCTGACCAGCACAGTATATACATTTTGTCTTTTTAATTAATATGTCTCTTTTGACTATTTTTTCTTTTCATAGATGGTGAATTGTATTACCTTCGGAACAAAGGCAAAAAAAAAACAGATTAAACTAAAAGTTGTGTGTGGGGCAGAAGAGGCAAACAAGATTTTTGAGGAGTTTCATGCAAGCAGCCTCGGAGCTCACACAGGACCAAAAAAAACACGAAACGCAATATCGATACGATTTTACTGGCCTGGCATGTCACAGGACATTGACACCTGGGTAATAACATGTACAGAATACTTTTGCAATATTATAAAATGCTAATGATTTCCAACATTATACTGTTTTGATCACAGGTGGTACAGTGTGTACCATGTCAGGCCAGCAGGTCATCAGTTAAGGAGCAAAATGAAGTCATTCCAATTGTGGTATTCCTTTCCATCACACATTTATTTATTATTATTTTTTAGAATTAAATTAGAAATAACAATTCAGTTATATAACTAATTGTTTTGTTTCTATTTAATGAACTCTAGGTTAAAGAGCCTTTCGAACTTGTGGGGATGGATCTAATTGGCAAATTAGCACCAACAGAAAATGGTAACCAATATATTTGTGTCATCATTGACTACATGACCAAGTGGCCCCAGGCTTATCCCCTCAAGTCAAAGGCTGCCAGGGAGGTTGCTGATTGCCTGTTAAAATTTGTGCATCAGTTTGAGGCACCTAAGAGAGTCCTCACAGACCAGGGGAAAGAGTTCGTAAACACAGTGAGTCATACAAGTTCACTGATAAAACTTAAAAAACTATTAAATGTAAAAAAATTCAATATTCATACCTTTCATCTTTTCCCTGAGAACTTTAATAGTCGGGTTTCTTTTATAAATTGCAGCTGAACAGTAATATCTGCAAAGTGTTAAACATTAAAAGGTCCTTGTGCGCACCCTATCACCCACAGACGAACGGCCTTGTGGAAAGGATGAATGCGACAATACAGAGGTAACAATAATTTAATTCTAATTCTCTTCACACTGACAACAATTTTTCAAAGAACTAGCCATTTATGTATCTAAGTAGAGCATGATAATAGACATGCAATAGCGAGTGCACATAATGACTATGCACACACTGAATACAATATTATTTAAATGAGATAAAAATGTTTACCAGATGCATGATTGTATTCTCAATTCTCAGATTGCCTCACTGCTTTGAATCTGATTTGTTTAATTTTTATATTACTAGATCCCTTTGCAAGCTTGTCAAAGACAAGCCCAATGAATGGGACAAACACCTAGATGCCGTAATGTTTGGGCTTCGGACAAAGCGGCAGGTGACAACTAAGTACTCACCGTACTTTTTAATGTTTGGAAGAGAGGCCCGTTACCCTTCCGAAATACCTGAGCACTATCGGGTATAACTGCAGATTGTTACAATTTTCAAATAAATATCATTATTCATAAATAGGTAGCACTTTTTTAACAGTATTGTCCTGCACTTTTTTCAGATTGACAAGAGTGTGGAGTACACAATGTCAATGGAAGAATTGACAGAATCGGCTATTGCTATAAGTGAGGTTCTAACTGAGGCTAATACAAATACCAGAGCTTCACAAGAAAGGGTTAGGCGACAAACAAAAAAAAAGAAAGCCCTGAACAAATTCAAAGTAGGGGATAGAGTGTAGAGGCAAAATATAAGGAGCCAACAAAGAAAGGGTGGCAAACTGGAGGCAAACTTTCTTGGCCCCTATACGATCACTTTATTGGAAGGGAAAAGTGCAGACCTGGAAGATGAGGGGGGTGTGAAATTCCCAAGAATAAATGTAGATCATTTGAGGCTACATGTTGAGGAACAACCCCGTATCCCACATAAAATAAAGTCTTCATCGCCATCAGTTTCAGTTCCTGTGGTCTTTGCAGCCCCTTTCTCACCAGCATCTCCACCACCACCAACACCAGTGCCAGTACTGACTTCAACCTGTTCCACACCGGCATCTCCACCACCAGTGCCATCACCGGCATCTCCACCACCAGTGCCATCACCATAATCTCCACCACCAGTGTCATCACCGGCATCTCCACCAGCAGTGCCATCACCACAATCTCCACCACCAGTGTCATCACCACAATCTCCACCACCAGTGTCATCACCACAATCTCCACCACCAGTGTCATCACCGGCATCTCCACCACCAGTGTCATCACCGGCATCTCCACCAGCAGTGCCATCACCACAATCTCCACCACCAGTGTCATCACCACAATCTCCACCACCAGTGTCATCACCGGCATCTCCACCAGCAGTGCCATCACCACAATCTCCACCACCAGTGTCATCACCACAATCTCCACCACCAGTGTCATCACCACAATCTCCACCACCAGTGTCATCACCACAATCTCCACCACCAGTGTCATCACCGGCATCTCCACCAGCAGTGCCATCACCACAATCTCCACCACCAGTGTCATCACCACAATCTCCACCACCAGTGTCATCACCACAATCTCCACCACCAGTGTCATCACCACAATCTCCACCACCAGTGTCATCACCGGCATCTCCACCAGCAGTGCCATCACCACAATCTCCACCACCAGTGTCATCACCACAATCTCCACCACCAGTGTCATCACCGGCATCTCCACCAGCAGTGCCATCACCACAATCTCCACCACCAGTGTCATCACCGGCATCTCCACCAGCAGTGCCATCACCACAATCTCCACCACCAGTGCCATCACCGGCATCTCCACCACCAGTGCCATCACCACAATCTCCACCACCAGTGTCATCACCACAATCTCCACCACCAGTGTCATCACCACAATCTCCACCACCAGTGCCATCACCGACATCTCCACCACCAGTGCCATCACCACAATCTCCAGCACCAGTCCATGTGGTCTCGTCAGGCCCCTCCTCACCGGCATCTCCACCATCAGTGCCATCACCACAATCTCTACCACCAGTGCCATCACCACAATCTCCAGCACCAGTCCATTTGGTCTTGTCAGCCCTCTCCTCACCAGCATCTCCACCACCAGTGCCATCACCACAATCTCCACCATCAGTGCCATCACCGACATCTCCACCACCAGTGCCATCACCACAATCTCCACCACCAGTGCCATCACCACAATCTCCAGCACCAGTCCATGTGGTCTCGTCAGGCCCCTCCTCACCGGCATCTCCACCACCAGTGCCATCACCGACATCTCCACCACCAGTGCCATCACCACAATCTCCACCACCAGTGCCATCACCGACATCTCCACCACCAGTGCCATCACCACAATCTCCAGCACCAGTCCATGTGGTCTCGTCAGGCCCCTCCTCACCGGCATCTCCACCATCAGTGCCATCACCACAATCTCTACCACCAGTGCCATCACCACAATCTCCAGCACCAGTCCATTTGGTCTTGTCAGCCCTCTCCTCACCGGCATCTCCACCACCAGTGCCATCACCACAATCTCCACCACCAGTGCCATCACCGACATCTCCACCACCAGTGCCATCACCACAATCTCCACCACCAGTGCCATCACCACAATCTCCAGCACCAGTCCATGTGGTCTCGTCAGGCCCCTCCTCACCGGCATCTCCACCACCAGTGCCATCACCACAATCTCCAGCACCAGTCCATGTGGTCTCGTCAGGCCCCTCCTCACCGGCATCTCCACCACCAGTGCCATCACCACAATCTCCAGCACCAGTCCATGTGGTCTCGTCAGGCCCCTCCTCACCGGCATCTCCACCACCAGTGCCATCACCACAATCTCCAGCACCAGTCCATGTGGTCTCGTCAGGCCCCTCCTCACCGGCTCCACTACCTCCACACTATCTCCACTACCAGTGTCATCACCACAATCTCCACCACCAGTGCCATCACCGACATCTCCACCACCAGTGCCATCACCACAATCTCCACCACCAGTGCCATCACCACAATCTCCAGCACCAGTGCCATCACCGACATCTCCACCACCAGTGCCATCACCACAATCTCCACCACCAGTGCCATCACCGACATCTCCACCACCAGTGCCATCACCACAATCTCCACCACCAGTGCCATCACCACAATCTCCACCACCAGTGCCATCACCGACATCTCCACCACCAGTGCCATCACCACAATCTCTACCACCAGTGCCATCACCACAATCTCCAGCACCAGTCCATTTGGTCTTGTCAGCCCTCTCCTCACCGGCATCTCCACCACCAGTGCCATCACCACAATCTCCACCACCAGTGCCATCACCGACATCTCCACCACCAGTGCCATCACCACAATCTCCACCACCAGTGCCATCACCACAATCTCCACCACCAGTGCCATCACCGGCATCTCCACCATCAGTGCCATCACCACAATCTCTACCACCAGTGCCATCACCACAATCTCCAGCACCAGTCCATTTGGTCTTGTCAGCCCTCTCCTCACCGGCATCTCCACCACCAGTGCCATCACCACAATCTCCACCACCAGTGCCATCACCGACATCTCCACCACCAGTGCCATCACCACAATCTCCACCACCAGTGCCATCACCACAATCTCCAGCACCAGTCCATGTGGTCTCGTCAGGCCCCTCCTCACCGGCATCTCCACCACCAGTGCCATCACCACAATCTCCAGCACCAGTCCATGTGGTCTCGTCAGGCCCCTCCTCACCGGCATCTCCACCACCAGTGCCATCACCACAATCTCCAGCACCAGTCCATGTGGTCTCGTCAGGCCCCTCCTCACCGGCATCTCCACCACCAGTGCCATCACCACAATCTCCAGCACCAGTCCATGTGGTCTCGTCAGGCCCCTCCTCACCGGCTCCACTACCTCCACACTATCTCCACTACCAGTGTCATCACCACAATCTCCACCACCAGTGCCATCACCGACATCTCCACCACCAGTGCCATCACCACAATCTCCACCACCAGTGCCATCACCACAATCTCCAGCACCAGTGCCATCACCGACATCTCCACCACCAGTGCCATCACCACAATCTCCACCACCAGTGCCATCACCGACATCTCCACCACCAGTGCCATCACCACAATCTCCACCACCAGTGCCATCACCACAATCTCCACCACCAGTGCCATCACCGACATCTCCACCACCAGTGCCATCACCACAATCTCCACCACCAGTGCCATCACCACAATCTCCAGCACCAGTCCATGTGGTCTCGTCAGGCCCCTCTTCACCGGCATCTCCACCACCAGTGCCATCACCACAATCTCCAGCACCAGTCCATGTGGTCTCGTCAGGCCCCTCCTCACCGGCATCTCCACCACCTGTCCATGCCACAGCATCCTCAGGAGTGATTTTATCAGGGTCCAGCTCTTCAGATATAGAATCACGTATGTACTTAAACTACAATTTAGACAGTTATAATAATAAAAGTAATACATATTACAGTAATAACACATGGATTCACCAGTTGTGAGTAACACCATTGCATAATTTAAGATAGACATGTAACCTCAATTGTGATTTTTTTTTTTTTTTAGTTTCATATTCTGTCTTGTCAGGACGTTGCATTGTTTTGCTTGTTTTTTACATTTTACAGGTGTCAAAGAAGCCTGGGAAGGAAAAGCCTTGTATGTGCTGGTTTCAAAAATAGGGCCTTTCAAATTGTTTTACTCTGACATTCATCAGACTGCACCCACACGACATTTTGAAAGTGAGGTTAGTTGATCCTTTTAGAAGCACCAACTCACTAGGAAATTGTTATCTTGCCGAGTTCTAATTTCTAATCTATGAAATATTTTCCATAAATCTAATTTTGTGTGATTTATATGCCTATCTAGTAATATATTTTATAACTAAATACATAAGTAATATATATGTCACAGCTTGGCAGATGAAACAGACAGATTAAGGTATATTTCCAAAGGAAATAAGTTTTAATGTTCGTGTGTGCATGTCATTGTGGACATGCTGTTACAGTCTGTTAACCTGCTTGTTACATTAACCGACAAGGGACCAAACTGAGGTGGAGGAAGATTAACTAATTATAGGAACTAACAAGAACAGGTGCCGACTAGACAGAACATAATTGTGACAATATACACAATTCATATTTAAAAGCAAACTTTTAAAATAAAATAAAAATGTCAAACATGTTCAAAAGTTAGTATTGAGAATTAACAGTGGTTTAGCTTTGTTTATGTTTATCTGAGTTCAGATTGAATTCACCATTATGTTCTTTAGTATTTAATTTAAATTGGCCTCTTGTCTCTTGAGGTTGTTATTTTTTTATAATAATGTGTTTGTACAACATGTTATGTTGGCAAAATAAGTAAATATGTTTGTTTTCTGAAATGATGGGTTTTCTTATTGGTTTCCAGTGTACAGATTTGTATACCTTAAGAACACATCTTATATATAAGTGTGTTAATGAAATTCAACAGTTTGTGAATGACGCCACTTCATATCAAACTGTTTCAACATTTCATCATTTTGCTAAAATAATGTTTTACAAACACATAATGTCCAAAGAAAAACTATCCAAAGTCAAAATGAGTGTCCATTAAAAGGAAACATTAAACATCATTAAAAAGATCACCACTGTGAATATTTTTTCCTTATGGGAAACGAATATGTCTTCATTTTTTCCTGTCAGGTCATGAATGCTTATATGTACCTTTTGGTACAAAAATACAACAAGGATTCGGCATCAAAGGCTGCGTGCATTGATTCTTATGAAATGAGCGACATATGGAAACATAAAAAAGCAAAGGTCAAGGTTAGTACACAACTTTTTGCAAACTGCAATATAAATGTAATTAACATAGATGTAACTTATGTAGCGATCTTCACACAGACATCAGTTGTGTATTATATCATGCAACAGACAATAGAGGTAATGTGAGTTTTGGTCCCACGTAATCTAGTGTATGTGTGTGGGCCAAGTTTAGAGTCCAAGTTTATATCTCCCTGCTTTTACCCTGGGGCTCCAGTCATGTAGTCACCTTGGGAAGTGGGAAAGAGATGTATTCTGAGGTGAGACTTGCGTCTCAAATGGAGAGAGTTCAAATGTTAATTTGCAGAAAGGGCATTTTTCCTCTAAGGAAGTGGTCATTCCTAAAGTAGACTGCCTGGGATTTTCTAATTTCTCAAGTCTTACAGTTCAATCTATTTTTTTTTTTTTTTGCCGTTTAATTATTCAACTGCCCATCAGGAGACCGCGGTTATCCACTAAAGACGTGGCTGTTTACCCCCCTCACCAACCCACAAACTGACCGAGAGCGCAGATACAATGATGCCCATTCTTGCACTCGGTCAGTTGTAGAGCGGGCGATTGATATGTGCAGCCCAACTAACAAGCCATTCAGGCCCGTCAACATGTAATTGCGACAATATAAATGGTAATCAGAGACAAAGTTCATTTTTTGACCAATTACTTTAATGAGTGGCTTATGAGTGGTTTGTGAGCTCCACACGGCACAGTGGAGCACAGTGATATTTTTCAGGTCACTGTTAATTTCTCAGATGGCCATAACGATTTGCTGTTGTGACTCCAGAACAGGAAACAAGACGGTAACGCCGGAGACACCGGACACAATGGGACCTGGCTGCTCAGGAGGGGCGGACTGCGAGTGAGTGCCAGTGGACGTTCCTGCTGTTGCACCATATAAGTCCAAATAAACACAGACACATATTAATTGTGATTTGAGTCTTCCTTATTAATGGGTACACGCATTTGCCATAAATGCAATGGATACGTCAAATCTCTGGTGTACTTTTAATCAGATACATTGCATGCATTTGTCATCTGGCAGAAGCTAGAAATTTTAGAGTATAAAGTTATAAATATGGGTATTTTTCTTACAAAAACCCATGGTTTCTCTTCAGAAGGCCTTAACCCCCCAGAGCCGTGTGGAGCACTTCTATGGACTTCAAAACAGAAACGGCATTACACTGCCACTATAAAGCTTGGAAGAGCCGCGACATTTTTTAATATAACTCTGATTGTATTTGTAGAAGAGAAACATGAATATTCCTTTTTTTTAATGGATTTAGTGTTCTCCAGGGGTTGCACAAGTTCAAATCTTTCATAACTTGTCGGAGTTCCTCTTTGAATGAACGAGTTTCCTGTAAAAAAATACTATAGAGGAAGTTGTTTAATCCTTGTCATTACTTGTTTAATATAATAATCCCCCCGCCCCTTACATTCCAAGAGGTAAATTTAAGATTCTAATTCAAAGTATATAGTAATACTATATAGCTAACTAATAACTCAAAAACCTGCCATAAACAAATCCCATTATCTTTCAACCCGAAAAGGACATCCTGTCCCACCTCTCTCTATCACCGTGGGATATAAAGTTACTTATGTCCCAACACTGATCCAATGTCAACAAGGGAGCGGTTAAACCAGACCTAGAAAAAAAAGAAACAATAAAACAAGCGAGAGACTGTGAATCTCCTGGCGTCATTTACAAGTTGTAAAAAATAAAAACATTTTCAAATTAGGTTCTCGATCTCTTTAAAGAAATGAGCCTCATATAATGTCTAATTTTCTTACTATTAGGTAAAATGCTGGAAAACAGCCAGTATAATTCAATGGAAAAATCTACCCATGAAGTTTTAACAACATAATAAACAACAGCATTATAATCCTTAGTTAAAACCTTGAAGGGTTAATAAACGGCAGCTGCAGTGACGCACTGATTTTATATCACACAATTCTGACTTTATAACTCGCAATTGCAAGTTTATATCATGCAATTCTGAGAAAATAAGTCAGAATTGCCAGATGTAAACTCGCAATTGTGAGAAAGTTGTAGTTACCTTTTTAAAATTGTTATTCAGTTGCGGAAACAATCTTCCATAAGGGCATGATTTACCTCACATTTTGACAATTTTTGGACCCCGAAAACCACACCCGCTGTCGGTCAAAATTAAACCTCATATGAACTGCTACTTTTCAGGAAATGGAAAAAACAGTTGTATTTTTAAAATATTTAAAAGCTGTGTTGTCAAAGTTTTTATTGTGGCTGTATATATGGTCATATATTTGTGTCATTATATTATTAACATTTTACCAAAATCAAGTTCAAATGGAATTACAAAGTTTTTGACAAGCGAATAGTGTTACAGCATTTGAGGCAGTAAGTGCATCGCATTACGTAGAGTTATGAAGGTCATTATAGCTGGGTGCTCAGTTATACGCTGATTTCACACAGCCGCCATTTTGAAATGGCTCCGGTGGGAAGAAAACCGGAAGTGTCGCCTTTAATCATAGGAGAGTCGCGAATGCGACGGCGTATTGTTGTGTTTAATGTAGAAATTAGTTATTCTAAAAATGTACATACATTTCTTTCATACTTTAGACTATATACAGTGAAATTCATTTATAAATAATTTTTTTTATTTTTTTATATATAATTCGTATATATACATATCCTATATTGGATTATAACATCCAATAGTGTAAATCGCGGCAGCAGCTTCAGGTTGGTAGTCCAAGGCATTGTTGTCTATCTGGACTTCCGGGGTTCTTCCCGCCGGAGCCTCGCTTTCGATTTCAAAATGGCGGCTGCGTTAAATCAGCGTATTAGTCGAGAACGTCAGACGTAGTCGCCGACTGAATGGGGATCACACCAGGGAGCTAATCGTCTTCGAGTACGATTGAACGAGCCAAAGGGAATTGGTGTGCGTGATGACATCACACACTCCGCCCCCGTGACGTGGGTATAAATACGGAAGTGGATGCACGCAGTAGTTGCCTTTCGCTTCGCAGCCGATCGTTTGATGTCTCTGAAGAGTGCTGTTGTTTACAACGAGCGAGCGTGTCGGTGATCTTCTGGAAGACTCTCCCAGTGCTGGTGGTTTCTACAGTGCGAGTGCAGCGGTGATCGAGAGCTTTGAGCTCTCAACTGCTGTTTAACGGCAAACAAATTTCTAAATGTTTGTGTGTGTTTACGGCTGGTTAGAGGGCGGAAAAGTGAGTGCTTCACTGTTTCAGTTCACTGTTGCCGCGGTCATACCCCTTTGTGCTCGGGTGTGTTTGCGTCTTTTTCAAGATGTCATTCCACCTGTGCGTTTCTGGATGCGGTCGTTCCCTTTTCCTCTCTGACGGTCACAATTGTTGCATTATGTGTTTGGGCTTACAGCACGCTGAAGCAGCTTTTGTGGACGGTGCATGTTCCCATTGCGGGAATATGACTGTCGCGGTGTTGAAATCGAGACTCGCCTTCGTCCGCGAAGCACGAGTCCCCATTACCATGCCCCACCCCCGGGTGCCGTGTGGGATGGGTGATCGGAGGAAAGTGATGGATGTCTCGGAGCCAGATCCAGAAATGTCAGCTATGCTGAAACGGGCCGCCCAGGCTGCCGGGCTCGAGCGGAACCCTCCACCGTGTCCTGTTCAGTCTCGGTTGGAGGATTGGTATCTCAGAGCTGGTTCTACGCTCGCCGCCCCAGTGCCTTTCTTTCCCAAAGTGCATGGAGAGCTTACCAGGTTGTGGATGGCACCTTTCTCTGCCAGAAACTGCCTGAATAGCCTTTCCCCCTCACTACCCTTGATCAGGGATGCAAACACATGTATGGTCAAAAAAGAGAGAGGTGATCAAAGCCCTCGCCCCGCGGCAAATATCCAGATACCAGTACTTACATTGCCACCAACCCCTGCCCACCCCTATAGGCACATAGAGTAAAATGAAATTCAAATAAAGTTGACAAAAAAGGTTTTATAAAAAGATAAACCTCACATATTTCAGCCTTTAAATCGTTTTTATAAAAAGAATGAGTCAAAAAGATAAATTACTGACATTTACAATGCACATTAGCTTATCTTTTATTATTAATAGTAAAATTCAGTCCGATTTTCCCGTGGCGTCTATCATTGCTAAGCAACCATGCACTGCGCTCTCCACAACGACAAAGTTATAGTAGCTAATGGATTTCCACCACCAAAAAACGCTTGCTGTAGCTCTGCTACAAGATTTATTTACGGAGAAGAGAAAAACACCCGTAGTGTTTGGGTGCACCCCCATCCTTCATGTTGACTGAGCTTTCAATGTTGTTACGGAAAGGGTGAAGCTGATTGGTTGGTTCTTGCCACATAAACTGCGGTGCGCTTGCAGCATTCTGAAAAGTTGAGGCGTTTTCATCTCGCTGCGCCTGGAAAAAATGAGCGCGTTGCTTCAATTATGAGCACGCTTGCCGCGTGCCTACATTTAAAATAACGAACTTGAGTGCGCAAAAGACACGACATATGAACGAACCCTTGACGACCTCCAATCAGGCCACGCGGGCGACGTGTTGGAAACCCCTGGCCATAGACAGTAAAAGATATGCAGCAAGAAGAAACACTAGTGGTTCACGCTTGCGCGCATACTGACATAATCCAGAATAAACTGTAAATCATCTATGATTTTACAGTCTTGACAGATTTGATGGAAGATAATTGTAATATAATTCCTGTAGCATGGTGATGTATCCACTACTCACAGAACCTCCATTTTAAATGGAAATTCACAGAACCCCCATCAGGAATTGGATCGTTGTCATTTGCTAATTCATGTGAGTGGCAGGTAGCTGGAAGGTATGGAGGGTGAGAAGGTAATGTTTCTATTTTCAGTAAAGATTACAAGGGCACATATCTTTACGGAAAATGTATTTATAATAAACACTGCAATATTCAATGCAGTTTTGATTTTATGGGGACTTTAATCATCCTGACAATGTTATTGGAAACTGAGACCTGGAAATGATTCAACAATGAAATCATTTCGCAAGTGATAATTCCTTTCTACTTGACAAGCTCAAACATGGATATTTTTTTCTCACCGAAAGAATATTTCTCACCCGCTTTGTAATTCTGTCAACTCATTGGCAGTTGGCCAATTGCATTGACGCAATAGTTAGAAACAGAAATGTGCTCTTCTGACAGTAAAATAGTTCAGTTTAACTGAATTCTGTTTAACTGAATTCTTTAATACTTTTATGTTTAATTTTAACACAAAACCATGTTTTAAGCAAATCTCAAACATTCTGTTCAATACCCAAATTTCAACCAACTCACCCTCCGCCGGTCAACAAAAACTAACAAAATGCAACGTGGATGTAATGTTTTTCAAGTGACCTTCAGTGGAAAATATTGTTTCATCACTTCTTTTTCATTATAAAAATTGTCTGGATTTTTAAAGTGAAGCAGAGTGACAAAATGGAGTTGTGCAAGACTTGTGCAAGATACATTTGGCTTTAGTTTTTCTCCACTGTAATAAACCGATCTTTTCAGTGTAGGAAGAACAGTATGCTATAAAACAGAATGGGTGGTCAAAGATTACAACAGATGCACAAACAGTACATATTTAATCTAACTGCACCTAAGGTCACAAGGCCTTACACTTGGTGTAATGTAATATTCTGGGTTCAATACAAATTTAGCTCAACCAACAGGACTTGCGGCATATTCATTTCCACAAAAATTAAAGCTACATTATGTAACTTTTTGACCTCTATCAGTTAAAAAACAGAACGGCATGCATGTTTTTTTTATGGAAGAACATGTTTTGGTTGTGCTTCGGCTCTGCGTGACTGTGCGGATGAATATGGTAATCTATACACCTCATAAAACATCACTACTTGGCTTAAGAGATATAACCAGTTTAGATGGAAAGGATCTCAAGCTGACTAGCTGAAGACGCTACTGTAGCTTTACCCATTAATAGTGTAAAAAAGCCCATGTTCAGTTTGTGTTCATTTATTATACCGACTGTGCAGTTATTATGTTGGTCGTTGATTTGAATGTGAGGGGGTGTGGTTTAATCTGAGTTCGCGCGAGAGCGGATCATATTTTCCGTTCGGATCCTGAGGGAAGCTGAGGTCCTGCAATCTTACCTGTAAAGCAGTAAATAAGATAGATTAAAATCTCTTTCTGCAGCGCCTTCACTTTGTGAACTGCAGTATAGAATGTTTGTGCTCTTGATTGACAGCGGATGGTATGGAAACTTCGCGCTGAAGTTTCCATAGTGACGATTCTTGAATGTGCGTCATTGAAGATTAACCACATTTGAGAATCATACATCAGCAAGATAAATACTCAGTAATACACTAGATTACACACCTACATTTATCATCGCAGAGGATTCATCATACATCCTGCTGCAGCTCGACGACGAGCTTCACAAATCTATTTTGGACATCTTAAAGAATTGTAGAGACTAACACGGACTGTTACAATCTTTGTTTTCACTGCCTAACCGCAAGACCAGCTAACATCTGTATCCTTGAAATTCAAATCTGTTGAAATAATTATTTGTTTATTTTGTTTATTATTTTGCGCAGGCCTACGTTATTCATATGTACATTTTCTTTGCATTATGTAATCCTTTGACGGTGAACATGTACACAGTGTATTTGATTATTGTTTTTCAACGATATTAAGAGTAAAATAGTACAATTTACTACAACTGCTTGCTCTTCATTACTCTCATGGTCATTGGACATCAAAATGTGGTAATCGACCCTCTGAAACGGTTGGCATCGGAATAGAGGGAATGCATTAACGTCACTTCCCCGCCGGAACACGCCCCCCTTAGCGGGACTGAGTGGCAGAAGAGCTGCTGCGTGGCTGGAGTTAATAGGGGAAACTGCGTTAACGCGAGTAAAACAAACTATTATCAGTTTAAACTAAAAGTTGGACTCGATATAGTGTTCCTTACAACTTATCAAAGATCCAGTGATCCATGGATATTGACATGCAGCCAGAAATCGTGTTTCCTGACATTTATATGTGCCTGATTTCGACGCCGGGGAAATAAATGAAGAAAATTTGCCTGTAAACGTTTTATATAAATACAATATAGATAGGTCTAAATCCGAGTGATCACTTACATTAATGTTATACTGTATATCATCATATCGTCCAGCCCTAAAACTTGTATAGTTTTTTGTCAGTGTTTATTTAAAAACATCCAATTATGCAGAATATAGTCTGTTCTGTAGCTTTTTGCAGTCTGTAAAAATATACAGTACCTCAGATTTCTGGTCAAATCTAGTTGTACAGTCAATCGCAAAGCTCTTTCCCGTTTTAGATGTGTTTTGTGTGATTTTCACGGCATTCACGCTGAAAACAAATGCTGCCGCTCAGTCTTTTTGCCACTCGTGGGCGTGACCGCATTCACTCCGGCCGACGGTGACGTCATGCGCATACCCTCTATACGTGAGTCACATGATCAGAAACATTCCATGCTGATTCAGTGCTCAAGAAACATTTTTTATAATCAGTTAAAAAAATGTATATAGTTCATTTATTTCTTCTAAACATCTTAACGATTTAAAAGTTTTTAATATTTTATTATAGTATAGTATAAATCTCATTTAATTAAATTGGTTAATTTAACTCATTTTGTCACTCTGCTTCACTTTAAAAATCCAGACAATTTTTATAATGAAAAAGAAGTGATGAAACAATATTTTCCACTGAAGGTCACTTGAAAAACATTACATCCACGTTGCATTTTGTTAGTTTTTGTTGACCGTGGCGGAGGGTGAGTTGGTTGAAATTTGGGTATTGAACAGAATGTTTGAGATTTGCTTAAAACATGGTTTTGTGTTAAAATTAAACATAAAAGTATTAAAGAATTCAGTTAAACAGAATTTAGTTAAACTGAACTATTTTACTGTCAGAAGAGCACATTTCTGTTTCTAACTATTGCGTCAATGCATTCACTCCGGCCGACGGTGACGTCATGCGCATACCCTCTATAGTAATTAGTGCAATACAGTTCCTTTTCTACAAATAGACACGGTAGGTACTTCCTTGAAAATAAATTCCAGCACAGCGCTACAACCATAATGATATGACCTTTTCACAATAGATAATGCTTTACAATGAACCTTGTTAGTGAGATATGGGTTATCTGTTCAATAAAATAACTTATTCAACTGAGTAACAAAAACGCACCTCTGCATTGCTTTGTTTTACAACATTTCAAATCTATCAGTTCTCGGCATCTCCGAAAATCCAGGCTAATGCTGATTCCCGTTTTATTACGAGCTCTGTCGCGTTCTCTTTTTGCCAGCAGACTCTCTTCTGTTCTGAGTATCATTACGGGTTATTCGAGATTTAGCTGCTTCATGTCAACCTTTCTCTCTTATTGTGACAACTAACCTATGCCACTCCCACACCATACACGCGTCGAAGGAGCAACTGTTCTCTATTTACAGATATGAGACGGACAAAGTCGAGTGAAGTGATGTGTACGTGATTTCCCACAAAAAACATCCCGCCCCGTCTAAAATATAAACGCTTGGGCTACCGAATGGGTTAGTGAATCAGGGTTAGACAAAAACACGCTTTGGAAGGATTGATGACGTATTGACTCATTATTAAAATTGTTAATTTTGAACAAAAAAAAGTTACACAGTGTACCTTTTATTTTGAATGTTGAAATACTGGTTCAATAGTATAGCCACAAGACAACAATATGCATGTCAAAATTACTTGTGTGGAAGAAAAAAAAAATCACTGTGTAGTTATCCAATTTTATAGCTATGTTGCCCTGACAATGAAACACCTTAAAAGACCGTAAGATGACGAGAACATTTTTAGAGCTCCAAAGATTGAACAAAATAATGTGAAAAAGTGTTTTCATAAAATTGGAAGCTTCACGTTTCTGCTTTTAAAATGGCGTACAGTAACCTAGATTGTTGGTATGTTATTATTTCACAAATACTGTTGATTTTTTTTTCTTAAAGTCAGCATGAAACAAAAGTTGTGATGGTCTATATTGCGACATATATCCAAGTGAAATGGCTTCTCAAAAAATAAAAAAATGGCGGGGCATGATTTTGTCCATCAGGAATTGATTGGATAGTTGTGGTTTGCTATCGCTGTGATCTCATGTGAGTGACAGGTTGTCCCGCCCTCACGGCAGTAAACATCATCAGATTAAGAGGGCTTATGTATTTAAAAAAAATTAAACGATGATGTGCATGATTAAATTATTTAGCCTACAGATATTGCAATATTCCATAAAAAATAAGTTCTGTCGATTTTGATTTCATGGTAACTTTAACTTGTAGTCTTTTAGAAGTTTTAAGTTGGGCCAAAGAGGATTTTCGAAACATGTATTTTGCTGCATCACATATTTTTAACTATGAACTGCAAATGTCCTTTATGGTATTGTCCAAAGCACACGTCCAAATCTAATATGCATTTTTCAAACTTGCCACATCATGCTAAAATTCTTTTTACAGCGAGTATTCTGACTTCTGCTGTCAACTGTTTTTTTTTTTTTAAATGATATGTAAATGATGAAAGATTCATTTTTTGGGGTTGAAATATACCCTCAGATGACTGGACATTGTCCTGTGAACATACGCAATAGTTCCCTATCTACTACATTCTACTCCAATCTAAAGCCACTACTTGTATTGACTGACCTTTAACTGAACCAAAAAAGAAAAGAAAAAAAACTCTAGAGATTTTGTTTGCTCAGATTGTAGAACCCGAATAGCCATCCATCCATCTCATCTATAATTCTGCAGCTTCATTGGAACAAAATTATAGCATCAGGGACTTAAATATGGTTTATTTATAATGTAAAATCCAATTTCTTACACTAAAATTCATGTGTGCTATTGCTCAGACATGCACAAGAGATTGAGGCTGATCCATAAATTATAACTGAAGTTAAGGATAGGTTTGACTTAAATATCTGATTAACTGAATATTGACTCTTCTGTTGAATCTTTTGCAGAAAGAATATAGACAATGTATTTTTTTACACACAGCAATGCTTAATGTTGAAATTCATCACAGCAACAAAGATATGATCCAATTAGGTAGCATCTTACCAGTATAAAGAGAGAGTCAAAGCTCAAGGTCTGGCTAAAACCTAGCAAAAATATGTTTAGTAGTATATGAGCTTGTCTAAATGTGCATCATAGTACAAAAGACATTACAAAGAAATAGTAAAAACAGAACGAAAACAAAAACAATTCTTGGCTTCCAGGTGGGAAATGAAGGTCACTGCATTTTAACAAACATTATAATGTTTCAACCTCCTCTGGATAAACAAGTTTAACTTGAACATGGTCGCTCAGTGCTTCATTCTCCCGGTACACATACACAGGAGAGCTCTGGGGTCGTGTGTAACCTTCGACCTCTTCCTTACTCTCACCTGCAAGGTCACAAAGAGAGGTCACACAGGGGTCATGTTCCTGCAAGGCTGTTGGATAGCGCAGAGCAGTTTTCTCAATCCGCACTGAACGCCGCACTGGTGTAAAGAAACGGATTTCGTGACCGTCTACTTGTCCTGATTCCACTCCCTGCTGACTCCTTTTCCCCCTTAAATTGTGCAAGAGAATACAAAGTAATCAGACATTACTAAATTTATTGCAGGAAAAAGAGCAGAGAATCATCCTGGCCTACTTATGGCCTAACACTCATACTTGGTGCAGCTGGACTTTTGGAAAATGTGTTCATTTCCTGTATTAAATATTTGTATTAGTAGGACTGGGTTGAATATATCAATTTCTCGAGTGTAATCAGTTCTCATTTTGATGAACCAATATTAATTATTTAGTCTATGCTGTTATGTTGATGTCGAGTTGTATTTTACAGACAAATACCCTATATAAATATCACAATCTAATCATATTAAGGCTCATGTTTAAATGTTAGTTTTTTTTTATATAAGCTGTTACCTTGTAAAAATTTCTTATAGTGAGCATACATTTGTAGATTAAAAGCTCAAATATAATTTCATGGGTTGTACAATGTTATGTTGATTATTACAATTATTTTAAATGTGGAAAATTGTATTAATAAAGAATGAGGAGTTGTATTCAAAGTTTTACTGGTACTATAAAGAAGTAAATATATGATTCAAAATATTTCAATTCATTATTATTTTGGTAACACTTAACAATAAGGTTCATTAGCTAACATTAGTTAATGTTTTATCGTAACTAACACGAACTAACGATGAGCATTACAATTTGTTACAGTATTTATTGATCTTTGTTAGTTCACAGTGCATTAACTAATGTTAACAAATACAACCTTTTTTAATAATGTATTAGTAAATGTTGAAATTCATATTAACTAAGATTGATAAATGCTGAAGTAGTATTGTTCATTCTTAGTTCCTGTTAACTAAAGTAGTTGAACCTTAACTAATGAACCTTATTGTAAAGTGTTACCATTATTTTATTTAAATACAAAAAAGAAACTGAATTTTACATCTATAACAGGCCTAACATTATGCTACTTATTCCAAAGAATATTTAGGCAACAGTGCACATGAGATCAAGGTTATTCAAATTCAAGTTGGAGTGTGTGTGTGGCGTACCCTGGGGTGGCTGTAATTTTATATTTGACGACAGACGAGTCTCCCCTCATTCCACATATGAGGGCCCCTACAGGTTTTGGAGTACACATGACGTCACCGACTTCCTGTTCGTCATGCATCCTAGTCTCTACCATTTCAGGCTCTTTTGGCATCGGAGACACACCTGAATAATTTAAAACATGGTGATATATATATTTTTTTCATTTACATTTATGCATTTAGCAGACACTTATCCAAAGTTATTTACAATACTTTTTATTTCTAGCCTGGGTTTCCCCATGGTGCCTTTGCGCAGCGCGAATTTATTCACGCTGCTAGGCAGCCTGGATTCCATGGACTAGATATTAGATATTGTTCTAAGTAGTTTAGAACGCAAGTTTATTTTGAAAAAAGAGCAGCTTTTGTCGTTTAACCGCTCTACATACGTCATCCTGGCTACAGGCCAGGGATGGAAATTAGCACCAGCCAAGTGCTGGTGATTTTGTGTTGTGGCTGGTAAACTCGCTTCACCTGGCAACCACCGTGGCGGGTAAATAAAAGTAGCATGCTGTTTCACCCGGACACTTTTAGAGGAGGCACATTACATTTACATTTATTAATTTTGCTGACGCTTTTATCCAAAGCGACATACAATTGCTATGTATGTCAGAGGTCGCATGCCTCTGGAGCAACTAGGGGTTAAGTGTCTTGCTCAGGGACACATTGGTGTCTCGCAGTTGATTCGAACCTGGGTCTCTCACACCAAAGGCATGCGTCTTATCCACTGCGCCATCACCACCCCATTGCCCTATGGAATAAACGGCTTAAGTATTGTAGATCTTGTAGTATAAATTTTCACATGCAGTTACACATTGTCGGTTAAAAACAAGTGGCTGGTAAAAACATTGAGTGGCTGGTAGTTTTTGGAATCCACCAGCCACAGTGGCAGGTGGACAAAAAAGTTAATTTCCATCCCTGGTACAGGCGCATTTCATAGACATTCGTAGCACCCAATAAACGGCTCTGGGCATTCGTAAACCATGCCTCAAATACAAGAAAATGAACATGTGGTTCCCAGACCACGTCTCAATGAGACGGCTATATTTGGATCTTGACTGGACTATATTTCGAAACGACAAGTCCATATATCTTTGGCCATAGTGTAACTATATCATCCACCAGCAAAACTTCACGTTCTGATCTAAGAAATGTAAAAGAAAAAAAATAAAAGAAAAAGAAAAAAATAATGTGCTTGAAATTTTAGAATAAACAATATTGATGTGGAGGATTCTATAAACTATTTGGACACTTAATCCACATATAAAAATGTATGAATTTTAGATAATAGATAAAGTAGATAAAACATCAAACTGACTGGTATTTAAAAAAGATAGTACAGACACACCTATTAAGTTACTTTCAAATGATAAAACATTAGACAGACTGTTAAAATGTATATGTGTATATATATATATATATATATATATATATATATATATATATATATATATATATGGACACTTTCTATTTGTGACATTTCTATAGTTAAAGTAGGTTAAAAATAGTACACCTGTGAGAACTTGAAAGGGACTGATCACAAGTACACTACTGGTCAAAATTTGGGAATAATTATTGTATTTTTTTTATACTTTTTTTTGTTGTTGTTGAAAGAAGTCTCTTATGTTCACCAACGCTGTATTTACTTTTTAAAATATAGTAAAGCAGTAATGTAATTTATTCCTGTGACGTCAAAGCTGAATTTTCAGCATCATTACTCCAGTCTTCAGTGTCACATGATCCTTCAGAAATCATTCTAATATGATGATTTGGCTCTTAGTTATTATCAGTGCTCAATTATTAATAATTGTTTTTTCAGGATTTTTTTGATGAATAGTTAAAAATAACAGCATTTATTTGAAACAGAAATCTTTTGTAAAAAAAAAACACCGGGGGGCTCCGGGGGTTAATAAAGGCCATCTGAAGAGAAGCGATGCGTTTGTGTAAGAAAAATATCCATATTTAAAACTTTATCGGCTAAAATAACTAGCTTCCGGCTTGTATTATTGGCACTTCTTGCATTTATTGCCTTCTTAAGATGAATTGTTTCTTGTATACCTCAACTGTATGTCGCTTTGAATAAAAGCGTTTGCTAAATGAATAAATGTAAAATTATTTTTGAAGGATCATATGACACTGAAGACTGTAGTAATGATTCTGAAAATTCAGCTTCCCATCACAGAAATCAATTACAATTTAAAATATATTTTAATATTTTATATATTTTAAATATATTTAAAAACAGTTATTTTAATTTGTAATAATATTACACAAAAACTTTTTTTTAATGAAAGAAAAACAGCCTTGGTGAGCATGAGGCTTATTTCAAAAACATGAAAACATAATTAGTTATTTCCATAATTAATTATATAATTATTGAGTAATTTTACACTTTAAACCGATAGTGTACACTAATAATCCACACCTAATCCAAACCCAAGTAATTGCAAAAACATGTACTGTATGTGACTGTATGGCAGAAATATGGATTACTCATCCTCTTACTTTACCTTGAATCTGACTCTTTTTAAGGATCTCAAAAACCACAGATCGTAGTTCATCCACTGGCTGTTGAGAAAATTCACATTAAGTGAAAACAAGTCTGTTACTCATGCACATGTGTCTCTTTGATTTGATGTTACTGTAAGTTCTGGCCTAAGAAGTAACTGGAATTACCTTATTTCAAAATACTAACAAAACTATGTCTTAAAGGGATACTCCACTTTTTTGGAAATAGGCTCATTTTACAACTCCCCCAGAGTTAAACTATGGAAGTCATTGAGACCAGAAACTGTCTGGTTATTGATATTCTTCTAAATATCAGAAAATCGGCTGAATGGATTTGAAAACGGTAAAACACAACTGTTTAACTCTGGGGGAGTTGTAAAATGAGCCTATTTCCAAAAAAAAGTGGAGTATCCCTTTAATTTCATAATTTCCCCCCTTAAAGTGTAAATTGCAGGTTAAATTTTTCACTAAGATAATGCAATGTGCTTACTAAACAAAGATAAGAACCGCCCACAATTATTTTTTTTATACCAAAATGCTGCATATAATATGAAAAGTTGGTACGTTTTACAGTGGTTTTAAGCACGCCCCCTCCCTTCCACTAGGCTGGGCGTGACGTCATAAAAGGGACTCCAAGCTTTTACTGTCTATGCCTGGTCTATGCTCCAAGCCTAGAGTTACTGTTAGTCTAAACGGCAAGTAGGCTAGCAGTTATATTGGAGACCTAGCTAGCAAAAATGGTTAACTATTGTGTTTGTGCGGGATGTACGAAAACATCAAAAAAGGGGGAGAGGCTCCACAAGTTCACCAAGGACAAACGACTGATTCGTGCCTGTAAGTGTTAGCATACCCGAGGTAGATCTTGCGTATGCAAGCCCGACCCTACCCGAGCACGTTGTGTCCGAGCCCAGCCCGTCCTGGCACATTAACTGTAATTATGAGCCCGAGCCCGATTTAAACCCGACCATTTTTTAATACGTGGGTCATTATTATAACTGACGTTCTCAACTACTTTCTATGTTACTTTCTCCCGCCCGCAACATTTATGTTTTGTCCCGCTCCCGCCCGCAAAAAGACTTTTTCTGTACCTCCAAATACTTTCAAGTTAGCCTACGTGTCACCACCATACACATCAGCATAAATGCTCCTGATAAATTATTTGTTATTAAAGCATTAACACACAAACCACTGTTATAACATAAAAACAAGCAGACTTACAGTCATGCATGGTTTGGCATGACTGCGCGCAAAATGCGCTCCCATAATAATTCCTAAAAAGCTGACATCAGTTCATCGCGATCTCACACATCTGTTATTATCAATGAATCTTTCATAATATCTACACTGTTTGTTATAATTCGAGGATTTGCCAGCATACAGAATTCATCACTGAACAAAAAGTCCGTTTTGAGCGGTGAGGGAAGTCTATCTTAAATGCTTCTGATTGGCCATTGCGTTCCTAGAAATCAACACATATGTCTGTGATTGGCTACATCGCTCAACGCTGCAAAATTGTTATAAAGAGAAACTCTGGCCTGTAAATCGTTTCTATTTTGTTTTAGTTGTTCTTGTTGCTTTTCTGCAACAGATGAAAAAAAAATTATTAGTTTTTATGTTTTATTCATAGATGTTTCTAGTTTCCGGGAGTCCCGCGAATCGTTTTATTCTCCCTCAACCCGAACACACACAGTGAGTGCATTACCGCCCGCGCTCCCTCTTATGACGTCATCACCCAGTTACTGTAAAAAACATGCTTCCTTTGAAGAAACCCCAATAAATATTATTTTTACGCATTTTAAGACAGACATTTTTAAATGTATACATATTGAGCACTTTAATTTACACATTAATTGGTTGTGGTGGTTAACCTGCAATTTACACTTTAAACAACTACCGTTAACCGATCATTTTTACCATTAACCGACAAGATTGTTAAACTAGAATTAAATTAAAATTGTCAGTATTGTCAGACTGCGTGCAGCCGTCCAAAGTACACCAGAGTTACCGCTACTGTCTTTCATTGAAAAATGTTATCCCCCGCCGCAAGAAATGCAGACTCACTGACTAGCTGTCGTCTTCTATGCTTAAACAGTTCATTATGAGCATCCCAACTATGTCTATTTTTCGATTGGTGGAAGGTTGGTGGTTCAATCCCCGGTTCCACCTGACCAATAGAGTGCGGATCGGGCCGAATTTTTTTGTCCGGACCCGGCCCGCGTCCGACAGAGCAGTAACCGAACCCGACCCGAGCCCGACAGGCATAAAGATATTTATGTCCGAGCCCGACCCGAGGCCGACAGTTAAAATCCCATTTTTTTTCCTCATACTAATGACACACGTGCGTTTGTGTGGAAAGCCTGCTTTTATTAAGCAACTGTAGGAAGACATTCGGAAATGTCAGCAGGATGAGTGCATCAGCGCGCACGGAGAAACAAGCGCACTTAACGCAGGACCGCATGCACGCGTTTCGTTGTCACGGCTACATAAACAAATTTCCGCACACAGGAAGACAGATGTTATGGTAATATTTTACATGTATTTTAATCACAAAAACGAACGTTTGCATCACGTGAAAGCATCAGGCACATTGGCTACCAACATAATAAGCTGTTTTACATTTAAAATGTTCAATGCCATATTGCGCTGATGTGACCGAGCCCAACCCGAACATAATTACTAAATATCTGTCCGAACCCGGCCCGGCCCGTCGGGCTCGGCTCGGATATCCATCCTCTACTGACCAAGTGTCGAGGTGTCCATGAGCAAGACACCTAACCTCAGGTGCTCCTGACGAGCTGGGTGGCGCCTTGCATGGCTGACACCGCCGTCGGTGTATGAATGAGTGTATGAATGAGTGTATGAATGGGTGAATGTGAGGCAATATGTAAAGCGCTTTGGTGGCCATTGGGTCTTGAAAGCGCTATATAAATGCAGTCCATTTACCATTTCATGGGCTTCTCAGATTATCAGACTAAAACAAAAAAGCAACAAGCAAAATAAAATATTGGTACTATCAATAAAAAAAAAAGTGTGTCTTTAAGAGACAAAGAGAGACTGACCTCTCTCACTACACGGATGGCCTCCTGGAACATAGGCAGGACCTCCAGGTTTCCTTCTCTTTCCATTAGTCTGGCCTGGCAGATCCAATATTTAGCAAAGTTCTGTGCCATTGGCACCCGAGACAGCACATCTCTGACCTTTTCCACCGGGAAACCCTGTCAGATAAAAGACACAAACAGCATTGGATCCGTTCTCAATATGCTTGAGCACTTAAAGGAAAGCATCATCTAATTAGATTCATATTCGTATTCATTAAAGATGTTCCACATAAATACAGGAGTGCAATGCAACTTGTACTGCATAGCTCAAGAAGACCATAAATTCTGAGCAGTGACTGTTGGACAAGAATGGTAAACATCATGGTCAATTTATGCCAGTAAATGGCAAACACATGAGATCTGTTCAACCAAAGCAGGACAAGGAAACATTACCATAAGGTAAACTGTATGCAGTCAAATGTTGGCATGACAACTAGTGGTCGACCGATATATCGCCAAGGCCGATATATCGGCAGATATTTGGATTTTTTTAGATATCGGCATCGGCCGATAAATATTTCTGTTTGGCCGATATACTTCAAAACAGTTTGTGACAGTGCATTAGCGCTTTTTTCCACTGGGGCGAGCAGAGCGAGTATGAATGAACTGAATACGCTCGCTCTGCTCCGCCCAGCACCATAAGACAAGCCACTCAGAAGTGAAGCAGACATCTGACAGACACCGTAAATTACCAATCAGCATTCGCTTTCTAACCTGACGCTACATTGTGTTACACACAAAAACACTCCTGCGTGCAGCGAAGTCTATTCAAACAGTACCGTGATGTGTCAGATTTGCAGCCCAGCGACAGCTCCAGTGGGGGGTCACAGATGTGATATAAACGAATTCAAACAAAACTGAAAACATTTTACCTCACAAACAGTCAAAAATCCTCTAACTGGCTGTTCCCTATACGCGCGCTGTTCTCGGTTACTTTTAAACTAGACGCTGTTTCCTCACGGACTGAAAAGCTGGGTCGCGTGCACTACAGATCAGTGATCGCGCGAGGTGGATGAGAAGAGAACACTGTATGGTATAATACTAGTAATAATACGTTTGGGGGAAAAAATTCTTGAAAATGTTATTCACTATCTCTATCAGCTGTATGTAATTATCCACGATTGGCGTAATATTGTGTGTAGTATACCTTTTCATATGTTCCGGTCGGATTTGATGTTAATCGAGCATGCAAATACATGTGACGCCTTGCAAAGTTTCAAAGAAACTAACAAGCAAAACTAAACAGACATAAATCATTATTATTTAAATATACTTACAGTAAAACAACCTGTTTAAACTAAATAGTGTAAATAAACTATGTGAGATTTTTATTTAACTATGCATATTGTACATAAAATGTACGGAATTGCACATACTATTTTTTTATTAATTTATGAATATTGTTTAGATTGGTTCATTAATGTTATTTGTAACCTGAAGTAAGCAGCAGTAATTATTACAACTTTATTTATTGAAGTGTTACAGTACCTCATTTGTTTACATTTTAATTACTTAATTAGTAAATATGTTTAATTGCAAAAATAATTTTGCATAAATATTATGTACAATAAATGTTCATTTAGTTTCACCAATATTCTTTGTCTCTCATTTACTGTATTCACATGTACTGTATCGGCCTCATATCGGCCAGATTGCTTTCTAAATATCGGCATCGGCCATTAAAAATCCCATATCGGTCGACCACTAATGACAACGGCTTGTCTAAATAAATTACACTTTAATCCCTATCACACATACAATCTTTACTGGTAAACTAAATTACCTGTAAAAGATCATGTGTGAACAGTCCTTTTCAAAAATACTGGTAAATCGGTTCTGGCAATTTACAAACTACTTTACGGGAAGTTCTAACATTACCAGTGTGGTGGGTTTTTAATAGATAAGATTAATGATGTTACTAACCATAAAAATCTGATTTTAGATTTTTATCTTAAGATAAACTTTTATCACACTTCCCATTTTTATGTCTGATGGTGACTAACTTTTCATTCAAGATCTAACAATAAAACAACAAATCTTACTTCCTTTTATTTAGGATGTAGCCATCAGACTTTCGATATATCTAACCAAACAAACTTTTGACTCAATGTAACCTTGGTCAATGGACTAAATGTTCCGTTCTCTGACTTATTGTTTTTTGATGATACAGGATATTTTTGCTGATGTCACCAACAAAGGGAAATTAAGGGGGGGGATGAAGCCAGACACATCTTCTAATTTGATGTGTCTGGCTTTATCCTATAAAGCTTGTTGTATTCTTCTTTTGGGTTGAGATTCTCTGAGAAATACTCGAGAACTCCCGGACGTAATAAAGAGCATTTAAAAGACAATAACTCAAGTCTGTCTGTCAGTCATTTAAGCTGCGAAGCAAGCAAACAAGTAAATTAGAATTATAGGATTAGACTCGGCTGTAGTCTACTGAAGAATCGCTGGAGTATAGGATTACACGGATGCTGTAGTCGATTGGAGACTCGCTGAAGTGTAAACTTAGCTAACGTCAATGTATAGGCACGCTAGAGTAAGTATTATAGGTACGTAGTTAGGTTTAGGGAAGAAAAAAAAAACTACAACACTAGTTAATCCAGTATTATGCTGTGTGTGAACACAGGATGAAGATTACCGGTAAGAGTACAAAGTCAGAACGGCTGACGTAAGAAATCTGCTTTGGGACAATCGGAGTCCTTATGGAAGTCATTTTGGTAATTTTACGGTAATTTACCTGGATTGCTGTGTGAAAGGGCCTTTGGTCTAAAAGGTTTTAATGTGCTTTTTTTCCCCGTGGTAACGTAAACATTGCAGTTGGTCCATCTGACAATGGTGGAATTGAAAGTTCAAAATGTTTACCGTTTATTAATTACAACTAGACCCAGTCATTCCTCATCTAGACAGTTATTATCCAGCACTTTTGATGGTTACAATACAAAAAATGGCAGTGCTTCTCCAAAACTTTGGTCACGATAATTTTTTTTTTTTTAAAGAGAAACTAAAGAGTCATTGTGAGGTTTGAATTTTAAGATTAAGAAATCACATTATTAATAATATATATACATATATATATATATATATATTTTTTTTAAACTGTTAGTAAAAGGTAATCTAAAAATAAAACGATCATTTTCATTAAAATGTATTCATTTCATTTTCAAAAACTCGCACTTTAAATCTCGTTTTCAAACGTTAGGATTTTCAGGCCTCCAAAACATCGTTGTCGTTTAAATGAACGGCCAAAACAGAAAAAGTTTTCCATTTTTAGTTGAAAACAGTGTTGTGTAAACGGCCCCTGAGGCTTTCCTCTGTGAGAGACTGTTCTCTTCTGGTCCCAGCTCTTATTTCTGTTGTGTAACTTGTAGTGGTCAAGTGAAAACTAAGGAAGGTATACGGTGTGCTAACTTCTGTGCGAGTAACCCTGAGTTTGTAGTTACCGTTAGCCTTTTGGAGTGTTCTCTGCAGATCTGAACACTACAAAGATTAATGTAGTGTTCAGATCTGCAAACTCACAAGAGGTGAAAAAGGTGACATGTTTACAAATTAAAGGTGCAGTGTGTAATTTGTAGCGACATCTAGTGGTGACGTTGCGAATTGCAACCAACAGAAGTTACGGTGGCCAACAGGAAAAGATGTCGTCGTCTGAGACAGCAGAGAGTAGCCAGTTAAGCAATGAGGTTTGATTACAGAGATAAATTAAAAAATTAGGTTTAATTAATTATTCAGTAAGACTATGTTATTGCGAATATTATTGTTCCTTGTTCATCATTGAGTCAGTGTTTTATTCGCTGACTTTAGCAAGCTTCTTTGCAAGAACAACAGCATAGTGACGAAACGCGCTTGTCCATTTAGGGCTACTGTAGACATGTCTGCGCAAAATGGCTATTTCAATGTAAGGGGACCCGTGGTGTATGTAGATAGAAATGGCTCATTCTAAGGTAATAAAAACATAACGGTTCATTATGTAAGGTCTTTAACCCTAACCCCACACCACTGAAAACATAGTTATGTATATGATATTGCATTTCTGTCAACAGATCCTCCTAAATATTACACAATGCACCTTTAAATCCCTGTAGGGGTTCTGGGGGTATTCTCCCCTAGAAGAATTTGTTTGCTATCTTTTTAACATTTATACAAAGCATTCTGTTGATAGCGTAAAGACAACATTTGTTTCAAGTAAAAACTAAAATAAATTTGTATAAATAAATACATAAATACACGTGTGTGCTGCTCAACCGCGAAACATGTAAGCGAGCGCGCCGGTGTGGTGAAGTGTTGAGTCCCACTGAATGACACACACCGGAGTTGTTTGGGACTATTTTACACCTTCATCATGACTATAAGTCAAGTCATCCTCATTTATATAGCGCTTTTAACAATGTATTGTTTCAAAGCAGCTTTACAGAGATAAACATATAATTTAAGGTAACAGATTGTTTTGGCGTTATAGCGGTTCTTGAATAATGTTATTTCCAGCTAAAGTTAACTTTGATTGATTCACCTCCGTCGAAATGATCAGACTTTAAACGCAAACCTGTGATTAACGCTGACGGCGTTCACATGCTCATTCAGAATTGATTCTATAGTTATGTGCTTTTGAAAATATGTGCGCAGATTTGTAATTCATACAACCCAGCCTAAACAAACTACTTTTCTTGCCTATAAATTTTGATACAGAATTTTGTTTTATTTTATCACTTCGGGGTACGCGAGCCGAAATTCACAACGCTTTATCTGTAGAGTGGGAAAGGGATCCTCCATAGGGAGAGGATAAGTTTGCGTGTGCATTCGCAGCCTTTTGTTTTGTGCAAATGTAAGTTGTAATAGTTTATTTTGTGTACGCCTATCTATATCCTCCTATTTATCTCATATTGGATGCATTTGGTTAAGAATTGACGTGATCTTTAGCGCCCTCAGCTCAAATGACAATGCACGACTAATAATGATTATTGGGACTGTCATATTACACAAGATTATAAAGAGAACAATATTGTAATAAAACATTGTGAATTGTTTGGGTTTAGATGCCAGTCGCGTTGTTCCAGGAAGACTGTGTCTACCACAACATGAGTCATTCTGAATGGCATGTAACTTAGTTTAAAGGGTTAGTTCACCCAAAAATGAAAATTAAGTCATTAATTACTCACCCCCATGCTGTACCAACCCCGTAAGACCTTCGTTCGTCTTCGGAACACAAATCAAGATATTTTTGATTAAATGTGACAGCTGGATCACTCCTCCATAGGCTCCCTAAGGGAATGAATCCTGACGGCCCAGAAAGTCAATGAAGAAAATGTTTAAATATTCCATGTCACAACAGTGGCTCAACTATAAGTTTATCAAGCGACGAGAATACTTTTTGTGCGAAAAAACAAACAAAAATAACGACTTTATTCGACTATTCCTTTTCTTCCTTGTAGGCCTGAAACGAGACTTCAAGAGATTTCCACGACGCGCACGCGTGAGAACTGAACTGAAGTAGTTGAAGGAGATCGCAATTCTCGCGCATGCGTCGTGGAAATCTCTTGAAGTCTCGTTTCAGGCCTACAAGGAAGAAAAGGAATAGTCGAATAAAGTCGTTATTTTTGTTTGTTTTTTCGCACAAAAAGTATTCTCGTCGCTTGATAAACTTATAGTTGAGCCACTGTTGTGACATGGAATATTTAAACATTTTCTTCATTGACTTCCTGGGACGTCAGGATTCATTCCCTTAGGGAGCCTATGGAGGAGTGATCCAGCTGTCACACTTAATCAAAAATATCCTCATTTGTGTTCCGAAGACGAACGAAGGCCTTACGGGGTTGGTACAGCATGGGGGTGAGTAATTAATGACTTAATTTTCATTTTTGGGTGAACTAACCCTTTAAGTTCACTTGTGCATTCACGTCATTTTGTGCAGATATAATTTTGTAAGATTATGTTTATTTTGTATATATCTGATTAATATCAAATAGGATGCATTTCTTTGAGTTAAATAAACGCTAACAAAGTGCTCAACGGTTATTCATTCAGCGCGCGCTGCTCAAGCAGAATGCACGACTAATAATAACGATGGTTAATTTGGGACTGTCATATTATATAACATGAGAACACTATTTTATTAAATGGTTGTGAATTCATTGGGTTTAGTTGCCGTTTTCAGTGCGTTGTTCTAGCACTTCCACAACAGTCACACATTCTGACAAGCACGCATCTAAGGCGGCGTTGGTGACACATTGTATTTGTCGTTATATTTATATATTAAATAATTAATTTAATTTATCAATCACATCAAAACATTTTACAATCCTACTAACCCTTTATTTAGATTAAAAACCATTCTTATTAATTTGGTGAGGACCATAGCTTTTTGAGCAGCATTCGCAGACCCTGTAATGCTGTTTGCCATTAATGCTAACGATTAATCGATTAATTGATCGTTAATTTGAACGACGATCGATCATGGGAATTTGTGAAAATTGACATCCCTAAGCTAGACAGTCAATTAGTCAGAACATTTTTGTGTATATCAACTATGTGGAGTGTGATTTTGTACCAGTCAGAATTCACTGCTGGCTGGTTTGAACAGCAATTCAGATTTCCATGGAAGAACATGCTTTGTTGCATCATCCCTTATAATGCGCATTAATTTAATTACACATTTAAAAAAAAGTAGAAACTCATATTATAATAATAATACCTGCTGTAATAATTTAATGCAGTCATCTAGTGACCGGTCCACAGCAAAGACAATGTTATGAACTTCATCTTCTTTCTCGATAGAAGCCCAGTATGGCTGAGGAATAGCAGAGACCGTCTTCCTCCTCACCAGCCGGACAGGCATGGGAGGACGTTTGTATGTGATGCCCCTCGATTCCCGCCACTCCTGGAGCTTACACCTGCACAGACAACACTTCTGTTAGGGTTTGACCCATAAACAAAAAAACAAAAAACAAAAAATAAAAAAAACTATACTTAGTTCCCTACAGGGATCGTTCACTCAAAAAAGAAAACTGTTATCATTTACTCACCCTTCATGTCGTTCCAAACACATACAGAAGATTTAAACTGCCCCTACTATGTTTTTTCGAATATCCCCTTTCATGCAGTACTTTGCCGATATTTAGGAAACATGCTAAGTTCACATACTCGTTTCTCTGAAAAACAATGCTACAGTTAGTTAAACTTAAGTAAACTTACAGTCTCTGCTCCTGAGCTGCAGTCGGCTTCTTCCTTCCATCTACCGGGGCTGTTCGGACACCTTGAGTACTGGGACAGAAACTGGATTTAGGGGTCTGAAATTGCACTGCAGGCTTGGCCTGGCTGGATCTCTTGGCAGGCCGCTGAAGCTCTTGGAGCGCAGTGCTTGTCTGTGGCAACACACAACTCTTGGTGTTTCGACCGAGGAGTTTGGTCGAAGCAGTGGCACTAATTGGTTTAACAGTAATATTCTGTTTATTTTTGATGATAGCTGATCCTTCACTATTTGCAGGTTTAGATAAAGTAGAGACACTTGTTCTTGTTACTCTGTTTGTGACAGAGCAATGCGATTTCATTTCTGTGGCATCCACTTTTGTGATGATGCATGAAATATCCTTTCTCTGGTTCACGTCAAATCTGTTTGTCGCCGAATTCGATTTTCGGCTCATGGGTTTACTGCTCTGAGAACTGCTGTTGTGAATCCCAAACTTGGGTACAGCACTTTGACTCCTGGGTTGCTGTGTTAGTTTTGCCTGGGGTTTAGAAACAATGTTTGTCTGAATTTTTGTCCCAGTTGTGCTCATTGGTCTTTGACTCTTCAAATTGGCAGTTGAGGTTGTTTTGATTGTCGTTTCTGCTAATTTCTTAGCCAAAGGCCTTGTCGACTGAAGCTCCGTCTTGGTACGGGACGTTTGATCTGTGCGTCTGTGAGCAGAGATGCCATATCCAGACTTTGAAGGGCCACAGACTGAAACAAGACTTGATTTTCTTGACTTTTGAGTTGTATTTGAAGCATGGGAAGCTGGCTGTGCTTGATGGGCTTTGTGTTGGTCATTTTGGAGGCTTTGTGGACGAGTCCTATTTGCGGCATGGATTGATGCAGGAGTTGCCTCAGCTTTGTGTGATTTCCTTGGATTTTGAAGAGAAGCAGTGTTATTGCTTTGTGTCTTTAAGACATATAGGCCTGCCTGGCAAGTATTACGGGAATTACTGGAAGACTGTGCTGGGGCTTTGGCTAGTGAAGGGAGGCTGAGTCCTTTTTTTGTGGATGTGTTTTTATTAACCTGTGTTTTATTCTTCACTTCTTTTACATTTGTGCCATTGATGCCACAATTCTCCTTTGCATCACCTCTCTGAGAGAAATAAAGAGACATCAATTCATCAGTCTACACTTTCAACATAGAATAGTGCAAAAATGTAATGTAATTTTAACTTACAATTTTGTCCTTCTGATTATTTTCAGCATGTTTCTTTGTAACAGGTTTGTCCTTGAGATATGGTCTTTGAGAAAAATAAAAAAACCAAGTTTATTCAGAAGATAAAAACAACATACTATGGTGGTTATAAATGGTGAAAATATTTCCATTTTTTATTTTTAAAATAATGAATTATAAATTCAAGAATTGTTACAGACAGAAAGATCATTTAAGACCACCTACTTTGGATTAGGTGCTTTCAGTCTTCCCTTTCCCACCAGATATTCTGCTAATTTCAGTTTGCGTTGCTCTGTAAATGAAAGGGAAATACATTTAACATACCTGCATGGATTTAATACATTTTATAGATGTGCTAGTTTTGTGTCTCACATATATTTTGTGTCTTGTATATTTTTAATCAAATAATAATATAAATCAAATCAATATTTCATGCCCATTTCATATCAAATATAGCCTATGTTTATTTGATAAGGACAATGTTGTCAGTTGGTCATTATTGAAAAAATACAAAACATTTAGGATGATGCCAGAAACAGATAATATAACTTTTGCCATTTTAGAAGTAAAGGTAGTTTCTTCATGAACCATTTGAATAATGTCCTAATAAGGAGGTTAGGCTTAGTTGACATTTGATAGTCATGCATATAGTGACATGCTATACTCCAACTAGTTTAAACAGCATTTTGCTAATCCTTTTATATTATAAAAGGATTAGCAAAATGCTGTTTAAAATAGTTGGAGTTTTATTTGCATGACGTTTATCTGGATGACTGTTTTAACAAACTAGTAAAGGCAAGCAAGGACTAACGCTAATGATGGAAAATGTTAACCTGATACGCATACAGGAGGTATTATTAAGACTATTTTGTACATTTATTAAGTTGTTTTCCTGGGGGAAAGATGAGGTGACACCACAAGTAATTACATTTAACGTCAAGGCAAAAGCTGTGCCTCTTTCAATCACGCGCGCACATGCGCACATACACATTAACGTTATACAAATAATACACACATCGCTATGGTACTACTAGTGTTTTGAACATCAGCTCATTGGTTTCACATCAATATTAGATGATTTTCCTAATTATATTATTGAAATAACTACCGGTAACTATAATTTAGCGGTATAAAACTAAACAAATGTGAATCGATAGGAACAATAAATATCCAACAGCGTACATGATGCATATGACTAGCCTGGTGTTAGCTTATAGGAGAGCGCTTTACCTATCTTAGATAGTTTAGACACGTCTCCCTCCGTCACTGTTTCCATTGCTTTATCCGATCATCCAAAATAAATTTCGTATTTGTTTTTAACTTTATAAACGAGTCTATTAACACAGAGAAACGGTGTTGCTAACCCAACGTCCAACACATTCTCCACCAAACTGTCGCTTGAATTTGACGGGGACACGCCCATCTCATTTCCCATTGGTTCGTTCAAATATTTGGATACCGACTATTGGTTCGTCAGTTTTGATGATTCATATGATTTGATGATTCGTCAAATCGGTACTTAACTCCTGCCATTTATGTTTGAGGGGCTGTTCTATTTCAAAACAATAATATAAGGGACTAAGTTTGCCTCTACGTTGAGGTGATTAATTGTATTTAGTTATCTATAGGCCTATGACATAAACCATGTGAAATCCTTTATTAAAAAGGTCAGATTTTCACACAAGATACTTTTTTAGTTTGGAACATTTTGAAATCATATACTGCATAATTCATCAGGGTTTTGCTCATGTATGTCAATATATAATTTGCTATGCTAATAGTAGCCTACACCAGAATTAAAATAGATTTTTTCAATTTTCTTACATCAATCTTAAATATTTTCGAATTGCTGTGACTGGAGAGGAGACATTATAAGTGCATTATAAGTTTTCAAGTGTCAGTAACCAGTAAGCTTAATTATGAATTTTACTTAAGCAGATATTTTTGTCATGATCTTTCAGTTTATTCTCCAGTGCATCATATTGCATCTGTCACGGTTTATTCATCCGTTTTCAGTGTTTAAACACCTGTTAGGTCTTCAAAAATCCAATAAATAAAACATGCTAAAAATATATAGACTGTGTCCGAAAGCTAGAAAATGCTGCCTTCTGAGGATACATTGACTGAAGGCATCAAGAAACATACAAATCAATGTTAACTTCACTTCCCACACTTGGTCTCTTGCTTTTTTTCATCTGAACAATTTTTTAAAGGCAGCTGTATCTTTTTGCCTTTGATATTCCTCAATCCTGTGCGTTCCAGTTCCTGTGCGACTGTGGGGCAAAACAATTAAAAAATAAAGATGGCATCTGAAAGTTGTGGTAAATGTTTTAACCAATGTGTCTCCTGCCCTTAGGGGCAATTTGTTCTGCATGGGAGTTTTTTTTTTTTTTTTTTTTTACATGCAAGACAGACAAATACACACCATTAATAGCACATTAGGAAAACACAATTTTAAATTACCTCTTCCTATTTAAATTAAGAAAACGTATGGCACATGGTAAACAAAAATTGAAATCTATTTGTCTTGGCTAAAGGGACCCTATACAAAGATCCTGAGGGGAGGGTCTGAAATGCATCATAAAGATGTGTGAGATGTGTCAGATATGTGTGACGGCACTTTCTTTATCACCTGCATATCAAACAAATCTGACAACCCAGGCAATTTTTACACCCAATACTTCATGGCAGTTATTTACAACCTTTGACAATGTCATCAATGTTCTGTTCAAATTAAATTTGGCTATAATTTCCACAGACAATAAAGTCTTTGTTGAATCATCTTACACAGTCTATCAGTATTCTCTGCTAAATTAAATTTATTATTATCGATAATAGTGCCTACTTATAACTTTCGACCAATTCCATCGAATGATTATCGATAATTGTACATGGCACTACTGCCTGATTATACCACAGATCGATACACATATCCTTGGTTTATTCAGAAGTAGACCATGAGTATACCTTCCTGTTCAAGCGCTAAAGTAATTTACTGATAGTGCAGCGAGGCAACAAGTCAGCTTCCTAATCTTTCAGACGCAGCCATAATATCTAAAAGATGTGCATCTGATTCAGGCTCAGGCCTTAGTTCTTCATTCAAAGCTGGCTTATTTTTCTCATGAACATCAACATTAGTCAGTACCAGTGTTAAGAGTAACACATTACAAGTAACTTGAGTTTATCAGATTACTTTTTCAAGTAACTATAACACATTACTTTTAAATTTATAACAAAATATCTGTTGCATTTTTTCAAAATAAGTAACGCAAGTTACTTTGTTTTCCCCTTTATTGAGTGATACTTCTCCTGTCCACATGAGAGAAATCAGGAGTAAGTGCAGAGACATGATGGTTATTGTAGACTGAATGTGAGCAGGGATTTACTCTCACTTGCACAAAAACAGATTCAATATTCCTCAAAATGAATAAAAACAGTAAAATGCCAACACAGAATATCGCGCAAACTTGCAATATGTTAAATTACACAAATGTACTTTTTTTTATCTCACTTTAACTAATGTATTTGCTGCTGACATTCAATTATCCAATTCAATACTCATAAGCAAAAATGACTTTAGCTAAATATCACAATTTGTATTTTTTTCATTGAATGTTGAACTTTCTTCTCGTGTCCCATGTTCTTCTACAATCTAGAATGGCAGCACAGCTGAAAGGTTTGTTTGAGCTGCGTCCTCTACTGTACAGGTGTGTATTTGCATTTCATTCAGCCTGAGGCTTATTCATTACACTTTTGGTGTGAAAGGGACTTTTCATTAACTTTTTTTTGTTATTAAAAAATAAACAAGTAAGCCTAGTCCAGGTGAAAAAATAACAAAAAGTTATTTAACACATCACTTAAAAGTAACTAAGCAACACAATTAGTTTTTTTTTTTTTGAGGGAGTAACGCAATAGGCCTACTTTTAAAAGTAACTTTCCCCAACACCGGTCAGTACACCTGCTGATGACTTAATGCAGATTGCACAACATCTGAATTGTTAAACAGCTCTTTTGCTGTTCTAAAGAATGGAAGAGTCAGAGGGAAAGCTGGATGATTTACAGAATAAATCACACTTTACAATGGAAAAACAGAAAATGATTCATATAAAGTCATATAAAGGACTACTTCCCTTTAGTCCTTTTACACATTCTCTAATCATTTGAGGTTTATAAAATAGCACTGATTAGGAATACAAGAATATGAAACATATTACACTGATTAAATAAATAATTTAATAGCCAAACTCAGATCTTCTAAAAGAAGACCTTTCCCAAACCACAAAATAACTTGGAAAAATACAGTATAAAAAGAATCAATAAGTTGTCACAATAAGTTTCCATTAAAGAAACAAAAAGAATCTGTGTTAACTCGCAATGTATTTCATCACTAATTTGAGAAGGACAGGAAATAACTTGATTAACAGTTTGACTGAACAGGGAGTGTTTTCTTTAAAAAAAATTAAAAAATAAAATAAAATAAAAACTGAACAGCTGTCAACAGCCAAAAATAGAAATACACAGTGCAGTTCTTGCACCCCTTTTTATCATAATCGAGAGATGCTACATAATTGAAGAGGCTTTTGTGTCCATGTGACTAAGCAAGATATCTTCCATGTTCTCATCAGTTTTAAACATATTTGGTATGAAAGCAAAAGATTTGCACAGAGGCAAAAAAGGCAAAGAAACAGTACATTTTATGAAGTCACTTCCTGAACCTGCCATCTCCTAGTTTTAGGAATCTACAATTTGTAGTCTGTACCATGTCAACCAGCATATAAAACGCACAGCAATTTTAAGAAATCACACACAAAAATAATAATAATAAAAAAGAAAATCATTTAAAAAATATACAACCTCAACTGAATTCTAAATAAATACAGCAAAGAGTAAAATTCTTTTGGTTAGATTACCTCTGGTCCAATGGGAGCAACAGATACAGTTCGAGAGCTCTAATCACACAGAAACGTCTTGTGCAGAAAAGTGACTCCAATTACAGTTGTACTAAAACGACAAATGCTTGTTCTCTTTGGAGTAAAAAAAAAAAAGTCAATGCATTATTTTCAAAAGGACAATTTTACACATACACAAACACTGCATCACATTAACAAACCTCCACAGACAACCAGCAGAAATATCAGACATAGAAATGACATGTGGATGCCGTGTGTATGAGATGCAGTGTATCTTAGTATTTCACTGTTTGGTGCATTTGACGACAGCATGCTTCACTTTTTTTGATCACTTGTCGCATGGGTTCACGTAAATCAATAGGGAATTATCGAACATGCAATTAGGATGTGAAGCTCAGCGTCTCCCTGAGTTGTTGCTTACGTGGGCTGCAACGGCCAAATCGGACTCATGCGTTGTCGTATATACAAACATACACTGGCACGTATATCTCGATCACAAACTCACTTTCATTTTCACTCTCACACACATATAGAATTTGGTACAAATATGACAGAGCTATGGACTAACACCAAATAAAAAGGCATCCACAGTTTCCCTCATTCGCGTTTCTGTGAGCAACCTCAATAGAAAAATGACAAAATAAACATCTTCATGTATATAGAAACGGCTCTATTCGCACAGTCTATAAAACACCCCAGAGAGTCTGTCTGAAACAGGGGTCCTTTCTCAGTCCAGATACACTTTGGCTTCTCTGTGCCTTCGTCTTGCACAATGCGTTACACAAAGTCTTCTTGCATTTTGTCTCAGCAAACTATTGCTCTTCATAGACCCACACTGATATACAGTAATGGCTAGCGCTAAAACGGATCTGGGAAAAAGTGCTAAATGTCCAATGGGTGTGTGGGATATCGGTGAATTGTGTGTGAGTGTGTCAAATGGCACTCTCGTTGTGTGTGCTGTGTTTGGCCTGGCACGTGGGTTGGCTGTTCTGTTCGATGAGGAGCGAGGTCGTCTCATCGGGGGCATCCGTGAGCGTGAGCATGTTTTCCGACGAGGGATCGGGAATGGATGATGTGCTGTTATTCACACGGCCGTGTCCGCTGTCTGGAGACTGGGGCGAGCTGTCCAGCCGAGACGCCATCAGACCGTTTTGATACTGAGAGCGTGTGATCTGGAAAACAGGAAGAGACGGAAAGGTATTGTGAGAGGTTTTTGGAATATCTTGTGGAATTTCTGGATGGATGAAGGAATAAACCATATTAGTGACGCACCGAAATTAATTATACAAAACCAAAATGAAAGTTTTCATTGAGCTGAAAACAGAAACCGAAAATTAAGTTCAATTAAGCATACATAAACATCTGAATTGTACATTGGGCAGTTTTTATATCAACCTTTTTATTATTATATAACTATGTTGAAATATAAACATTTAAATGGTAGCTGTAGTAAGAACTTGTTTTCATTTTAAACTTAAGACAACAGGTTGAGCAAAAATTGTATCAATATATATAGCAAAATGCTTTATATATTTAGCCTCCCGAGAGTTATTTTTTCTAGATGACTAGTTATGGTCATTGAATGGCTTTTAAATGTAATGTGTGTGAATACATAATGTAAATACGTGACATTGTTTACACGCTGTTCTGTTGATCTCTATCTGTGGTTGTAAAACTGATTGAGCGATGATGAGAGATGATACATTTCAGTATGTTCTACTATAACTTTCACTTGTTTATTTCGTGCTATAACTAGTATTAAAGATGATTGGTTCACATGCAGTTTGTATTTTGCTATAAAACGACAGAATTAAAAGATGCGATTTTGCTTCATATCAAAAGTAACAAAGCTTATTGCGATTTTTGCATGGTAGGTGCACTACAAATAGTGTTTAGTGAAGTTTTGCTCACGCATCAACTGAAAACAGCATAGACTAAATGAAGATAGATTAAAGTCGGCTTCTAGAACAAGAAAAGAATTTAGGGCGGGGCTTGATTTTGTCAATGGGGAATTGATTGGATGGTTGAATCGTTGTGGTTTTCTATAGGTGGGTCCTTTGTGAGTGACAGGTTGTCCCCGCCCTCGCGCCAGTAAACGTAGAGTATTGAAGAAATTTTGCTGCAAGAAGGAAAGGGAAGTTATTTTGATTAAATATAACGATGGCACATGAATTTAAAAAAAATATGTGCACGGATAAATTATTTACAATTAAAAACACAAATATTTCACAAAAAATATGAATTGTCAATTTTGATTTCATGGTGACTTTAAAATGAGAAATCAATATCGTCAACTCAGCCCTAGTGTCCACCCCACAGACATGTAGCCGACATGTTTACCTGTTGTAGTTTATCCGCATTGTGTACATGAAACATACGCTGGCACAGCCAAAACGTGCAATCGTAGAAGCGCTAATTAAATGTCACCGTTTTGGATTTCGGCCTTCCATAACGGTTTAGACCATTTCTGGTGCATATCACCACCATATCTTTACCTTCACGAACTGTAGGTCTGCCAGAGCTCGGACATTGAAGTCTGGTGTGTATTGTGGCAATGGAGAGCTGCTGAGCTGCGTGTTGCTGCCACCAACAGACTGAGGTTCAGGGTGATCCGTGTAGTTTAGAGATGCAGATCGGTTGAGTCCGCTGATGTGAGAGGGCGAGCGGAATTCTGAAACACACATGGAATGTTGAAAAGGTGTGAGAGAGGAGGGCGAGTAAATGATAACAGACGTGCCTACACGATGATGATATACAATGTATATAGGAATTACAGTGCAAACAAATATAATAAATAAAAAATAAACCAAAAACCTAAATAATACTTTTATCAGCAAGGACGCATTCATTGATCAACTGGACTTTGTTTATTAAGCGTGCAGGGCAACCACCCAGTAGAGCATTACAATAATCTAGCCTTGAGTTTATGAACAGTTAGAACTGAAAAGTTCATACGATATCAATACAAACATTTTTCTATTTCCCAAGATTATGAAAGGGATTTTACAACCAGAACCCTACTTTTTAATTGCAAATTTGAACATCTTTAAAAAGAGATAGTAAAAGGCAACAGAGAGAGAGAGATGGTAAATTAAGTAAATGAAGATGAATACCACATGCCCTTTAGCCTTGTAAATGTCCTCCAATTCCAACAAGTTAATAAGCCAAAAAACTGGATGGTAGAAAATGAGTGTTCTCATCTGCTCACAGTTTTGTCCTTGGAAAAGTGCTGACACTCTGGATGCACTTGTGTGTGTTTTTTAAAAGGTCAACAGTTCAAGCTTTTACCATGATAAGAAAAAACTTCCCTGCTGATTCATTCTGTACACATTTTTTAAGTCAAAGACCATATCAAATTTAAATTTGGTTAGAATCAAGATCCCCTTCCTATCTTACTCTTTTACCTTGCAGTCATAATAGCAAGCAAAAGGTATTAAATTGCCCATACAATCAATGCATCAGCACATTTTCCACATCTGCAATGCATTATCGCTTTATCCATTACAGCATTATCCTGATCGCTGATCGATTGCTCCTGTCTGCCTCGCTGCCTGCTGTGTGTTTGTTTGCTTCGAGGCTGTAAGCTTCGCCTGAGCCTCGTATTTCTTTATGTTTTGAGCCATCATTTACTATCTAGTTGTTTATACTACTAAATACAGCTTACCCAACATCTCAGATTAACCTTACATCTCTAGCTTCCGTTATTCTTAACACAGCACGCTAGTAACTCGCTAACGTTAGCCTGCTAACGCGCCACCCGTGCGCTCATTTATTAGGGCCCAAGCCTTGAAAAGGCGAAGGCCCTATTGTTTTCCTAAGGATTATTATTAGGGCCCAAGCCTTGAAAAGGCGAAGGCCCTATTGTTTTCCTAAGGATTATTATTTATTATTATTATTAGGGCCCAAGCCTTGAAAAGGCGAAGGCCCTATTGTTTTCCTAAGGATTATTATTTATTAGGGCCCAAGCCTTGAAAAGGCGAAGGCCCTATTGTTTTCCTAAGGATTATTATTTATTATTATTATTATTAGGGCCCAAGCCTTGAAAAGGCGAAGGCCCTATTGTTTTCCTAAGGATTATTATTTATTATTATTATTATTATTATTAGGGCCCAAGCCTTGAAAAGGCGAAGGCCCTATTGTTTTCCTTAGGATTATTATTTATTAGGGCCCAAGCCTTGAAAAGGCGAAGGCCCTATTGTTTTCCTAAGGATTATTATTTATTAGGGCCCAAGCCTTGAAAAGGCGAAGGCCCTATTGTTTTCCTAAGGATTATTATTTATTATTAGGGCCCAAGCCTTGAAAAGGCGAAGGCCCTATTGTTTTCCTTAGGATTATTAGGGCCCAAGCCTTGAAAAGGCGAAGGCCCTATTGTTTTCCTTAGGATTATTAGGGCCCAAGCCTTGAAAAGGCGAAGGCCCTATTGTTTTCCTTAGGATTATTATTTATTATTATTATTATTATTATTATTATTATTATTATTTTACTACCTTTTGGGCACTTTTGGGGGCCTTAACGTGCTCGAAAACTCTTGAAACTTTGCACACATCTCAGAACCCGCGGCCATCAGGGCCGGGCTGAAGCTGGTACCCGGGCGTGGCAGGGGGGCTCGACAGCGCCCCCTGGAACGGGGTTTGAACACTTGGTCCATAAATCAAACACGCTTGCATGTAATAATATGAAACTCAGTACACATATAGATCTCATCGGTTCATATATACTTCATGCTCTTACTTTTTACCCCAGCCCAACAGGAAGTCGGCTATTAAGGGTTGTTTGGAAAACACATGCAATGGAATGTGAAATACTCCTCCTAGAGAATTCAAACACACGGCACGAAACTCGGTCAGCATGAAGTCAAGACACTGAGGATGAAAAATTGCCAGGGGATTTTTGATATCTCGAACGGTTTGGCCGTGGCGAGTAAACGAAATTATGGCGAGAAACGTGAAACAGGAAGTGTGTTATAACTACTGCATACATTAACTAATCTCGATGAAACTTCAGCAGTGTGTTCGTTGTAAGAGCCCGATCACATGGATGTGACTATTGTGAGTCAAAGTTATAGCGCCACCAACTGGAAGCAGGAAGTGTGTCACTTTCAAAATGCTTTTAAATCACCCTCTTATTTTTACCCGATTTGCTTCAAACTTCATGTGCATAATGTAGACACACGCCAGATGTAGACCTGTGAAAGGATTATTGATATCTTAGATACTGTTGCCATGGCAATGCATCAAACATTAATATTCCTTTTTTTAAGCTTTTTCATGCTTTTTTATGCTTTCGGGCACTTTTGGGGTTCTTAACGTGCTCGAAAACTCTTGAAACTTTGCACACGGGACAAAACCCGCGGCCATCAGGGCCAGGCTGAAGCTGGTACCCGGGCGTGGCAGGGGGGCTCGACAGCGCCCCCTTGAACGGGTCAGACAATTTGGTCCATATATCCAACACGCTTTACCCTATTTGCTTCAAACTTGATGTGTATAATGTAGACACAAGCCAGATGTAGACCTGTGAAAGGATTGTTGATATCTTAGATGCTGTTGCCGTGACAACGCATCAAACTTTAATATTCTTTTTGGATAATTTTGAGATTCTTAGCGCACTTTTGGGGCCCTTAACGTGCTCAAAAACTCTTGAAACTTTGCACACGGGTCAGAAACCGCGGCCATCAGGGCCGGGCTGAAGCTGGTACCCGGGCGTGGCAGGGGGGCTCGACAGCGCCCCCTGGAATGGGGTCCGAAAACTTGGTCCATAAATCAAACAGGCTTTACCCGATTTGCTTCAAACTTGATGTGTATAATGTAGACACACGCCAGATTTAGACCTGTGAAAGGATTGTTGATATCTTAGATGCTGTTGCCGTGACAACGCATCAAACTTTAATATTCTTTTTGGATACTTTTGAGACTCTCAGCGCACTTTGGGGGCCCTTAACGTGCTCAAAAACTCTTGAAACTTTGCACACGGGTCAGAACCCGTGGCCATCAGGGCCGGGCTGAAGCTGGTACCCGGGCGTGGCAGGGGGGCTCGACAGTGCCCCCTGGAACGGGGTCCGAAAACTTGGTCCATAAATCAAACACGCTTGAATGTAATAATATGAAACTCGGTACACATATAGATCTCATCGATTCATATATCCTTTGTACTTTTACTTTTTACCCCAGCCCAACAGGAAGTCGGCTATTATGGTTTGTTTGGAAGCGTATGCCCCTGGAATTCGATATACTCCTCCTAGAGAATTCAACCAATCGCCACGAAACTCGGTCAGCATGAAGTCAAGACATTGAGGATGAAAAGTTGCCAGGGGATTTTTGATATCTCGAACGGTTTGGCTGTGGCGAGGAAACGAATTTATGGCGAATAAAGGAAACAGGAAGTGTGTTATAACTTCTGCATACATTAACTGATCTTGATGAATCTTCAGCAGTGTGTTCGCTGTAAGAGTCCGATCACATGGATGTGACTATTGTGAGTCAAAGTTATAGCGCCACCAACTGGCAGCAGGAAGTGTGTCACTTCCTAAAGGCTTTGAAATCACCCTCTTATTTTTACCCAATTTGCTTCAAACTTTATGTGTATAATGTAGACACACGGCAGATGTAGACCTGAGAAAGGATTATTGATATCTTAGATACTGTTGCCGTGGCAACGCATCAAACTTTATTATTCTTTGTTGATGCTTTTGAGACTCTTAACATACTTGAAATTGCATGAAACCCGACAGACACATCACATTTATTAGACAGTAGACATGTGCAGAGTTTCAGAAACGGGCATGGTGAGAGCAATTAGAGAATAATGTTTAAGTTTAAAAACAGCCAGAATGGTTGTTTAGTCAAAAAAATTTTTTTTCCAAATCATACATAGTGTTATACTGCCCTCTTGTGTTCAAAATCAGGTAAAAAGCGAAAGTAAAATAAGGACGTCTGCACAATTCATTAATAATGGTGCAGAGTAGAGTGAGCTTTTTCAATTAATTCCTATGGAAGTAGGAATGAACTAAACAACGTTCGCTCTGTTCTGCTCGTCCCTCACCGTGGGCGCGCAGAGTTATGAATGCCCGTGCAGCCGTGAGCATTTTAGTTTCATTTTAAAATTAGCGCCATTTCGGGGGACGTATTACTTTAATTTATTTAACAAAAACACAATGTTGTGTTTAATTGCGAGTGTACACAAATATAAGTAAACACTTTGACGTTTGAATGATGTCCTGTATGAAGAAAATGACGGAGTATGTTTCACTGTTCAATCGCGCTGAGCCACCCAGACCCCCACACACACACTGACACACACACACACACACACACACACACACACACACACACACACACACAAACACACACACACACACACACACAATAATAAAACATTCAACCTAACATATACAAATTACACTGCTATGTTGAAATAGTCAGTAGTACAATTTGTATCATTCACAGTAAGCACCGCTCCACTGTGATTTTTCCAAGCACATTTTTGCACAAGTGAAGAGGATGATTTTTTCCGTCGATATTGGAACGTGAGTGAAGTACAAAGCCTGTAATAAAGAATAGTTTAGCATCCAAATACATCGCAAATGTTGCAACATTTAGATTCTAAAGAGAGATTTACGTGAGCCTAACACCACTTACTTTTACTTTTGTTTTAAATTATTTCGTTTTGGCTTTATTATAGTTATTTTTTTATTTGTGTTCTGTTCTGAATATCATTAAATTTAAAGGATTTGTTGTGGAATATTTTGAGTGTATAATCAAATAACACTAAACCGTCACTAGGTGTCGCCAGGCGACCGTCTTAATGAGCGGGTCATTGATTCATTCGTTCAAACGATTCGTTTGAACGACTGAGTCATTCATGAATGAGACAGATGTTTATGGATTGGTCATTGAATCTTTGAGTCAACCAATTTGTTCAAAATGCTGAATCATTCAGTAATGAGAAAACACGTTGCTGTGAGATGCAATGGTTCTGCTGTGATCTTTGTTTAACTATTTTCGCTGCTGAAACAGAAGAACAGTCAATATTGCATCTAAAATGTAAGTGACTTGACACGTGTGTGTGTGTGTGTGTGTGTGTGTGCGTGTGAGTGCGTGCGTGCGTGTGTGTGTGTGTGTGTGTGTGTGTGTGTGCAATCAATCCCAGGTAAGAGGCATGAATAATGAGAATTGGACTTCTAGGAGTGAGGTTAATATTCCGGAGATGGTTCCCTCGGATTGTGAAAAGGAGGCGGCGCGGGAGTGGCCAGGCATTGCGCTACTTCTGTTTCAAAGTTTAAAACAATGCTAATATCATTTTTTTGAACGATTTCATTACAAATGTTTATTTTATATATTTATAAAATATTATAAAATATAATAACTATGTTTTGTCCTATTAACAAAAGACAGGCAATGTACTATTAACAAATGTTAATAGTTTTTTAAAAGTTAAAATGATACTTTATGCATTTGTTTTGTGTCAGATGATTAACAATATAAATTAAACAAAGCTTAAAACAAACAAAATAATAAAACGAAAACAAAGCTTGAACATTTTATTTAATTGAAAAGCCTTTTTGAAATAAAATGTGTTTTTTTCCCTCTGAAATAGCAAAAGCACCGCACACTTAGCTGTACCTGCTCTAAATAAATAATAGTATTTAAATAAAAATACAAAATCGAAATAAATAAATTATATAAAACAAAATCAAATCAAAGAAAATAAATCTTATTAAAGTTATGCAGGCACACATTTAACAATAATTTTCAAGTGACAAATAAAATCAATCAAAATTCCTTACACATGGAGTTAATCCTGACGATTCCTGAGGCGCCTTTCCTCATGACACTCGCTTTTTTTTTCGAAGATATATTTTCTTTGGTTTGATTTTGTTTTTGTAATAATTTATTTTATTTAGTTCGATTTTGTATTTTTATTGAATTACTCTTTTTTATTTAGAGCAGGTACAGCTAGTGTGTGATGCTTTTGCTATTTCAGAGGAAAACAATAATTTTATTTAATTAATAATTTTTGTTTCAGTCCACCATATAATTATGTTGTGTTTGATCTATGGAAAAAAGTTAGTTGTGAAATGGTTGAATATTAACAAAAGTTAATAGTTTTTTACAAGTTAGAATAATACGATATATATATATATATATAAACAAGCCGGTGGCACCGCCACCCCGGTGCCTTTACGGTTACTGTGCATGACGGGCAATATCGTAACTCCGCTTTGACCTTTGAGAAGATGTGTGCTATAGAGCTTGCATTGGTGTGGGCTCTGCAAAAGTGTGTGTGTGTGAGGCGTGATTGAACAATGTAGACATATATATATATATATATATAAAGGCACCGGGGTGGCGGTGCCACCGGCTTGTTTATATATATATATACATATATATATATATATATATATATATATATGAATATAGCTGCGAGCAGCGATGAAGGGCCAAAGCCGGCGGCACCGCCACTCCGGTGCCTTTAGGTAACTAAAGGCACCGGGGTTGCGGTGCCACCGGCTTGGGCCCGTAATCGCTGCTCGCAGCTATATTTATTTATTATTATTATTATTTTACTACCTTTTGGGCACTTTTGGGGGCCTTAACGTGCTCGAAAACTCTTGAAACTTTGCACACATCTCAGAACCCGCGGCCATCAGGGCCGGGCTGAAGCTGGTACCCGGGCGTGGCAGGGGGGCTCGACAGCGCCCCCTGGAACGGGGTTTGAACACTTGGTCCATAAATCAAACACGCTTGCATGTAATAATATGAAACTCAGTACACATATAGATCTCATCGGTTCATATATACTTCATGCTCTTACTTTTTACCCCAGCCCAACAGGAAGTCGGGTATTAAGGGTTGTTTGGAAAACACATGCAATGGAATGTGAAATACTCCTCCTAGAGAATTCAAACACACGGCACGAAACTCGGTCAGCATGAAGTCAAGACACTGAGGATGAAAAATTGCCAGGGGATTTTTGATATCTCGAACGGTTTGGCCGTGGCGAGTAAACGAAATTATGGCGAGAAACGTGAAACAGGAAGTGTGTTATAACTACTGCATACATTAACTAATCTTGATGAAACTTCAGCAGTGTGTTCGTTGTAAGAGCCCGATCACATGGATGTGACTATTGTGAGTCAAAGTTATAGCGCCACCAACTGGAAGCAGGAAGTGTGTCACTTTCAAAATGCTTTTAAATCACCCTCTTATTTTTACCCGATTTGCTTCAAACTTCATGTGCATAATGTAGACACACGCCAGATGTAGACCTGTGAAAGGATTATTGATATCTTAGATACTGTTGCCATGGCAATGCATCAAACATTAATATTCCTTTTTTTAAGCTTTTTCATGCTTTTTTATGCTTTCGGGCACTTTTGGGGTTCTTAACGTGCTCGAAAACTCTTGAAACTTTGCACACGGGACAAAACCCGCGGCCATCAGGGCCAGGCTGAAGCTGGTACCCGGGCGTGGCAGGGGGGCTCGACAGCGCCCCCTTGAACGGGTCAGACAATTTGGTCCATATATCCAACACGCTTTACCCTATTTGCTTCAAACTTGATGTGTATAATGTAGACACAAGCCAGATGTAGACCTGTGAAAGGATTGTTGATATCTTAGATGCTGTTGCCGTGACAACGCATCAAACTTTAATATTCTTTTTGGATACTTTTGAGATTCTTAGCGCACTTTTGGGGCCCTTAACGTGCTCAAAAACTCTTGAAACTTTGCACACGGGTCAGAAACCGCGGCCATCAGGGCCGGGCTGAAGCTGGTACCCGGGCGTGGCAGGGGGGCTCGACAGCGCCCCCTGGAATGGGGTCCGAAAACTTGGTCCATAAATCAAACAGGCTTTACCCGATTTGCTTCAAACTTGATGTGTATAATGTAGACACACGCCAGATTTAGACCTGTGAAAGGATTGTTGATATCTTAGATGCTGTTGCCGTGACAACGCATCAAACTTTAATATTCTTTTTGGATACTTTTGAGACTCTCAGCGCACTTTGGGGGCCCTTAACGTGCTCAAAAACTCTTGAAACTTTGCACACGGGTCAGAACCCGTGGCCATCAGGGCCGGGCTGAAGCTGGTACCCGGGCGTGGCAGGGGGGCTCGACAGTGCCCCCTGGAACGGGGTCCGAAAACTTGGTCCATAAATCAAACACGCTTGAATGTAATAATATGAAACTCGGTACACATATAGATCTCATCGATTCATATATCCTTTGTACTTTTACTTTTTACCCCAGCCCAACAGGAAGTCGGCTATTATGGTTTGTTTGGAAGCGTATGCCCCTGGAATTCGATATACTCCTCCTAGAGAATTCAACCAATCGCCACGAAACTCGGTCAGCATGAAGTCAAGACATTGAGGATGAAAAGTTGCCAGGGGATTTTTGATATCTCGAACGGTTTGGCTGTGGCGAGGAAACGAATTTATGGCGAATAAAGGAAACAGGAAGTGTGTTATAACTTCTGCATACATTAACTGATCTTGATGAAACTTCAGCAGTGTGTTCGCTGTAAGAGTCCGATCACATGGATGTGACTATTGTGAGTCAAAGTTATAGCGCCACCAACTGGCAGCAGGAAGTGTGTCACTTCCTAAAGGCTTTGAAATCACCCTCTTATTTTTACCCAATTTGCTTCAAACTTTATGTGTATAATGTAGACACACGGCAGATGTAGACCTGAGAAAGGATTATTGATATCTTAGATACTGTTGCCGTGGCAACGCATCAAACTTTATTATTCTTTGTTGATGCTTTTGAGACTCTTAACATACTTGAAATTGCATGAAACCCGACAGACACATCACATTTATTAGACAGTAGACATGTGCAGAGTTTCAGAAACGGGCATGGTGAGAGCAATTAGAGAATAATGTTTAAGTTTAAAAACAGCCAGAATGGTTGTTTAGTCAAAAAAAAATTTTTTCCAAATCATACATAGTGTTATACTGCCCTCTTGTGTTCAAAATCAGGTAAAAAGCGAAAGTAAAATAAGGACGTCTGCACAATTCATTAATAATGGTGCAGAGTAGAGTGAGCTTTTTCAATTAATTCCTATGGAAGTAGGAATGAACTAAACAACGTTCGCTCTGTTCTGCTCGTCCCTCACCGTGGGCGCGCAGAGTTATGAATGCCCGTGCAGCCGTGAGCATTTTAGTTTCATTTTAAAATTAGCGCCATTTCGGGGGACGTATTACTTTAATTTATTTAACAAAAACACAATGTTGTGTTTAATTGCGAGTGTACACAAATATAAGTAAACACTTTGACGTTTGAATGATGTCCTGTATGAAGAAAATGACGGAGTATGTTTCACTGTTCAATCGCGCTGAGCCACCCAGACCCCCACACACACACTGACACACACACACACACACACACACACACACACACACACACACACACAAACACACACACACACACACACACACAATAATAAAACATTCAACCTAACATATACAAATTACACTGCTATGTTGAAATAGTCAGTAGTACAATTTGTATCATTCACAGTAAGCACCGCTCCACTGTGATTTTTCCAAGCACATTTTTGCACAAGTGAAGAGGATGATTTTTTCCGTCGATATTGGAACGTGAGTGAAGTACAAAGCCTGTAATAAAGAATAGTTTAGCATCCAAATACATCGCAAATGTTGCAACATTTAGATTCTAAAGAGAGATTTACGTGAGCCTAACACCACTTACTTTTACTTTTGTTTTAAATTATTTCGTTTTGGCTTTATTATAGTTATTTTTTTATTTGTGTTCTGTTCTGAATATCATTAAATTTAAAGGATTTGTTGTGGAATATTTTGAGTGTATAATCAAATAACACTAAACCGTCACTAGGTGTCGCCAGGCGACCGTCTTAATGAGCGGGTCATTGATTCATTCGTTCAAACGATTCGTTTGAACGACTGAGTCATTCATGAATGAGACAGATGTTTATGGATTGGTCATTGAATCTTTGAGTCAACCAATTTGTTCAAAATGCTGAATCATTCAGTAATGAGAAAACACGTTGCTGTGAGATGCAATGGTTCTGCTGTGATCTTTGTTTAACTATTTTCGCTGCTGAAACAGAAGAACAGTCAATATTGCATCTAAAATGTAAGTGACTTGACACGTGTGTGTGTGTGTGTGTGTGTGTGTGTGTGTGCGTGTGAGTGCGTGCGTGCGTGCGTGTGTGTGTGTGTGTGTGTGTGTGTGTGCAATCAATCCCAGGTAAGAGGCATGAATAATGAGAATTGGACTTCTAGGAGTGAGGTTAATATTCCGGAGATGGTTCCCTCAGATTGTGAAAAGGAGGCGGCGCGGGAGTGGCCAGGCATTGCGCTACTTCTGTTTCAAAGTTTAAAACAATGCTAATATCATTTTTTTGAACGATTTCATTACAAATGTTTATTTTATATATTTATAAAATATTATAAAATATAATAACTATGTTTTGTCCTATTAACAAAAGACAGGCAATGTACTATTAACAAATGTTAATAGTTTTTTAAAAGTTAAAATGATACTTTATGCATTTGTTTTGTGTCAGATGATTAACAATATAAATTAAACAAAGCTTAAAACAAACAAAATAATAAAACGAAAACAAAGCTTGAACATTTTATTTAATTGAAAAGCCTTTTTGAAATAAAATGTGTTTTTTTCCCTCTGAAATAGCAAAAGCATCGCACACTTAGCTGTACCTGCTCTAAATAAATAATAGTATTTAAATAAAAATACAAAATCGAAATAAATAAATTATATAAAACAAAATCAAATCAAAGAAAATAAATCTTATTAAAGTTATGCAGGCACACATTTAACAATAATTTTCAAGTGACAAATAAAATCAATCAAAATTCCTTACACATGGAGTTAATCCTGACGATTCCTGAGGCGCCTTTCCTCATGACACTCGCTTTTTTTTTCGAAGATATATTTTCTTTGGTTTGATTTTGTTTTTGTAATAATTTATTTTATTTAGTTCGATTTTGTATTTTTATTGAATTACTCTTTTTTATTTAGAGCAGGTACAGCTAGTGTGTGATGCTTTTGGTATTTCAGAGGAAAACAATAATTTTATTTAATTAATAATTTTTGTTTCAGTCCACCATATAATTATGTTGTGTTTGATCTATGGAAAAAAGTTAGTTGTGAAATGGTTGAATATTAACAAAAGTTAATAGTTTTTTACAAGTTAGAATAATACGATATATATATATATATAAACAACCCGGTGGCACCGCCACCCCGGTGCCTTTACGGTTACTGTGCATGACGGGCAATATCGTAACTCCGCTTTGACCTTTGAGAAGATGTGTGCTATAGAGCTTGCATTGGTGTGGGCTCTGCAAAAGTGTGTGTGTGTGTGTGAGGCGTGATTGAACAATGTAGACATATATATATATATATATATATATATATATATAAAGGCACCGGGGTGGCGGTGCCACCGGCTTGTTTATATATATATATATATATATATATATATATATGAATATAGCTGCGAGCAGCGATGAAGGGCCAAAGCCGGCGGCACCGCCACTCCGGTGCCTTTAGGTAACTAAAGGCACCGGGGTTGCGGTGCCACCGGCTTGGGCCCGTAATCGCTGCTCGCAGCTATATTTATTTATTATTATTATTATTATTTTACTACCTTTTGGGCACTTTTGGGGGCCTTAACGTGCTCGAAAACTCTTGAAACTTTGCACACATCTCAGAACCCGCGGCCATCAGGGCCGGGCTGAAGCTGGTACCCGGGCGTGGCAGGGGGGCTCGACAGCGCCCCCTGGAACGGGGTTTGAACACTTGGTCCATAAATCAAACACGCTTGCATGTAATAATATGAAACTCAGTACACATATAGATCTCATCGGTTCATATATACTTCATGCTCTTACTTTTTACCCCAGCCCAACAGGAAGTCGGCTATTAAGGGTTGTTTGGAAAACACATGCAATGGAATGTGAAATACTCCTCCTAGAGAATTCAAACACACGGCACGAAACTCGGTCAGCATGAAGTCAAGACACTGAGGATGAAAAATTGCCAGGGGATTTTTGATATCTCGAACGGTTTGGCCGTGGCGAGTAAACGAAATTATGGCGAGAAACGTGAAACAGGAAGTGTGTTATAACTACTGCATACATTAACTAATCTTGATGAAACTTCAGCAGTGTGTTCGTTGTAAGAGCCCGATCACATGGATGTGACTATTGTGAGTCAAAGTTATAGCGCCACCAACTGGAAGCAGGAAGTGTGTCACTTTCAAAATGCTTTTAAATCACCCTCTTATTTTTACCCGATTTGCTTCAAACTTCATGTGCATAATGTAGACACACGCCAGATGTAGACCTGTGAAAGGATTATTGATATCTTAGATACTGTTGCCATGGCAATGCATCAAACATTAATATTCCTTTTTTTAAGCTTTTTCATGCTTTTTTATGCTTTCGGGCACTTTTGGGGTTCTTAACGTGCTCGAAAACTCTTGAAACTTTGCACACGGGACAAAACCCGCGGCCATCAGGGCCAGGCTGAAGCTGGTACCCGGGCGTGGCAGGGGGGCTCGACAGCGCCCCCTTGAACGGGTCAGACAATTTGGTCCATATATCCAACACGCTTTACCCTATTTGCTTCAAACTTGATGTGTATAATGTAGACACAAGCCAGATGTAGACCTGTGAAAGGATTGTTGATATCTTAGATGCTGTTGCCGTGACAACGCATCAAACTTTAATATTCTTTTTGGATACTTTTGAGATTCTTAGCGCACTTTTGGGGCCCTTAACGTGCTCAAAAACTCTTGAAACTTTGCACACGGGTCAGAAACCGCGGCCATCAGGGCCGGGCTGAAGCTGGTACCCGGGCGTGGCAGGGGGGCTCGACAGCGCCCCCTGGAATGGGGTCCGAAAACTTGGTCCATAAATCAAACAGGCTTTACCCGATTTGCTTCAAACTTGATGTGTATAATGTAGACACACGCCAGATTTAGACCTGTGAAAGGATTGTTGATATCTTAGATGCTGTTGCCGTGACAACGCATCAAACTTTAATATTCTTTTTGGATACTTTTGAGACTCTCAGCGCACTTTGGGGGCCCTTAACGTGCTCAAAAACTCTTGAAACTTTGCACACGGGTCAGAACCCGTGGCCATCAGGGCCGGGCTGAAGCTGGTACCCGGGCGTGGCAGGGGGGCTCGACAGTGCCCCCTGGAACGGGGTCCGAAAACTTGGTCCATAAATCAAACACGCTTGAATGTAATAATATGAAACTCGGTACACATATAGATCTCATCGATTCATATATCCTTTGTACTTTTACTTTTTACCCCAGCCCAACAGGAAGTCGGCTATTATGGTTTGTTTGGAAGCGTATGCCCCTGGAATTCGATATACTCCTCCTAGAGAATTCAACCAATCGCCACGAAACTCGGTCAGCATGAAGTCAAGACATTGAGGATGAAAAGTTGCCAGGGGATTTTTGATATCTCGAACGGTTTGGCTGTGGCGAGGAAACGAATTTATGGCGAATAAAGGAAACAGGAAGTGTGTTATAACTTCTGCATACATTAACTGATCTTGATGAAACTTCAGCAGTGTGTTCGCTGTAAGAGTCCGATCACATGGATGTGACTATTGTGAGTCAAAGTTATAGCGCCACCAACTGGCAGCAGGAAGTGTGTCACTTCCTAAAGGCTTTGAAATCACCCTCTTATTTTTACCCAATTTGCTTCAAACTTTATGTGTATAATGTAGACACACGGCAGATGTAGACCTGAGAAAGGATTATTGATATCTTAGATACTGTTGCCGTGGCAACGCATCAAACTTTATTATTCTTTGTTGATGCTTTTGAGACTCTTAACATACTTGAAATTGCATGAAACCCGACAGACACATCACATTTATTAGACAGTAGACATGTGCAGAGTTTCAGAAACGGGCATGGTGAGAGCAATTAGAGAATAATGTTTAAGTTTAAAAACAGCCAGAATGGTTGTTTAGTCAAAAAATTTTTTTTTCCAAATCATACATAGTGTTATACTGCCCTCTTGTGTTCAAAATCAGGTAAAAAGCGAAAGTAAAATAAGGACGTCTGCACAATTCATTAATAATGGTGCAGAGTAGAGTGAGCTTTTTCAATTAATTCCTATGGAAGTAGGAATGAACTAAACAACGTTCGCTCTGTTCTGCTCGTCCCTCACCGTGGGCGCGCAGAGTTATGAATGCCCGTGCAGCCGTGAGCATTTTAGTTTCATTTTAAAATTAGCGCCATTTCGGGGGACGTATTACTTTAATTTATTTAACAAAAACACAATGTTGTGTTTAATTGCGAGTGTACACAAATATAAGTAAACACTTTGACGTTTGAATGATGTCCTGTATGAAGAAAATGACGGAGTATGTTTCACTGTTCAATCGCGCTGAGCCACCCAGACCCCCACACACACACTGACACACACACACACACACACACACACACACAAACACACACACACACACACACACAATAATAAAACATTCAACCTAACATATACAAATTACACTGCTATGTTGAAATAGTCAGTAGTACAATTTGTATCATTCACAGTAAGCACCGCTCCACTGTGATTTTTCCAAGCACATTTTTGCACAAGTGAAGAGGATGATTTTTTCCGTCGATATTGGAACGTGAGTGAAGTACAAAGCCTGTAATAAAGAATAGTTTAGCATCCAAATACATCGCAAATGTTGCAACATTTAGATTCTAAAGAGAGATTTACGTGAGCCTAACACCACTTACTTTTACTTTTGTTTTAAATTATTTCGTTTTGGCTTTATTATAGTTATTTTTTTATTTGTGTTCTGTTCTGAATATCATTAAATTTAAAGGATTTGTTGTGGAATATTTTGAGTGTATAATCAAATAACACTAAACCGTCACTAGGTGTCGCCAGGCGACCGTCTTAATGAGCGGGTCATTGATTCATTCGTTCAAACGATTCGTTTGAACGACTGAGTCATTCATGAATGAGACAGATGTTTATGGATTGGTCATTGAATCTTTGAGTCAACCAATTTGTTCAAAATGCTGAATCATTCAGTAATGAGAAAACACGTTGCTGTGAGATGCAATGGTTCTGCTGTGATCTTTGTTTAACTATTTTCGCTGCTGAAACAGAAGAACAGTCAATATTGCATCTAAAATGTAAGTGACTTGACACGTGTGTGTGTGTGTGTGTGTGTGTGTGCGTGTGAGTGCGTGCGTGCGTGCGTGTGTGTGTGTGTGTGTGTGTGTGCAATCAATCCCAGGTAAGAGGCATGAATAATGAGAATTGGACTTCTAGGAGTGAGGTTAATATTCCGGAGATGGTTCCCTCGGATTGTGAAAAGGAGGCGGCGCGGGAGTGGCCAGGCATTGCGCTACTTCTGTTTCAAAGTTTAAAACAATGCTAATATCATTTTTTTGAACGATTTCATTACAAATGTTTATTTTATATATTTATAAAATATTATAAAATATAATAACTATGTTTTGTCCTATTAACAAAAGACAGGCAATGTACTATTAACAAATGTTAATAGTTTTTTAAAAGTTAAAATTATACTTTATGCATTTGTTTTGTGTCAGATGATTAACAATATAAATTAAACAAAGCTTAAAACAAACAAAATAATAAAACGAAAACAAAGCTTGAACATTTTATTTAATTGAAAAGCCTTTTTGAAATAAAATGTGTTTTTTTCCCTCTGAAATAGCAAAAGCATCGCACACTTAGCTGTACCTGCTCTAAATAAATAATAGTATTTAAATAAAAATACAAAATCGAAATAAATAAATTATATAAAACAAAATCAAATCAAAGAAAATAAATCTTATTAAAGTTATGCAGGCACACATTTAACAATAATTTTCAAGTGACAAATAAAATCAATCAAAATTCCTTACACATGGAGTTAATCCTGACGATTCCTGAGGCGCCTTTCCTCATGACACTCGCTTTTTTTTTCGAAGATATATTTTCTTTGGTTTGATTTTGTTTTTGTAATAATTTATTTTATTTAGTTCGATTTTGTATTTTTATTGAATTACTCTTTTTTATTTAGAGCAGGTACAGCTAGTGTGTGATGCTTTTGCTATTTCAGAGGAAAACAATAATTTTATTTAATTAATAATTTTTGTTTCAGTCCACCATATAATTATGTTGTGTTTGATCTATGGAAAAAAGTTAGTTGTGAAATGGTTGAATATTAACAAAAGTTAATAGTTTTTTACAAGTTAGAATAATACGATATATATATATATATATAAACAAGCCGGTGGCACCGCCACCCCGGTGCCTTTACGGTTACTGTGCATGACGGGCAATATCGTAACTCCGCTTTGACCTTTGAGAAGATGTGTGCTATAGAGCTTGCATTGGTGTGGGCTCTGCAAAAGTGTGTGTGTGTGTGTGAGGCGTGATTGAACAATGTAGACATATATATATATATATATATAAAGGCACCGGGGTGGCGGTGCCACCGGCTTGTTTATATATATATATATATATATATATATATATATATATATATATATATATATATATATGAATATAGCTGCGAGCAGCGATGAAGGGCCAAAGCCGGCGGCACCGCCACTCCGGTGCCTTTAGGTAACTAAAGGCACCGGGGTTGCGGTGCCACCGGCTTGGGCCCGTAATCGCTGCTCGCAGCTATATTTATTATTATTTTACTACCTTTTGGGCACTTTTGGGGGCCTTAACGTGCTCGAAAACTCTTGAAACTTTGCACACATCTCAGAACCCGCGGCCATCAGGGCCGGGCTGAAGCTGGTACCCGGGCGTGGCAGGGGGGCTCGACAGCGCCCCCTGGAACGGGGTTTGAACACTTGGTCCATAAATCAAACACGCTTGCATGTAATAATATGAAACTCAGTACACATATAGATCTCATCGGTTCATATATACTTCATGCTCTTACTTTTTACCCCAGCCCAACAGGAAGTCGGCTATTAAGGGTTGTTTGGAAAACACATGCAATGGAATGTGAAATACTCCTCCTAGAGAATTCAAACACACGGCACGAAACTCGGTCAGCATGAAGTCAAGACACTGAGGATGAAAAATTGCCAGGGGATTTTTGATATCTCGAACGGTTTGGCCGTGGCGAGTAAACGAAATTATGGCGAGAAACGTGAAACAGGAAGTGTGTTATAACTACTGCATACATTAACTAATCTCGATGAAACTTCAGCAGTGTGTTCGTTGTAAGAGCCCGATCACATGGATGTGACTATTGTGAGTCAAAGTTATAGCGCCACCAACTGGAAGCAGGAAGTGTGTCACTTTCAAAATGCTTTTAAATCACCCTCTTATTTTTACCCGATTTGCTTCAAACTTCATGTGCATAATGTAGACACACGCCAGATGTAGACCTGTGAAAGGATTATTGATATCTTAGATACTGTTGCCATGGCAATGCATCAAACATTAATATTCCTTTTTTTAAGCTTTTTCATGCTTTTTTATGCTTTCGGGCACTTTTGGGGTTCTTAACGTGCTCAAAAACTCTTGAAACTTTGCACACGGGACAAAACCCGCGGCCATCAGGGCCAGGCTGAAGCTGGTACCCGGGCGTGGCAGGGGGGCTCGACAGCGCCCCCTTGAACGGGTCAGACAATTTGGTCCATATATCCAACACGCTTTACCCTATTTGCTTCAAACTTGATGTGTATAATGTAGACACAAGCCAGATGTAGACCTGTGAAAGGATTGTTGATATCTTAGATGCTGTTGCCGTGACAACGCATCAAACTTTAATATTCTTTTTGGATACTTTTGAGATTCTTAGCGCACTTTTGGGGCCCTTAACATGCTCAAAAACTCTTGAAACTTTGCACACGGGTCAGAAACCGCGGCCATCAGGGCCGGGCTGAAGCTGGTACCCGGGCGTGGCAGGGGGGCTCGACAGCGCCCCCTGGAATGGGGTCCGAAAACTTGGTCCATAAATCAAACAGGCTTTACCCGATTTGCTTCAAACTTGATGTGTATAATGTAGACACACGCCAGATTTAGACCTGTGAAAGGATTGTTGATATCTTAGATGCTGTTGCCGTGACAACGCATCAAACTTTAATATTCTTTTTGGATACTTTTGAGACTCTCAGCGCACTTTGGGGGCCCTTAACGTGCTCAAAAACTCTTGAAACTTTGCACACGGGTCAGAACCCGTGGCCATCAGGGCCGGGCTGAAGCTGGTACCCGGGCGTGGCAGGGGGGCTCGACAGTGCCCCCTGGAACGGGGTCCGAAAACTTGGTCCATAAATCAAACACGCTTGAATGTAATAATATGAAACTCGGTACACATATAGATCTCATCGATTCATATATCCTTTGTACTTTTACTTTTTACCCCAGCCCAACAGGAAGTCGGCTATTATGGTTTGTTTGGAAGCGTATGCCCCTGGAATTCGATATACTCCTCCTAGAGAATTCAACCAATCGCCACGAAACTCGGTCAGCATGAAGTCAAGACATTGAGCATGAAAAATTGCCAGGGGATTTTTGATATCTCGAACGGTTTGGCCGTGGCGAGGAAACGAATTTATGGCGAGAAACGTGAAACAGGAAGTGTGTTATAACTTCAGCATACAGTAACTGATCTTGATGAAACTTTAGCAGTGTGTTCGCTGTAAGAGGCCGATCACATGGATGTGACTATTGTGAGTCAAAGTTATAGCGCCACCAACTGGCAGCAGGAAGTGTGTAACTTTCAAAATGCTTTTAAATCACCCTCTTATTTTTACCCGATTTGCTTCAAACTTTATGTGTATAATGTAGACACACGCCAGATGTAGACCTGTGAAAGGATTATTGATATCTTAGATACTGTTGCCGTGACAACGCATCAAACTTTAATATTCTTTTTGGATGCTTTTGAGACTCTTAGCATGCCTGAAATTGCTTAAAATTGCATGAAACTTGACAGACAGATCACATTTATTAGCCAGTAGACATGTGCAAAGTTTCAGAAACGGGCGTGGTGCAGGGGCTCAGTAGCGCCACCTTTTGTGACAAAAGTGTGTGTGTGGGGGGGGTTAGTTTCATCTACAGTTACAAAACTTTTTCAACTTGATGAAAATACTTTAAAGATGCTAAATTGTGAACGGATATTGAATATCTCAAACGGTTTTGCTATGGCGAGGGATTATGTCAAAAAAAGAATCAGGAAATGTCTCATATCTTTCTAAAATGTAATTATACACCATTTATTTTTCTATAAAATTATACTAATATTAGAACTAAACCCATTGTCTTCCTTTTTTTCAATTTAAGATTTATGTTTAAGTTTAAAAACAGCCAGAATGGTTGTTTAGCCAAAAAAATAAAAAAAATTAAAATCATTCATAGTGCTTTACTGCCCTCTTGTGTTCAAAATCAGGTAGGCCAATTGATGCTACTATGGGAATATTTTCCCACCGTGACTCCGCTGGGGGCTTTAAAATCGCTAACTTGAAAGCGAAAGTAACGGACGTCTCCACAAGACGTGCAGCTGTGAGCATTTTCGTTTCATTTTAAAAGAAGCCCCATTTCGGGGGCGGATTTCTTGAATGTATTTTACAAAATCACAATGTTGTGTTTGATTGCGAGTATCCAAAAATTAGTAAACACTTTGCAGTTTGAATGATCTTCTTGAATAAAATGACGGAGTAGCCAATGTTTCCACTGTTCGATCGCGGACGTCCACACGGACATTGATAATGGTGGCGCGTGCAGAGCGCGTGCTTGAATTGTGAGTTCAATAGTCTATTATTTTTCACGGAAAACACAACAACAAAAGAGTATAATGATAGATTCGCTTAAATAGGCGCTTTTACATAAAATAGCCTATTCCGTCATAATCTTTTCAGTCAGCTCTTCACTCTCGTGATTAATGAAATTTGACTCCTGTTGCTGATATTTGCTGCAACTTTCGTTCAGCTCACAATTTAGTAAGCAAACACGCTTCAAATGTGTTTATTTTATTTTTGTGTATATATATGTGTGTATATATATATATATATATATATATATTATATATATATATATATATATAGCTTATGTTTCAAATATGAGTTAATTAACAATCGTTGGAAAGAATGATACTTTTAAACATATCACTAAACCGTCATTAGGTGTCGCCAGGCGACCGTCTTAATGAGCGAGTCATTGATTCATTCGTTCAAACGATTCGTTCGAACGGCTGAGTCATTCATGAATGAGACAGATTATGGATTGGTCGTTGAATCTTTGAGTCAACCGATTTGTTCAAAATGCTGAATCATTCAGTAATGAGAACACGTTGCTGTGAGATGCTCGATGGTTCTGCTGTGATCTTTGTCGAACTATTTTCGCTGCTGAAACAGAAAAAAAGTCAATATTGCATCTAAAATGTAAGTGATTTGACGTGTGTGTGTGTGTGTGTGTGTGTGATTGTGTCTGTTACAGTGATTGTTTAACCCTTGTTAAAGTTTAGGCTTTGTATTTTTGGATATATATCTTTTTATATATAAAAAAATTGCATACAACCCATATATTTTAAATGTATTGTTTGCTTTAAATTACATTGAGATTTGTATGTTTGGTAATTGAACCTGAATGAATTTTAAATGAATGTGCGATATTTCAGATCATATTTTTGTTTTCCTTAAAATTTGAACTAACACTAACTTTACTCTCATCTGAATGATAGATTATTTATTTATGTCTAAAATAAAAGCACATTTGATTTTTCTTTTTTAATCAATGTAGAATGTGTAACTGAAAAAATAAACAGATTAGGGCTCTGTTCGAGAACAAGAAATGAAAACCAATGCAATATGATGAATGTCCAAAAGATTTTTTTGCTTTTAAACTATGTGTGTCTGTGTGTGTGTGTGTGTGTGTGTGTGTGTGTAAGAGATTTTGGTTGGGTGACAGTTGTAGTTTACAGTTTGACAAAAGCACAATGTTGTGTTTTATTGCGATTGTACACAAATATAAGTAAACACTTTGTAGTTTGAATAATGTCCTGTATGAACAAAAGGACGGAGTATGTTTTTATGTCTACATTGTTCAATCACGCCTCACACACACACACACACACACAAAAACTATTTTTCTAATCAGATCAGGCAAATATTCTGTCTTGGCACACTTCATATAACTTTCAAACTTGTGTACTTATTTCATGTTTCCATTAAGTCCATGAGACCGTAGGGTGTCTCATTTTTCATTTTAGGTTTCAGAAGGTTGCTCACGCATACTTTGTGGTTGATATGTGCCCTCAATGCACACTTTTGCAGAGCCCACACTGATGCAAGCTCTACAGCACACATCTTCTCAAAGGTCAAAGCGGGGTTACGTTATTGCCCGTCACGCACAGTAACCCTAAAGGCACCGGGGTGGCGGTGCCACCGGCTTGTTTATATATATATATATATATAAACAAGCCGGTGGCACCGCCACCCCGGTGTGCAAAAGTGTGCATATAAATATAGCTGCGAGCAGCGATGAAGGGCCAAAGCCGGCGGCACCGCCACTCCGGTGCCTTTAGGTAATTAAAGGCACCGGGGTTGCGGTGCCACCGGCTTGGGCCCGTAATCGCTGCTCGCAGCTATATTTATTATTATTATTTTACTACCTTTTGGGCACTTTTGGGGGCCTTAACGTGCTCGAAAACTCTTGAAACTTTGCACACATCTCAGAACCCGCGGCCATCAGGGCCGGGCTGAAGCTGGTACCCGGGCGTGGCAGGGGGGCTCGACAGCGCCCCCTGGAACGGGGTTTGAACACTTGGTCCATAAATCAAACACGCTTGCATGTAATAATATGAAACTCAGTACACATATAGATCTCATCGGTTCATATATACTTCATGCTCTTACTTTTTACCCCAGCCCAACAGGAAGTCGGCTATTAAGGGTTGTTTGGAAAACACATGCAATGGAATGTGAAATACTCCTCCTAGAGAATTCAAACACACGGCACGAAACTCGGTCAGCATGAAGTCAAGACACTGAGGATGAAAAATTGCCAGGGGATTTTTGATATCTCGAACGGTTTGGCCGTGGCGAGTAAACGAAATTATGGCGAGAAACGTGAAACAGGAAGTGTGTTATAACTACTGCATACATTAACTAATCTTGATGAAACTTCAGCAGTGTGTTCGTTGTAAGAGCCCGATCACATGGATGTGACTATTGTGAGTCAAAGTTATAGCGCCACCAACTGGAAGCAGGAAGTGTGTCACTTTCAAAATGCTTTTAAATCACCCTCTTATTTTTACCCGATTTGCTTCAAACTTCATGTGCATAATGTAGACACACGCCAGATGTAGACCTGTGAAAGGATTATTGATATCTTAGATACTGTTGCCATGGCAATGCATCAAACATTAATATTCCTTTTTTTAAGCTTTTTCATGCTTTTTTATGCTTTCGGGCACTTTTGGGGTTCTTAACGTGCTCGAAAACTCTTGAAACTTTGCACACGGGACAAAACCCGCGGCCATCAGGGCCAGGCCGAAGCTGGTACCCGGGCGTGGCAGGGGGGCTCGACAGCGCCCCCTTGAACGGGTCAGACAATTTGGTCCATATATCCAACACGCTTTACCCTATTTGCTTCAAACTTGATGTGTATAATGTAGACACAAGCCAGATGTAGACCTGTGAAAGGATTGTTGATATCTTAGATGCTGTTGCCGTGACAACGCATCAAACTTTAATATTCTTTTTGGATACTTTTGAGATTCTTAGCGCACTTTTGGGGCCCTTAACGTGCTCAAAAACTCTTGAAACTTTGCACACGGGTCAGAAACCGCGGCCATCAGGGCCGGGCTGAAGCTGGTACCCGGGCGTGGCAGGGGGGCTCGACAGCGCCCCCTGGAATGGGGTCCAAAAACTTGGTCCATAAATCAAACAGGCTTTACCCGATTTGCTTCAAACTTGATGTGTATAATGTAGACACACGCCAGATTTAGACCTGTGAAAGGATTGTTGATATCTTAGATGCTGTTGCCGTGACAACGCATCAAACTTTAATATTCTTTTTGGATACTTTTGAGACTCTCAGCGCACTTTGGGGGCCCTTAACGTGCTCAAAAACTCTTGAAACTTTGCACACGGGTCAGAACCCGTGGCCATCAGGGCCGGGCTGAAGCTGGTACCCGGGCGTGGCAGGGGGGCTCGACAGTGCCCCCTGGAACGGGGTCCGAAAACTTGGTCCATAAATCAAACACGCTTGAATGTAATAATATGAAACTCGGTACACATATAGATCTCATCGATTCATATATCCTTTGTACTTTTACTTTTTACCCCAGCCCAACAGGAAGTCGGCTATTATGGTTTGTTTGGAAGCGTATGCCCCTGGAATTCGATATACTCCTCCTAGAGAATTCAACCAATCGCCACGAAACTCGGTCAGCATGAAGTCAAGACATTGAGGATGAAAAGTTGCCAGGGGATTTTTGATATCTCGAACGGTTTGGCTGTGGCGAGGAAACGAATTTATGGCGAATAAAGGAAACAGGAAGTGTGTTATAACTTCTGCATACATTAACTGATCTTGATGAAACTTCAGCAGTGTGTTCGCTGTAAGAGTCCGATCACATGGATGTGACTATTGTGAGTCAAAGTTATAGCGCCACCAACTGGCAGCAGGAAGTGTGTCACTTCCTAAAGGCTTTGAAATCACCCTCTTATTTTTACCCAATTTGCTTCAAACTTTATGTGTATAATGTAGACACACGGCAGATGTAGACCTGAGAAAGGATTATTGATATCTTAGATACTGTTGCCGTGGCAACGCATCAAACTTTATTATTCTTTGTTGATGCTTTTGAGACTCTTAACATACTTGAAATTGCATGAAACCCGACAGACACATCACATTTATTAGACAGTAGACATGTGCAGAGTTTCAGAAACGGGCATGGTGAGAGCAATTAGAGAATAATGTTTAAGTTTAAAAACAGCCAGAATGGTTGTTTAGTCAAAAAATTTTTTTTTCCAAATCATACATAGTGTTATACTGCCCTCTTGTGTTCAAAATCAGGTAAAAAGCGAAAGTAAAATAAGGACGTCTGCACAATTCATTAATAATGGTGCAGAGTAGAGTGAGCTTTTTCAATTAATTCCTATGGAAGTAGGAATGAACTAAACAACGTTCGCTCTGTTCTGCTCGTCCCTCACCGTGGGCGCGCAGAGTTATGAATGCCCGTGCAGCCGTGAGCATTTTAGTTTCATTTTAAAATTAGCGCCATTTCGGGGGACGTATTACTTTAATTTATTTAACAAAAACACAATGTTGTGTTTAATTGCGAGTGTACACAAATATAAGTAAACACTTTGACGTTTGAATGATGTCCTGTATGAAGAAAATGACGGAGTATGTTTCACTGTTCAATCGCGCTGAGCCACCCAGACCCCCACACACACACTGACACACACACACACACACACACACACACACACAAACACACACACACACACACACACAATAATAAAACATTCAACCTAACATATACAAATTACACTGCTATGTTGAAATAGTCAGTAGTACAATTTGTATCATTCACAGTAAGCACCGCTCCACTGTGATTTTTCCAAGCACATTTTTGCACAAGTGAAGAGGATGATTTTTTCCGTCGATATTGGAACGTGAGTGAAGTACAAAGCCTGTAATAAAGAATAGTTTAGCATCCAAATACATCGCAAATGTTGCAACATTTAGATTCTAAAGAGAGATTTACGTGAGCCTAACACCACTTACTTTTACTTTTGTTTTAAATTATTTCGTTTTGGCTTTATTATAGTTATTTTTTTATTTGTGTTCTGTTCTGAATATCATTAAATTTAAAGGATTTGTTGTGGAATATTTTGAGTGTATAATCAAATAACACTAAACCGTCACTAGGTGTCGCCAGGCGACCGTCTTAATGAGCGGGTCATTGATTCATTCGTTCAAACGATTCGTTTGAACGACTGAGTCATTCATGAATGAGACAGATGTTTATGGATTGGTCATTGAATCTTTGAGTCAACCAATTTGTTCAAAATGCTGAATCATTCAGTAATGAGAAAACACGTTGCTGTGAGATGCAATGGTTCTGCTGTGATCTTTGTTTAACTATTTTCGCTGCTGAAACAGAAGAACAGTCAATATTGCATCTAAAATGTAAGTGACTTGACACGTGTGTGTGTGTGTGTGTGTGTGTGTGCGTGTGAGTGCGTGCGTGCGTGTGTGTGTGTGTGTGTGTGTGTGTGTGTGCAATCAATCCCAGGTAAGAGGCATGAATAATGAGAATTGGACTTCTAGGAGTGAGGTTAATATTCCGGAGATGGTTCCCTCGGATTGTGAAAAGGAGGCGGCGCGGGAGTGGCCAGGCATTGCGCTACTTCTGTTTCAAAGTTTAAAACAATGCTAATATCATTTTTTTGAACGATTTCATTACAAATGTTTATTTTATATATTTATAAAATATTATAAAATATAATAACTATGTTTTGTCCTATTAACAAAAGACAGGCAATGTACTATTAACAAATGTTAATAGTTTTTTAAAAGTTAAAATGATACTTTATGCATTTGTTTTGTGTCAGATGATTAACAATATAAATTAAACAAAGCTTAAAACAAACAAAATAATAAAACGAAAACAAAGCTTGAACATTTTATTTAATTGAAAAGCCTTTTTGAAATAAAATGTGTTTTTTTCCCTCTGAAATAGCAAAAGCATCGCACACTTAGCTGTACCTGCTCTAAATAAATAATAGTATTTAAATAAAAATACAAAATCGAAATAAATAAATTATATAAAACAAAATCAAATCAAAGAAAATAAATCTTATTAAAGTTATGCAGGCACACATTTAACAATAATTTTCAAGTGACAAATAAAATCAATCAAAATTCCTTACACATGGAGTTAATCCTGACGATTCCTGAGGCGCCTTTCCTCATGACACTCGCTTTTTTTTTCGAAGATATATTTTCTTTGGTTTGATTTTGTTTTTGTAATAATTTATTTTATTTAGTTCGATTTTGTATTTTTATTGAATTACTCTTTTTTATTTAGAGCAGGTACAGCTAGTGTGTGATGCTTTTGCTATTTCAGAGGAAAACAATAATTTTATTTAATTAATAATTTTTGTTTCAGTCCACCATATAATTATGTTGTGTTTGATCTATGGAAAAAAGTCAGTTGTGAAATGGTTGAATATTAACAAAAGTTAATAGTTTTTTACAAGTTAGAATAATACGATATATATATATATATAAACAAGCCGGTGGCACCGCCACCCCGGTGCCTTTACGGTTACTGTGCATGACGGGCAATATCGTAACTCCGCTTTGACCTTTGAGAAGATGTGTGCTATAGAGCTTGCATTGGTGTGGGCTCTGCAAAAGTGTGTGTGTGTGTGTGAGGCGTGATTGAACAATGTAGACATATATATATATATATATATATAAAGGCACCGGGGTGGCGGTGCCACCGGCTTGTTTATATATATATATATATATATATATATATATATATATATATATATATATATATGAATATAGCTGCGAGCAGCGATGAAGGGCCAAAGCCGGCGGCACCGCCACCCTGGTGCCTTTAGGTAACTAAAGGCACCGGGGTTGCGGTGCCACCGGCTTGGGCCCGTAATCGCTGCTCGCAGCTATATTTATTATTATTAGGGCCCAAGCCTTGAAAAGGCGAAGGCCCTATTGTTTTCCTAAGGATTATTATTAGGGCCCAAGCCTTGAAAAGGCGAAGGCCCTATTGTTTTCCTTAGGATTATTATTTATTATTATTATTATTATTTTACTACCTTTTGGGCACTTTTGGGGGCCTTAACGTGCTCGAAAACTCTTGAAACTTTGCACACATCGAACCCGCGGCCATCAGGGCCGGGCTGAAGCTGGTACCCGGGCGTGGCAGGGGGGCTCGACAGCGCCCCCTGGAACGGGGTTTGAACACTTGGTCCATAAATCAAACACGCTTGCATGTAATAATATGAAACTCAGTACACATATAGATCTCATCGGTTCATATATACTTAATGCTCTTACTTTTTACCCCAGCCCAACAGGAAGTCGGCTATTAAGGGTTGTTTGGAAAACACATGCAATGGAATGTGAAATACTCCTCCTAGAGAATTCAAACACACGGCACGAAACTCGGTCAGCATGAAGTCAAGACACTGAGGATGAAAAATTGCCAGGGGATTTTTGATATCTCGAACGGTTTGGCCGTGGCGAGTAAACGAAATTATGGCGAGAAACGTGAAACAGGAAGTGTGTTATAACTACTGCATACATTAACTAATCTTGATGAAACTTCAGCAGTGTGTTCGTTGTAAGAGCCCGATCACATGGATGTGACTATTGTGAGTCAAAGTTATAGCGCCACCAACTGGAAGCAGGAAGTGTGTCACTTTCAAAATGCTTTTAAATCACCCTCTTATTTTTACCCGATTTGCTTCAAACTTCATGTGCATAATGTAGACACACGCCAGATGTAGACCTGTGAAAGGATTATTGATATCTTAGATACTGTTGCCATGGCAATGCATCAAACATTAATATTCCTTTTTTTAAGCTTTTTCATGCTTTTTTATGCTTTCGGGCACTTTTGGGGTTCTTAACGTGCTCGAAAACTCTTGAAACTTTGCACACGGGACAAAACCCGCGGCCATCAGGGCCAGGCTGAAGCTGGTACCCGGGCGTGGCAGGGGGGCTCGACAGCGCCCCCTTGAACGGGTCAGACAATTTGGTCCATATATCCAACACGCTTTACCCTATTTGCTTCAAACTTGATGTGTATAATGTAGACACAAGCCAGATGTAGACCTGTGAAAGGATTGTTGATATCTTAGATGCTGTTGCCGTGACAACGCATCAAACTTTAATATTCTTTTTGGATACTTTTGAGATTCTTAGCGCACTTTTGGGGCCCTTAACGTGCTCAAAAACTCTTGAAACTTTGCACACGGGTCAGAAACCGCGGCCATCAGGGCCGGGCTGAAGCTGGTACCCGGGCGTGGCAGGGGGGCTCGACAGCGCCCCCTGGAATGGGGTCCGAAAACTTGGTCCATAAATCAAACAGGCTTTACCCGATTTGCTTCAAACTTGATGTGTATAATGTAGACACACGCCAGATTTAGACCTGTGAAAGGATTGTTGATATCTTAGATGCTGTTGCCGTGACAACGCATCAAACTTTAATATTCTTTTTGGATACTTTTGAGACTCTCAGCGCACTTTGGGGGCCCTTAACGTGCTCAAAAACTCTTGAAACTTTGCACACGGGTCAGAACCCGTGGCCATCAGGGCCGGGCTGAAGCTGGTACCCGGGCGTGGCAGGGGGGCTCGACAGTGCCCCCTGGAACGGGGTCCGAAAACTTGGTCCATAAATCAAACACGCTTGAATGTAATAATATGAAACTCGGTACACATATAGATCTCATCGATTCATATATCCTTTGTACTTTTACTTTTTACCCCAGCCCAACAGGAAGTCGGCTATTATGGTTTGTTTGGAAGCGTATGCCCCTGGAATTCGATATACTCCTCCTAGAGAATTCAACCAATCGCCACGAAACTCGGTCAGCATGAAGTCAAGACATTGAGGATGAAAAGTTGCCAGGGGATTTTTGATATCTCGAACGGTTTGGCTGTGGCGAGGAAACGAATTTATGGCGAATAAAGGAAACAGGAAGTGTGTTATAACTTCTGCATACATTAACTGATCTTGATGAAACTTCAGCAGTGTGTTCGCTGTAAGAGTCCGATCACATGGATGTGACTATTGTGAGTCAAAGTTATAGCGCCACCAACTGGCAGCAGGAAGTGTGTCACTTCCTAAAGGCTTTGAAATCACCCTCTTATTTTTACCCAATTTGCTTCAAACTTTATGTGTATAATGTAGACACACGGCAGATGTAGACCTGAGAAAGGATTATTGATATCTTAGATACTGTTGCCGTGGCAACGCATCAAACTTTATTATTCTTTGTTGATGCTTTTGAGACTCTTAACATACTTGAAATTGCATGAAACCCGACAGACACATCACATTTATTAGACAGTAGACATGTGCAGAGTTTCAGAAACGGGCATGGTGAGAGCAATTAGAGAATAATGTTTAAGTTTAAAAACAGCCAGAATGGTTGTTTAGTCAAAAAAAAATTTTTCCCAAATCATACATAGTGTTATACTGCCCTCTTGTGTTCAAAATCAGGTAAAAAGCGAAAGTAAAATAAGGACGTCTGCACAATTCATTAATAATGGTGCAGAGTAGAGTGAGCTTTTTCAATTAATTCCTATGGAAGTAGGAATGAACTAAACAACGTTCGCTCTGTTCTGCTCGTCCCTCACCGTGGGCGCGCAGAGTTATGAATGCCCGTGCAGCCGTGAGCATTTTAGTTTCATTTTAAAATTAGCGCCATTTCGGGGGACGTATTACTTTAATTTATTTAACAAAAACACAATGTTGTGTTTAATTGCGAGTGTACACAAATATAAGTAAACACTTTGACGTTTGAATGATGTCCTGTATGAAGAAAATGACGGAGTATGTTTCACTGTTCAATCGCGCTGAGCCACCCAGACCCCCACACACACACTGACACACACACACACACACACACACACACACACACACACACACACACACACACACACACACACACACACAACACACACACACACACACACACACACACAATAATAAAACATTCAACCTAACATATACAAATTACACTGCTATGTTGAAATAGTCAGTAGTACAATTTGTATCATTCACAGTAAGCACCGCTCCACTGTGATTTTTCCAAGCACATTTTTGCACAAGTGAAGAGGATGATTTTTTCCGTCGATATTGGAACGTGAGTGAAGTACAAAGCCTGTAATAAAGAATAGTTTAGCATCCAAATACATCGCAAATGTTGCAACATTTAGATTCTAAAGAGAGATTTACGTGAGCCTAACACCACTTACTTTTACTTTTGTTTTAAATTATTTCGTTTTGGCTTTATTATAGTTATTTTTTTATTTGTGTTCTGTTCTGAATATCATTAAATTTAAAGGATTTGTTGTGGAATATTTTGAGTGTATAATCAAATAACACTAAACCGTCACTAGGTGTCGCCAGGCGACCGTCTTAATGAGCGGGTCATTGATTCATTCGTTCAAACGATTCGTTTGAACGACTGAGTCATTCATGAATGAGACAGATGTTTATGGATTGGTCATTGAATCTTTGAGTCAACCAATTTGTTCAAAATGCTGAATCATTCAGTAATGAGAAAACACGTTGCTGTGAGATGCAATGGTTCTGCTGTGATCTTTGTTTAACTATTTTCGCTGCTGAAACAGAAGAACAGTCAATATTGCATCTAAAATGTAAGTGACTTGACACGTGTGTGTGTGTGTGTGTGTGTGTGTGTGCGTGTGAGTGCGTGCGTGCGTGTGTGTGTGTGTGTGTGTGTGTGTGTGTGTGTGTGTGTGTGTGCAATCAATCCCAGGTAAGAGGCATGAATAATGAGAATTGGACTTCTAGGAGTGAGGTTAATATTCCGGAGATGGTTCCCTCGGATTGTGAAAAGGAGGCGGCGCGGGAGTGGCCAGGCATTGCGCTACTTCTGTTTCAAAGTTTAAAACAATGCTAATATCATTTTTTTGAACGATTTCATTACAAATGTTTATTTTATATATTTATAAAATATTATAAAATATAATAACTATGTTTTGTCCTATTAACAAAAGACAGGCAATGTACTATTAACAAATGTTAATAGTTTTTTAAAAGTTAAAATGATACTTTATGCATTTGTTTTGTGTCAGATGATTAACAATATAAATTAAACAAAGCTTAAAACAAACAAAATAATAAAACGAAAACAAAGCTTGAACATTTTATTTAATTGAAAAGCCTTTTTGAAATAAAATGTGTTTTTTTCCCTCTGAAATAGCAAAAGCATCGCACACTTAGCTGTACCTGCTCTAAATAAATAATAGTATTTAAATAAAAATACAAAATCGAAATAAATAAATTATATAAAACAAAATCAAATCAAAGAAAATAAATCTTATTAAAGTTATGCAGGCACACATTTAACAATAATTTTCAAGTGACAAATAAAATCAATCAAAATTCCTTACACATGGAGTTAATCCTGACGATTCCTGAGGCGCCTTTCCTCATGACACTCGCTTTTTTTTCCGAAGATATATTTTCTTTGGTTTGATTTTGTTTTTGTAATAATTTATTTTATTTAGTTCGATTTTGTATTTTTATTGAATTACTCTTTTTTATTTAGAGCAGGTACAGCTAGTGTGTGATGCTTTTGCTATTTCAGAGGAAAACAATAATTTTATTTAATTAATAATTTTTGTTTCAGTCCACCATATAATTATGTTGTGTTTGATCTATGGAAAAAAGTTAGTTGTGAAATGGTTGAATATTAACAAAAGTTAATAGTTTTTTACAAGTTAGAATAATACGATATATATATATATATAAACAAGCCGGTGGCACCGCCACCCCGGTGCCTTTACGGTTACTGTGCATGACGGGCAATATCGTAACTCCGCTTTGACCTTTGAGAAGATGTGTGCTATAGAGCTTGCATTGGTGTGGGCTCTGCAAAAGTGTGTGTGTGTGTGTGAGGCGTGATTGAACAATGTAGACATATATATATATATATATATAAAGGCACCGGGGGTGGCGGTGCCACCGGCTTGTTATATATATATATATATATATATATATATATATATATATATATATATATATATATGAATATAGCTGCGAGCAGCGATGAAGGGCCAAAGCCGGCGGCACCGCCACTCCGGTGCCTTTAGGTAACTAAAGGCACCGGGGTTGCGGTGCCACCGGCTTGGGCCCGTAATCGCTGCTCGCAGCTATATTTTATTATTATTATTATTATTTTACTACCTTTTGGGCACTTTTGGGGGCCTTAACGTGCTCGAAAACTCTTGAAACTTTGCACACATCTCAGAACCCGCGGCCATCAGGGCCGGGCTGAAGCTGGTACCCGGGCGTGGCAGGGGGGCTCGACAGCGCCCCCTGGAACGGGGTTTGAACACTTGGTCCATAAATCAAACACGCTTGCATGTAATAATATGAAACTCAGTACACATATAGATCTCATCGGTTCATATATACTTCATGCTCTTACTTTTTACCCCAGCCCAACAGGAAGTCGGCTATTAAGGGTTGTTTGGAAAACACATGCAATGGAATGTGAAATACTCCTCCTAGAGAATTCAAACACACGGCACGAAACTCGGTCAGCATGAAGTCAAGACACTGAGGATGAAAAATTGCCAGGGGATTTTTGATATCTCGAACGGTTTGGCCGTGGCGAGTAAACGAAATTATGGCGAGAAACGTGAAACAGGAAGTGTGTTATAACTACTGCATACATTAACTAATCTCGATGAAACTTCAGCAGTGTGTTCGTTGTAAGAGCCCGATCACATGGATGTGACTATTGTGAGTCAAAGTTATAGCGCCACCAACTGGAAGCAGGAAGTGTGTCACTTTCAAAATGCTTTTAAATCACCCTCTTATTTTTACCCGATTTGCTTCAAACTTCATGTGCATAATGTAGACACACGCCAGATGTAGACCTGTGAAAGGATTATTGATATCTTAGATACTGTTGCCATGGCAATGCATCAAACATTAATATTCCTTTTTTTAAGCTTTTTCATGCTTTTTTATGCTTTCGGGCACTTTTGGGGTTCTTAACGTGCTCGAAAACTCTTGAAACTTTGCACACGGGACAAAACCCGCGGCCATCAGGGCCAGGCTGAAGCTGGTACCCGGGCGTGGCAGGGGGGCTCGACAGCGCCCCCTTGAACGGGTCAGACAATTTGGTCCATATATCCAACACGCTTTACCCTATTTGCTTCAAACTTGATGTGTATAATGTAGACACAAGCCAGATGTAGACCTGTGAAAGGATTGTTGATATCTTAGATGCTGTTGCCGTGACAACGCATCAAACTTTAATATTCTTTTTGGATACTTTTGAGATTCTTAGCGCACTTTTGGGGCCCTTAACATGCTCAAAAACTCTTGAAACTTTGCACACGGGTCAGAAACCGTGGCCATCAGGGCCGGGCTGAAGCTGGTACCCGGGCGTGGCAGGGGGGCTCGACAGCGCCCCCTGGAATGGGGTCCGAAAACTTGGTCCATAAATCAAACAGGCTTTACCCGATTTGCTTCAAACTTGATGTGTATAATGTAGACACACGCCAGATTTAGACCTGTGAAAGGATTGTTGATATCTTAGATGCTGTTGCCGTGACAACGCATCAAACTTTAATATTCTTTTTGGATACTTTTGAGACTCTCAGCGCACTTTGGGGGCCCTTAACGTGCTCAAAAACTCTTGAAACTTTGCACACGGGTCAGAACCCGTGGCCATCAGGGCCGGGCTGAAGCTGGTACCCGGGCGTGGCAGGGGGGCTCGACAGTGCCCCCTGGAACGGGGTCCGAAAACTTGGTCCATAAATCAAACACGCTTGAATGTAATAATATGAAACTCGGTACACATATAGATCTCATCGATTCATATATCCTTTGTACTTTTACTTTTTACCCCAGCCCAACAGGAAGTCGGCTATTATGGTTTGTTTGGAAGCGTATGCCCCTGGAATTCGATATACTCCTCCTAGAGAATTCAACCAATCGCCACGAAACTCGGTCAGCATGAAGTCAAGACATTGAGCATGAAAAATTGCCAGGGGATTTTTGATATCTCGAACGGTTTGGCCGTGGCGAGGAAACGAATTTATGGCGAGAAACGTGAAACAGGAAGTGTGTTATAACTTCAGCATACAGTAACTGATCTTGATGAAACTTTAGCAGTGTGTTCGCTGTAAGAGGCCGATCACATGGATGTGACTATTGTGAGTCAAAGTTATAGCGCCACCAACTGGCAGCAGGAAGTGTGTAACTTTCAAAATGCTTTTAAATCACCCTCTTATTTTTACCCGATTTGCTTCAAACTTTATGTGTATAATGTAGACACACGCCAGATGTAGACCTGTGAAAGGATTATTGATATCTTAGATACTGTTGCCGTGACAACGCATCAAACTTTAATATTCTTTTTGGATGCTTTTGAGACTCTTAGCATGCCTGAAATTGCTTAAAATTGCATGAAACTTGACAGACAGATCACATTTATTAGCCAGTAGACATGTGCAAAGTTTCAGAAACGGGCGTGGTGCAGGGGCTCAGTAGCGCCACCTTTTGTGACAAAAGTGTGTGTGTGGGGGGGGGGTTAGTTTCATCTACAGTTACAAAACTTTTTCAACTTGATGAAAATACTTTAAAGATGCTAAATTGTGAACGGATATTGAATATCTCAAACGGTTTTGCTATGGCGAGGGATTATGTCAAAAAAAGAATCAGGAAATGTCTCATATCTTTCTAAAATGTAATTATACACCATTTATTTTTCTATAAAATTATACTAATATTAGAACTAAACCCATTGTCTTCCTTTTTTTCAATTTAAGATTTATGTTTAAGTTTAAAAACAGCCAGAATGGTTGTTTAGCCAAAAAAATAAAAAAAAATAAAATCATTCATAGTGCTTTACTGCCCTCTTGTGTTCAAAATCAGGTAGGCCAATTGATGCTACTATGGGAATATTTTCCCACCGTGACTCCGCTGGGGGCTTTAAAATCGCTAACTTGAAAGCGAAAGTAACGGACGTCTCCACAAGACGTGCAGCTGTGAGCATTTTCGTTTCATTTTAAAAGAAGCCCCATTTCGGGGGCGGATTTCTTGAATGTATTTTACAAAATCACAATGTTGTGTTTGATTGCGAGTATCCAAAAATTAGTAAACACTTTGCAGTTTGAATGATCTTCTTGAATAAAATGACGGAGTAGCCAATGTTTCCACTGTTCGATCGCGGACGTCCACACGGACATTGATAATGGTGGCGCGTGCAGAGCGCGTGCTTGAATTGTGAGTTCAATAGTCTATTATTTTTCACGGAAAACACAACAACAAAAGAGTATAATGATAGATTCGCTTAAATAGGCGCTTTTACATAAAATAGCCTATTCCGTCATCATCTTTTCAGTCAGCTCTTCACTCTCGTGATTAATGAAATTTGACTCCTGTTGCTGATATTTGCTGCAACTTTCGTTCAGCTCACAATTTAGTAAGCAAACACGCTTCAAATGTGTTTATTTTATTTTTGTGTATATATATGTGTGTATATATATATATATATATATTATATATATATATATATATATAGCTTATGTTTCAAATATGAGTTAATTAACAATCGTTGGAAAGAATGATACTTTTAAACATATCACTAAACCGTCATTAGGTGTCGCCAGGCGACCGTCTTAATGAGCGAGTCATTGATTCATTCGTTCAAACGATTCGTTCGAACGGCTGAGTCATTCATGAATGAGACAGATTATGGATTGGTCGTTGAATCTTTGAGTCAACCGATTTGTTCAAAATGCTGAATCATTCAGTAATGAGAACGCGTTGCTGTGAGATGCTCGATGGTTCTGCTGTGATCTTTGTCGAACTATTTTCGCTGCTGAAACAGAAAAAAAGTCAATATTGCATCTAAAATGTAAGTGATTTGACGTGTGTGTGTGTGTGTGTGTGTGTGTGTGATTGTGTCTGTTACAGTGATTGTTTAACCCTTGTTAAAGTTTAGGCTTTGTATTTTTGGATATATATCTTTTTATATATAAAAAAATTGCATACAACCCATATATTTTAAATGTATTGTTTGCTTTAAATTACATTGAGATTTGTATGTTTGGTAATTGAACCTGAATGAATTTTAAATGAATGTGCGATATTTCAGATCATATTTTTGTTTTCCTTAAAATTTGAACTAACACTAACTTTACTCTCATCTGAATGATAGATTATTTATTTATGTCTAAAATAAAAGCACATTTGATTTTTCTTTTTTAATCAATGTAGAATGTGTAACTGAAAAAATAAACAGATTAGGGCTCTGTTCGAGAACAAGAAATGAAAACCAATGCAATATGATGAATGTCCAAAAGATTTTTTTGCTTTTAAACTATGTGTGTCTGTGTGTGTGTGTGTGTGTGTGTGTGTGTGTGTGTGTAAGAGATTTTGGTTGGGTGACAGTTGTAGTTTACAGTTTGACAAAAGCACAATGTTGTGTTTTATTGCGATTGTACACAAATATAAGTAAACACTTTGTAGTTTGAATAATGTCCTGTATGAACAAAAGGACGGAGTATGTTTTTATGTCTACATTGTTCAATCACGCCTCACACACACACACACACACACAAAAACTATTTTTCTAATCAGATCAGGCAAATATTCTGTCTTGGCACACTTCATATAACTTTCAAACTTGTGTACTTATTTCATGTTTCCATTAAGTCCATGAGACCGTAGGGTGTCTCATTTTTCATTTTAGGTTTCAGAAGGTTGCTCACGCATACTTTGTGGTTGATATGTGCCCTCAATGCACACTTTTGCAGAGCCCACACTGATGCAAGCTCTACAGCACACATCTTCTCAAAGGTCAAAGCGGGGTTACGTTATTGCCCGTCACGCACAGTAACCCTAAAGGCACCGGGGTGGCGGTGCCACCGGCTTGTTTATATATATATATATATATATATATATATATATATATATATATATATATATATATATATATATATATATATATATAAACAAGCCGGTGGCACCGCCACCCCGGTGTGCAAAAGTGTGCATATAAATATAGCTGCGAGCAGCGATGAAGGGCCAAAGCCGGCGGCACCGCCACTCCGGTGCCTTTAGGTAATTAAAGGCACCGGGGTTGCGGTGCCACCGGCTTGGGCCCGTAATCGCTGCTCGCAGCTATATTTATTATTATTATTATTATTTTACTACCTTTTGGGCACTTTTGGGGGCCTTAACGTGCTCGAAAACTCTTGAAACTTTGCACACATCTCAGAACCCGCGGCCATCAGGGCCGGGCTGAAGCTGGTACCCGGGCGTGGCAGGGGGGCTCGACAGCGCCCCCTGGAACGGGGTTTGAACACTTGGTCCATAAATCAAACACGCTTGCATGTAATAATATGAAACTCAGTACACATATAGATCTCATCGGTTCATATATACTTCATGCTCTTACTTTTTACCCCAGCCCAACAGGAAGTCGGCTATTAAGGGTTGTTTGGAAAACACATGCAATGGAATGTGAAATACTCCTCCTAGAGAATTCAAACACACGGCACGAAACTCGGTCAGCATGAAGTCAAGACACTGAGGATGAAAAATTGCCAGGGGATTTTTGATATCTCGAACGGTTTGGCCGTGGCGAGTAAACGAAATTATGGCGAGAAACGTGAAACAGGAAGTGTGTTATAACTACTGCATACATTAACTAATCTTGATGAAACTTCAGCAGTGTGTTCGTTGTAAGAGCCCGATCACATGGATGTGACTATTGTGAGTCAAAGTTATAGCGCCACCAACTGGAAGCAGGAAGTGTGTCACTTTCAAAATGCTTTTAAATCACCCTCTTATTTTTACCCGATTTGCTTCAAACTTCATGTGCATAATGTAGACACACGCCAGATGTAGACCTGTGAAAGGATTATTGATATCTTAGATACTGTTGCCATGGCAATGCATCAAACATTAATATTCCTTTTTTTAAGCTTTTTCATGCTTTTTTATGCTTTCGGGCACTTTTGGGGTTCTTAACGTGCTCGAAAACTCTTGAAACTTTGCACACGGGACAAAACCCGCGGCCATCAGGGCCAGGCTGAAGCTGGTACCCGGGCGTGGCAGGGGGGCTCGACAGCGCCCCCTTGAACGGGTCAGACAATTTGGTCCATATATCCAACACGCTTTACCCTATTTGCTTCAAACTTGATGTGTATAATGTAGACACAAGCCAGATGTAGACCTGTGAAAGGATTGTTGATATCTTAGATGCTGTTGCCGTGACAACGCATCAAACTTTAATATTCTTTTTGGATACTTTTGAGATTCTTAGCGCACTTTTGGGGCCCTTAACGTGCTCAAAAACTCTTGAAACTTTGCACACGGGTCAGAAACCGCGGCCATCAGGGCCGGGCTGAAGCTGGTACCCGGGCGTGGCAGGGGGGCTCGACAGCGCCCCCTGGAATGGGGTCCGAAAACTTGGTCCATAAATCAAACAGGCTTTACCCGATTTGCTTCAAACTTGATGTGTATAATGTAGACACACGCCAGATTTAGACCTGTGAAAGGATTGTTGATATCTTAGATGCTGTTGCCGTGACAACGCATCAAACTTTAATATTCTTTTTGGATACTTTTGAGACTCTCAGCGCACTTTGGGGGCCCTTAACGTGCACGAAAACTCTTGAAACTTTGCACACAGGTCAGAACCCGCGGCCATCAGGGCCGGGCTGAAGATGGTACCCGGGCGTGGCAGGGGGGCTCGACAGCGCCCCCTGGAACGGGGTGCGAAAACTTGGTCCATAAATCAAACACGCTTGCATGTAATAATATGAAACTCGGTAGACATATAGATCTCATCGGTTCATATATCCTTTGTACTTTTACTTTTTACCCCAGCCCAACAGGAAGTCGGCTATAATGGTTTGTTTGGAAGCGTATGCCCCTGGAATTCGATATACTCCTCCTAGAGAATTCAACCAATCGCAACGAAACTCGGTCAGCATGAAGTCAAGACATTGAGGATGAAAAATTGCCAGGGGATTTTTGATATCTCGAACGATTTGGCCGTGGCGAGGAAACGAATTTATGGCGAATAATGGAAACAGGAAGTGTGTTATAACTTCTGCATACATTAACTGATCTTGATGAAACTTCAACAGTGTGTTCGCTGTAAGAGGCCGATCACATGGATGTGACTATTATGAGTCAAAGTTATAGCGCCACCAACTGGCAGCAGGAAGTGTGTCACTTTCAAAATGCTTTGAAATCACCCTCTTATTTTTACCCGATTTGCTTCAAACTTGATGTGTATAATGTAGACACTCGCCAGATGTAGACCTGTGAAAGGATTATTGATGTCTTAGATACTGTTGCCATGGCAACGCATCAAACTTTAATATTGTTTTTGGATGCTTTTGAGACTCTTAGCATGCCTGAAATTGCTTAAAATTGCATGAAACTCGACAGACAGATCACATTTATTAGCCAGTAGACATGTGCAAAGTTTCAGAAACGGGCGTGGTGCAGGGGCTCAGTAGCGCCACCTTTTGTGACAAAAGTGTGTGTGGGGGGGGGGGGGGGGGGGGTTAGTTTCATCTACAGTTACAAAACTTTTTCAACTTGATGAAAATACATTAAAGATGCTAAATTGTGAACGGATATTGAATATCTCAAACGGTTTTGCTATGGCGAGGGATTATGTCAAAAAAAGAATCAGGAAATGTCTCATATCTTTCTAAAATGTAATTATACACCATTTATTTTTCTATAAAATTATACTAATATTAGAAGTAAACCCATTGTATTCCTTTTTTTCAATTTAAGATTTATGTTTAAGTTTAAAAACAGCCAGAATGGTTGTTTAGCCAAAAAAAAAAAAAAAAAAAAAATCATTCATAGTGCTTTACTGCCCTCTTGTGTTCAAAATCAGGTAGGCCAATTGATGCTACTATGGGAATATTTTCCCACCGTGACTCCGCTGGGGGCTTTAAAATCGCTAACTTGAAAGCGAAAGTAACGGACGTCTCCACAAGACGTGCAGCTGTGAGCATTTTTGTTTCATTTTAAAAGAAGCCCCATTTCGGGGGCGGATTTCTTGAATGTATTTTACAAAATCACAATGTTGTGTTTGATTGCGAGTATCCAAAAATAAGTAAACACTTTGCAGTTTGAATGATCTTCTTGAATAAAATGACGGAGTAGCCAATGTTTCCACTGTTCGATCGCGGACGTCCACACGGACATTGATAATGGTGGCGCGTGCAGAGCGCGTGCTTGAATTGTGAGTTCAATAGTCTATTATTTTTCACGGAAAACACAACAACAAAAGAGTATAATGATAGATTCGCTTAAATAGGCGCTTTTACATAAAATAGCCTATTCCGTCATCATCTTTTCAGTCAGCTCTTCACTCTCGTGATTAATGAAATTTGACTCCTGTTGCTGATATTTGCTGCAACTTTCGTTCAGCTCACAATTTAGTAAGCAAACACGCTTCAAATGTGTTTATTTTATTTTTGTGTATATATATGTGTGTATATATATATATATATATATATATATATATATATATATATATATATATATAGCTTATGTTTCAAATATGAGTTAATTAACAATCGTTGGAAAGAATGATACTTTTAAACATATCACTAAACCGTCATTAGGTGTCGCCAGGCGACCGTCTTAATGAGCGAGTCATTGATTCATTCGTTCAAACGATTCGTTCGAACGGCTGAGTCGTTCATGAATGAGACAGATTATGGATTGGTCGTTGAATCTTTGAGTCAACCGATTTGTTCAAAATGCTGAATCATTCAGTAATGAGAACGCGTTGCTGTGAGATGCTCGATGGTTCTGCTGTGATCTTTGTTGAACTATTTTCGCTGCTGAAACAGAAAAAAAGTCAATATTGCATCTAAAATGTAAGTGACTTGACACGTGTGTGTGTGTGTGTGTGTGCGTGTGAGTGCGTGCGTGCGTGTGTGTGTGTGTGTGTGTGTGTGTGTGTGCAATCAATCTCAGGTAAGAGGCATGAATAATGAGAATTGGACTTCTAGGAGTGAGGTTAATATTCCGGAGATGGTTCCCTCGGATTGTGAAAAGGAGGCGGCGCGGGAGTGGCCAGGCATTGCGCTACTTTAGTTTCAAAGTTTAAAACAATGCTAATATCATTTTTTTGAACGATTTCATTACAAATGTTTATTTTATATATTTATAAAATATTATAAAATATAATAACTATGTTTTGTCCTATTAACAAAAGACAGGCAATGTACTATTAACAAATGTTAATAGTTTTTTAAAAGTTAAAATGATACTTTATGCATTTGTTTTGTGTCAGATGATTAACAATATAAATTAAACAAAGCTTAAAACAAACAAAATAATAAAACGAAAACAAAGCTTGAACATTTTATTTAATTGAAAAGCCTTTTTGAAATAAAATGTGTTTTTTTCCCTCTGAAATAGCAAAAGCATCGCACACTTAGCTGTACCTGCTCTAAATAAATAATAGTATTTAAATAAAAATACAAAATCGAAATAAATAAATTATATAAAACAAAATCAAATCAAAGAAAATAAATCTTATTAAAGTTATGCAGGCACACATTTAACAATAATTTTCAAGTGACAAATAAAATCAATCAAAATTCCTTACACATGGAGTTAATCCTGACGATTCCTGAGGCGCCTTTCCTCATGACACTCGCTTTTTTTTTCGAAGATATATTTTCTTTGGTTTGATTTAGTTTTTGTAATAATTTATTTTATTTAGTTCGATTTTGTATTTTTATTGAATTACTCTTTTTTATTTAGAGCAGGTACAGCTAGTGTGTGATGCTTTTGCTATTTCAGAGGAAAACAATAATTTTATTTAATTAATAATTTTTGTTTCAGTCCACCATATAATTATGTTGTGTTTGATCTATGGAAAAAAGTTAGTTGTGAAATGGTTGAATATTAACAAAAGTTAATAGTTTTTTACAAGTTAGAATAATACGATATATATATATATATATAAACAAGCCGGTGGCACCGCCACCCCGGTGCCTTTACGGTTACTGTGCATGACGGGCAATATCGTAACTCCGCTTTGACCTTTGAGAAGATGTGTGCTATAGAGCTTGCATTGGTGTGGGCTCTGCAAAAGTGTGTGTGTGTGTGTGAGGCGTGATTGAACAATGTAGACATATATATATATATATATATATAAAGGCACCGGGGGTGGCGGTGCCACCGGCTTGTTTATATATATATATATATATATATATGAATATAGCTGCGAGCAGCGATAAAGGGCCAAAGCCGGCGGCACCGCCACTCCGGTGCCTTTAGGTAACTAAAGGCACCGGGGTTGCGGTGCCACCGGCTTGGGCCCGTAATCCTATTGTTTTCCTAAGGATTATTATTTATTATTATTATTATTATTATTATTATTATTATTATTATTATTTTACTACCTTTTGGGCACTTTTGGGGGCCTTAACGTGCTCGAAAACTCTTGAAACTTTGCACACATCTCAGAACCCGCGGCCATCAGGGCCGGGCTGAAGCTGGTACCCGGGCGTGGCAGGGGGGCTCGACAGCGCCCCCTGGAACGGGGTTTGAACACTTGGTCCATAAATCAAACACGCTTGCATGTAATAATATGAAACTCAGTACACATATAGATCTCATCGGTTCATATATACTTCATGCTCTTACTTTTTACCCCAGCCCAACAGGAAGTCGGCTATTAAGGGTTGTTTGGAAAACACATGCAATGGAATGTGAAATACTCCTCCTAGAGAATTCAAACACACGGCACGAAACTCGGTCAGCATGAAGTCAAGACACTGAGGATGAAAAATTGCCAGGGGATTTTTGATATCTCGAACGGTTTGGCCGTGGCGAGTAAACGAAATTATGGCGAGAAACGTGAAACAGGAAGTGTGTTATAACTACTGCATACATTAACTAATCTTGATGAAACTTCAGCAGTGTGTTCGTTGTAAGAGCCCGATCACATGGATGTGACTATTGTGAGTCAAAGTTATAGCGCCACCAACTGGAAGCAGGAAGTGTGTCACTTTCAAAATGCTTTTAAATCACCCTCTTATTTTTACCCGATTTGCTTCAAACTTCATGTGCATAATGTAGACACACGCCAGATGTAGACCTGTGAAAGGATTATTGATATCTTAGATACTGTTGCCATGGCAATGCATCAAACATTAATATTCCTTTTTTTAAGCTTTTTCATGCTTTTTTATGCTTTCGGGCACTTTTGGGGTTCTTAACGTGCTCGAAAACTCTTGAAACTTTGCACACGGGACAAAACCCGCGGCCATCAGGGCCAGGCTGAAGCTGGTACCCGGGCGTGGCAGGGGGGCTCGACAGCGCCCCCTTGAACGGGTCAGACAATTTGGTCCATATATCCAACACGCTTTACCCTATTTGCTTCAAACTTGATGTGTATAATGTAGACACAAGCCAGATGTAGACCTGTGAAAGGATTGTTGATATCTTAGATGCTGTTGCCGTGACAACGCATCAAACTTTAATATTCTTTTTGGATACTTTTGAGATTCTTAGCGCACTTTTGGGGCCCTTAACGTGCTCAAAAACTCTTGAAACTTTGCACACGGGTCAGAAACCGCGGCCATCAGGGCCGGGCTGAAGCTGGTACCCGGGCGTGGCAGGGGGGCTCGACAGCGCCCCCTGGAATGGGGTCCGAAAACTTGGTCCATAAATCAAACAGGCTTTACCCGATTTGCTTCAAACTTGATGTGTATAATGTAGACACACGCCAGATTTAGACCTGTGAAAGGATTGTTGATATCTTAGATGCTGTTGCCGTGACAACGCATCAAACTTTAATATTCTTTTTGGATACTTTTGAGACTCTCAGCGCACTTTGGGGGCCCTTAACGTGCACGAAAACTCTTGAAACTTTGCACACAGGTCAGAACCCGCGGCCATCAGGGCCGGGCTGAAGATGGTACCCGGGCGTGGCAGGGGGGCTCGACAGCGCCCCCTGGAACGGGGTGCGAAAACTTGGTCCATAAATCAAACACGCTTGCATGTAATAATATGAAACTCGGTAGACATATAGATCTCATCGGTTCATATATCCTTTGTACTTTTACTTTTTACCCCAGCCCAACAGGAAGTCGGCTATAATGGTTTGTTTGGAAGCGTATGCCCCTGGAATTCGATATACTCCTCCTAGAGAATTCAACCAATCGCAACGAAACTCGGTCAGCATGAAGTCAAGACATTGAGGATGAAAAATTGCCAGGGGATTTTTGATATCTCGAACGATTTGGCCGTGGCGAGGAAACGAATTTATGGCGAATAATGGAAACAGGAAGTGTGTTATAACTTCTGCATACATTAACTGATCTTGATGAAACTTCAACAGTGTGTTCGCTGTAAGAGGCCGATCACATGGATGTGACTATTATGAGTCAAAGTTATAGCGCCACCAACTGGCAGCAGGAAGTGTGTCACTTTCAAAATGCTTTGAAATCACCCTCTTATTTTTACCCGATTTGCTTCAAACTTGATGTGTATAATGTAGACACTCGCCAGATGTAGACCTGTGAAAGGATTATTGATGTCTTAGATACTGTTGCCATGGCAACGCATCAAACTTTAATATTGTTTTTGGATGCTTTTGAGACTCTTAGCATGCCTGAAATTGCTTAAAATTGCATGAAACTCGACAGACAGATCACATTTATTAGCCAGTAGACATGTGCAAAGTTTCAGAAACGGGCGTGGTGCAGGGGCTCAGTAGCGCCACCTTTTGTGACAAAAGTGTGTGTGGGGGGGGGGGGGGGGGGGGTTAGTTTCATCTACAGTTACAAAACTTTTTCAACTTGATGAAAATACATTAAAGATGCTAAATTGTGAACGGATATTGAATATCTCAAACGGTTTTGCTATGGCGAGGGATTATGTCAAAAAAAGAATCAGGAAATGTCTCATATCTTTCTAAAATGTAATTATACACCATTTATTTTTCTATAAAATTATACTAATATTAGAAGTAAACCCATTGTATTCCTTTTTTTCAATTTAAGATTTATGTTTAAGTTTAAAAACAGCCAGAATGGTTGTTTAGCCAAAAAAAAAAAAAAAAAAAAAATCATTCATAGTGCTTTACTGCCCTCTTGTGTTCAAAATCAGGTAGGCCAATTGATGCTACTATGGGAATATTTTCCCACCGTGACTCCGCTGGGGGCTTTAAAATCGCTAACTTGAAAGCGAAAGTAACGGACGTCTCCACAAGACGTGCAGCTGTGAGCATTTTTGTTTCATTTTAAAAGAAGCCCCATTTCGGGGGCGGATTTCTTGAATGTATTTTACAAAATCACAATGTTGTGTTTGATTGCGAGTATCCAAAAATAAGTAAACACTTTGCAGTTTGAATGATCTTCTTGAATAAAATGACGGAGTAGCCAATGTTTCCACTGTTCGATCGCGGACGTCCACACGGACATTGATAATGGTGGCGCGTGCAGAGCGCGTGCTTGAATTGTGAGTTCAATAGTCTATTATTTTTCACGGAAAACACAACAACAAAAGAGTATAATGATAGATTCGCTTAAATAGGCGCTTTTACATAAAATAGCCTATTCCGTCATCATCTTTTCAGTCAGCTCTTCACTCTCGTGATTAATGAAATTTGACTCCTGTTGCTGATATTTGCTGCAACTTTCGTTCAGCTCACAATTTAGTAAGCAAACACGCTTCAAATGTGTTTATTTTATTTTTGTGTATATATATGTGTGTATATATATATATATATATATATATATATATATATATATATATATATATATATATATATATATATATATATATAGCTTATGTTTCAAATATGAGTTAATTAACAATCGTTGGAAAGAATGATACTTTTAAACATATCACTAAACCGTCATTAGGTGTCGCCAGGCGACCGTCTTAATGAGCGAGTCATTGATTCATTCGTTCAAACGATTCGTTCGAACGGCTGAGTCGTTCATGAATGAGACAGATTATGGATTGGTCGTTGAATCTTTGAGTCAACCGATTTGTTCAAAATGCTGAATCATTCAGTAATGAGAACGCGTTGCTGTGAGATGCTCGATGGTTCTGCTGTGATCTTTGTTGAACTATTTTCGCTGCTGAAACAGAAAAAAAGTCAATATTGCATCTAAAATGTAAGTGACTTGACACGTGTGTGTGTGTGTGTGTGTGCGTGTGAGTGCGTGCGTGCGTGTGTGTGTGTGTGTGTGTGTGTGTGTGTGCAATCAATCTCAGGTAAGAGGCATGAATAATGAGAATTGGACTTCTAGGAGTGAGGTTAATATTCCGGAGATGGTTCCCTCGGATTGTGAAAAGGAGGCGGCGCGGGAGTGGCCAGGCATTGCGCTACTTTAGTTTCAAAGTTTAAAACAATGCTAATATCATTTTTTTGAACGATTTCATTACAAATGTTTATTTTATATATTTATAAAATATTATAAAATATAATAACTATGTTTTGTCCTATTAACAAAAGACAGGCAATGTACTATTAACAAATGTTAATAGTTTTTTAAAAGTTAAAATGATACTTTATGCATTTGTTTTGTGTCAGATGATTAACAATATAAATTAAACAAAGCTTAAAACAAACAAAATAATAAAACGAAAACAAAGCTTGAACATTTTATTTAATTGAAAAGCCTTTTTGAAATAAAATGTGTTTTTTTCCCTCTGAAATAGCAAAAGCATCGCACACTTAGCTGTACCTGCTCTAAATAAATAATAGTATTTAAATAAAAATACAAAATCGAAATAAATAAATTATATAAAACAAAATCAAATCAAAGAAAATAAATCTTATTAAAGTTATGCAGGCACACATTTAACAATAATTTTCAAGTGACAAATAAAATCAATCAAAATTCCTTACACATGGAGTTAATCCTGACGATTCCTGAGGCGCCTTTCCTCATGACACTCGCTTTTTTTTTCGAAGATATATTTTCTTTGGTTTGATTTAGTTTTTGTAATAATTTATTTTATTTAGTTCGATTTTGTATTTTTATTGAATTACTCTTTTTTATTTAGAGCAGGTACAGCTAGTGTGTGATGCTTTTGCTATTTCAGAGGAAAACAATAATTTTATTTAATTAATAATTTTTGTTTCAGTCCACCATATAATTATGTTGTGTTTGATCTATGGAAAAAAGTTAGTTGTGAAATGGTTGAATATTAACAAAAGTTAATAGTTTTTTACAAGTTAGAATAATACGATATATATATATATATATAAACAAGCCGGTGGCACCGCCACCCCGGTGCCTTTACGGTTACTGTGCATGACGGGCAATATCGTAACTCCGCTTTGACCTTTGAGAAGATGTGTGCTATAGAGCTTGCATTGGTGTGGGCTCTGCAAAAGTGTGTGTGTGTGTGTGAGGCGTGATTGAACAATGTAGACATATATATATATATATATATATAAAGGCACCGGGGTGGCGGTGCCACCGGCTTGTTTATATATATATATATATATATATATGAATATAGCTGCGAGCAGCGATAAAGGGCCAAAGCCGGCGGCACCGCCACTCCGGTGCCTTTAGGTAACTAAAGGCACCGGGGTTGCGGTGCCACCGGCTTGGGCCCGTAATCGCTGCTCGCAGCTATATTTTATTATTATTATTAGGGCCCAAGCCTTGAAAAGGCGAAGGCCCTATTGTTTTCCTAAGGATTATTATTTATTATTAGGGCCCAAGCCTTGAAAAGGCGAAGGCCCTATTGTTTTCCTTAGGATTATTATTTATTAGGGCCCAAGCCTTGAAAAGGCGAAGGCCCTATTGTTTTCCTTAGGATTATTATTTATTATTATTATTATTTTACTACCTTTTGGGCACTTTTGGGGGCCTTAACGTGCTCGAAAACTCTTGAAACTTTGCACACATCTCAGAACCCGCGGCCATCAGGGCCGGGCTGAAGCTGGTACCCGGGCGTGGCAGGGGGGCTCGACAGCGCCCCCTGGAACGGGGTTTGAACACTTGGTCCATAAATCAAACACGCTTGCATGTAATAATATGAAACTCAGTACACATATAGATCTCATCGGTTCATATATACTTCATGCTCTTACTTTTTACCCCAGCCCAACAGGAAGTCGGGTATTAAGGGTTGTTTGGAAAACACATGCAATGGAATGTGAAATACTCCTCCTAGAGAATTCAAACACACGGCACGAAACTCGGTCAGCATGAAGTCAAGACACTGAGGATGAAAAATTGCCAGGGGATTTTTGATATCTCGAACGGTTTGGCCGTGGCGAGTAAACGAAATTATGGCGAGAAACGTGAAACAGGAAGTGTGTTATAACTACTGCATACATTAACTAATCTTGATGAAACTTCAGCAGTGTGTTCGTTGTAAGAGCCCGATCACATGGATGTGACTATTGTGAGTCAAAGTTATAGCGCCACCAACTGGAAGCAGGAAGTGTGTCACTTTCAAAATGCTTTTAAATCACCCTCTTATTTTTACCCGATTTGCTTCAAACTTCATGTGCATAATGTAGACACACGCCAGATGTAGACCTGTGAAAGGATTATTGATATCTTAGATACTGTTGCCATGGCAATGCATCAAACATTAATATTCCTTTTTTTAAGCTTTTTCATGCTTTTTTATGCTTTCGGGCACTTTTGGGGTTCTTAACGTGCTCGAAAACTCTTGAAACTTTGCACACGGGACAAAACCCGCGGCCATCAGGGCCAGGCTGAAGCTGGTACCCGGGCGTGGCAGGGGGGCTCGACAGCGCCCCCTTGAACGGGTCAGACAATTTGGTCCATATATCCAACACGCTTTACCCTATTTGCTTCAAACTTGATGTGTATAATGTAGACACAAGCCAGATGTAGACCTGTGAAAGGATTGTTGATATCTTAGATGCTGTTGCCGTGACAACGCATCAAACTTTAATATTCTTTTTGGATACTTTTGAGATTCTTAGCGCACTTTTGGGGCCCTTAACGTGCTCAAAAACTCTTGAAACTTTGCACACGGGTCAGAAACCGCGGCCATCAGGGCCGGGCTGAAGCTGGTACCCGGGCGTGGCAGGGGGGCTCGACAGCGCCCCCTGGAATGGGGTCCGAAAACTTGGTCCATAAATCAAACAGGCTTTACCCGATTTGCTTCAAACTTGATGTGTATAATGTAGACACACGCCAGATTTAGACCTGTGAAAGGATTGTTGATATCTTAGATGCTGTTGCCGTGACAACGCATCAAACTTTAATATTCTTTTTGGATACTTTTGAGACTCTCAGCGCACTTTGGGGGCCCTTAACGTGCTCAAAAACTCTTGAAACTTTGCACACGGGTCAGAACCCGTGGCCATCAGGGCCGGGCTGAAGCTGGTACCCGGGCGTGGCAGGGGGGCTCGACAGTGCCCCCTGGAACGGGGTCCGAAAACTTGGTCCATAAATCAAACACGCTTGAATGTAATAATATGAAACTCGGTACACATATAGATCTCATCGATTCATATATCCTTTGTACTTTTACTTTTTACCCCAGCCCAACAGGAAGTCGGCTATTATGGTTTGTTTGGAAGCGTATGCCCCTGGAATTCGATATACTCCTCCTAGAGAATTCAACCAATCGCCACGAAACTCGGTCAGCATGAAGTCAAGACATTGAGGATGAAAAGTTGCCAGGGGATTTTTGATATCTCGAACGGTTTGGCTGTGGCGAGGAAACGAATTTATGGCGAATAAAGGAAACAGGAAGTGTGTTATAACTTCTGCATACATTAACTGATCTTGATGAAACTTCAGCAGTGTGTTCGCTGTAAGAGTCCGATCACATGGATGTGACTATTGTGAGTCAAAGTTATAGCGCCACCAACTGGCAGCAGGAAGTGTGTCACTTCCTAAAGGCTTTGAAATCACCCTCTTATTTTTACCCAATTTGCTTCAAACTTTATGTGTATAATGTAGACACACGGCAGATGTAGACCTGAGAAAGGATTATTGATATCTTAGATACTGTTGCCGTGGCAACGCATCAAACTTTATTATTCTTTGTTGATGCTTTTGAGACTCTTAACATACTTGAAATTGCATGAAACCCGACAGACACATCACATTTATTAGACAGTAGACATGTGCAGAGTTTCAGAAACGGGCATGGTGAGAGCAATTAGAGAATAATGTTTAAGTTTAAAAACAGCCAGAATGGTTGTTTAGTCAAAAAAAAATTTTTTCCAAATCATACATAGTGTTATACTGCCCTCTTGTGTTCAAAATCAGGTAAAAAGCGAAAGTAAAATAAGGACGTCTGCACAATTCATTAATAATGGTGCAGAGTAGAGTGAGCTTTTTCAATTAATTCCTATGGAAGTAGGAATGAACTAAACAACGTTCGCTCTGTTCTGCTCGTCCCTCACCGTGGGCGCGCAGAGTTATGAATGCCCGTGCAGCCGTGAGCATTTTAGTTTCATTTTAAAATTAGCGCCATTTCGGGGGACGTATTACTTTAATTTATTTAACAAAAACACAATGTTGTGTTTAATTGCGAGTGTACACAAATATAAGTAAACACTTTGACGTTTGAATGATGTCCTGTATGAAGAAAATGACGGAGTATGTTTCACTGTTCAATCGCGCTGAGCCACCCAGACCCCCACACACACACTGACACACACACACACACACACACACACACACACACACACACACAAACACACACACACACACACACACACAATAATAAAACATTCAACCTAACATATACAAATTACACTGCTATGTTGAAATAGTCAGTAGTACAATTTGTATCATTCACAGTAAGCACCGCTCCACTGTGATTTTTCCAAGCACATTTTTGCACAAGTGAAGAGGATGATTTTTTCCGTCGATATTGGAACGTGAGTGAAGTACAAAGCCTGTAATAAAGAATAGTTTAGCATCCAAATACATCGCAAATGTTGCAACATTTAGATTCTAAAGAGAGATTTACGTGAGCCTAACACCACTTACTTTTACTTTTGTTTTAAATTATTTCGTTTTGGCTTTATTATAGTTATTTTTTTATTTGTGTTCTGTTCTGAATATCATTAAATTTAAAGGATTTGTTGTGGAATATTTTGAGTGTATAATCAAATAACACTAAACCGTCACTAGGTGTCGCCAGGCGACCGTCTTAATGAGCGGGTCATTGATTCATTCGTTCAAACGATTCGTTTGAACGACTGAGTCATTCATGAATGAGACAGATGTTTATGGATTGGTCATTGAATCTTTGAGTCAACCAATTTGTTCAAAATGCTGAATCATTCAGTAATGAGAAAACACGTTGCTGTGAGATGCAATGGTTCTGCTGTGATCTTTGTTTAACTATTTTCGCTGCTGAAACAGAAGAACAGTCAATATTGCATCTAAAATGTAAGTGACTTGACACGTGTGTGTGTGTGTGTGTGTGTGTGTGTGTGTGCGTGTGAGTGCGTGCGTGCGTGCGTGTGTGTGTGTGTGTGTGTGTGTGTGTGCAATCAATCCCAGGTAAGAGGCATGAATAATGAGAATTGGACTTCTAGGAGTGAGGTTAATATTCCGGAGATGGTTCCCTCAGATTGTGAAAAGGAGGCGGCGCGGGAGTGGCCAGGCATTGCGCTACTTCTGTTTCAAAGTTTAAAACAATGCTAATATCATTTTTTTGAACGATTTCATTACAAATGTTTATTTTATATATTTATAAAATATTATAAAATATAATAACTATGTTTTGTCCTATTAACAAAAGACAGGCAATGTACTATTAACAAATGTTAATAGTTTTTTAAAAGTTAAAATGATACTTTATGCATTTGTTTTGTGTCAGATGATTAACAATATAAATTAAACAAAGCTTAAAACAAACAAAATAATAAAACGAAAACAAAGCTTGAACATTTTATTTAATTGAAAAGCCTTTTTGAAATAAAATGTGTTTTTTTCCCTCTGAAATAGCAAAAGCATCGCACACTTAGCTGTACCTGCTCTAAATAAATAATAGTATTTAAATAAAAATACAAAATCGAAATAAATAAATTATATAAAACAAAATCAAATCAAAGAAAATAAATCTTATTAAAGTTATGCAGGCACACATTTAACAATAATTTTCAAGTGACAAATAAAATCAATCAAAATTCCTTACACATGGAGTTAATCCTGACGATTCCTGAGGCGCCTTTCCTCATGACACTCGCTTTTTTTTTCGAAGATATATTTTCTTTGGTTTGATTTTGTTTTTGTAATAATTTATTTTATTTAGTTCGATTTTGTATTTTTATTGAATTACTCTTTTTTATTTAGAGCAGGTACAGCTAGTGTGTGATGCTTTTGGTATTTCAGAGGAAAACAATAATTTTATTTAATTAATAATTTTTGTTTCAGTCCACCATATAATTATGTTGTGTTTGATCTATGGAAAAAAGTTAGTTGTGAAATGGTTGAATATTAACAAAAGTTAATAGTTTTTTACAAGTTAGAATAATACGATATATATATATATATAAACAACCCGGTGGCACCGCCACCCCGGTGCCTTTACGGTTACTGTGCATGACGGGCAATATCGTAACTCCGCTTTGACCTTTGAGAAGATGTGTGCTATAGAGCTTGCATTGGTGTGGGCTCTGCAAAAGTGTGTGTGTGTGTGTGAGGCGTGATTGAACAATGTAGACATATATATATATATATATATATATATATATATAAAGGCACCGGGGTGGCGGTGCCACCGGCTTGTTTATATATATATATATATATATATATATATATATGAATATAGCTGCGAGCAGCGATGAAGGGCCAAAGCCGGCGGCACCGCCACTCCGGTGCCTTTAGGTAACTAAAGGCACCGGGGTTGCGGTGCCACCGGCTTGGGCCCGTAATCGCTGCTCGCAGCTATATTTATTATTATTATTTTACTACCTTTTGGGCACTTTTGGGGGCCTTAACGTGCTCGAAAACTCTTGAAACTTTGCACACATCTCAGAACCCGCGGCCATCAGGGCCGGGCTGAAGCTGGTACCCGGGCGTGGCAGGGGGGCTCGACAGCGCCCCCTGGAACGGGGTTTGAACACTTGGTCCATAAATCAAACACGCTTGCATGTAATAATATGAAACTCAGTACACATATAGATCTCATCGGTTCATATATACTTCATGCTCTTACTTTTTACCCCAGCCCAACAGGAAGTCGGCTATTAAGGGTTGTTTGGAAAACACATGCAATGGAATGTGAAATACTCCTCCTAGAGAATTCAAACACACGGCACGAAACTCGGTCAGCATGAAGTCAAGACACTGAGGATGAAAAATTGCCAGGGGATTTTTGATATCTCGAACGGTTTGGCCGTGGCGAGTAAACGAAATTATGGCGAGAAACGTGAAACAGGAAGTGTGTTATAACTACTGCATACATTAACTAATCTTGATGAAACTTCAGCAGTGTGTTCGTTGTAAGAGCCCGATCACATGGATGTGACTATTGTGAGTCAAAGTTATAGCGCCACCAACTGGAAGCAGGAAGTGTGTCACTTTCAAAATGCTTTTAAATCACCCTCTTATTTTTACCCGATTTGCTTCAAACTTCATGTGCATAATGTAGACACACGCCAGATGTAGACCTGTGAAAGGATTATTGATATCTTAGATACTGTTGCCATGGCAATGCATCAAACATTAATATTCCTTTTTTTAAGCTTTTTCATGCTTTTTTATGCTTTCGGGCACTTTTGGGGTTCTTAACGTGCTCGAAAACTCTTGAAACTTTGCACACGGGACAAAACCCGCGGCCATCAGGGCCAGGCTGAAGCTGGTACCCGGGCGTGGCAGGGGGGCTCGACAGCGCCCCCTTGAACGGGTCAGACAATTTGGTCCATATATCCAACACGCTTTACCCTATTTGCTTCAAACTTGATGTGTATAATGTAGACACAAGCCAGATGTAGACCTGTGAAAGGATTGTTGATATCTTAGATGCTGTTGCCGTGACAACGCATCAAACTTTAATATTCTTTTTGGATACTTTTGAGATTCTTAGCGCACTTTTGGGGCCCTTAACGTGCTCAAAAACTCTTGAAACTTTGCACACGGGTCAGAAACCGCGGCCATCAGGGCCGGGCTGAAGCTGGTACCCGGGCGTGGCAGGGGGGCTCGACAGCGCCCCCTGGAATGGGGTCCGAAAACTTGGTCCATAAATCAAACAGGCTTTACCCGATTTGCTTCAAACTTGATGTGTATAATGTAGACACACGCCAGATTTAGACCTGTGAAAGGATTGTTGATATCTTAGATGCTGTTGCCGTGACAACGCATCAAACTTTAATATTCTTTTTGGATACTTTTGAGATTCTTAGCGCACTTTTGGGGCCCTTAACGTGCTCAAAAACTCTTGAAACTTTGCACACGGGTCAGAAACCGCGGCCATCAGGGCCGGGCTGAAGCTGGTACCCGGGCGTGGCAGGGGGGCTCGACAGTGCCCCCTGGAACGGGGTCCGAAAACTTGGTCCATAAATCAAACACGCTTGAATGTAATAATATGAAACTCGGTACACATATAGATCTCATCGATTCATATATCCTTTGTACTTTTACTTTTTACCCCAGCCCAACAGGAAGTCGGCTATTATGGTTTGTTTGGAAGCGTATGCCCCTGGAATTCGATATACTCCTCCTAGAGAATTCAACCAATCGCCACGAAACTCGGTCAGCATGAAGTCAAGACATTGAGGATGAAAAGTTGCCAGGGGATTTTTGATATCTCGAACGGTTTGGCTGTGGCGAGGAAACGAATTTATGGCGAATAAAGGAAACAGGAAGTGTGTTATAACTTCTGCATACATTAACTGATCTTGATGAAACTTCAGCAGTGTGTTCGCTGTAAGAGTCCGATCACATGGATGTGACTATTGTGAGTCAAAGTTATAGCGCCACCAACTGGCAGCAGGAAGTGTGTCACTTCCTAAAGGCTTTGAAATCACCCTCTTATTTTTACCCAATTTGCTTCAAACTTTATGTGTATAATGTAGACACACGGCAGATGTAGACCTGAGAAAGGATTATTGATATCTTAGATACTGTTGCCGTGGCAACGCATCAAACTTTATTATTCTTTGTTGATGCTTTTGAGACTCTTAACATACTTGAAATTGCATGAAACCCGACAGACACATCACATTTATTAGACAGTAGACATGTGCAGAGTTTCAGAAACGGGCATGGTGAGAGCAATTAGAGAATAATGTTTAAGTTTAAAAACAGCCAGAATGGTTGTTTAGTCAAAAAAATTTTTTTTCCAAATCATACATAGTGTTATACTGCCCTCTTGTGTTCAAAATCAGGTAAAAAGCGAAAGTAAAATAAGGACGTCTGCACAATTCATTAATAATGGTGCAGAGTAGAGTGAGCTTTTTCAATTAATTCCTATGGAAGTAGGAATGAACTAAACAACGTTCGCTCTGTTCTGCTCGTCCCTCACCGTGGGCGCGCAGAGTTATGAATGCCCGTGCAGCCGTGAGCATTTTAGTTTCATTTTAAAATTAGCGCCATTTCGGGGGACGTATTACTTTAATTTATTTAACAAAAACACAATGTTGTGTTTAATTGCGAGTGTACACAAATATAAGTAAACACTTTGACGTTTGAATGATGTCCTGTATGAAGAAAATGACGGAGTATGTTTCACTGTTCAATCGCGCTGAGCCACCCAGACCCCCACACACACACTGACACACACACACACACACACACACACACACACACACACACACACACACACACACACACACACACAAACACACACACACACACACACACAATAATAAAACATTCAACCTAACATATACAAATTACACTGCTATGTTGAAATAGTCAGTAGTACAATTTGTATCATTCACAGAAAGCACCGCTCCACTGTGATTTTTCCAAGCACATTTTTGCACAAGTGAAGAGGATGATTTTTTCCGTCGATATTGGAACGTGAGTGAAGTACAAAGCCTGTAATAAAGAATAGTTTAGCATCCAAATACATCGCAAATGTTGCAACATTTAGATTCTAAAGAGAGATTTACGTGAGCCTAACACCACTTACTTTTACTTTTGTTTTAAATTATTTCGTTTTGGCTTTATTATAGTTATTTTTTTATTTGTGTTCTGTTCTGAATATCATTAAATTTAAAGGATTTGTTGTGGAATATTTTGAGTGTATAATCAAATAACACTAAACCGTCACTAGGTGTCGCCAGGCGACCGTCTTAATGAGCGGGTCATTGATTCATTCGTTCAAACGATTCGTTTGAACGACTGAGTCATTCATGAATGAGACAGATGTTTATGGATTGGTCATTGAATCTTTGAGTCAACCAATTTGTTCAAAATGCTGAATCATTCAGTAATGAGAAAACACGTTGCTGTGAGATGCAATGGTTCTGCTGTGATCTTTGTTTAACTATTTTCGCTGCTGAAACAGAAGAACAGTCAATATTGCATCTAAAATGTAAGTGACTTGACACGTGTGTGTGTGTGTGTGTGTGTGTGTGTGCGTGTGAGTGCGTGCGTGCGTGTGTGTGTGTGTGTGTGTGTGTGTGTGTGTGCAATCAATCCCAGGTAAGAGGCATGAATAATGAGAATTGGACTTCTAGGAGTGAGGTTAATATTCCGGAGATGGTTCCCTCGGATTGTGAAAAGGAGGCGGCGCGGGAGTGGCCAGGCATTGCGCTACTTCTGTTTCAAAGTTTAAAACAATGCTAATATCATTTTTTTGAACGATTTCATTACAAATGTTTATTTTATATATTTATAAAATATTATAAAATATAATAACTATGTTTTGTCCTATTAACAAAAGACAGGCAATGTACTATTAACAAATGTTAATAGTTTTTTAAAAGTTAAAATGATACTTTATGCATTTGTTTTGTGTCAGATGATTAACAATATAAATTAAACAAAGCTTAAAACAAACAAAATAATAAAACGAAAACAAAGCTTGAACATTTTATTTAATTGAAAAGCCTTTTTGAAATAAAATGTGTTTTTTTCCCTCTGAAATAGCAAAAGCATCGCACACTTAGCTGTACCTGCTCTAAATAAATAATAGTATTTAAATAAAAATACAAAATCGAAATAAATAAATTATATAAAACAAAATCAAATCAAAGAAAATAAATCTTATTAAAGTTATGCAGGCACACATTTAACAATAATTTTCAAGTGACAAATAAAATCAATCAAAATTCCTTACACATGGAGTTAATCCTGACGATTCCTGAGGCGCCTTTCCTCATGACACTCGCTTTTTTTTTCGAAGATATATTTTCTTTGGTTTGATTTTGTTTTTGTAATAATTTATTTTATTTAGTTCGATTTTGTATTTTTATTGAATTACTCTTTTTTATTTAGAGCAGGTACAGCTAGTGTGTGATGCTTTTGCTATTTCAGAGGAAAACAATAATTTTATTTAATTAATAATTTTTGTTTCAGTCCACCATATAATTATGTTGTGTTTGATCTATGGAAAAAAGTTAGTTGTGAAATGGTTGAATATTAACAAAAGTTAATAGTTTTTTACAAGTTAGAATAATACGATATATATATATATATAAACAAGCCGGTGGCACCGCCACCCCGGTGCCTTTACGGTTACTGTGCATGACGGGCAATATCGTAACTCCGCTTTGACCTTTGAGAAGATGTGTGCTATAGAGCTTGCATTGGTGTGGGCTCTGCAAAAGTGTGTGTGTGTGTGTGAGGCGTGATTGAACAATGTAGACATATATATATATATATATATAAAGGCACCGGGGTGGCGGTGCCACCGGCTTGTTTATATATATATATATATATATATATATATATATATATATATATATATATATATATATATGAATATAGCTGCGAGCAGCGATGAAGGGCCAAAGCCGGCGGCACCGCCACTCCGGTGCCTTTAGGTAACTAAAGGCACCGGGGTTGCGGTGCCACCGGCTTGGGCCCGTAATCGCTGCTCGCAGCTATATTTATTTATTATTATTATTATTTTACTACCTTTTGGGCACTTTTGGGGGCCTTAACGTGCTCGAAAACTCTTGAAACTTTGCACACATCTCAGAACCCGCGGCCATCAGGGCCGGGCTGAAGCTGGTACCCGGGCGTGGCAGGGGGGCTCGACAGCGCCCCCTGGAACGGGGTTTGAACACTTGGTCCATAAATCAAACACGCTTGCATGTAATAATATGAAACTCAGTACACATATAGATCTCATCGGTTCATATATACTTCATGCTCTTACTTTTTACCCCAGCCCAACAGGAAGTCGGCTATTAAGGGTTGTTTGGAAAACACATGCAATGGAATGTGAAATACTCCTCCTAGAGAATTCAAACACACGGCACGAAACTCGGTCAGCATGAAGTCAAGACACTGAGGATGAAAAATTGCCAGGGGATTTTTGATATCTCGAACGGTTTGGCCGTGGCGAGTAAACGAAATTATGGCGAGAAACGTGAAACAGGAAGTGTGTTATAACTACTGCATACATTAACTAATCTTGATGAAACTTCAGCAGTGTGTTCGTTGTAAGAGCCCGATCACATGGATGTGACTATTGTGAGTCAAAGTTATAGCGCCACCAACTGGAAGCAGGAAGTGTGTCACTTTCAAAATGCTTTTAAATCACCCTCTTATTTTTACCCGATTTGCTTCAAACTTCATGTGCATAATGTAGACACACGCCAGATGTAGACCTGTGAAAGGATTATTGATATCTTAGATACTGTTGCCATGGCAATGCATCAAACATTAATATTCCTTTTTTTAAGCTTTTTCATGCTTTTTTATGCTTTCGGGCACTTTTGGGGTTCTTAACGTGCTCGAAAACTCTTGAAACTTTGCACACGGGACAAAACCCGCGGCCATCAGGGCCAGGCTGAAGCTGGTACCCGGGCGTGGCAGGGGGGCTCGACAGCGCCCCCTTGAACGGGTCAGACAATTTGGTCCATATATCCAACACGCTTTACCCTATTTGCTTCAAACTTGATGTGTATAATGTAGACACAAGCCAGATGTAGACCTGTGAAAGGATTGTTGATATCTTAGATGCTGTTGCCGTGACAACGCATCAAACTTTAATATTCTTTTTGGATACTTTTGAGATTATTAGCGCACTTTTGGGGCCCTTAACGTGCTCAAAAACTCTTGAAACTTTGCACACGGGTCAGAAACCGCGGCCATCAGGGCCGGGCTGAAGCTGGTACCCGGGCGTGGCAGGGGGGCTCGACAGCGCCCCCTGGAATGGGGTCCGAAAACTTGGTCCATAAATCAAACAGGCTTTACCCGATTTGCTTCAAACTTGATGTGTATAATGTAGACACACGCCAGATTTAGACCTGTGAAAGGATTGTTGATATCTTAGATGCTGTTGCCGTGACAACGCATCAAACTTTAATATTCTTTTTGGATACTTTTGAGACTCTCAGCGCACTTTGGGGGCCCTTAACGTGCTCAAAAACTCTTGAAACTTTGCACACGGGTCAGAACCCGTGGCCATCAGAGCCGGGCTGAAGCTGGTACCCGGGCGTGGCAGGGGGGCTCGACAGTGCCCCCTGGAACGGGGTCCGAAAACTTGGTCCATAAATCAAACACGCTTGAATGTAATAATATGAAACTCGGTACACATATAGATCTCATCGATTCATATATCCTTTGTACTTTTACTTTTTACCCCAGCCCAACAGGAAGTCGGCTATTATGGTTTGTTTGGAAGCGTATGCCCCTGGAATTCGATATACTCCTCCTAGAGAATTCAACCAATCGCCACGAAACTCGGTCAGCATGAAGTCAAGACATTGAGGATGAAAAGTTGCCAGGGGATTTTTGATATCTCGAACGGTTTGGCTGTGGCGAGGAAACGAATTTATGGCGAATAAAGGAAACAGGAAGTGTGTTATAACTTCTGCATACATTAACTGATCTTGATGAAACTTCAGCAGTGTGTTCGCTGTAAGAGTCCGATCACATGGATGTGACTATTGTGAGTCAAAGTTATAGCGCCACCAACTGGCAGCAGGAAGTGTGTCACTTCCTAAAGGCTTTGAAATCACCCTCTTATTTTTACCCAATTTGCTTCAAACTTTATGTGTATAATGTAGACACACGGCAGATGTAGACCTGAGAAAGGATTATTGATATCTTAGATACTGTTGCCGTGGCAACGCATCAAACTTTATTATTCTTTGTTGATGCTTTTGAGACTCTTAACATACTTGAAATTGCATGAAACCCGACAGACACATCACATTTATTAGACAGTAGACATGTGCAGAGTTTCAGAAACGGGCATGGTGAGAGCAATTAGAGAATAATGTTTAAGTTTAAAAACAGCCAGAATGGTTGTTTAGTCAAAAAAAATTTTTTTCCAAATCATACATAGTGTTATACTGCCCTCTTGTGTTCAAAATCAGGTAAAAAGCGAAAGTAAAATAAGGACGTCTGCACAATTCATTAATAATGGTGCAGAGTAGAGTGAGCTTTTTCAATTAATTCCTATGGAAGTAGGAATGAACTAAACAACGTTCGCTCTGTTCTGCTCGTCCCTCACCGTGGGCGCGCAGAGTTATGAATGCCCGTGCAGCCGTGAGCATTTTAGTTTCATTTTAAAATTAGCGCCATTTCGGGGGACGTATTACTTTAATTTATTTAACAAAAACACAATGTTGTGTTTAATTGCGAGTGTACACAAATATAAGTAAACACTTTGACGTTTGAATGATGTCCTGTATGAAGAAAATGACGGAGTATGTTTCACTGTTCAATCGCGCTGAGCCACCCAGACCCCCACACACACACTGACACACACACACACACACACACACACACACACACACACACACACACACACACACACACACACAAACACACACACACACAATAATAAAACATTCAACCTAACATATACAAATTACACTGCTATGTTGAAATAGTCAGTAGTACAATTTGTATCATTCACAGTAAGCACCGCTCCACTGTGATTTTTCCAAGCACATTTTTGCACAAGTGAAGAGGATGATTTTTTCCGTCGATATTGGAACGTGAGTGAAGTACAAAGCCTGTAATAAAGAATAGTTTAGCATCCAAATACATCGCAAATGTTGCAACATTTAGATTCTAAAGAGAGATTTACGTGAGCCTAACACCACTTACTTTTACTTTTGTTTTAAATTATTTCGTTTTGGCTTTATTATAGTTATTTTTTTATTTGTGTTCTGTTCTGAATATCATTAAATTTAAAGGATTTGTTGTGGAATATTTTGAGTGTATAATCAAATAACACTAAACCGTCACTAGGTGTCGCCAGGCGACCGTCTTAATGAGCGGGTCATTGATTCATTCGTTCAAACGATTCGTTTGAACGACTGAGTCATTCATGAATGAGACAGATGTTTATGGATTGGTCATTGAATCTTTGAGTCAACCAATTTGTTCAAAATGCTGAATCATTCAGTAATGAGAAAACACGTTGCTGTGAGATGCAATGGTTCTGCTGTGATCTTTGTTTAACTATTTTCGCTGCTGAAACAGAAGAACAGTCAATATTGCATCTAAAATGTAAGTGACTTGACACGTGTGTGTGTGTGTGTGTGTGTGTGTGTGTGTGCGTGTGAGTGCGTGCGTGCGTGTGTGTGTGTGTGTGTGTGTGTGTGTGCAATCAATCCCAGGTAAGAGGCATGAATAATGAGAATTGGACTTCTAGGAGTGAGGTTAATATTCCGGAGATGGTTCCCTCGGATTGTGAAAAGGAGGCGGCGCGGGAGTGGCCAGGCATTGCGCTACTTCTGTTTCAAAGTTTAAAACAATGCTAATATCATTTTTTTGAACGATTTCATTACAAATGTTTATTTTATATATTTATAAAATATTATAAAATATAATAACTATGTTTTGTCCTATTAACAAAAGACAGGCAATGTACTATTAACAAATGTTAATAGTTTTTTAAAAGTTAAAATGATACTTTATGCATTTGTTTTGTGTCAGATGATTAACAATATAAATTAAACAAAGCTTAAAACAAACAAAATAATAAAACGAAAACAAAGCTTGAACATTTTATTTAATTGAAAAGCCTTTTTGAAATAAAATGTGTTTTTTTCCCTCTGAAATAGCAAAAGCATCGCACACTTAGCTGTACCTGCTCTAAATAAATAATAGTATTTAAATAAAAATACAAAATCGAAATAAATAAATTATATAAAACAAAATCAAATCAAAGAAAATAAATCTTATTAAAGTTATGCAGGCACACATTTAACAATAATTTTCAAGTGACAAATAAAATCAATCAAAATTCCTTACACATGGAGTTAATCCTGACGATTCCTGAGGCGCCTTTCCTCATGACACTCGCTTTTTTTTTCGAAGATATATTTTCTTTGGTTTGATTTTGTTTTTGTAATAATTTATTTTATTTAGTTCGATTTTGTATTTTTATTGAATTACTCTTTTTTATTTAGAGCAGGTACAGCTAGTGTGTGATGCTTTTGCTATTTCAGAGGAAAACAATAATTTTATTTAATTAATAATTTTTGTTTCAGTCCACCATATAATTATGTTGTGTTTGATCTATGGAAAAAAGTTAGTTGTGAAATGGTTGAATATTAACAAAAGTTAATAGTTTTTTACAAGTTAGAATAATACGATATATATATATATATAAACAAGCCGGTGGCACCGCCACCCCCGGTGCCTTTACGGTTACTGTGCATGACGGGCAATATCGTAACTCCGCTTTGACCTTTGAGAAGATGTGTGCTATAGAGCTTGCATTGGTGTGGGCTCTGCAAAAGTGTGTGTGTGTGTGTGAGGCGTGATTGAACAATGTAGACATATATATATATATATATATAAAGGCACCGGGGTGGCGGTGCCACCGGCTTGTTTATATATATATATATATATATATATATATATATATATATATATATATATGAATATAGCTGCGAGCAGCGATGAAGGGCCAAAGCCGGCGGCACCGCCACTCCGGTGCCTTTAGGTAACTAAAGGCACCGGGGTTGCGGTGCCACCGGCTTGGGCCCGTAATCGCTGCTCGCAGCTATATTTATTATTATTATTATTATTAGGGCCCAAGCCTTGAAAAGGCGAAGGCCCTATTGTTTTCCTAAGGATTATTAGGGCCCAAGCCTTGAAAAGGCGAAGGCCCTATTGTTTTCCTTAGGATTATTATTTATTATTATTATTATTATTATTATTTTACTACCTTTTGGGCACTTTTGGGGGCCTTAACGTGCTCGAAAACTCTTGAAACTTTGCACACATCTCAGAACCCGCGGCCATCAGGGCCGGGCTGAAGCTGGTACCCGGGCGTGGCAGGGGGGCTCGACAGCGCCCCCTGGAACGGGGTTTGAACACTTGGTCCATAAATCAAACACGCTTGCATGTAATAATATGAAACTCAGTACACATATAGATCTCATCGGTTCATATATACTTCATGCTCTTACTTTTTACCCCAGCCCAACAGGAAGTCGGCTATTAAGGGTTGTTTGGAAAACACATGCAATGGAATGTGAAATACTCCTCCTAGAGAATTCAAACACACGGCACGAAACTCGGTCAGCATGAAGTCAAGACACTGAGGATGAAAAATTGCCAGGGGATTTTTGATATCTCGAACGGTTTGGCCGTGGCGAGTAAACGAAATTATGGCGAGAAACGTGAAACAGGAAGTGTGTTATAACTACTGCATACATTAACTAATCTTGATGAAACTTCAGCAGTGTGTTCGTTGTAAGAGCCCGATCACATGGATGTGACTATTGTGAGTCAAAGTTATAGCGCCACCAACTGGAAGCAGGAAGTGTGTCACTTTCAAAATGCTTTTAAATCACCCTCTTATTTTTACCCGATTTGCTTCAAACTTCATGTGCATAATGTAGACACACGCCAGATGTAGACCTGTGAAAGGATTATTGATATCTTAGATACTGTTGCCATGGCAATGCATCAAACATTAATATTCCTTTTTTTAAGCTTTTTCATGCTTTTTTATGCTTTCGGGCACTTTTGGGGTTCTTAACGTGCTCGAAAACTCTTGAAACTTTGCACACGGGACAAAACCCGCGGCCATCAGGGCCAGGCTGAAGCTGGTACCCGGGCGTGGCAGGGGGGCTCGACAGCGCCCCCTTGAACGGGTCAGACAATTTGGTCCATATATCCAACACGCTTTACCCTATTTGCTTCAAACTTGATGTGTATAATGTAGACACAAGCCAGATGTAGACCTGTGAAAGGATTGTTGATATCTTAGATGCTGTTGCCGTGACAACGCATCAAACTTTAATATTCTTTTTGGATACTTTTGAGATTCTTAGCGCACTTTTGGGGCCCTTAACGTGCTCAAAAACTCTTGAAACTTTGCACACGGGTCAGAAACCGCGGCCATCAGGGCCGGGCTGAAGCTGGTACCCGGGCGTGGCAGGGGGGCTCGACAGCGCCCCCTGGAATGGGGTCCGAAAACTTGGTCCATAAATCAAACAGGCTTTACCCGATTTGCTTCAAACTTGATGTGTATAATGTAGACACACGCCAGATTTAGACCTGTGAAAGGATTGTTGATATCTTAGATGCTGTTGCCGTGACAACGCATCAAACTTTAATATTCTTTTTGGATACTTTTGAGACTCTCAGCGCACTTTGGGGGCCCTTAACGTGCTCAAAAACTCTTGAAACTTTGCACACGGGTCAGAACCCGTGGCCATCAGGGCCGGGCTGAAGCTGGTACCCGGGCGTGGCAGGGGGGCTCGACAGTGCCCCCTGGAACGGGGTCCGAAAACTTGGTCCATAAATCAAACACGCTTGAATGTAATAATATGAAACTCGGTACACATATAGATCTCATCGATTCATATATCCTTTGTACTTTTACTTTTTACCCCAGCCCAACAGGAAGTCGGCTATTATGGTTTGTTTGGAAGCGTATGCCCCTGGAATTCGATATACTCCTCCTAGAGAATTCAACCAATCGCCACGAAACTCGGTCAGCATGAAGTCAAGACATTGAGGATGAAAAGTTGCCAGGGGATTTTTGATATCTCGAACGGTTTGGCTGTGGCGAGGAAACGAATTTATGGCGAATAAAGGAAACAGGAAGTGTGTTATAACTTCTGCATACATTAACTGATCTTGATGAAACTTCAGCAGTGTGTTCGCTGTAAGAGTCCGATCACATGGATGTGACTATTGTGAGTCAAAGTTATAGCGCCACCAACTGGCAGCAGGAAGTGTGTCACTTCCTAAAGGCTTTGAAATCACCCTCTTATTTTTACCCAATTTGCTTCAAACTTTATGTGTATAATGTAGACACACGGCAGATGTAGACCTGAGAAAGGATTATTGATATCTTAGATACTGTTGCCGTGGCAACGCATCAAACTTTATTATTCTTTGTTGATGCTTTTGAGACTCTTAACATACTTGAAATTGCATGAAACCCGACAGACACATCACATTTATTAGACAGTAGACATGTGCAGAGTTTCAGAAACGGGCATGGTGAGAGCAATTAGAGAATAATGTTTAAGTTTAAAAACAGCCAGAATGGTTGTTTAGTCAAAAAATTTTTTTTTCCAAATCATACATAGTGTTATACTGCCCTCTTGTGTTCAAAATCAGGTAAAAAGCGAAAGTAAAATAAGGACGTCTGCACAATTCATTAATAATGGTGCAGAGTAGAGTGAGCTTTTTCAATTAATTCCTATGGAAGTAGGAATGAACTAAACAACGTTCGCTCTGTTCTGCTCGTCCCTCACCGTGGGCGCGCAGAGTTATGAATGCCCGTGCAGCCGTGAGCATTTTAGTTTCATTTTAAAATTAGCGCCATTTCGGGGGACGTATTACTTTAATTTATTTAACAAAAACACAATGTTGTGTTTAATTGCGAGTGTACACAAATATAAGTAAACACTTTGACGTTTGAATGATGTCCTGTATGAAGAAAATGACGGAGTATGTTTCACTGTTCAATCGCGCTGAGCCACCCAGACCCCCACACACACACTGACACACACACACACACACACACACACACACACACACACACACACACACACAAACACACACACACACACACACACAATAATAAAACATTCAACCTAACATATACAAATTACACTGCTATGTTGAAATAGTCAGTAGTACAATTTGTATCATTCACAGTAAGCACCGCTCCACTGTGATTTTTCCAAGCACATTTTTGCACAAGTGAAGAGGATGATTTTTTCCGTCGATATTGGAACGTGAGTGAAGTACAAAGCCTGTAATAAAGAATAGTTTAGCATCCAAATACATCGCAAATGTTGCAACATTTAGATTCTAAAGAGAGATTTACGTGAGCCTAACACCACTTACTTTTACTTTTGTTTTAAATTATTTCGTTTTGGCTTTATTATAGTTATTTTTTTATTTGTGTTCTGTTCTGAATATCATTAAATTTAAAGGATTTGTTGTGGAATATTTTGAGTGTATAATCAAATAACACTAAACCGTCACTAGGTGTCGCCAGGCGACCGTCTTAATGAGCGGGTCATTGATTCATTCGTTCAAACGATTCGTTTGAACGACTGAGTCATTCATGAATGAGACAGATGTTTATGGATTGGTCATTGAATCTTTGAGTCAACCAATTTGTTCAAAATGCTGAATCATTCAGTAATGAGAAAACACGTTGCTGTGAGATGCAATGGTTCTGCTGTGATCTTTGTTTAACTATTTTCGCTGCTGAAACAGAAGAACAGTCAATATTGCATCTAAAATGTAAGTGACTTGACACGTGTGTGTGTGTGTGTGTGTGTGTGTGTGTGTGCGTGTGAGTGCGTGCGTGCGTGTGTGTGTGTGTGTGTGTGTGTGTGTGTGTGTGTGTGTGTGTGTGCAATCAATCCCAGGTAAGAGGCATGAATAATGAGAATTGGACTTCTAGGAGTGAGGTTAATATTCCGGAGATGGTTCCCTCGGATTGTGAAAAGGAGGTGGCGCGGGAGTGGCCAGGCATTGCGCTACTTCTGTTTCAAAGTTTAAAACAATGCTAATATCATTTTTTTGAACGATTTCATTACAAATGTTTATTTTATATATTTATAAAATATTATAAAATATAATAACTATGTTTTGTCCTATTAACAAAAGACAGGCAATGTACTATTAACAAATGTTAATAGTTTTTTAAAAGTTAAAATGATACTTTATGCATTTGTTTTGTGTCAGATGATTAACAATATAAATTAAACAAAGCTTAAAACAAACAAAATAATAAAACGAAAACAAAGCTTGAACATTTTATTTAATTGAAAAGCCTTTTTGAAATAAAATGTGTTTTTTTCCCTCTGAAATAGCAAAAGCATCGCACACTTAGCTGTACCTGCTCTAAATAAATAATAGTATTTAAATAAAAATACAAAATCGAAATAAATAAATTATATAAAACAAAATCAAATCAAAGAAAATAAATCTTATTAAAGTTATGCAGGCACACATTTAACAATAATTTTCAAGTGACAAATAAAATCAATCAAAATTCCTTACACATGGAGTTAATCCTGACGATTCCTGAGGCGCCTTTCCTCATGACACTCGCTTTTTTTTTCGAAGATATATTTTCTTTGGTTTGATTTTGTTTTTGTAATAATTTATTTTATTTAGTTCGATTTTGTATTTTTATTGAATTACTCTTTTTTATTTAGAGCAGGTACAGCTAGTGTGTGATGCTTTTGCTATTTCAGAGGAAAACAATAATTTTATTTAATTAATAATTTTTGTTTCAGTCCACCATATAATTATGTTGTGTTTGATCTATGGAAAAAAGTTAGTTGTGAAATGGTTGAATATTAACAAAAGTTAATAGTTTTTTACAAGTTAGAATAATACGATATATATATATATATAAACAAGCCGGTGGCACCGCCACCCCGGTGCCTTTACGGTTACTGTGCATGACGGGCAATATCGTAACTCCGCTTTGACCTTTGAGAAGATGTGTGCTATAGAGCTTGCATTGGTGTGGGCTCTGCAAAAGTGTGTGTGTGTGTGTGAGGCGTGATTGAACAATGTAGACATATATATATATATATATATAAAGGCACCGGGGTGGCGGTGCCACCGGCTTGTTTATATATATATATATATATATATATATATGAATATAGCTGCGAGCAGCGATGAAGGGCCAAAGCCGGCGGCACCGCCACTCCGGTGCCTTTAGGTAACTAAAGGCACCGGGGTTGCGGTGCCACCGGCTTGGGCCCGTAATCGCTGCTCGCAGCTATATTTATTTATTATTATTATTATTTTACTACCTTTTGGGCACTTTTGGGGGCCTTAACGTGCTCGAAAACTCTTGAAACTTTGCACACATCTCAGAACCCGCGGCCATCAGGGCCGGGCTGAAGCTGGTACCCGGGCGTGGCAGGGGGGCTCGACAGCGCCCCCTGGAACGGGGTTTGAACACTTGGTCCATAAATCAAACACGCTTGCATGTAATAATATGAAACTCAGTACACATATAGATCTCATCGGTTCATATATACTTCATGCTCTTACTTTTTACCCCAGCCCAACAGGAAGTCGGCTATTAAGGGTTGTTTGGAAAACACATGCAATGGAATGTGAAATACTCCTCCTAGAGAATTCAAACACACGGCACGAAACTCGGTCAGCATGAAGTCAAGACACTGAGGATGAAAAATTGCCAGGGGATTTTTGATATCTCGAACGGTTTGGCCGTGGCGAGTAAACGAAATTATGGCGAGAAACGTGAAACAGGAAGTGTGTTATAACTACTGCATACATTAACTAATCTCGATGAAACTTCAGCAGTGTGTTCGTTGTAAGAGCCCGATCACATGGATGTGACTATTGTGAGTCAAAGTTATAGCGCCACCAACTGGAAGCAGGAAGTGTGTCACTTTCAAAATGCTTTTAAATCACCCTCTTATTTTTACCCGATTTGCTTCAAACTTCATGTGCATAATGTAGACACACGCCAGATGTAGACCTGTGAAAGGATTATTGATATCTTAGATACTGTTGCCATGGCAATGCATCAAACATTAATATTCCTTTTTTTAAGCTTTTTCATGCTTTTTTATGCTTTCGGGCACTTTTGGGGTTCTTAACGTGCTCAAAAACTCTTGAAACTTTGCACACGGGACAAAACCCGCGGCCATCAGGGCCAGGCTGAAGCTGGTACCCGGGCGTGGCAGGGGGGCTCGACAGCGCCCCCTTGAACGGGTCAGACAATTTGGTCCATATATCCAACACGCTTTACCCTATTTGCTTCAAACTTGATGTGTATAATGTAGACACAAGCCAGATGTAGACCTGTGAAAGGATTGTTGATATCTTAGATGCTGTTGCCGTGACAACGCATCAAACTTTAATATTCTTTTTGGATACTTTTGAGATTCTTAGCGCACTTTTGGGGCCCTTAACATGCTCAAAAACTCTTGAAACTTTGCACACGGGTCAGAAACCGCGGCCATCAGGGCCGGGCTGAAGCTGGTACCCGGGCGTGGCAGGGGGGCTCGACAGCGCCCCCTGGAATGGGGTCCGAAAACTTGGTCCATAAATCAAACAGGCTTTACCCGATTTGCTTCAAACTTGATGTGTATAATGTAGACACACGCCAGATTTAGACCTGTGAAAGGATTGTTGATATCTTAGATGCTGTTGCCGTGACAACGCATCAAACTTTAATATTCTTTTTGGATACTTTTGAGACTCTCAGCGCACTTTGGGGGCCCTTAACGTGCTCAAAAACTCTTGAAACTTTGCACACGGGTCAGAACCCGTGGCCATCAGGGCCGGGCTGAAGCTGGTACCCGGGCGTGGCAGGGGGGCTCGACAGTGCCCCCTGGAACGGGGTCCGAAAACTTGGTCCATAAATCAAACACGCTTGAATGTAATAATATGAAACTCGGTACACATATAGATCTCATCGATTCATATATCCTTTGTACTTTTACTTTTTACCCCAGCCCAACAGGAAGTCGGCTATTATGGTTTGTTTGGAAGCGTATGCCCCTGGAATTCGATATACTCCTCCTAGAGAATTCAACCAATCGCCACGAAACTCGGTCAGCATGAAGTCAAGACATTGAGCATGAAAAATTGCCAGGGGATTTTTGATATCTCGAACGGTTTGGCCGTGGCGAGGAAACGAATTTATGGCGAGAAACGTGAAACAGGAAGTGTGTTATAACTTCAGCATACAGTAACTGATCTTGATGAAACTTTAGCAGTGTGTTCGCTGTAAGAGGCCGATCACATGGATGTGACTATTGTGAGTCAAAGTTATAGCGCCACCAACTGGCAGCAGGAAGTGTGTAACTTTCAAAATGCTTTTAAATCACCCTCTTATTTTTACCCGATTTGCTTCAAACTTTATGTGTATAATGTAGACACACGCCAGATGTAGACCTGTGAAAGGATTATTGATATCTTAGATACTGTTGCCGTGACAACGCATCAAACTTTAATATTCTTTTTGGATGCTTTTGAGACTCTTAGCATGCCTGAAATTGCTTAAAATTGCATGAAACTTGACAGACAGATCACATTTATTAGCCAGTAGACATGTGCAAAGTTTCAGAAACGGGCGTGGTGCAGGGGCTCAGTAGCGCCACCTTTTGTGACAAAAGTGTGTGTGTGGGGGGGGGTTAGTTTCATCTACAGTTACAAAACTTTTTCAACTTGATGAAAATACTTTAAAGATGCTAAATTGTGAACGGATATTGAATATCTCAAACGGTTTTGCTATGGCGAGGGATTATGTCAAAAAAAGAATCAGGAAATGTCTCATATCTTTCTAAAATGTAATTATACACCATTTATTTTTCTATAAAATTATACTAATATTAGAACTAAACCCATTGTCTTCCTTTTTTTCAATTTAAGATTTATGTTTAAGTTTAAAAACAGCCAGAATGGTTGTTTAGCCAAAAAAATTAAAAAAATTAAAATCATTCATAGTGCTTTACTGCCCTCTTGTGTTCAAAATCAGGTAGGCCAATTGATGCTACTATGGGAATATTTTCCCACCGTGACTCCGCTGGGGGCTTTAAAATCGCTAACTTGAAAGCGAAAGTAACGGACGTCTCCACAAGACGTGCAGCTGTGAGCATTTTCGTTTCATTTTAAAAGAAGCCCCATTTCGGGGGCGGATTTCTTGAATGTATTTTACAAAATCACAATGTTGTGTTTGATTGCGAGTATCCAAAAATTAGTAAACACTTTGCAGTTTGAATGATCTTCTTGAATAAAATGACGGAGTAGCCAATGTTTCCACTGTTCGATCGCGGACGTCCACACGGACATTGATAATGGTGGCGCGTGCAGAGCGCGTGCTTGAATTGTGAGTTCAATAGTCTATTATTTTTCACGGAAAACACAACAACAAAAGAGTATAATGATAGATTCGCTTAAATAGGCGCTTTTACATAAAATAGCCTATTCCGTCATAATCTTTTCAGTCAGCTCTTCACTCTCGTGATTAATGAAATTTGACTCCTGTTGCTGATATTTGCTGCAACTTTCGTTCAGCTCACAATTTAGTAAGCAAACACGCTTCAAATGTGTTTATTTTATTTTTGTGTATATATATGTGTGTATATATATATATATATATATATATATATATTATATATATATATATATATAGCTTATGTTTCAAATATGAGTTAATTAACAATCGTTGGAAAGAATGATACTTTTAAACATATCACTAAACCGTCATTAGGTGTCGCCAGGCGACCGTCTTAATGAGCGAGTCATTGATTCATTCGTTCAAACGATTCGTTCGAACGGCTGAGTCATTCATGAATGAGACAGATTATGGATTGGTCGTTGAATCTTTGAGTCAACCGATTTGTTCAAAATGCTGAATCATTCAGTAATGAGAACGCGTTGCTGTGAGATGCTCGATGGTTCTGCTGTGATCTTTGTCGAACTATTTTCGCTGCTGAAACAGAAAAAAAGTCAATATTGCATCTAAAATGTAAGTGATTTGACGTGTGTGTGTGTGTGTGTGTGTGATTGTGTCTGTTACAGTGATTGTTTAACCCTTGTTAAAGTTTAGGCTTTGTATTTTTGGATATATATCTTTTTATATATAAAAAAATTGCATACAACCCATATATTTTAAATGTATTGTTTGCTTTAAATTACATTGAGATTTGTATGTTTGGTAATTGAACCTGAATGAATTTTAAATGAATGTGCGATATTTCAGATCATATTTTTGTTTTCCTTAAAATTTGAACTAACACTAACTTTACTCTCATCTGAATGATAGATTATTTATTTATGTCTAAAATAAAAGCACATTTGATTTTTCTTTTTTAATCAATGTAGAATGTGTAACTGAAAAAATAAACAGATTAGGGCTCTGTTCGAGAACAAGAAATGAAAACCAATGCAATATGATGAATGTCCAAAAGATTTTTTTGCTTTTAAACTATGTGTGTCTGTGTGTGTGTGTGTGTGTGTGTGTGTGTGTGTGTGTGTGTGTGTGTGTGTGTGTGTGTAAGAGATTTTGGTTGGGTGACAGTTGTAGTTTACAGTTTGACAAAAGCACAATGTTGTGTTTTATTGCGATTGTACACAAATATAAGTAAACACTTTGTAGTTTGAATAATGTCCTGTATGAACAAAAGGACGGAGTATGTTTTTATGTCTACATTGTTCAATCACGCCTCACACACACACACACACACACAAAAACTATTTTTCTAATCAGATCAGGCAAATATTCTGTCTTGGCACACTTCATATAACTTTCAAACTTGTGTACTTATTTCATGTTTCCATTAAGTCCATGAGACCGTAGGGTGTCTCATTTTTCATTTTAGGTTTCAGAAGGTTGCTCACGCATACTTTGTGGTTGATATGTGCCCTCAATGCACACTTTTGCAGAGCCCACACTGATGCAAGCTCTACAGCACACATCTTCTCAAAGGTCAAAGCGGGGTTACGTTATTGCCCGTCACGCACAGTAACCCTAAAGGCACCGGGGTGGCGGTGCCACCGGCTTGTTTATATATATATATATATATAAACAAGCCGGTGGCACCGCCACCCCGGTGTGCAAAAGTGTGCATATAAATATAGCTGCGAGCAGCGATGAAGGGCCAAAGCCGGCGGCACCGCCACTCCGGTGCCTTTAGGTAATTAAAGGCACCGGGGTTGCGGTGCCACCGGCTTGGGCCCGTAATCGCTGCTCGCAGCTATATTTATATTTATTATTATTATTATTATTTTACTACCTTTTGGGCACTTTTGGGGGCCTTAACGTGCTCGAAAACTCTTGAAACTTTGCACACATCTCAGAACCCGCGGCCATCAGGGCCGGGCTGAAGCTGGTACCCGGGCGTGGCAGGGGGGCTCGACAGCGCCCCCTGGAACGGGGTTTGAACACTTGGTCCATAAATCAAACACGCTTGCATGTAATAATATGAAACTCAGTACACATATAGATCTCATCGGTTCATATATACTTCATGCTCTTACTTTTTACCCCAGCCCAACAGGAAGTCGGCTATTAAGGGTTGTTTGGAAAACACATGCAATGGAATGTGAAATACTCCTCCTAGAGAATTCAAACACACGGCACGAAACTCGGTCAGCATGAAGTCAAGACACTGAGGATGAAAAATTGCCAGGGGATTTTTGATATCTCGAACGGTTTGGCCGTGGCGAGTAAACGAAATTATGGCGAGAAACGTGAAACAGGAAGTGTGTTATAACTACTGCATACATTAACTAATCTTGATGAAACTTCAGCAGTGTGTTCGTTGTAAGAGCCCGATCACATGGATGTGACTATTGTGAGTCAAAGTTATAGCGCCACCAACTGGAAGCAGGAAGTGTGTCACTTTCAAAATGCTTTTAAATCACCCTCTTATTTTTACCCGATTTGCTTCAAACTTCATGTGCATAATGTAAACACACGCCAGATGTAGACCTGTGAAAGGATTATTGATATCTTAGATACTGTTGCCATGGCAATGCATCAAACATTAATATTCCTTTTTTTAAGCTTTTTCATGCTTTTTTATGCTTTCGGGCACTTTTGGGGTTCTTAACGTGCTCGAAAACTCTTGAAACTTTGCACACGGGACAAAACCCGCGGCCATCAGGGCCAGGCTGAAGCTGGTACCCGGGCGTGGCAGGGGGGCTCGACAGCGCCCCCTTGAACGGGTCAGACAATTTGGTCCATATATCCAACACGCTTTACCCTATTTGCTTCAAACTTGATGTGTATAATGTAGACACAAGCCAGATGTAGACCTGTGAAAGGATTGTTGATATCTTAGATGCTGTTGCCGTGACAACGCATCAAACTTTAATATTCTTTTTGGATACTTTTGAGATTCTTAGCGCACTTTTGGGGCCCTTAACGTGCTCAAAAACTCTTGAAACTTTGCACACGGGTCAGAAACCGCGGCCATCAGGGCCGGGCTGAAGCTGGTACCCGGGCGTGGCAGGGGGGCTCGACAGCGCCCCCTGGAATGGGGTCCGAAAACTTGGTCCATAAATCAAACAGGCTTTACCCGATTTGCTTCAAACTTGATGTGTATAATGTAGACACACGCCAGATTTAGACCTGTGAAAGGATTGTTGATATCTTAGATGCTGTTGCCGTGACAACGCATCAAACTTTAATATTCTTTTTGGATACTTTTGAGACTCTCAGCGCACTTTGGGGGCCCTTAACGTGCTCAAAAACTCTTGAAACTTTGCACACGGGTCAGAACCCGTGGCCATCAGGGCCGGGCTGAAGCTGGTACCCGGGCGTGGCAGGGGGGCTCGACAGTGCCCCCTGGAACGGGGTCCGAAAACTTGGTCCATAAATCAAACACGCTTGAATGTAATAATATGAAACTCGGTACACATATAGATCTCATCGATTCATATATCCTTTGTACTTTTACTTTTTACCCCAGCCCAACAGGAAGTCGGCTATTATGGTTTGTTTGGAAGCGTATGCCCCTGGAATTCGATATACTCCTCCAAGAGAATTCAACCAATCGCCACGAAACTCGGTCAGCATGAAGTCAAGACATTGAGCATGAAAAATTGCCAGGGGATTTTTGATATCTCGAACGGTTTGGCCGTGACGAGGAAACGAATTTATGGCGAGAAACGTGAAACAGGAAGTGTGTTATAACTTCAGCATACAGTAACTGATCTTGATGAAACTTCAACAGTGTGTTCGCTGTAAGAGGCCGATCACATGGATGTGACTATTGTGAGTCAAAGTTATAGCGCCACCAACTGGCAGCAGGAAGTGTGTCACTTTCAAAATACTTTGAAATCACCCTCTTATTTTTACCCGATTTGCTTCAAACTTGATGTGTATAATGTAAATACACGGCAGATGTAGACCTGTGAAAGGATTATTGATATCTTAGATACTGTTGCAGTGACAACGCATCAAACTTTAATATTCTTTTTGGATGCTTTTGAGACTCTTAGCATGCCTGAAATTGCTTAAAATTGCATGAAACTTGACAGACAGATCACATTTATTAGCCAGTAGACATGTGCAAAGTTTCAGAAACGGGCGTGGTGCAGGGGCTCAGTAGCGCCACCTTTTGTGACAAAAGTGTGTGTGTGGGGGGGGTTAGTTTCATCTACAGTTACAAAACTTTTTCAACTTGATGAAAATACTTTAAAGATGCTAAATTGTGAACGGATATTGAATATCTCAAACGGTTTTGCTATGGCGAGGGATTATGTCAAAAAAAGAATCAGGAAATGTCTCATATCTTTCTAAAATGTAATTATACACCATTTATTTTTCTATAAAATTATACTAATATTAGAACTAAACCCATTGTCTTCCTTTTTTTCAATTTAAGATTTATGTTTAAGTTTAAAAACAGCCAGAATGGTTGTTTAGCCAAAAAAATAAAAAAAATTAAAATCATTCATAGTGCTTTACTGCCCTCTTGTGTTCAAAATCAGGTAGGCCAATTGATGCTACTATGGGAATATTTTCCCACCGTGACTCCGCTGGGGGCTTTAAAATCGCTAACTTGAAAGCGAAAGTAACGGACGTCTCCACAAGACGTGCAGCTGTGAGCATTTTCGTTTCATTTTAAAAGAAGCCCCATTTCGGGGGCGGATTTCTTGAATGTATTTTACAAAATCACAATGTTGTGTTTGATTGCGAGTATCCAAAAATTAGTAAACACTTTGCAGTTTGAATGATCTTCTTGAATAAAATGACGGAGTAGCCAATGTTTCCACTGTTCGATCGCGGACGTCCACACGGACATTGATAATGGTGGCGCGTGCAGAGCGCGTGCTTGAATTGTGAGTTCAATAGTCTATTATTTTTCACGGAAAACACAACAACAAAAGAGTATAATGATAGATTCGCTTAAATAGGCGCTTTTACATAAAATAGCCTATTCCGTCATCATCTTTTCAGTCAGCTCTTCACTCTCGTGATTAATGAAATTTGACTCCTGTTGCTGATATTTGCTGCAACTTTCGTTCAGCTCACAATTTAGTAAGCAAACACGCTTCAAATGTGTTTATTTTATTTTTGTGCATATATATGTGTGTATATATATATATATATTATATATATATATATATATATATATAGCTTATGTTTCAAATATGAGTTAATTAACAATCGTTGGAAAGAATGATACTTTTAAACATATCACTAAACCGTCATTAGGTGTCGCCAGGCGACCGTCTTAATGAGCGAGTCATTGATTCATTCGTTCAAACGATTCGTTCGAACGGCTGAGTCATTCATGAATGAGACAGATTATGGATTGGTCGTTGAATCTTTGAGTCAACCGATTTGTTCAAAATGCTGAATCATTCAGTAATGAGAACGCGTTGCTGTGAGATGCTCGATGGTTCTGCTGTGATCTTTGTCGAACTATTTTCGCTGCTGAAACAGAAAAAAAGTCAATATTGCATCTAAAATGTAAGTGATTTGACGTGTGTGTGTGTGTGTGTGATTGTGTCTGTTACAGTGATTGTTTAACCCTTGTTAAAGTTTAGGCTTTGTATTTTTGGATATATATCTTTTTATATATAAAAAAATTGCATACAACCCATATATTTTAAATGTATTGTTTGCTTTAAATTACATTGAGATTTGTATGTTTGGTAATTGAACCTGAATGAATTTTAAATGAATGTGCGATATTTCAGATCATATTTTTGTTTTCCTTAAAATTTGAACTAACACTAACTTTACTCTCATCTGAATGATAGATTATTTATTTATGTCTAAAATAAAAGCACATTTGATTTTTCTTTTTTAATCAATGTAGAATGTGTAACTGAAAAAATAAACAGATTAGGGCTCTGTTCGAGAACAAGAAATGAAAACCAATGCAATATGATGAATGTCCAAAAGATTTTTTTGCTTTTAAACTATGTGTGTCTGTGTGTGTGTGTGTGTGTGTGTGTGTGTGTGTGTGTGTGTAAGAGATTTTGGTTGGGTGACAGTTGTAGTTTACAGTTTGACAAAAGCACAATGTTGTGTTTTATTGCGATTGTACACAAATATAAGTAAACACTTTGTAGTTTGAATAATGTCCTGTATGAACAAAAGGACGGAGTATGTTTTTATGTCTACATTGTTCAATCACGCCTCACACACACACACACACACACAAAAACTATTTTTCTAATCAGATCAGGCAAATATTCTGTCTTGGCACACTTCATATAACTTTCAAACTTGTGTACTTATTTCATGTTTCCATTAAGTCCATGAGACCGTAGGGTGTCTCATTTTTCATTTTAGGTTTCAGAAGGTTGCTCACGCATACTTTGTGGTTGATATGTGCCCTCAATGCACACTTTTGCAGAGCCCACACTGATGCAAGCTCTACAGCACACATCTTCTCAAAGGTCAAAGCGGGGTTACGTTATTGCCCGTCACGCACAGTAACCCTAAAGGCACCGGGGTGGCGGTGCCACCGGCTTGTTTATATATATATATATATATATATATATATATATATATATATATATATATATATATATATATATATATATAAACAAGCCGGTGGCACCGCCACCCCGGTGTGCAAAAGTGTGCATATAAATATAGCTGCGAGCAGCGATGAAGGGCCAAAGCCGGCGGCACCGCCACTCCGGTGCCTTTAGGTAATTAAAGGCACCGGGGTTGCGGTGCCACCGGCTTGGGCCCGTAATCGCTGCTCGCAGCTATATTTATTATTATTATTATTATTATTTTACTACCTTTTGGGCACTTTTGGGGGCCTTAACGTGCTCGAAAACTCTTGAAACTTTGCACACATCTCAGAACCCGCGGCCATCAGGGCCGGGCTGAAGCTGGTACCCGGGCGTGGCAGGGGGGCTCGACAGCGCCCCCTGGAACGGGGTTTGAACACTTGGTCCATAAATCAAACACGCTTGCATGTAATAATATGAAACTCAGTACACATATAGATCTCATCGGTTCATATATACTTCATGCTCTTACTTTTTACCCCAGCCCAACAGGAAGTCGGCTATTAAGGGTTGTTTGGAAAACACATGCAATGGAATGTGAAATACTCCTCCTAGAGAATTCAAACACACGGCACGAAACTCGGTCAGCATGAAGTCAAGACACTGAGGATGAAAAATTGCCAGGGGATTTTTGATATCTCGAACGGTTTGGCCGTGGCGAGTAAACGAAATTATGGCGAGAAACGTGAAACAGGAAGTGTGTTATAACTACTGCATACATTAACTAATCTTGATGAAACTTCAGCAGTGTGTTCGTTGTAAGAGCCCGATCACATGGATGTGACTATTGTGAGTCAAAGTTATAGCGCCACCAACTGGAAGCAGGAAGTGTGTCACTTTCAAAATGCTTTTAAATCACCCTCTTATTTTTACCCGATTTGCTTCAAACTTCATGTGCATAATGTAGACACACGCCAGATGTAGACCTGTGAAAGGATTATTGATATCTTAGATACTGTTGCCATGGCAATGCATCAAACATTAATATTCCTTTTTTTAAGCTTTTTCATGCTTTTTTATGCTTTCGGGCACTTTTGGGGTTCTTAACGTGCTCGAAAACTCTTGAAACTTTGCACACGGGACAAAACCCGCGGCCATCAGGGCCAGGCTGAAGCTGGTACCCGGGCGTGGCAGGGGGGCTCGACAGCGCCCCCTTGAACGGGTCAGACAATTTGGTCCATATATCCAACACGCTTTACCCTATTTGCTTCAAACTTGATGTGTATAATGTAGACACAAGCCAGATGTAGACCTGTGAAAGGATTGTTGATATCTTAGATGCTGTTGCCGTGACAACGCATCAAACTTTAATATTCTTTTTGGATACTTTTGAGATTCTTAGCGCACTTTTGGGGCCCTTAACGTGCTCAAAAACTCTTGAAACTTTGCACACGGGTCAGAAACCGCGGCCATCAGGGCCGGGCTGAAGCTGGTACCCGGGCGTGGCAGGGGGGCTCGACAGCGCCCCCTGGAATGGGGTCCGAAAACTTGGTCCATAAATCAAACAGGCTTTACCCGATTTGCTTCAAACTTGATGTGTATAATGTAGACACACGCCAGATTTAGACTTGTGAAAGGATTGTTGATATCTTAGATGCTGTTGCCGTGACAACGCATCAAACTTTAATATTCTTTTTGGATACTTTTGAGACTCTCAGCGCACTTTGGGGGCCCTTAACGTGCTCAAAAACTCTTGAAACTTTGCACACGGGTCAGAACCCGTGGCCATCAGGGCCGGGCTGAAGCTGGTACCCGGGCGTGGCAGGGGGGCTCGACAGTGCCCCCTGGAACGGGGTCCGAAAACTTGGTCCATAAATCAAACACGCTTGAATGTAATAATATGAAACTCGGTACACATATAGATCTCATCGATTCATATATCCTTTGTACTTTTACTTTTTACCCCAGCCCAACAGGAAGTCGGCTATTATGGTTTGTTTGAAAGCGTATGCCCCTGGAATTCGATATACTCCTCCTAGAGAATTCAACCAATCGCAACGAAACTCGGTCAGCATGATGTCAAGACATTGAGGATGAAAAATTGCCAGGGGATTTCTGATATCTCGAACGGTTTGGCCGTGACGAGGAAACGAATTTATGGCGAATAATGGAAACAGGAAGTGTGTTATAACTTCTGCATACATTAACTGATCTTGATGAAACTTCAACAGTGTGTTCGCTGTAAGAGGCCGATCACATGGATGTGACTATTGTGAGTCAAAGTTATAGCGCCACCAACTGGCAGCAGGAAGTGTGTCACTTTCAAAATACTTTGAAATCACCCTCTTATTTTTACCCGATTTGCTTCAAACTTGATGTGTATAATGTAAATACACGGCAGATGTAGACCTGTGAAAGGATTATTGATATCTTAGATACTGTTGCCATGGCAACGCATCAAACTTTAATATTCTTTTTGGATGCTTTTGAGACTCTTAGCATGCCTGAAATTGCTTAAAATTGCATGAAACTTGACAGACAGATCACATTTATTAGCCAGTAGACATGTGCAAAGTTTCAGAAACGGGCGTAGTGCAGGGGCTCAGTAGCGCCACCTTTTGTGACAAAAGTGTGTGTGTGTGTGTGTGGGGGGGGGGGTTAGTTTCATCTACAGTTACAAAACTTTTTCAACTTGATGAAAATACATTAAAGATGCTAAATTGTGAACGGATATTGAATATCTCAAACGTTTTTTCTATGGCGAGGGATTATGTCAAAAAAAGAATCAGGAAATGTCTCATATCTTTCTAAAATGTAATTATACACCATTTATTTTTCTATAAAATTATACTAATATTAGAACTAAACCCATTGTATTCCTTTTTTTCAATTTAAGATTTATGTTTAAGTTTAAAAACAGCCAGAATGGTTGTTTAGCCAAAAAAATAAAAAAATACAAATCATTCATAGTGCTTTACTGCCCTCTTGTGTTCAAAATCAGGTAGGCCAATTGATGCTACTATGGGAATATTTTCCCACCGTGACTCCGCTGGGGGCTTTAAAATCGCTAACTTGAAAGCGAAAGTAACGGACGTCTCCACAAGACGTGCAGCTGTAAGCATTTTCGTTTCATTTTAAAAGAAGCCCCATTTCGGGGGCGGATTTCTTGAATGTATTTTACAAAATCACAATGTTGTGTTTGATTGCGAGTATCCAAAAATAAGTAAACACTTTGCAGTTTGAATGATCTTCTTGAATAAAATGACGGAGTAGCCAATGTTTCCACTGTTCGATCGCGGACGTCCACACGGACATTGATAATGGTGGCGCGTGCAGAGCGCTCGAGGGAATTCCTATATGGAAGTAGGAATGAACTAAAAAACGTTCACTCTGTTCTGCTCGCTCATCGTCGTGGACGCGCAGCGTTATGAATGCCCGTGTGATGCAGCATAACACAGCAGAGAGAGACGCTCACTCTCGACTCGTGATTAATGAAATTCGAATGAATTTCTATGGAAGTAGAAATGAAAAAACGTTCGCTCTGTTTTGCTTGCTCGTCGCCATGGACGCGCACCATTATGAATGTCAGTGCAGCCGCATACTTTTTAGTGTCACTTTAAAATTAGCGCCATATCGGGGGCGATTGCTTCCGGTTTTCAGGGAAAACACAACAACAAAAGAGTAAATGACAGATTCGCTTAAATAGGCACTTTTACACAAAATATTCCGTCATCATTTTTTTCAGTCAGCTCTTCACTCTCGTGATTAATGAATTTTGACTCCTGTTGCTGATCTTTGCTGCAACTTTCGTTTTGCTCACAATTTAGTAAGCAAACACGTTCAAGTTATAATTGAAGTGACTAAATGATTTTATTATACACACACACATCAAATTGACGGTGGTATATTTAAATCTGCATATTGTAATGCAAGGCACCCCTAGTCTAGTCTTATTAAATGTATGCTTCATCTTTCATTTTCAATTTGTAAATTTGATCAATATATTCAATTATTTAGAATAATAAGACACTATATAGCTGTCCAGAGTGCGCCCCCCACTGAATCTCAAGATGGAAAGCACTGCGTTCGTACTTCGTACTTTTCGTGAACGTATGAGGAGATGACACCTTCGAACACGAATACAGGCTACTATAAACCAGTCCCCAGGCCGAATGTGCGCGAGCACCTGTTTTATCGTGATCATTTTGAACGCGCGTTTATCAAGTCTTATGCCACTCGGTACCAATTGAAGATACTCTGTTTACCGCTATGAAGGTATTTTGTCATATCTAATGTACTATTAATAATTCCACCAGAATGCAACCAAAGCAGTAATTGTAAATCATATTTTTTTTTTCATCCACATGCAGGCGCCCCTGCATGTGGATATTGTTTTTCTCTATATAAACATGAAACAATATAAACACGATAATCATATGCTGACTCGAGTGTGTGTACGTTCTGTACGATATCTGGCGCAACCGCTTTATTAGGCGTTTTTTTCCCGTTCGCGCTGCTTGAGCATTCTTTTATTAATGCTTTTATTTTTTATATTTTTTGTTTACACATAGGCCTAATGTTTAATGTTTTCAACTAAAAGAAATGGTGACAAAAACGTAAAAAAAAAAAAAACTTAAAAAATAACATCTTTTTCGTTAAATGTCATTTAAATAAACGAATATTTGATTTTTATGAGCCCGAATATTCGAATGCAATATTTTTGAAAAATGCCCATCCCTAATTAACATACAGACTTCCAGTGTTGGGAAGGATACTTTCAAAACATATTTCGTTGCAGAATACATGACTGGCAAAACCAGCAAAAGTAATGATTATGAATATGTAAAATATAGCAAGGAGATATTTTAATTGTTTATTAATAAATAAGTGTTTTCTTTGTCATTGTCGGCTAAGATGAAGTTGACGATGCTGACTCGCGATCTTCAGTAGCCTAGTGAACGCGCCAGAGAGAAATGCACATTTCATAAGGATTACATAAGCAGAGAGCAGTCTGTAGTCTGTTTTCTTTCGTTTTGAATTGTTCAGTTTAAAAGTAGACATGTGAGGCAAGTAGGCTACTTTATATGCTGAGTTTCGGTTCATTTATGAGACGAGCTCCAGTTCACGCGCCGGCGTGATTATCTCATTATTAATGTTTCGTGATTATCTCTATATTGTCTGCTATATTTACTTCTTATTGATTAAATACAGGCAATTGGTTGATGAAACATTGATTAAAATTAAGATACAATTAATACAAAACGAAATTCACTTCAAAGAAAGGTTTTGTGCTTTGTTTTGTGCTTTCTGTTTGATGTCTTTGTGAAAGTTTTAAAGCATCTTTTAGTGCCGCTTTCAGAGCGCTCACGTCCGTAACGGAGAACACGTCTGTAACATTGTTTTTCCTCATAAATGCGAACACGAAAAATAAAATAAAATGAATATTTTATGTTATGTGGAGACAGAGACAACCCTTCATCCGGTGGGTAGTATTAATTTTGGTTTGCGCAGTGTAATTCACAGAATTACTAAAACATATTTGCCACCTAAGTTAAAGATTGTTTTGTGTCACGCATGTTTATTTCGGCGTGTGTTTCATCCAAATTGCGATCGCATCGCGGGGGCCGGATTGAAGCGCTATGCGGGCCGGATCCGGCCCCGGCCCCCGGGCCGTATATTGCCCATGTATGTCCTATGACATTAAAAATGATTCTAAATTTAAATGATCTCATATATGTGGCTATTGTGATTCACGATCATAGTCCCTGTCCAAAATGGTACAGTTCATATCAATTTTCGGTCTTGTGTACTTATTTCATGTGTCCGTTAAATCCATGGGACCGTAGGGCGACAGTGAAAGCGGGGTTACGTTTTTGCACGTCGTGCACAGTAACCCTTAAGGCACCGGGGTGGCAGTGCCACCGGCTTGTTTATATATATATATATATATATATATATATATATAAATATAGCTGCGAGCAGCGATGAAGGGCCAAAGCCGGCGGAACCGCCACTCCGGCACCGGGGTTGCGGTGCCACCGGCTTGGGCCCGCAATCGCTGCTCGCAGCTATATTTATTATTATTAGGGCCCAAGCCTTGAAAAGGCGAAGGCCCTATTGTTTTCCTAAGGATTATTATTTATTATTATTATTATTATTATTATTATTATTAGGGCCCAAGCCTTGAAAAGGCGAAGGCCCTATTGTTTTCCTAAGGATTATTATTTATTATTATTATTATTATTATTATTATTATTATTATTATTATTTTACTACCTTTTGGGCACTTTTGGGGGCCTTAACGTGCTCGAAAACTCTTGAAACTTTGCACACATCTCAGAACCCGCGGCCATCAGGGCCGGGCTGAAGCTGGTACCCGGGCGTGGCAGGGGGGCTCGACAGCGCCCCCTGGAACGGGGTTTGAACACTTGGTCCATAAATCAAACACGCTTGCATGTAATAATATGAAACTCAGTACACATATAGATCTCATCGGTTCATATATACTTCATGCTCTTACTTTTTACCCCAGCCCAACAGGAAGTCGGCTATTAAGGGTTGTTTGGAAAACACATGCAATGGAATGTGAAATACTCCTCCTAGAGAATTCAAACACACGGCACGAAACTCGGTCAGCATGAAGTCAAGACACTGAGGATGAAAAATTGCCAGGGGATTTTTGATATCTCGAACGGTTTGGCCGTGGCGAGTAAACGAAATTATGGCGAGAAACGTGAAACAGGAAGTGTGTTATAACTACTGCATACATTAACTAATCTTGATGAAACTTCAGCAGTGTGTTCGTTGTAAGAGCCCGATCACATGGATGTGACTATTGTGAGTCAAAGTTATAGCGCCACCAACTGGAAGCAGGAAGTGTGTCACTTTCAAAATGCTTTTAAATCACCCTCTTATTTTTACCCGATTTGCTTCAAACTTCATGTGCATAATGTAGACACACGCCAGATGTAGACCTGTGAAAGGATTATTGATATCTTAGATACTGTTGCCATGGCAATGCATCAAACATTAATATTCCTTTTTTTAAGCTTTTTCATGCTTTTTTATGCTTTCGGGCACTTTTGGGGTTCTTAACGTGCTCGAAAACTCTTGAAACTTTGCACACGGGACAAAACCCGCGGCCATCAGGGCCAGGCTGAAGCTGGTACCCGGGCGTGGCAGGGGGGCTCGACAGCGCCCCCTTGAACGGGTCAGACAATTTGGTCCATATATCCAACACGCTTTACCCTATTTGCTTCAAACTTGATGTGTATAATGTAGACACAAGCCAGATGTAGACCTGTGAAAGGATTGTTGATATCTTAGATGCTGTTGCCGTGACAACGCATCAAACTTTAATATTCTTTTTGGATACTTTTGAGATTCTTAGCGCACTTTTGGGGCCCTTAACGTGCTCAAAAACTCTTGAAACTTTGCACACGGGTCAGAAACCGCGGCCATCAGGGCCGGGCTGAAGCTGGTACCCGGGCGTGGCAGGGGGGCTCGACAGCGCCCCCTGGAATGGGGTCCGAAAACTTGGTCCATAAATCAAACAGGCTTTACCCGATTTGCTTCAAACTTGATGTGTATAATGTAGACACACGCCAGATTTAGACCTGTGAAAGGATTGTTGATATCTTAGATGCTGTTGCCGTGACAACGCATCAAACTTTAATATTCTTTTTGGATACTTTTGAGACTCTCAGCGCACTTTGGGGGCCCTTAACGTGCACGAAAACTCTTGAAACTTTGCACACAGGTCAGAACCCGCGGCCATCAGGGCCGGGCTGAAGATGGTACCCGGGCGTGGCAGGGGGGCTCGACAGCGCCCCCTGGAACGGGGTGCGAAAACTTGGTCCATAAATCAAACACGCTTGCATGTAATAATATGAAACTCGGTAGACATATAGATCTCATCGGTTCATATATCCTTTGTACTTTTACTTTTTACCCCAGCCCAACAGGAAGTCGGCTATAATGGTTTGTTTGGAAGCGTATGCCCCTGGAATTCGATATACTCCTCCTAGAGAATTCAACCAATCGCAACGAAACTCGGTCAGCATGAAGTCAAGACATTGAGGATGAAAAATTGCCAGGGGATTTTTGATATCTCGAACGATTTGGCCGTGGCGAGGAAACGAATTTATGGCGAATAATGGAAACAGGAAGTGTGTTATAACTTCTGCATACATTAACTGATCTTGATGAAACTTCAACAGTGTGTTCGCTGTAAGAGGCCGATCACATGGATGTGACTATTATGAGTCAAAGTTATAGCGCCACCAACTGGCAGCAGGAAGTGTGTCACTTTCAAAATGCTTTGAAATCACCCTCTTATTTTTACCCGATTTGCTTCAAACTTGATGTGTATAATGTAGACACTCGCCAGATGTAGACCTGTGAAAGGATTATTGATGTCTTAGATACTGTTGCCATGGCAACGCATCAAACTTTAATATTGTTTTTGGATGCTTTTGAGACTCTTAGCATGCCTGAAATTGCTTAAAATTGCATGAAACTCGACAGACAGATCACATTTATTAGCCAGTAGACATGTGCAAAGTTTCAGAAACGGGCGTGGTGCAGGGGCTCAGTAGCGCCACCTTTTGTGACAAAAGTGTGTGTGGGGGGGGGGGGGGGGGTTAGTTTCATCTACAGTTACAAAACTTTTTCAACTTGATGAAAATACATTAAAGATGCTAAATTGTGAACGGATATTGAATATCTCAAACGGTTTTGCTATGGCGAGGGATTATGTCAAAAAAAGAATCAGGAAATGTCTCATATCTTTCTAAAATGTAATTATACACCATTTATTTTTCTATAAAATTATACTAATATTAGAAGTAAACCCATTGTATTCCTTTTTTTCAATTTAAGATTTATGTTTAAGTTTAAAAACAGCCAGAATGGTTGTTTAGCCAAAAAAAAAAAAAAAAAAAAAATCATTCATAGTGCTTTACTGCCCTCTTGTGTTCAAAATCAGGTAGGCCAATTGATGCTACTATGGGAATATTTTCCCACCGTGACTCCGCTGGGGGCTTTAAAATCGCTAACTTGAAAGCGAAAGTAACGGACGTCTCCACAAGACGTGCAGCTGTGAGCATTTTTGTTTCATTTTAAAAGAAGCCCCATTTCGGGGGCGGATTTCTTGAATGTATTTTACAAAATCACAATGTTGTGTTTGATTGCGAGTATCCAAAAATAAGTAAACACTTTGCAGTTTGAATGATCTTCTTGAATAAAATGACGGAGTAGCCAATGTTTCCACTGTTCGATCGCGGACGTCCACACGGACATTGATAATGGTGGCGCGTGCAGAGCGCGTGCTTGAATTGTGAGTTCAATAGTCTATTATTTTTCACGGAAAACACAACAACAAAAGAGTATAATGATAGATTCGCTTAAATAGGCGCTTTTACATAAAATAGCCTATTCCGTCATCATCTTTTCAGTCAGCTCTTCACTCTCGTGATTAATGAAATTTGACTCCTGTTGCTGATATTTGCTGCAACTTTCGTTCAGCTCACAATTTAGTAAGCAAACACGCTTCAAATGTGTTTATTTTATTTTTGTGTATATATATGTGTGTATATATATATATATATATATATATATATATATATATATATATATATATATATATAGCTTATGTTTCAAATATGAGTTAATTAACAATCGTTGGAAAGAATGATACTTTTAAACATATCACTAAACCGTCATTAGGTGTCGCCAGGCGACCGTCTTAATGAGCGAGTCATTGATTCATTCGTTCAAACGATTCGTTCGAACGGCTGAGTCGTTCATGAATGAGACAGATTATGGATTGGTCGTTGAATCTTTGAGTCAACCGATTTGTTCAAAATGCTGAATCATTCAGTAATGAGAACGCGTTGCTGTGAGATGCTCGATGGTTCTGCTGTGATCTTTGTTGAACTATTTTCGCTGCTGAAACAGAAAAAAAGTCAATATTGCATCTAAAATGTAAGTGACTTGACACGTGTGTGTGTGTGTGTGTGTGCGTGTGAGTGCGTGCGTGCGTGTGTGTGTGTGTGTGTGTGTGTGTGTGCAATCAATCTCAGGTAAGAGGCATGAATAATGAGAATTGGACTTCTAGGAGTGAGGTTAATATTCCGGAGATGGTTCCCTCGGATTGTGAAAAGGAGGCGGCGCGGGAGTGGCCAGGCATTGCGCTACTTTAGTTTCAAAGTTTAAAACAATGCTAATATCATTTTTTTGAACGATTTCATTACAAATGTTTATTTTATATATTTATAAAATATTATAAAATATAATAACTATGTTTTGTCCTATTAACAAAAGACAGGCAATGTACTATTAACAAATGTTAATAGTTTTTTAAAAGTTAAAATGATACTTTATGCATTTGTTTTGTGTCAGATGATTAACAATATAAATTAAACAAAGCTTAAAACAAACAAAATAATAAAACGAAAACAAAGCTTGAACATTTTATTTAATTGAAAAGCCTTTTTGAAATAAAATGTGTTTTTTTCCCTCTGAAATAGCAAAAGCATCGCACACTTAGCTGTACCTGCTCTAAATAAATAATAGTATTTAAATAAAAATACAAAATCGAAATAAATAAATTATATAAAACAAAATCAAATCAAAGAAAATAAATCTTATTAAAGTTATGCAGGCACACATTTAACAATAATTTTCAAGTGACAAATAAAATCAATCAAAATTCCTTACACATGGAGTTAATCCTGACGATTCCTGAGGCGCCTTTCCTCATGACACTCGCTTTTTTTTTCGAAGATATATTTTCTTTGGTTTGATTTTGTTTTTGTAATAATTTATTTTATTTAGTTCGATTTTGTATTTTTATTGAATTACTCTTTTTTATTTAGAGCAGGTACAGCTGTGTGTGATGCTTTTGCTATTTCAGAGGAAAACAATAATTTTATTTAATTAATAATTTTTGTTTCAGTCCACCATATAATTATGTTGTGTTTGATCTATGGAAAAAAGTTAGTTGTGAAATGGTTGAATATTAACAAAAGTTAATAGTTTTTTACAAGTTAGAATAATACGATATATATATATATATAAACAAGCCGGTGGCACCGCCACCCCGGTGCCTTTACGGTTACTGTGCATGACGGGCAATATCGTAACTCCGCTTTGACCTTTGAGAAGATGTGTGCTATAGAGCTTGCATTGGTGTGGGCTCTGCAAAAGTGTGTGTGTGTGTGTGAGGCGTGATTGAACAATGTAGACATATATATATATATATATATAAAGGCACCGGGGGTGGCGGTGCCACCGGCTTGTTTATATATATATATATATATATATATATATATATATATATATATATATATATATGAATATAGCTGCGAGCAGCGATGAAGGGCCAAAGCCGGCGGCACCGCCACTCCGGTGCCTTTAGGTAACTAAAGGCACCGGGGTTGCGGTGCCACCGGCTTGGGCCCGTAATCGCTGCTCGCAGCTATATTTATTATTATTATTATTATTTTACTACCTTTTGGGCACTTTTGGGGGCCTTAACGTGCTCGAAAACTCTTGAAACTTTGCACACATCTCAGAACCCGCGGCCATCAGGGCCGGGCTGAAGCTGGTACCCGGGCGTGGCAGGGGGGCTCGACAGCGCCCCCTGGAACGGGGTTTGAACACTTGGTCCATAAATCAAACACGCTTGCATGTAATAATATGAAACTCAGTACACATATAGATCTCATCGGTTCATATATACTTCATGCTCTTACTTTTTACCCCAGCCCAACAGGAAGTCGGCTATTAAGGGTTGTTTGGAAAACACATGCAATGGAATGTGAAATACTCCTCCTAGAGAATTCAAACACACGGCACGAAACTCGGTCAGCATGAAGTCAAGACACTGAGGATGAAAAATTGCCAGGGGATTTTTGATATCTCGAACGGTTTGGCCGTGGCGAGTAAACGAAATTATGGCGAGAAACGTGAAACAGGAAGTGTGTTATAACTACTGCATACATTAACTAATCTTGATGAAACTTCAGCAGTGTGTTCGTTGTAAGAGCCCGATCACATGGATGTGACTATTGTGAGTCAAAGTTATAGCGCCACCAACTGGAAGCAGGAAGTGTGTCACTTTCAAAATGCTTTTAAATCACCCTCTTATTTTTACCCGATTTGCTTCAAACTTCATGTGCATAATGTAGACACACGCCAGATGTAGACCTGTGAAAGGATTATTGATATCTTAGATACTGTTGCCATGGCAATGCATCAAACATTAATATTCCTTTTTTTAAGCTTTTTCATGCTTTTTTATGCTTTCGGGCACTTTTGGGGTTCTTAACGTGCTCGAAAACTCTTGAAACTTTGCACACGGGACAAAACCCGCGGCCATCAGGGCCAGGCTGAAGCTGGTACCCGGGCGTGGCAGGGGGGCTCGACAGCGCCCCCTTGAACGGGTCAGACAATTTGGTCCATATATCCAACACGCTTTACCCTATTTGCTTCAAACTTGATGTGTATAATGTAGACACAAGCCAGATGTAGACCTGTGAAAGGATTGTTGATATCTTAGATGCTGTTGCCGTGACAACGCATCAAACTTTAATATTCTTTTTGGATACTTTTGAGATTCTTAGCGCACTTTTGGGGCCCTTAACGTGCTCAAAAACTCTTGAAACTTTGCACACGGGTCAGAAACCGCGGCCATCAGGGCCGGGCTGAAGCTGGTACCCGGGCGTGGCAGGGGGGCTCGACAGCGCCCCCTGGAATGGGGTCCGAAAACTTGGTCCATAAATCAAACAGGCTTTACCCGATTTGCTTCAAACTTGATGTGTATAATGTAGACACACGCCAGATTTAGACCTGTGAAAGGATTGTTGATATCTTAGATGCTGTTGCCGTGACAACGCATCAAACTTTAATATTCTTTTTGGATACTTTTGAGACTCTCAGCGCACTTTGGGGGCCCTTAACGTGCACGAAAACTCTTGAAACTTTGCACACAGGTCAGAACCCGCGGCCATCAGGGCCGGGCTGAAGATGGTACCCGGGCGTGGCAGGGGGGCTCGACAGCGCCCCCTGGAACGGGGTGCGAAAACTTGGTCCATAAATCAAACACGCTTGCATGTAATAATATGAAACTCGGTAGACATATAGATCTCATCGGTTCATATATCCTTTGTACTTTTACTTTTTACCCCAGCCCAACAGGAAGTCGGCTATAATGGTTTGTTTGGAAGCGTATGCCCCTGGAATTCGATATACTCCTCCTAGAGAATTCAACCAATCGCAACGAAACTCGGTCAGCATGAAGTCAAGACATTGAGGATGAAAAATTGCCAGGGGATTTTTGATATCTCGAACGATTTGGCCGTGGCGAGGAAACGAATTTATGGCGAATAATGGAAACAGGAAGTGTGTTATAACTTCTGCATACATTAACTGATCTTGATGAAACTTCAACAGTGTGTTCGCTGTAAGAGGCCGATCACATGGATGTGACTATTATGAGTCAAAGTTATAGCGCCACCAACTGGCAGCAGGAAGTGTGTCACTTTCAAAATGCTTTGAAATCACCCTCTTATTTTTACCCGATTTGCTTCAAACTTGATGTGTATAATGTAGACACTCGCCAGATGTAGACCTGTGAAAGGATTATTGATGTCTTAGATACTGTTGCCATGGCAACGCATCAAACTTTAATATTGTTTTTGGATGCTTTTGAGACTCTTAGCATGCCTGAAATTGCTTAAAATTGCATGAAACTCGACAGACAGATCACATTTATTAGCCAGTAGACATGTGCAAAGTTTCAGAAACGGGCGTGGTGCAGGGGCTCAGTAGCGCCACCTTTTGTGACAAAAGTGTGTGTGGGGGGGGGGGGGGGGGGGGGGGGGGGGGGGGTTAGTTTCATCTACAGTTACAAAACTTTTTCAACTTGATGAAAATACATTAAAGATGCTAAATTGTGAACGGATATTGAATATCTCAAACGGTTTTGCTATGGCGAGGGATTATGTCAAAAAAAGAATCAGGAAATGTCTCATATCTTTCTAAAATGTAATTATACACCATTTATTTTTCTATAAAATTATACTAATATTAGAAGTAAACCCATTGTATTCCTTTTTTTCAATTTAAGATTTATGTTTAAGTTTAAAAACAGCCAGAATGGTTGTTTAGCCAAAAAAAAAAAAAAAAAAAAAATCATTCATAGTGCTTTACTGCCCTCTTGTGTTCAAAATCAGGTAGGCCAATTGATGCTACTATGGGAATATTTTCCCACCGTGACTCCGCTGGGGGCTTTAAAATCGCTAACTTGAAAGCGAAAGTAACGGACGTCTCCACAAGACGTGCAGCTGTGAGCATTTTTGTTTCATTTTAAAAGAAGCCCCATTTCGGGGGCGGATTTCTTGAATGTATTTTACAAAATCACAATGTTGTGTTTGATTGCGAGTATCCAAAAATAAGTAAACACTTTGCAGTTTGAATGATCTTCTTGAATAAAATGACGGAGTAGCCAATGTTTCCACTGTTCGATCGCGGACGTCCACACGGACATTGATAATGGTGGCGCGTGCAGAGCGCGTGCTTGAATTGTGAGTTCAATAGTCTATTATTTTTCACGGAAAACACAACAACAAAAGAGTATAATGATAGATTCGCTTAAATAGGCGCTTTTACATAAAATAGCCTATTCCGTCATCATCTTTTCAGTCAGCTCTTCACTCTCGTGATTAATGAAATTTGACTCCTGTTGCTGATATTTGCTGCAACTTTCGTTCAGCTCACAATTTAGTAAGCAAACACGCTTCAAATGTGTTTATTTTATTTTTGTGTATATATATGTGTGTATATATATATATATATATATATATATATATATATATATATATATATATATATATATATATATATATATATATATATATATATATATATATATAGCTTATGTTTCAAATATGAGTTAATTAACAATCGTTGGAAAGAATGATACTTTTAAACATATCACTAAACCGTCATTAGGTGTCGCCAGGCGACCGTCTTAATGAGCGAGTCATTGATTCATTCGTTCAAACGATTCGTTCGAACGGCTGAGTCGTTCATGAATGAGACAGATTATGGATTGGTCGTTGAATCTTTGAGTCAACCGATTTGTTCAAAATGCTGAATCATTCAGTAATGAGAACGCGTTGCTGTGAGATGCTCGATGGTTCTGCTGTGATCTTTGTTGAACTATTTTCGCTGCTGAAACAGAAAAAAAGTCAATATTGCATCTAAAATGTAAGTGACTTGACACGTGTGTGTGTGTGTGTGTGTGCGTGTGAGTGCGTGCGTGCGTGTGTGTGTGTGTGTGTGTGTGTGTGTGTGCAATCAATCTCAGGTAAGAGGCATGAATAATGAGAATTGGACTTCTAGGAGTGAGGTTAATATTCCGGAGATGGTTCCCTCGGATTGTGAAAAGGAGGCGGCGCGGGAGTGGCCAGGCATTGCGCTACTTTAGTTTCAAAGTTTAAAACAATGCTAATATCATTTTTTTGAACGATTTCATTACAAATGTTTATTTTATATATTTATAAAATATTATAAAATATAATAACTATGTTTTGTCCTATTAACAAAAGACAGGCAATGTACTATTAACAAATGTTAATAGTTTTTTAAAAGTTAAAATGATACTTTATGCATTTGTTTTGTGTCAGATGATTAACAATATAAATTAAACAAAGCTTAAAACAAACAAAATAATAAAACGAAAACAAAGCTTGAACATTTTATTTAATTGAAAAGCCTTTTTGAAATAAAATGTGTTTTTTTCCCTCTGAAATAGCAAAAGCATCGCACACTTAGCTGTACCTGCTCTAAATAAATAATAGTATTTAAATAAAAATACAAAATCGAAATAAATAAATTATATAAAACAAAATCAAATCAAAGAAAATAAATCTTATTAAAGTTATGCAGGCACACATTTAACAATAATTTTCAAGTGACAAATAAAATCAATCAAAATTCCTTACACATGGAGTTAATCCTGACGATTCCTGAGGCGCCTTTCCTCATGACACTCGCTTTTTTTTTCGAAGATATATTTTCTTTGGTTTGATTTTGTTTTTGTAATAATTTATTTTATTTAGTTCGATTTTGTATTTTTATTGAATTACTCTTTTTTATTTAGAGCAGGTACAGCTAGTGTGTGATGCTTTTGCTATTTCAGAGGAAAACAATAATTTTATTTAATTAATAATTTTTGTTTCAGTCCACCATATAATTATGTTGTGTTTGATCTATGGAAAAAAGTTAGTTGTGAAATGGTTGAATATTAACAAAAGTTAATAGTTTTTTACAAGTTAGAATAATACGATATATATATATATATAAACAAGCCGGTGGCACCGCCACCCCGGTGCCTTTACGGTTACTGTGCATGACGGGCAATATCGTAACTCCGCTTTGACCTTTGAGAAGATGTGTGCTATAGAGCTTGCATTGGTGTGGGCTCTGCAAAAGTGTGTGTGTGTGTGTGAGGCGTGATTGAACAATGTAGACATATATATATATATATATATAAAGGCACCGGGGGTGGCGGTGCCACCGGCTTGTTTATATATATATATATATATATATATATATATATATATATATATATATATATATATATATATATATATGAATATAGCTGCGAGCAGCGATGAAGGGCCAAAGCCGGCGGCACCGCCACTCCGGTGCCTTTAGGTAACTAAAGGCACCGGGGTTGCGGTGCCACCGGCTTGGGCCCGTAATCGCTGCTCGCAGCTATATTTAGGGCCCAAGCCTTGAAAAGGCGAAGGCCCTATTGTTTTCCTTAGGATTATTATTTATTATTATTATTATTTTACTACCTTTTGGGCACTTTTGGGGGCCTTAACGTGCTCGAAAACTCTTGAAACTTTGCACACATCTCAGAACCCGCGGCCATCAGGGCCGGGCTGAAGCTGGTACCCGGGCGTGGCAGGGGGGCTCGACAGCGCCCCCTGGAACGGGGTTTGAACACTTGGTCCATAAATCAAACACGCTTGCATGTAATAATATGAAACTCAGTACACATATAGATCTCATCGGTTCATATATACTTCATGCTCTTACTTTTTACCCCAGCCCAACAGGAAGTCGGCTATTAAGGGTTGTTTGGAAAACACATGCAATGGAATGTGAAATACTCCTCCTAGAGAATTCAAACACACGGCACGAAACTCGGTCAGCATGAAGTCAAGACACTGAGGATGAA